>CM037876.1:264463881-265663881 GCA_021292165.1 Shinisaurus crocodilurus
AGTAAGTGCTGAAGTACTTAAATGTACATATATATTTAATTTTAGCCTGCGAATTCTGTCAACGGGCTGATGATTGTCCTGAAAAATATGGGGAAAAAAGGACTTATGAGGACTACAATCTCACTGTTCATTATACTGTGTGGTAAGTACTTCCTGTTGAACCTGTAAAGCACTAGGTGACTATCAGAAAGCTAGCTAATTATAAAAAACTCTGGATCAATAGAAACTATCCTACTTCCTGTATTAAACAGGCAAGAGTTTATTGTTAGATCTGAACTGGGGGATAATGCTGCTTAGTTTATTCTATGGTTTGTTAAAACAAGTTAGTATGAACTAGTTTATGATCAAGGTCTTGTTAACAAAATTAGTAAATTTAGTCATTAGATTCCTCCAGAGAATCCTGGATTAAAATATGGAATTCCAAAGCCCAGTACAACTCAACTTGTCTCTTGTTCAAGAGTAATTAAACTTACGGTATCTTTCAGGCTTTCCAGATGGGAACAGAAGTGCCAGACCATTAGTAATTGATGATTGCCTCATTGGTACTCGTTACTGATAAGAAAGGAATCCAAACAATAGGTGCAGGGTTTTGCAGTTCCCATATTAGATTTATACTGACATCACCCTTACAAAATCATAAAAAGGTCATAAAAGAGGAAGGTGATCAGATACGGTAATAGGAGGAACTTCAAATCGTAAATACAAAAGACATGGTTTGAAAACACATACTCATGAGACAGAATAGAATCTAAGAAATCTTGTGTCACAAGCACACCTGTAACATGTCATGGGATTCTGGAATGCTTTATATGTATGTTGTTATAGTCATTTATCTTGATAAGAGGTGATGCTACTTAGACATAGATTGATTTAAGAATAAAAATGTATCCTTAGGAATGTAGCTTAATAGAATATAAATAAGTTAAGTAAAAACAAGCTAAACATGTTTAATAGCCTCCAAAGAGTATATAAATAAGACTTTGAGCACATAATAGTGGGAGCTGTCCTTTTGGATCAGCTGCCCACAACATGTTGCCTGTAAACCATAAACTCTGTATTACCTATAGCTAGTAAAAAAAATAATAATCTTACTTTAAGATGGCATCTTGTTGTGTAAGGAATTTAAATATGTGTGGTTAAACAGGTTGCCTACATACTGGTAACAGAATGAACCTCTGAACCAGGGTATATGCCACAGTATATCCTCATTATCCACAGTAAGGTTGCAATCCTAAGCACTTAATTGGAAGTGAGCCCACTGGATTCAGTGGGATTTGCTTATGAGGAAATATGCACAGGAGCAGGCTGCAAATGTCATTGTAAGTGTAAAGAGAGCACGCTATTATGAATTCAAATTTATTTATTATTGTATCCCTCTCCATCCTCAGTAAAAATCCTAGAAAATCTAGCATGAGTCAAGTTTATTTTACCTTCCTATCCAAAGTGCTAAATCCCCAATGCACAAGTAGGTCCCGCTGGCACTTGGGAGGTGTTGGATACTGACCATATACTGTGTTGGTTGTCAGTAAGCCATTTGTTTCATCATAGTTAATGTCAAGTGGGATTTGGCAGAGAGGTGAAGATGAAGAAGGTTTTTATGGGTTTTTACCTGAAGACATCCAAAAAGAAATGAATCGAGCTGCAAGACTGGTATGGATATATCTTGAATATTGAATCTGTTCCAAAGACTTGTTTGGGCAGAGGCACATGGCACCAGATATGCCAATGCAATATGCTAAAAAAAGTTATACGGTAGTTAAGTTTGTTTGCAAATGCTTACTCAATAATGCTGCAATGTTGCTATAATGTCATAGGCATTGAGAAAATTGTTTTGGATTAAGGAATTTATATATAGTTTAGCAGTAACTTTTTAACAATTTGGGTGGTGCTGAGGAAAACTACAGCAGATTAAAAAACAGTTGTAAACTAAGCTTTTTTTGTTTGAAAGAAAAGCCAAACCACACTTCTCCGGTGATCTGTGGGACTAGCTGTGTAAAATAATTATACTAGAGAGCGATCCTATGGCCCCTAGAGAGTGCCTAGAGGGCCATAGAATAGTTCGGATTTCCAGATCCAACCTCAGAAACAGAGCTCTGCCCTCGAAGCTGGGGATCTGCTCCGATCCCCCTCCTCTACCCCCCTCGCAGCCGGCATGAAAAGAACTGCGCCGGCTGCTTCTCCAAGGTGAGGAAATCGGGGGTAAAGGAGGTGGGGAGGGGAGGAGACTGGGGCCGCCAGGATACAAGGTATCCTGATGGTGCTCCAGCCTCCTTCCCTCCCCCGCTGCAGTGCTGCAGCTAGATGTCTGAAAACGGCCATCTGGCTAAAATACAGGTAAGTGCGGGGAGGCGGAGATCACCTTCACCACTCCTCCCGCTCTGTATTGGATGCTCGTTGGCCTCTGAGTTTGGAGGTTTACGAGCATCAAGGGCACAATCAGTAGGATTGTGTCCTGAATGATTGATAAGTCAAATAACTGGAGCTCTAACCTTGGTGCTGGAAATGTCCAAAACATGTTTGATATTTCTGTAGGTGGACACGTCCTCCATAAATGATAGAAGTACTAAAGATGTATAGTGGGAGTCATAAGTACGATACTTGTGCATTTTAAAATTGAATTTTTAATATTTCCAGTTACGGTACATAAAATGATTTGTAAATTAAAAGATGGGAAAACTGTATTTTTATATGATCATAGTACCTAGAGTTCTGTATAAAAAATACTGGAGATAACAGACAATTTTGAAGGAATGGCTAAGCAAACTATGGGATTACTTGATTTCACAATTAACCAAGTAAAGTGAGACAGAAGTTAGTCAGTCACTCTTTCGTCTGCAATATAGAAAACTGAATTATAGGAAATTGTGACAATTTATAGAAATGTGAGGGGTTTGTGTGATTTTTCTTGTGAAAAACTAAGTGTTGAAGAAAAATTGCCCAAAACCCTGACATTTCATAATTTCCTACAGTTCAAAGTACCCCAAGTATTTTGATAATAAATGAAAGGTCCAGTTGTGCTTTGACTGGTAATAATGAATTATTTTGCAGTGCAGCCCAGTAAGCATTTCTCTTAATAAAAATTGGATCTAAAATAACTGTTTGATTCTGTACTACAACTGTCTTTGTTTTTCAATCTTGAAGAGAGTGTTGAGTTTTAAATAAGCATTAAAGAAATAGATGAGCAGGTGGTTGGTCTGCTTTAGCTGAGTGTATTTAATTGTTTCTTTCTAGAAATGTACTATCTGTAAGAGAAAAGGTGCTTCAATTGGTTGTGTGGCATCTAGATGCAAACGAAGCTACCACTTTCCTTGTGGGATAGAGAGGGGGTGCCTTTTCCAATTCAGAGAAAATTTCCGTAAGTTTTTTTCTTACCTCTTTCAATAAAAAAATAATAATGATTTAATTTAAAAATGCCAAAGTTCCTGTTGAAGTATTTAAGAACATCACAACAAGGCCTGTGGCTTATGCTGGCTCAGCTTGTCTGAGCATGGAAAGCTAAGCAGGGTCAGGCCTGGTTATTACTTGGATGGGAGACCCCTCCTCTAGTTTCCTGCATTGAGCAGGGGGTTGGACTCGATAGCCTTGTAGGCTCCTTCCAACTCTATGAGCTATGAAATAGCAGACATTAAATTTGGCCAACATGAAAGTGAATTCTTCTTTGTTGCTATACCTCTTTAATTATATTCTTACTTTTGTTTAGTTCTTAGACAGTTGGATGTTGTCTGACTGAACACTTCATCTATATTTCACAGTTTTGCCATGTTTTGTCTAGTAAAGCTTTTTTTTTAATTAAAGAGGGTGGTCCTGTTAGTGCAGGAAGATTTGATTTGATATTTAGTGCTCTATAATTGACACACCTATCTCATGCATTGCTTGCTGTTTTGGCTCACTTGTTTTTTAAAAAATGAATCGTTTCTCTTTCCCCCACTGCCACCTTCTCTCTGTACACAAGTTATACATACCTACTTGCTTAGGTGGCCGCTTCTAATGAAGTGGATTCTGGCCCACAAAAGCTTTTGTCAATATAAATATGTTAGTTTTAAGGTATAACAAGTCTCTTTATCGGTCTGAAAGGCTGTAGCTTTTTAAATCTAATACTGTTGTGTATTGCTCAGATATATTTTTTTAACCTGAATAGTATGTTTTTAAAGAGGTGTGATTATATGCGATTATGACTCTATATATTTAAGGTCATATTGTTGGAAACACCGACCCACTCAAAAACGTCCCTCTAACTCAAAAGGATCATCACAATGTACAATATGTTTGGAGCTGGTTGAACATGCACCGTCATACAACATTTTGACAAGTCCATGCTGTAAAAATGCTTGGTTTCATAGAGACTGTTTGCAGGTATGTCTGGAATGCCATAATAGTAGTACTCCCTTTTAATACTAAAAAGAAGCATGCCATAAAATGATAAAATAGTGTAAATGAGATCTGCAACAAAATGCTGCATTGTAAAGTGCTCTTGTTTAGGGTTTGTGTCAGCCAGCCATGCCCTCTTTTAGGATACTCCATTCCATTCCCCCCTCCCAAAACAGTCACTCAGCATTTCATGGCAACTGAACATGCTTAATACTCACTGGGCTCTTGTAGGGAGGGGGGCTTTTGAGACCCTGAAGGCTTTTTCTTTCTTTTTTAATTTTAATTTTGATTGATTGATTGATTGGTACTTCTGAAAACCTTGGAATTCCCCACGGCTGCTGGTAGCATCCTCTGATGCATGAATGGTATTGTTTGGGCTACATAAGGATCCACACTTGGAGAATGTTTCTCCTATTAGTATATAGGATATTCAAACAGATCAACTAAAAATACTAATTGAAATACTAACGAGCAGCTGTAGAAAGCTAAAAATTCCAGCAGATGGCATTCAAAGTGTAAAAACAGCAGATTGTACATTAAAAGCTGACTGGAATAAGCATCTTTACCAACCGTCTAAAAACAGGCAAAGAAGATGTCCATTGGGTCTATAGAAATATAACAAAATTTGGTAGCAATTTATACCATAACTGGCATAGGAACAATCTAATAGTTCTGGTAGTGCATCAGTGGTGTGGTTATAGAGTAATATCGGCAAGAAAGTCCCTTTTCCAAGAAACATTGTGCAGTGGCAGTATCGTAGCCAATGAGGTTAATCCTAGGTGTGTTTATTGGTAATTTAAATTCATAACCTAAATTTCACCAGTAAGATGGGAGTGAAGGGAAGAGCAAGGATTTTTTTTAAAGGCATGAATATTAGCCTGTGCAATAACATGTGCATTATCAGACTCTTCCACTGAATATTCAAAGTCAGCATCTTACAGAGCACTATTTGCAGGCCACATCTAGATCTGCATTCTGGATATGAACGTTGCTTCCAATTTCATTTTATTCAGTCCAGTATTGTCTCACTCTTTAGCCATGACCAATGACAATGTGGGCCTATGCTGAGAGGTAATGCGTGTGTGGGGAGAATGTGTTGTGAAACTGAAAGGATAGAGCAGGCTGTCTCCAACTTTGCAATCTTGATAACTAAAGAAATTGTTATCAGTATAACTATGAATCTTCAGAGGCATTCAGTGGCCTGCCTGTCTCTGGAGTAAATATTTTTTTAATTGATCATTCTCTTTTCTTTCTCTTTTTGGATCCAGTGTCAAGCTCTGAGTGCAGGAGTGTTTTTTTTCCGATGCCCAGTATGTAATAATAAAGAGAAATTTCAGAATGAAATGTTGAGAATGGGCATCCATATTCCAGAAAAGTAAGTACTTCACAAAATATTGTTTGTATTTTTAAGATTATATTGTAAGGTCTTGTGGTTAGCCACTCTGGTTACATATGACTATTTTAACAAGAAAAACTAAGCTATGGAATAAAAATGTTCTAATAAATGTTGAATGTTTCCAGAGATGCCTCCTGGGAACTGGAAGAGAATGCATACCAGGACCTTCTTCAGTGTTACCAACACTGTGATGTCAAAAGATGCCTCTGCAAAAATGGAAGAGACTACAATAAGTCTGATAGGTATTAATATATGCAGTTCTTGGAGACAAACATGTTGACTATACTTGTAGCTTTTTGGAGTGTAGCCTAGTAGTGTTCTATCAACAATTAATTAAAATCAAAGTAAGTTGAATGTGGTGATGGCCACATATGGGGCTATACTAAGCCAAATAAATTGGTGATCTTTAGCTTCAGTTGCCTGGTGGGTTGTTTTTATTTTCTGTTTGTAGTTGTAAGATGATGATGATGATGATGATGATGATGATGATGATGATACCCTTTGGGGCGTTTTCCACTTGAAAACTGGATATTGGAGCCATTAGTTTTAAGTAAACACTGTTCCAATATAATTTCTGTTTTTATAATGCCAGATCATTAAAATATTGCTTAAAAATCAAGAACTCAAGAGCAGGGATCAACCATCTTCCTCCTGCAGAGTCTTGGGTGAAGCCCCTTCCCAAATCCTTGTCCCCTGAAGGCTAGTGGAGAGGGGAATCCCTGTTATTTCAGATTAGTGATAACTGAACCACCCAGGGAGCCTTCTGGCTGATGGGCGGTGTAGAAATATAATAAATAAATAAACTGTTATCAACAGTGGGGATTCCCTTTTGTGTGCTGCTCGATGTCCCAATTGGGAGGATTAGTGGCACACTCAAGTGCTTTGCCTGACCCACATCCTCCCCAATAGGGAAAAGGTGTGGGACAGGTGAAGCCAGCCTGACCAAGGTGCCGGCTGGAAGAGCACTCCAGCAAGGGAAAGCCTGCAGCCAGCAAAGCCAGGGCCCTGATTGAAGCACTGGCTGGAAGACCTTGAACCAGTGCTTTGGCTGGACTTGGATGACATTGAGACATTCTGTTCCCCTTGCCCAAGATAAACAGGCAAGCATCTATCTATCCATACACTCAGATCAGCATTAGAAGCCCTGGTCCATATCCCCCTGTCTTCTGAAATTTAGTGGGTGAGTATGTAAAATGGGTCGTCTAACTTGTGGTAGCTTAGCCTTCCCTGGGGAGGATTTTTCGTTCTTTGCCTTCTGTCAAATGGTGAAAACGTGGCTTCTTCAGAAGGCTTTTGGAGATAACAGAATGGATTGGATTCAATGCTATTGTTTTGCTGATAGAAGCAGTTCTGTCAGCAGAACCAGGAAGGGGCAATTACACACACACACACGCCCTTGAAATCTCCAGAGGCTGGGAAAGCCTCTGGAGCAGATTTTAGTATGGTTCAGTTGGGCTGCAGGGGCAAAGAGAGGGAGAAAGTCTTGTCATTAGTTGATGTCACCTAGTGCAACGTTAGGTTTAACCAATTATCTGTAGGTCTGAGTTACCAGTGGGTTGGATTGAAAGGTGCTATGCATGGGAAGGAACCCTTTCACAAACAGAACCTTGGATCCAACCCAATATATTTTTGCTGCTGTAAATTTTTCTGCGTGCGCTATTATATTTTGAATATTATTGCTAGCCATCTTGGTTAGCCTTTGTGATAGAAAAGCTGGTCAAAAATATGAAATATAAAATGTTGGTAACCTTGCATCCCTGCCTCCCATTTTATCACACGACACAACAAATGTGTTGCAACAGATGTGAACATTGTACAGCTAACTAGCTATATTGAGTTTAACTTATTAATCAGAGGTGATAAAAAGACATTCATCATGGGTATAGTCACGCTTGCCCTTAATTTGAAATACCTTTTTTTTTTCCTTTTAGCAAATGGGAAATAAAGCGCTGTCAGTACTGTGGTTCCAGTGGAACTCATTTGGCATGTTCCTCATTAACAAGTTGGGAGCAAAATTGGGAATGCATAGAATGTAGAACCATCCTTGCCAAATCAAACGGTATGAAACTACTGTTCATAATACTTGAATTAACTGAAATTTGTTACAGATTAACGAGACAGATTATATGAATTTAATTATACAGGGAACTGTCAGAAATGGCGAAAGCGTTCTTTGAGTATGCCAGAAAAAACAGATATTGGAGAAAGTTTGCTAGAAGATCCATCACCCAAATGCCCTAGACAGTCTCCTGGATCCCATCTTGGCTTCCTGGTCAGGCATGTGATTTTTTTTTCTATTCCGACTACATGAGAACACAGTGTCGTAGCTTGCATGTAACTGCAGTTCGTGGGTTGTTTAACCCATGGATTGTCATGACCATATGGGAGCAAGCGAGTGCGCTGCTTCCCATCCGCTGGCCACATCTGCTTTGCATCCAACCTAGGAATGCCCCGAAATCTGAACTTGGAACTCTGGGCTGTTGAGGAACAAACAACTCGGAGTTTGAACCCATGGTTTATTGTTGGGCTAAAACTCTGGGTTGTTTGTACTTCAACAACCCAGAGTTCTGGGTTCCGACAATGTATCAAACAACCCAGGAGCAGAGGCATTCCAGAGTTGTTTGAGAAACCGGATTCCAAGTGGTGAGTGGCCAGGAGGCAGCATGCACATTCGTTCCAATGCGATCCTGACTGCCTGTGGTTTAAATGAAATGAATGGTTTAAACAACCCTTGGGTAGTCTTCACGTGTGGATTGGGTCATGGTCTATGTTTGCGCGTCAACATAATCCAAAATTGATCATGATGTGCTGGAATGAGCTTCAGCAAATCTCAGGCTTGTGTGCTGCCTGTCCCTCCCCTCCTCCTCCTCAGCTGGAAGAGGAATGGAAGCTTTCGCTTACCTGCTTACACAGTTTGTCATGTCATTCAGACTAACAAACTGGTTAACATAAACCACCCTTCCCCAACCTCCAAAATGCCCCCAGTATTTTGGAGTTCGACTCCCATCAACCCCAGCCGGCATGACCAATGGTCAGTAATGCTGGGAATTGTAGTCCAATACAACTGGAGGAAGGCTGACATAAATTATATTTAGCTTTAACCAGACCAACTTCAAGCCATAGTTACAGAAGCTGGCTTGTTTAAACTATCCATAGTTAAGATTAACCACAGTTTTAGGTCTAGATGATATGGCAAGCTATGAATGATCAAAAGCAGAAGGAAAAGCTTCCAGATACTTCCTGCTGGAGAGGTGAGAATGCACAAGCCTGGCTCATTCACTTTGTAGTAAACTATGGCTTAGCATGATGTGTGAAACATGGCCATTGCCAAATTATATCTTGAGCCTAAAAATAAAAACTTTGATCAAAGGGCTAAATGATGAATTCCAAACGTACTTCAGAGTGTCCTTGAAGCAGCTCTTCATGCCATCTAACAAGCTGCTCCGCAAGTCAGGAACTTCAGAAGCAGCCTGCAATTGGGGGGTGGCGCGGGGACCAGATCTAGCCCTTGCACCATGCCTAAAGAGTCTTTGAAGTATGGCCTAATTAAAATGCTTTAATTCAATTTATAAATACCAGCCTTTAACAAGAAGTACCGGTACACTCACATGTAATTTAAGGTCACTGAGCAAATCCCATTGATTTCAATGGAGTTTAATTACATTTTAATTCACAGTTCTTAACATAGCAATTTCTAGCTACCCAGTAGATACCCTGCCTATTTTTAAGTCTAGAAGTGATTCCTCATGCCTGAAGTACTCATTTGTAAAAATGCCATTACTAACAATACACTTGTTGTGCATTCTATATTGAAGATAGAAACATTTGGGTGAGGATGGGTCTGACTTTAAAATGTTTTGGGAACAAAATATATATGCTTCTATGCATGTATATATGTTTGCAATTTTTAATTCAGAGGCACTAAAACAATAATTCTTGTGGGGGGGTTTTCCCTTCAGGTCCCCAAAGATGATATGCCCCAATAGCTTTACTCAGTGTTCACAACTGGATCTTCCCTCTTCCAATAATAGATTAATATCCCCATCCTCCTTGATCAGCCCTTCAGTAAGGAATCTGTCACTAAGAAAAACGTAAGTTAATAAGCATCCAGCATTTATATTTTACCACAGATGATTGAGTTTAGAAGGAGGGAAACTGGGCGTGTGCTAATAGCCCTGTGGAATTTTTGAGCTTAAATACCTATTTTCCATATCATATCTCAAACTGCTTCGGAATCCCTCTACCTCAGTTTCAAAAGTGGTTTGTTATGCAGGACTGGGCACTACTGGGGGGGGGGGGGTTTGACCATGTGTAAAGCATTAAGCTCATGGAACTAATTCTATGGATCTTAGGATCCAAACCAATCTGTCCAACCAATCTGTCCAATCTGAAATAACGTCTGGGACCAAGATCCAGAGGAGAATCCTGCCAGCGGAATTGATTTTCACCAATTCCCACCTCAGCCTTTCCACACTATTCCAGGGGGATCTCCAGCCCTCTGGAGCAGATTTTCTGAGGGCACAAGGGGCTGTAGGGGCAATCTGTAAGTGCCCCCCCTTTTGCCGGTGCAAGTGTCCATGAGTGGAACTCCACTAGGGTTGCTCCCACTAGCAGGAGCAAACTCGGGATCCAGCCGCTATTGATATCTCAGTGGGGAACATGGTATTAAATGTGTCTGAAAAGTAAGACAGCACAAATTATTTATTAGCAACCTTTTTGTGAAGGACCGCCGCCGGTCCGGTCCTGCAAAGTGCGAGCTTCCGCTGCTATTTTGACAGCCTGGAGTGCTCTGCCTACAATTCCCGATTTAGATCGGTAATAAACACTGGAATCTAGCACCAAGTCAAAGCAAAACTACTTCTAGGCAAAAATGAAAGAACCTTTATTTGATAGGTGGTTCAGTGGTTCATGCCTTGGTCTCCTCTCGCCTAGACTACTGTAATGCGCTCTACGTGGGGTTACCCTGGAAGACTGTTCAGAAGTTGCAGCTGGTACAGAATGCAGCAGCTCGCCTGGTTACAGGCTGCCGCCGGCATGATCACATCACTCCAGTGCTCAAAGAGTTGCACTGGCTACCAGTTGTTTGCCGAGCTGAATTCAAGGTGTTGACGTTGACCTTTAAAACCCTGTACAGCTGCGGTCCAGTTTATCTCAAGGAGCGCCTCCAGCAATATCAAGTAGGCCGCTCAACAAGATCTGCCACGGACGGCCTTCTCCCTGTCCCATCAGCCAGAGAAACCAGGCTGGTGGGAACTAGGAGGAGGGCCTTTTCTGTGGCAGCCCCCAATTTATGGAACTCTCTTCCCAGTGACCTCCACCATGCCCCTTAGTTGATTAGCTTCCGCCGGGCATTAAAAACGTGGCTTTTCAGGTGGGAATATGGGGTGGGTTAGGATTTTTAAGTTTTGTACTGTTTTTAATTGTGTTTTATACTGTGTGTGTGTGTGTGTGTGTGTGTGTGTTCTTCCCCCCCCTTGTGTTTTATTGGACTGTACATCACTCAGAGTGGCCAGATGTCTGGCCAGATGGGCGATTTATAAATATAATAAATAAATAAATAGAAATATAAATTGAAAAGGGAGATAAGGGAAAGTGAAACTAGCAGAAAAGAAAATGTTCTATTACACACAGTCAGAACTACAAAACAACAAAGACTATACACTAGTCCAGTGTTCTCCAACCTTGGGTCCGCAGATGTTTTTGGCCTACAACTCCCAGCATGCCCCAGCCAGCGCTGGGGCATGCTGGGAGTTGTAGGCCAAAAACATCTGCGGACCCAAGGTTGGAGAACACTGCGCTAGTCTAACACCGGAGATTCTAACCTAGTCTAACACTAGAAACTGAACGAACTTACAGCAATGTACCCAGGCACTCCACTTGGGGGTTGAGTGTCTGGACTGGCCTGAGCTGAGGTTCCGTTCCGTGCTTTGCAGCACCTTGCTCCCAACAACCTTCAGAAGCCTTGGCTGCTTCTTTTATCCCCTCACTGCTCCCCCCTCTTGATCCCCTGACCCCCTCCCTCTCCTGACAGGACGAACCGGTTAGGAACCGGTTCAACCCCTCGTGGGTGCTTGGAAGGGTGATTGCGGGTACTTGACAACCCATTGAGGGTGTCTGGGGGAAAACTCCAAATCTAAATGCGTGTGTCCCGGACTTGGCAACTCCTTGAGGGTGTTTGGTGAAACCCATCGGAATGCAGATGTGTGTCTGGGAATGCAGATGTGTGTCTCGGGACTGAGCTCTCCTGCCCGGGGCAGGGATTATGCCAGTGGACTGGGGCAAAGTGTGTCTTTGTCAGGTGGACTGGGGCAAAGTGTGTCTTTGTCAGGCTTTCTCTCCACACTTTTATCTTAACGTAATCTCAAATTTCACTGTGGTGTAGAAGAATCCTTGTACTTCCTCATTTAAAAATTAGTGAATTGTTACAAGTATTAAGTAACTTTACTCATACTACAAAAATCTTTGGATTTTCAAGCAGTTTAAAATATCAGTGAACTAATTACTATGTTCCCAATACTGATTTATTCTAAAAATTTGAGCATCCACAGGTTATATAGCAGATGGTTATACAGATTTAGAGCTATTGCTGCACATACCTAAATAGATGCTTTGCTAATCAAAGCTGTCATTTTATATTGTGTAGGCAACTTGGAGTGCAGAAAAGAGAAGTCTCCAATATTCTGAGGGAATTAAGATCACAAATTAATACCAACCCAACAAGACTGAATATCAGTAGACAAAACATCTGGGATAGTGCCTTAAAGGGATTTCAGAAGCGGAGCTTCAATCCTGCCAATACTCTCGAAGTAAAGTACATAAACTGCAGGACTAAAACAGAGATGGATATCTGTCATTCATCAAAGGAAGATTTTTTTCTGTTATTGATGCTTCACCTTCAGAACTCGTCACTCTTTGAAGGCGGTTTATCAAAGAACTTGTCTTTTGATTCTCAAGGTAAACCTAAACTGCAGATATTTGAAATATATTTTGGAGGGGAGGGGCCTCGTTTCTTTCTCCAATGAGTTCATGGCAGTGTGTATGTGGTCCATTTTATCCCCAGAGCAACCCTATCAGCTACACCACACTGGCACTGGTCTTTAAAACAGCAAGGAAAGCAAATCAAGAACGGCTTTTCATGATGCTAGGGGTGGGATGTAGAGTTGGAAAAGGTGCTGAGTGAAGTCCTGGTGCTCCAGCAGAAACTTCCCACAGTCCTTTTGTATCACATAAATACATAATTAAGTTAAGGAATTTGCTGCCACAAGATGTGATAGTTAGATGGTTTTAGAAAGGAATAAAACAAATTCATGGAAGAAAGGTACTTCAGTGGCTATTTATCACAATAGCTAAATGGAACCTCCATGTTCAGAGGTAGTATGCTTCTGAGTACCAGATGCTGAGGACAAACAAGGGAGAGGACTCTTGCCTTCAGGCCCTGCTTGTCAGCTTCCACCACTATGTAGCTGGTGGCCTTTGAAATGGAATAGTGGACTAGATGGCCCTTTGGTCGGATCAATTGAGGCTCATCCCATCTGCATTTAGTAAACACAGTAGTTATTTTTTATTTGTACTTGCAGCTCTTAAAGATAATTTATACTATGAAGCTGGCAAAATGATTGCAGTTTCTCTGGTTCATGGAGGCCCATCTCCTGGCTTCTTCTCCAAAACCTTGTTTAATTGCCTCGTCTATGGCACAGAGAATGTGAAACCAACTGTAGAAGATGTTACAGATGTGGGTGTTTTGCAGACAATAGAGACGGTAAGTTGCTTTACACCTATGTAGCACTGTAGGGGTGGGTCTTGGGTAAGTGGTAGTTCGTCTTCTAACATCTTATCTTTAAAACAAAGTTAATTGTTGAGGGCACTTTTCCCATCCAGAATGATACATACCAATCTATTAGTCACCCAAAGGTGATCAGACATAAGATCCAAAACCAGTAGGAGATTACATCAATCAGTTTGAAATTAATGGTTCATTTATTCAGAAAATAAACTAATGTTTTGTTCCCTTCTCTAGATAAAATCTGCAGCCACTCTGAGCAGCTTAGAATCAGCAATAAATGATTTCTCTGAATATCTCACCACTGTTGGATGTTTGAAACCAGTAACAGCTCTGCATGATAAGGATATGTTGGTGAATGAAATATTAAATTACCATGTCATCAAGAGAACTATTTTACCTTTTGAAAGGTTTGTTTGCTGTAAAACCCATTAGTATACCCTTTTCATTTTATAGATTAGAACAATTTTACCACTTCACATAGAAATTGTGTAATGGATGTTCTGCATGATAATTTAAAATGTTACACGTTATGTGCCATGTGTTACAAAGTTATTCCAGTGGTGGTTTCCACCAGATTGCTTTCTCCTCTAATTTATTAGTATTGAAGATATAAAACTTAAATACAGTGTTGAGTGAAACAAACAGTATACCACTATCTACTATTCAAAAATGCTTAGGGAAGATTTGAACCTGTCTTGAATAACTGAGTTGTTGGATGAGCACCTAAAATATAGTTTCATCTGCAACAGTGTCAACAGTCAACAAGGAGCGGCCCAAGGGAGGGGACTCTGCATCTTTGTTTCATTGTTGTGAGTAGCTTCCAGGAGAATTTTTAGTAAATTTGAAAAACTATAATTAGATAGATCAGGAGTCAGTACTAGTTCCTTCAAGCATATTCTGGCTAGCTCCTATAGCTCATCCAAACACAGGAATGTGTCAGAGTAAAATGAATTTTAATCATTCCAGCAAATGCAGGAATGAATTCATGCTTTTAGAAATTTAAAGAAGTATTTATGATAAATTAATTTGGCAGTATTTGTGGGGGAAGTGTTTTATTTTAAAAAAAGACAAAAAAGACACAATATTTTCTTGGTTTCTATGCATCTTTTCCCCAGCTTTAGGCAAGGTTTGAAAACGCTTGGTGTTTTGGAAAAAATGCAGATGAATCCAGATGCATTTTGTAGCATATTATGTCACACACCTGAGAAACTTTCAGCGAAACTTCTTGGTGATCTCTTTACAATCCACTGTTTACCAGGAGCAGACAAAACCAGAAGTCTCGATTTCTGGATGGGTTACTTGCAGGAGACAGATGGTAAGCAAAAAGGACGTTCACCTAGTTCACTGAATCTGAACTAGGAATCTGGAATGTGTGTGCTCCTTTAAAAAAAAATTCTTAAGCTCATATTATTGAACTATTAAACCAGGCTTTCTTTGCATTATTTCACATTGGAAATAATGATTCACTGCAGTCAGTTTATCATTACTGTGGCTCACCCTTATCTTCGTAAGTAATGTGGAATCTCTTGTAAAAGCTCTTTGCAGCTAATCAAAACTCTTTATATTTCTTGGTCCAGGTGGTGAATCAGCTGTAACTCCAGAAGACATCTTAGTGTTTGCAACTGGCATCCGCAATATTCCACCCATCGGCTTTGATCCTGAGCCTTCAGTTAAGTTTCTGCATATAAAATACCCCATCAGAAAGAGACACCTTAACTGTTTAGAGCTTCCAATAACAAAGTCTTATGAGAAGTTTAAAACTATTTTGGATTTCGCCATCAGAAGTACTCTAAGATTAGAATCAGAAGTACATTAGTCACTACAATGGACAATGAAAATTGAATGATGAAGCACGTAAGAAGCTTGCCAGCTCCTACTGGATAACACACACATTCATCCTCACAGGCTAACAACTTGATTGTGGAAATTGCTTAATTTCAGTCTTTACATTTTGAACTTTGTTTCAAAATGGTGAACAAACAAAGCTTTTAAAACAGTTTTGCATTATTTGTATTCTTTAAATACTTGGCCTTAATCTTATTCTTAGCCTTACCCCATAAGATAGCCTTACCCCATAAGATATACTAGCAAGTGACTAGTTATCTACTAGTGTACTGTATCCTCCATTTTATATTAAACAATTAATTATAATTCAAATTTTCTGGCAAATAGCTTCAGGAATCCTTTCTAATTTGTGTGTAATGGCCTGGATCCAACATATTGTTAGCGGAAGAAATTTCTGTGCTAGCAGAGCTCCACTGCCTTTTCCTGTTGCACAAGTGCTAGTGGAGCACTTCGTAATCCTAAAATCTGCAAGTGGAACTTTAGTTCTATTCTCCCCTTGTGTGTAGTTGTGAAGTTGGTTTCCACTAGTGCAACGTCATTTGTGCTAATGAAATGACACCATTGGATACAACCCAAAATATCCGGGAAGTTGTGTTTTTGTGTTAAGTCTTGACTTGTTGGCTTGTTGATGTGGTGCACTGAGATGAGAGAATATAGCATTTTACATACTAAATAAATTTCAAGTAAGTATTCTAGCTATTACTTATGTACAAGGAATAAGGAAGCTAAACACATTACCTCATTATTATTATTATTACTGTCTTTTTAAAGGGTAACAGAGCTTTATAATGCTTGGTATAGCTGTGGTATATCTTAGCTACTCTATAGTTATGTTTCCGTTCTACAACCATTCCAGACCTTTTCCTTTTTAAATACTACAGATTTTGTATTAAATATGAAAGGGTTAGAAAAATGTACCGTTGTGTAAAAGAATTTGCAGTTCAGAGAAGATACAGGTGAAGTCAAATGAACTAATTAAATCTATTTCATGGTGCAATCCAAATGTTTGGCAACTGTAAATAAGTTTTAGGAGTTACACTCCAGTTTATCTGTGTTGAAGAAAATATTCTAGTTCATCTTAAATATTACTGTTGGAAGAGGGCAGAGAGTAATTAGCACTATGTTTGCTCCAACTTTGTATATTCAGAACTACCAAGTTTAGAGACTCCATTATTTACTCAATGCTTTATTTGAAAGCTTGTGCACTGGGTTGGTTTCTTTTTTAAATGTCCTATGTCTTGGATACATTGTAGGTAAACCATATAGAATATTAAACCTTCTAAACTGGGTGATAGAATAATTTACCTGTTTACCATATCTCAGGTATCAGACACAATCCAAAGTAGCATGAGGTTGCTTCTGTGCTTGAGGGGGGGGGGGAATCTTTTGTTTTCCCTTTGGCAAGAGCCCCCTGTTTCTCATGGTAGTTCCTTGCCAGAGGAGATCTTGAGCTAGTTCATGTTGCACTTGGAGATGTAAAATTCCTAGAAGTTTTGAAGTTGTGGGGGAAAACCATTCCCCCCAGTAAGGAAACCAAAATTTGGGGGGGGGAACTGAAATATATGCAGTAGTGTGTTTTTTTATATCAAACCTAAACTTATTTTACTGCTTTAATCACTTAAAATATGTCATTTATAACTTAGCATATAAAATTGTACTACTTGGCATATTTATGAAATTTGCAGAGCGATCCAGTGCATGTTTACTCAGAAGTAAAACCTACACTGTTTCATGGCACTTACTCCTAGATAAGCACACATGGACTGGATTCGTACGACACGGCAACCCATTGTGAGTAACTCACCACGGTTAGTTAGACCGCTTCCTGCAGGGTGGCTTGTTTTGGAGCAATAAGCCATTCTGACAACCCATGGCTTTTTCTAGGGGTTGTTGGACCCACAATGGGTCCATCTGAACCCAGGCGGCCCACTCCATGGCAGAGAACAAGCTGCTCTTGCCAAGCTCATCCGGGCTACCACCAGTGACAGCTGCTCCACCAATGCCCAAGCAGCACTCTGGAGCAACTGTCACTGGCACAGTCTCCTTGTTCCACTCGCAACCCCTGCAGCTCTTTTCCTTTTCCCTTTCACAATCTCTGCCAGTGACAGTCACTGACAGCCCCTACAAAGTGTCCAAGTGGCACACTGGAGCAGTTGTCACTGGTTCACCACCTTTTAAAAAAAAATTTATAGGCGCCAGAGATGCACGCAAATATTTTTGTAATATATATTTTTTAAATTTCAGTCTTTTGCAGGTGCACCTGCTGCTGCACACTTACAGGTGACTGAAATGAAAAGTCTTGCCTGTTCAATGTTGTGGTGTCTGCTGTCAAAGTGCAGTAGTAGGTACCAGCTATAGACATTTACCAAGCAAGGCTGTAAATAGATTATTTTGTTACTTTGCTTCTCACTTGACAGCTGACAAACAGTGAGCTGTCAAGCAAAAAGCAATGCCGCGAGAAGATCTTTGCTTGCCAAAGGGGGTGGCGAGTATATCACCCCCTTCGAAGCAACATGCTCTAGTTTTGACAGTTCTCAGTGTCCTCCATGTTTTCCACTCTTTTCCGAGACTAGGTGCTCAGGAAAGGGGGAAAGTGCATCTTCCCCATTTACAGGAGCATGGAGTTTGGAATGGTCCTGTATTCTACTCTCATTCAGCACTCTCTAGGTGCAAAAATGCACCTTGCATTTTAATACTGTGTATGTCTACAGTACACACACAGGAACTGTAATTCTCTACTGCTGTATATTTTTGCACATAAAAATCTTCATACTACACATTTCAAGTAAAATTTGCCTTAGATAGCATTTCACTAATTCCAAAATAAAATTATACATAGAGGGTTTTTTCAGTTTTCCCCTACATCTCTTAATTTTTCTGTTGGAAAGATTGAAAAAACATCCGGGATGTGTGTGTGTTTATTCTGGGCCTTCACATTTCTAGTTGCACTCTGCTTTGAAGCTGCTGCAAGTGCCTCAAGTGCAACATGACACAAACATTCTCTGGTTCTCTTATGTAAGCTGGAGAGGGGGCTGAGGAAATGTTCTCACAGTAATGCAGTGATGCTAAGGTCCTTAGAGCACCTTTCCAAGCTCAGCAAGCTCTCTTCCCCACTTGGAAGATGAGCAGTTCTGGCAACCACAAATTTTGCTGGCTACCAAACCAGCCCAAAATTGTGGGCCAAAATGCTTCAGACTCCCATTAATTTATATAACAATATCAATTTATAATCTTGGTCTTTTCTTTGCAAGCCTCCTTCATTCTATGTTTTATTAAAATATGTGTGAGTTTCATTTACTCTTTATGACTGACTCATGCTGATGAGCTGTGACTGCAGGTGTCTTGTAAGTGTAGGTTCTTTCCTTCAGACTACTGACTAATTATTGTGGATCAGTTAACCCAATGCATGTTACACTCCCGTGTTTCATGGTAATCAGTAGGCTTACAGCACGATCCAATATGGCTGCCTGTAACCTTCCAAACTTGGAGGATTACAGGCATTCTATTGAGGGCGGAAGCAGTGCGGAATCGAAGGTCACTTCTGCTCTTCTCCCACCTTGCAAAAGACTTAAGATAGCTGATTTTGGCCATCTAAGTCTTTTGTTGCAGCTCACGAGGACAGGCAGAGGCACTGCCAGGATACATCATAACCCGGTGGAGCCTTACTCCTCCCCTTCCCGCCCTCTGGAATGCCCACCCAGCACCGGCTCCGAGGTCAGTCTTGTGACCTTGGAGCTGCAGCTGGCACAGTTCTTTCCTCACTGGCTGCAAGGTTGGAGGGAGGGCGCTCTGAGGTCAGAGTCCCAGTTCTGACCTTGGAGCACATTTCCTATGGCTGTCTAGACTGTAGCGGCCATAGGATTGTGCCCTTATTGTACTATTCCATAGTTGTCTTTTAAAGGAGAGATTAAATTCAAACTGCATTAGGGTTTTTGGAGAAATTTGCAAGCTTGTTTTAAAAGTCTTTAATAGTTTGTGATACCACTTTCAGCTTTTGTCTTTTTATTCCTTCGGAACTAATAAGAGTACTACAGGATTAGGCAACCTGGTGGTATCCAGATATTTTAGGCTACAAGTCCCATAAGCGCCGGCCAACATGGCCATTGATCAGGGAATATGGGAGTTGTAGTCAAAAATATCTGTACTGTAACAAAATCAGTTTCAGTGTAGTTGATATTCCAATTGCAAATTTCCACTTGACTTTCAAGATATTTGTATGAAAAAATGATGAAAGACAAGATGATTTTTTTTTAACTTGTCATCTATATAATATTTTATTTTAAATCTTATCTATGGCTGATATGGTACACACAATGTGCTATAAAAATAGAAGTAGCTTATCAGTTTAATCTAAAAATACTTCTAAAAATGTTGAAAATACATAGTTTTAAAAATACTTTAATGTCTTACAGGATGTAAACATAGATGTACCATAAGGTTTGTTATATTTTAACTTTAAACTTATTTGCAGCGTCAGTCAGCCTGGTGTGATATGAGAAGAATCCCTTCTATTTGAGCCAGCAGCTTTTAAAAGCTTGAGTAG
This sequence comes from Shinisaurus crocodilurus, assembly GCA_021292165.1. Taxonomy (NCBI): domain Eukaryota; kingdom Metazoa; phylum Chordata; class Lepidosauria; order Squamata; family Shinisauridae; genus Shinisaurus; species Shinisaurus crocodilurus. The sequence continues at coordinate 264,483,817 of CM037876.1, forward strand.
TTTCACACTATCATCTAAAATAAGAGGCTAGGATCCAAAGAGCTTATTTAGGCATGGCAAAAGGCACATTTTACTTTTCTCTGAATAGCAAATCCCCATATCCTAACACAATCTGCTTTTGAAAGTCCCTTTAGGTTCAAAATTGACTTGCCACATAGTGTGGTAAGCAGCTGTCTGAAAAACACGAAGTACCTGGCCATGTTTTTTCTGTGTACAGACCATGTCTCAATTCATTCCTTGCTGGCCCCAGTGGAAAACAAGCGCTAAAATCATTACTGTCAAACTCTACTAAACTATGGGCAGCCTTATGCTATCCGTTTGCTTTAGTATGGCAGCACAAAAAGCAGTTTTTGGTCCATAATCTAGGATCATATGTCTGACAAGGGGGGCAGAGTTGGTTGTTGATCATCTCATTTCTTCAAAGTTTATTCTAAAATACATCTATAAAGTATTTCTCAATGAAATAAGAGCGTATATCATCCCTCTCAGCCATGACACTGTAACTGCCCGTATAAAACTTAGCAGTGATCCTACAAAGGCAGCCACTACTTCAGAAGTGTTGATGGCAGTTTTGTGTCATTGGTGAAGCTGGGTTTTTCTCCTGGCACCCATTCTTTGCACCTTGCCACAGGGCTGTGGAGTCGGTAGATAAATGTTCCGACTCTGACTCCTCAGTTTTTTGTACTTCCGACTCCCTGACTCTGACTCCTCTGTGTGTATTAATATGCGAATGTATTTTATACATTCCTTGAAGGAAAGAAAGGCAACATACATGTCATTACCACAGGGACAAACACAATGAAAACAACAAAGTTTTATTAATTTTTTTTTATTAATTTAATTAATCAAGTGGCTGGATAGTAGCAACAGGCATAAACATCAGGAACAGGAACTTTACCAGTTCAAAAATACAAACCACATTATTTGGTTGTTTTAGAACAAAAACAAAGCTTATCTATATGAACCAAAAACAAAATCTGTAAAACCTAGAAATGGTTTATATTAATCTTGAAATGTAGTTATAGGCTTAGCAAATGCAAATCAATTCAATGTAGAGTTCTAAGGAAGAGAATTGCCTCTGCTAGATCCTCTTTCATAGAGGCTCTTAAGTCAGACTTTATTATTTTTAGGGCTGAAAATAATCTTTCGACACTGACTTGGGTGGGTGGCATTGCAGTAACTATTGTGGCCACATCACTAACGATCTCTGGATAAACAAGGATGGCTTCTTCAACAGTAAGTTTTGATGAGCGATCATACTTTTCAACTTCTTTTAGTGCTTTATAAAACTCCTGTTGGAATTTTTTTATTTGGACATTTACTGGTTCTGTAACGCTTATGTGACGTCGCTTTCCTTTAGCAACTTCCATTTTGTCTAAGAAGGAATCAAAGTCTAATTCTTCGTTTGAAGAAGATGATCCTGAGTTACCACTATTGCTTAAAAGAACTTCATCCTCCTGTGGAGGTATTTCAGGTCGTAATCCCTTCATGCGAACTGCTACATCATAGAGGGCCTTTTTCCCAGTAGCAGTCTGTTCACTGTTCAACAAAAGTCGGCTCATTGGGTCGACATAAATAGCCGCTAACAAGATTTCATTTTCCAGCAAAAGACTCTCTCTTTTCATCATTGAAGATGCAGTGCCCTCAGCTATTAACCCTCCATTTTTGTTCAGGCGATATAACAGGCTCTTCCATTCCAAGAGGAATTTACCCGGGGTTAGATCGTCACATTGCAACCTCTTGGTGACAGTGAAGGGGTGAGAAAGAAGGTTCTCCAGCTCTTTTGTTTGTGTCCACTGTCTTTCAGTTAATGCAAGATTTTCATTGTCCATTTCTTCTATGAAGTCTTTAAGTTCAAGCAAATGCTTCACCATTAAATAAGTGCTTCCCCAGCGAGTTGTTTGATCCAAAATGGCTCCTTTTCCTGCACGTCTTTTCAAAATTGCATCTGTTTTCGGGGCCCTGGCTGCAACAGTTACTTGCCGTAATTTGCCAATTAGTGTAGCTGCATGGCGATCTTTTAATCCATCTCTTATGGCAAGTTGCAGTGTATGAACAGCACATCGCATATGATGAATAGTAGCAAGCTTCAATGCTTCTTCAACAAAGTTGTCTAAAAAAATGTCAGCATTCTCTTCAGTTTCTAAACTTTCTCCAATACTTGCAGAGCTGTCTTCCTCTAACTCTAATATCTGTTTGTTACCTTCTTCATCTGCGTTCATCTTCTCAATTGTGCTCAACATGTTAGAAGCGTTATCTGTCACAACACATAAAATCTGTTCCTTTTTAACTTCAAAATCTTCTAGAACACCCTCCACTAACTTCTGAAGGTAATCACTGGTGTGATGTGCCTGAGTGTCCTTTAATCCGAGGGTCCGTCTTATTGTTTTGTTTTCATCCACAAATCTAACATTAATGGCGAAATAATTGACTCTGTGACGTGTGCATGCATCCATTTTAAGGAAGACAAAACGTCCTTTCAGAACTTTCTGTAGTTCTTCCTTTTTACATTTGGCCTCCTCAATTATAAGTTTCCTTATACTTTCTCTTTTCAGAGAAACACCAAGGTTTTTTGCCATTTCTCCATTTAGGCCTAAAAAGACTGTCTTTTTTTAAATTCCAATCTAAATTTAGTAGGAGTCGGAGTCGGTGCATTGTTTGTCGACTCCGACTCCAGGTACCCAAAATTTCCTTCGACTCCGACTCCACAGCCCTGCCTTGCCATGTTATTTCTATGACCTATCAAGTTTGCGGAGCAGTTCGTTGGATTGAACCATTAGAATTAAAAAATACTCTATTAAATAATCTCCATCTTAAAGCAGATGTGCACAAAATTTGAGTGTCTTAAGTTCTAATTGTGATTACTTGAATTTGTAGTTCTTTGCTATACCATGTAATATTACATCTACTGATTATTACAGGCAGTCTCCAGGTTACGAATGAGTTCCGTTCTAAAGAATGTCTTTAAGTTTAATTTGTATGTAAGTCGGAACAGCATAGCATTCTATACGTTAAAATTGGCATTTACGCAAATTGTATAGTATACTACGCTATGTACTCTACGTAAACGACGTAGCGCTGGGGAACCCAGAAGTCCGTGTAAGTCGGATGTCCTTAACTTGGGGACTGCCTGTATAGTAAATAGGAAAAGCTGCAGATTAATGGGGGCTTGCATACGTGTCAATTCAGGGCAACAGTATTCCTTATGACAGCTCAGGTACTTGAAGACTTCATTGGATGCTTTCATCAAAGCATTCGAAAGTTCACTGTTTTTTGTTCTATATAAGCAACTATTCAGATTAAAGAAAGGTAAAATAAACTAGTTATGAAAACTGAAATCCATTGGCAGGATAAATAAGTCTTTAGCATTATGTAATGGTAGTATGGAATACAAATTTTGCATGTATAGTTACACGTTTGTAAATATTCTATGTTCTTGTGTTAAAACAATTACCTTTATTTCCTGAAGCCTGTTGTAGCTTCTAGTGTCTATTGTTTGCTCTTATGTTACCTGTAGCAATATATTATGGGAGAACTGTCATGTGTATGTATATGTAAAGTGCAATAAATCAAGGATTAGTTAACAGTATTAAATATATATGCATTCAACTGCAGTTGGACTCGTTTCTTCAAAGGATGTACTGAATAAAGTGAGTTAAGTGTAATACTGGCAATAACACATGAGGGTCATTTTACAATGTTAGTTTCTCTCACTTGGATCATTTATCTAGTTTGCTTATTTAAATAAAATTGGTATATCATAGCTGAGAAAACTCCAGAAGAATATTTTGGTTTTTTTACTAGAATACACAAAAAACATAATTGTTTTATACAATACCTGTTTAGGAAATTATGCAAAAGATCCTTTAAACTAAATGTGCAAGCTGAAGACTATCCCATAAAACCTTTAAGGGTGCAATCCAATGAGGCTGCCCATAACCCTCTGAACTCAGAGGATTACAGGCAGCCTATGCAAGGCGGGAGGGGTGTGGAGGCGAACATCACCTCCACACTCCTCCCACCCTGCAAATCAGCCAATTTTGGCCATCTAACTGCGGTGCTTTGGAGTGGGAGGAAAGGAGGCTGAGCCACCACGAGAATACAGCATATCTTGGCAGCACTAGTCTCCTCTCCCACCCCCTAAACCCCTTCTCTTTCCATGCTGGCTGCTCAGGTCAGAGCTGGGAATCTCAATGATCCTATGGCCCTCTAGATGCTGTCTAGGGGGTCATAGGATCGCTCTGTAAGTTACTGTTTGAATATGAAGAAAACTTATAGGAGTGCTTGCAAAATGAATCACACTACTGACAATGGGTTGCATCCAGACTTAGTCATACTTAAAGCAGACCCACTGAAATCAATGGGACTTCTATTATTTTATGTATCAAAAAGCAGCAGGAAACATTTTTAGAACTGACTCTCAATTCCTTGAGCATAAGAACTCAAGGAACAAGAACATGAATTGCTTTTCCATCATTCTATCAACAACCAGCTGTTGACAAGGTAATCTTCATGTTCCAGGGCAGGGAGAAGAGAGTCTCTCAGTCCAAGCCATATTCCATTGCAGAAAACCTTTGGGGGCAAAAAAGTGGAGGGGCCAAAACATACTGGCATATTTTAGCTAAAGCTCTTGCAACCAGTAACAGCCTTATCAGGGATTTCAGCCTTTTAGAGTGGGGAAGAAATGCATAAAAGCTAGGAAACCAAATGAGTGGTGGTTGGGGGGAAAGGGGTGGGACCATTTGGGGAACGAACAGGGCTGGATTGGGCATCTGGTCCCGAGGTTCCCTAACCCTGGTCTAGGATCTTCCAGCTGCCTAAAATATAACTACAGGATTGTCCTTATGAGAACAAAAGTAGACAGACAAGACACCTGATGGGTCACATTAACACTAAACAGGCTTTATTAAAGATTGAGTTACAAATGAACATTTTCTGGCATGTGTTTAGATCCTGGTTTTGAATTCACCAGTCACCTTTCAGGTTGCATACTTGTTTCTTGTAAATGCATGTATGCAACCAACGCAGCAGAACAATGTTAACTGAATACTCTGATTTAGCATGCCCTTGATCAAGAAATGTATACATCATATATTAACCAAGTTCAAAAGCTGAGAAGGGTCTTTCCCAACTGTCGTCATTATTCCTATTAGTCAGAACTTCTAAGATGTTGGAAATCTCTTCTTAATCAGTAATTACTAATCTCGCCAACTCTACGAAAGACAATATTCCATAATCTTCTAACCATCATTTCTGTCATCACTGTTTACAATTTCCCCACCACCACTTGTAACAACGAAACACATCATAGATCTGATGAAATGGACTGCAGTCCACAAATGCTTGTATCATAAATGTGTTCATCTTTAGGGTGCCATAATACTGGTTTTGCTGCAACATGCTTGTCACTCTGAAAATTGCTGCTAAAGAAAAACTGATTGTATGGGCAATAGATCCCACATACTGAAACAAATGCAAACTTCCTGCATTCTGTAAACCTGTTTGACAAGCTAACCTAGAGAAGTTAGGATGTCACATAGGCCTTAAATATAAATCCAGATTCCAACTGCTACAATAGCATTGTTTCCCCTGGCACCTATGCCATTTTTTAGATGCCAAGAAAAACGCTTATTCACTAAAGTATTTAAATGCTGCTGCTCTTAGTGTGATTTAGGCTGTAATCCTAAACACACTAGGAAACAATCCCCTTTAAACTGGATTTACTTTTGAGTAGAGGATTGAGCTGTTAGTATTCTATTAGCTACTGTTACTCTGGCTATGCTTTTGAAATACTGTATTTTAATACTATTGTGATCTCTGAAATCCAGCATGATCAATATATAAATATTTTAAAGTTCCTATAAATTAGGAATATAAAGAATTTTAAATTTCCTTAATGTGGATTTTACCACAACAGTTACACAGGCTTTTTTAGGTGGAGTAGCATGAGGTATTAACAATTAAAAGATGTCTTTTAAATAAAGTTAAAGCATTATAAAGTGTGCATATGTTAAGGATTGTATCCAATGTTCGTCTAACTTCCCATTCTTTTCGATGGGTCTACTCTTAGTAGGGCTAACACTGGATACAACCCTATATTATATGCAGTGCTCTGCTATAACTACTGCCTGATTTGTGCTTGCAGTCGTTCCACATGCATTGAAATGGTGCAAAAATGCACTTTATAATCCTCTCTAACCAATTCGATTTTTGAGGTGGTTGACAGGATATTAAACTTCTGCCTGTGAAGTATCAATGTTCAGGAATGGTTTGAGACCCACACATACCCCGTTAATATACTGTATCCCTAAATGTTGTTTGAGCTGGAGTTGATCTGAAAACACTCTAAATGCAAATACAAACTTGCGCCCTTATGTTTTGTACTAATTCATCTGGAACAATTACCTACAATTGTAAGGCAGGTGTTACGAGGTAACTAGTCCCCTGAAAGCAATTTTGGGCACGCATTATCCCACCATGACAGGCTTTCTCTCCCCGCTGCTCCAACCCGCGTCTTTTGAATACAGGCGTGAGTAAATACTGGAATAAGGGGGCGGGAGCCACGCCAATTAACTCAGAATCAAGGCTTAGATGTGTACATGGTGCCAGTCTGATGTGGTTTCTCAGTGGGTCACTCAGTTTGTAGCAGGGGCTATAAGTGGATCCGTCCAACACAACGAATCAGCAGCCAACAAGTCCCGTTCCGTCCCGCTCGGGAGCATTTCGCTTGGGCAGAGGCACAGTGGGAGAAGCCGACGGAAACGGTACCAATCCCTTCCTGCTTCTCCAGAAGTAGAGCGGGAAACACCGCCCGCCCGCCCGCCTGCCTCTCCCTTCCTTACTTCCCCAGACAAACCGGGAGACCACCTCTGCAGCGCGGCGCCATCCCTTCCTGGTCGCGCAGGAGATGAGGGAGGCGAGAAAGCTCCGCCTCTCGCTCTCCGAAGCAAGAGGAGCAGCCCGACCGGGGCGCCACGTCTGCCGGCTGGTGATGGTGCGGCGGTGAAGGGGGCGGAGTTGGCCTGAGCGGCAGGCAAAGATGGCGGCCAGCATCCGGGAGAAGCAGACGGGTGAGTAGCCCCCTTTTCTCTCGCTCACGGGCCGGCGCCGGCTCTGGCCTTGTTCTTCAGGGGTCCCTGGGCCGGAGCTGCCTCAGCGGGGAAGCTTGGCAGGGTCTGTCTTACCCCATGGAGAAGGAATGGGGTCTCTGTGGCCTCTCCTTTCTCTTGCTTGCCTTGCCTGTGCTCCCACCTCAGATGCGCCCCTTTGGGTCTGTGAGAGGGCGGTTTTCTTCTCTTGTCTGGTTGACCCGGTTCTGAGGGAGCGGAGTTCTCCGTTCTTGAGGTCCGCGCCCCGTGGGGACCAGGACGCCGTAATCACTGTGGGTTTGCTGTATTGACGCTCATCTACCTGGCTTTTTCGAGCATTCCTGTGTTTCTTTTTTCTTTTTTTTCCCCTCTGCCCCTTTTTTGTAATCCTGTGATGATTCTGCTGCAGAGTTTGAACTGAAAAATAAGTTGGTGAAAAACAACACGCGCGCACACATACGCACCGAAGTCGGAAAAGAGATTGCTGTGTCACAATTTCACAGACCTGGAGGGATTTAATACATAGGATTTATCCCAAAATGAAAAGAACCCTTAAATTTATAGCAGTGTCATGGTTTGTTAATTGTTAAAACTGGCCAGATGCATCGCTGGCCTATTTATGTTCAGTAGGTTATAAAGTGTCTGACAACAGAAGAATAAATGTTTTATAAGAAATGTCCCTCTTGTCAACATGGGTGCTTCCACACAGCGTTCCTAGCACTACCAGTTAGAAGGCATTGTGCAGCTATTCTGTCTCTTTCTCTCTAATCAATTACCGATTTATAAAAGAACCCATCCTCTTACCACTAGAGTGCCAAGTTTATTCAGAAGCCTTTGGTGGGGGTCTTTGTCAAAAGCATTTTGAAAGTTCAAGGGTGCTTCAGATGGAGTACTCCTGTCGCTAACAGTCAAAAAGCATTGTGCAGCTATTCCATCTTTTACAGTTTTTTTTTTTGTGTTTTTTTTTTGTGACTTTAAAAAAAAGAGGAGCTGTGGGAAAACAAACTGAACACAACAATGTCCGGAACTCCCCCCCCCCCCCAATTCCATGAACGATGCAGTGCAATTGCACAATAAAAGGCTTGTCTGGAAGCACCTCAAGTATATAATATCTAACAAGATCGCCCCTAGCCCTTTTGGGGCATTACTTTCATGTGATTGTAATCACGTGGATGGGAGTGTGGGGTTGCGTGCGCTGGCCTTGTCCCACAATTCACATTGGGGGGGGGGGGGAGTCTGTAAAAGGGAGTCTGTTGTTAATGCATAGTTTCCCCTTTGATTTGGAACCCTGTGTGATCATGGTTTCCAATAACGGGGAGAGCCTATGCACTTAGGCAGGTTTACCTTTCCAGATATTCCCTCCAGTGTGTAGACAGTGCAGGAGGGGCAGCAGACACAGTCCTGCTCTCTGCTCCTTGCAATTACAATCACATGGAGGAAATGGCCAAATAGAGCTCCTAGTTATGTATTTGCACTCTTAAAGAATTCTAGGATTCTTTGAGAGTTTCAAACAGGCAGAACTCCCCTTTGAAGAAGCCATGCTGATTCTTCTTCAACAAGGTTTGTTCTTCTATATGTTTAATTATTCTAATTTAATAATGCTTTCCATCATTTTATGAGACAAAGAATATTTCAAATAAAATTGATGATAACTTTGCAGTATGTTATTGGAAGAGCAGAGATGTGAAAGTCTAGGGAAAAAACCTTCTTCCCCATTTTTTCCAGACCTTCACATCTCTATGAAGACCCATGAGAAGATAAATAACATGTGGGTATAATATTCAGTTTACAGGTATTCCCCCCCCTTCTATATATGTAAAGTAAGGGAAGCCCATTTTGTACAGATCAATTTTAATGACTTTCACATCAGATTTCATCATAGGTATGTTTCTGAGCACAAGAAGGCCTTGGTATTTGATTTAATGTGTGGTGCATTTAGGAGGCCTAATGTTTTGTTTTTGGTTTTTCCTCAATTACGGTAATACACTATTCAAACAACTTGCCTAATGTTGTTACCAGTTTAAATAACTGGTAGTAGGCAAGGCTGTCTTCACAATTTTGACATCAACATTTTTGAAATGTTTGATAGAACACAATTGGGAGTCCTTTTCAGGCGTTAAGAACACCGGAATCAAGCTTTGTACATAGAATCCCCCCCCATTTCAGTTGCTTTGTCTGCCACATATGATGATGATGGGATCAGCAATTCAGCAAGAGATTTGTGCTAATCCACTGGCTACCTGCCATAATAATGAAACTTTTTTCTCTCCTTTTCAGTGGCTCTGAAGCGTATGTTGAATTTTAATGTACCACCAGTCAAAAACAGTACAGGCGAACCAGTATGGAAAGTAAGTCAAACTATACGCCTATTTTATATCCATGGTAATTTGTAGTTTCACAGTGAGCTCCCTTGCCATATTTCTGAAAGTCATGTTTTATAGTGCTAGGTAATAGCTTGATAACTTGGACCAGTTGTTTCTGATGAAAAAGGAAAATGAACTACATAAAGAAGAACTCTGTGGAACTAAATGCACCAGCTCCTAGCTGGGGAAGTAAGATAGGAAAAATTGCTGTGATTAGCAGAGTATTGAAAGTGGCTTGAGATTGTGGTGTGGGATTTATGGAGGAAATTGCTTTCTTGGAATGGTCTAAGCAAAGAATGTTTGCAGAAATGTTCTTGGGGCACAATCCTATGCATGTTTAGAAAGAAAAGGGTCATGGCTGGCTGGGGAATGCTGGGAGTTGTAGGACTTTTATCTGTGCCTTTAATGTTGCATCCTAGAACTTTTTTTTGTCACTATAATGCATGTTCCTTTCTTTTCTTTTAACTGGCTTTTGCACGTATTCCTTTTTTTCTCTTTCACCCTCTGTTTTATATGACAGACTGGCCCATATTTTGGGTAGCTGGATAATGCCACAGCATTTGTAAATATTCTGCCATATTCGTCTTTATTTTCATTGCTCTCTTTAAAACTGGTCTGTCTATCTATTAGAGAAGTGAAGTAGTTTAAAACATATCAAAATGTGGAATGTTGCTTAAAACATCTTTCATCTGTTTAATACCGACAAAGCTCAAGGCCACAAAGCTGCTGCACAACCTCTGTTCGATCCCTGCTAAAATGAATGTTGATTACACAGTGACGGTCCTTAGTGGGAAAACAGCACACGTCTTTCTAGGACTGCAGCCCCAGTGCATATGTTAATAAAAAATTTGTGTTACAGGTTCTCATTTATGACAGATTTGGCCAAGATATAATATCTCCATTACTGTCAGTGAAAGAACTAAGAGACATGGGCATTACTCTGCATCTGTATGTATTTTATGTACATGTATTATGGTTGTGTTAATATGTTGTTTGGAAACATTTGTGTGGCTCAATACTGTGAAGATATGATTGCATATTGCATACCCAAAGCCACCTGTTGCTTGTCTGATTGATCACTATGGAGAAGCCAGAGGATGCTGGTTGTGCTCAGAGCCACATCCTCTCTTGTAATGAGCAAATTTGGAAGAACTGGTCTGCCTAAGCATGCCAATGTCTACATAAAGCAGTATGAATTCAGATCCATGACATTGATTACCAAATTAAGAAAAATCTGAAAATAATTTGAAATTTTGCATGTTACTGAACATATACTAAGGGAGTAATCCTGTGGCCCCTAGACAGCGTCTGCAGGCCCATAGGATACTTTGGATTCCCAGATCCAAGGTCAAAGACAGCACTCCAACCTTGGAGGGGGGAATACACAATACAAACCCCCTCTCCCTTGCAGCCAGCGTGGAAAGAACTGCGCCAGCTGCGTCTCTTGAGTTTGGGAAACTCTGAGATGGGGAAAAGGAGACATTTTGGTGGGTGGGAAGAGGAGGAGACTGGAGAGGCCAAGATACGAGCTATCCTGGGGCCTCTCCAGCCTCCTTCCCTCCCCCTCCGAAACGCTTTTGCTAGACAGGCAAAAGCCCATCTAGCGAACATGCTAGATCTATCTAGCAAACATGCACGATGGGGAGGTGGAGGTTGCCTCTGCTGCTCCTCCTGTCCCGCATAGGATGATTATAAGCATCTGAGTATGGGGGCTTACGATCATTGAGGATGCAACCCATATGATTGTGCCCTAAGGGTAGTATCCAATGTTAGTCCTATGTAGAGTAGACCCAGTGAAATGAATGGGACTTGAAATAATAATAATTAACCGAAGTCCCGTTTATTTCAATGTATCTATGTAGGACTAACATTGGATACTACCCTAAGAGGAAAACCTGAAAATTATACTTTAATCATGCTTACGTCCAAATACATACTTTCTAAAGTCATAGGACAACATCCAATGTTGTGCAAGTGGACTTCTGCTTGCACAGTGGGACTTCTGCTTAATTGTGGTTTAGGGAGCAGGAGAAGGAACAAAGTGCTTCAGAGAAGAAGTACATATTGCTGAGGATAGCTTCCAGTTAAATTGTGATTAACAAAGAACCAGCATTACATCTGCATCAGCAAATTATGTAGAGTGTGCCTTACACCCAAATCCTATTCATGATTACTTGGAAGTAAGCTTGCCTGTGCTCAATGAGACTTAGCCTCAAGTAAGTGTGAATAGGATGGAAGCAAAGTCTGTATTCTTTCTGAGGCTCCTTGTTTGGGGGGAGAATAAAACTGCTCATAAATGAAGTTTGTTCTTTTATTTCCAGTCTTCTACACTCCGATCGAGACCCTATTCCAGATGTCCCAGCGATATATTTTGTAATGCCAGCAGAGGAAAATATTGACAGGCTCTGCCAGGTATTTTAACCTGTTTAATGACTGGTGTTAAGAGTTCATGTTATAACCCAAAACTAACACCAAAAACCTGGACTTATTTTACTGCCAGATACAGGTATTTCTTGGTCTATAGCTGCATGGATGTGACCTCCCTGATAGCAATATATACTTCGCATCAGCAGCAAATCTGTCCAGTGCTGAGTAGCTTGGGCAGTATGTCTTGCTCCTTACTAGCTCCTTAAAAAGCACTCTCAGCACTGTTCCATAGTGAACTTTTGGGGTGGAGGGGAGTTAAATGTCCTTGGTAGTAAGAAGAGACTGGGCCAGTTCACATAATCACCACAGCTTAAGCCACGGTGGGTTATAGCATGTTCCAGAGGCCATTTTGAATATTGAACCCCTAACGGGAGGTTACCATAGTTTGTTGTGTCGTGTGAACCTGGGTGGTTAAGCAACCCTCAGATAACCCTACAACAGACCATGGGTTATTTGAGGGTTGTTTAACCCTCAAATGACCCCTGCTGCCTGGAGGTTACATGGATACTCTGCAGATCCTCCATCTCAATTCTCTCAAAACAAGCATCTAGTCTAGCAAGTTCTAGTCAAGACAGATATGATATAACCTAGACTCTAGGTCCCAGGGCAAATTGCAACAGAAATGTTTCTTGTATCAGAATGTGCAAAGAAAACAAAAAGCTGAGCAACGTATCAAAAATCCACCAAAATGAGACCCCCAGAAAACCTTACTGGGGTCCAAAGGGGCTTTGTGGGGCTTAACTATGAAATTGCATATTGTATCAAGTTTTGTTTTGTTTTGAAATGTGGAAAAATTAAGCAGGCAACTCTGCACTTCAAAATAATCTTTGGGCTATACTATGCCATACAACTCCATGACCAGACGATGTCCCCTTTGAGATGTGCATACATTCTCTCCTGTCAAAAGTGTGTGTTTTTGAGGAACATACATTAACTCATTATTACCCCAAGCCATACTTACAAAAAAGGAACTGAAAATTTTGCACCCCAAAATAAGCCAGCAAAAATGAAACATCCAGACTTCTGAGTTTTGAGTTTTAAACTATTGAGTTTTAGCAACATTGCTGTGTAGTAAATTTTAAAGCATTTTTATTAGCTAAAAATTCCAATATTTTAAAGCTGTTCCCTACAAGGCACTATAGCATCTTGTTCAGCCCAACACTTTATTTTGTCACAAGACACTCAAGCTTGCTGCCCCCATATCAATAATAGTCAATATACATACAAATGAGTAAGGAAGTGGGGATGTGCACCCCAAACAAAGCTTTGGGACACCCCAAATCAAACACCCACACATCCAGGAGTGTGTACTCCACAAGACTCCCTAGAACTGCCTCTGTCCAGTGCTCCGGTTTGGTGCAAGACAATTTCAACCACTTTGTCCCCATGCCAGTGGTAGCCAATACATATGTAAATGCATAAGGATCTGGAGCTGTGTAGCCCTAAATAAACTTTGGGCCAATGCAAAACATTAAAAACAAAGCATTTGGCCAGACATAATACTAGAGTGTTATGAAGGTAACCATTTCCTGGTTGTAGTGATGTATGATTTGAGCAGTCCCAAAGCTTAGTTTGCAGTGCTCAACCTCAGTTCTTTATTCATTCATATGTATGTTAGCTATTATTGGCATGTAGGAGATATGCCTAGATATGTCTTCTTCCAAAGTGCTGGGCCAGACATGAGGCTATGGTGCCTTGTAGGGTATTGAGTTTTAGCAACATTGCTGTGTAGTAAATTTTAAAGCATTTTTATTAGCTAAAAATTCCAATATTTTAAAGCCATTTGTTTTTTTCTTTCAGGATCTTAGAAATCAACTTTATGAGTCTTATTATTTAAATTTTATTTCTGCCATTTCAAGAAGTAAACTGGAAGATATTGCAAATGCTGCTCTGGGTGCCAGTGCAGTAACACAAGTGGCTAAGGTACAGTGTATTATGTCAGTTATGTTGATACAGGTGTCTCCATTATCCATATGAATCCATAATGGAGAATAGTGAATGGCGAACCATCACATGATATAAAAGGGTCTTGTGTTTGTCTACAGAGAATATACAGATTTCGCAAAACTTTGAAACAAGTCCAAAACACATGTCTTCCAAGGTATCTGTGAAGTCTATTGACAGCCATCTTAAGTCGTGAATGTATATACCCATAATTTCAAAAAGTAATTGCAGCAGTTCTGAATTATATCAGCATCCTCCTAAAAATATATAACATTGTGAACCTCACAACAATTTTTACTCAATCACCCATAAAGCACCATCTTGTTCATGGGCCGCAGTATCAATGAAGTACCTCCGGTATCGGGCAATATGCCTACACCAATTGCTGGAGAACATGGGCGGGAGGGTGCTCTTGCACTCATGTCCTGCTTGTGGGATCCTGTGGGCAGCTGGTTGGCCACTGTGTGAACAGAATGCTGGACTAGATGGACCATTCATCTGATCTAGCATGGCTCTTACGTTCTTATGAAGTAGCCTATAAGGAGAAGATACTAAATAGTCTGGCCTCACCCCCACCCCCTACCCCCTAATAAGACTTGTGAACCATGGCACTGTTTTTACATTATTTGCTATAGAAATATTCTTCAACCTCAGGAAAATTCTTTACCTAAATTTCATTTCCAGAGTTATAATTGATTTGCTATGTGAGATTACCTTCTGTTTTATATATGCGTGTGTGTGTGTGAGAGAGAGAGAGAGAGAGAGAGAGAGAGAGACCCTGTTCACACGTAACACAGCAATTCCAGGGGACGAGTGGACCATGCAAACCATTTCTGCTTTTAATCAGCAACCAGGGGGCGGAACCAAGATGGCAACGGACCAGCAGCTTGTTTTAGATGTTCTCTTTTAAGTTCCTTTTAAACTGTGTTTTCTTTTAGTCTTTGGGGATTTTATCTTCCCCCCTTGTTTTATATCATGTTTTACCCCTTTTTTATATGGTTTTATCTTGTGCATGTGAGGTTTTATCTTCTTACTGCGGTTTTAACTAGTGTTTTGAAATTTTATCTATTTATTCACTGTGAGCCCACGTTCCTGTTGGAACCACCCTATTACTGTTTGCCATTTCTCCTTCCCTTCTGCTAAAGACGCTGGAAAAACAAACCAACGGTAACTAAGATTGCACAAACAGCTAAAACTAAGAAAGGGAAAAGAAGAGAATTAACAGCTATTTACATTTTTTGGGCGGTGTAAGTTTTACATTACACTCTCCTGCTCCTTGACTGCAACCATTAAAAATTTACCTGCCAGGACCTGGGAAAAGAGACGAAGAGAGGCTTCGAACTTCACTGGTGCCTCAATTTGATTAAAACAAGAGGAGGACGCCAACTGACATGTGGGAATTAAATGCCTAATTAGGTCTTCTCCGTGAAGTCAGAGATTCTGAGCCTCTGGAATTTCAAGAAGACTTGTCAGAACTATTTATTATTTCAGGAACAGGTCTATTGCTTGAAACTCGAGAACTGTGATTCAATGACCACGGCTTGTTGTCTTTGAAGAGTAAGTTTATACCTTGATAAAGAAGAGGGAGTTGATTTATGTTAGGTATAACAAGTGAAGACTATTAGAACGCTCAGATACTCCCTTGCTAAAACTGAGCTGAGCCTGTGGTGTGGAACGCAGGAAGGAATTCTGAAGAGGTTTCGAGAGGCTTGAAGAAGAAGACGTAAAGGACATTGTTTTTTTGGAGGGGGGGGGTTGACTACGTGTATTTATACACTTAAAAGCTGGTGTATCCCTGTTATTACTGTACTTGGAATGCTTACTGAAAAGGGTCCTAGGAAGCGCTCCCGTAATAATTCTAATTTATCCTCCCCACCCCATACTAAGCAGCTTAAAATTGATGAGTTTTTTCAGATCTGAGCGGCCCATATTAGATGATAGAAAGTTTACAATTCCTACTTCCAATAGGTTTGATGTCTTAGTAACTGAAAGTTTAGAATTTCAGTCACCATATATAGAAAATCCTACTGCTATTATTAATAATCATATAAGTGGGAATAGCCATGAGAATATTAATGAGACTACTACTCTCCCTAGTGATCATGTAATTTTAGCAGAGCAATGTAACTTGGTGGCTAAAACAGTTCAAGATATTTATAAACAGCTTAATGTAATTTCAAATAACATAGATGGCCTTATATCTATTATAACAAGGGAAAATACTGCTACTCTTTCCAAGATCACCATTGGGAAACGGGTTGGCATTAATGCGTCAAATAAGGATGAATTTAATCAATTTTCTGAAACTATTGGGGTTGGAAAGAGTCCATTCATGGATTCTAATTTACTTCTTCAGACTCACCAGGTAGCTTTAATGGTTTATCCCTATAAAGGATGTACGTTATTGTGGAATACGACAACCCAGGCTTTGAAACATCTCTGTTTTATTATGTCTACCGATGAAGGACATTGATCTTTCATTTATTAAAGTTTTGTATGCTCCCCCTCACATGCAAAAATGCATTTTAGTATTTAAGTCTGATAAAATTCCATCTTTATTACTTAGGAAGAAAGACTCCTTGGCTATGTTAGGGGTGTTACCTGCTAGGGTTTTTTTGGACACAACGCGGAAACCACTTCTGACCTTAAATAATTTCCAGGGATTGAGAGGTTATTATTTTGGGCCATCCCAAAATAAGGAGTGGATCCCAAAGGAAATACCCTTGATTTCCTCTAATAATGAAAATCAAGATTCCAGACTACATTTGGTATCAATGAATAATTTGGAGAAAGACTGTCTTCCAAGTTTACATAGTAACTCCAGGGCCACTGAAGAAGAACAGCTAATGGACTCATTTTATTTATTTATTACATTTATACCCCGCCCTTTTTCCTACAAGGAACTCAAGGCGGCTTACATAATCCTCCTCCTCCTCCATTTTATCCTCACAACAACCCTGTGAGGTAGGTTAGGCTGAGAGGCAGTGGCTGGCCCAAAGTCACCCAGTGAGTTTCATGGCCGAGCGGTGACTAGAACCCGGATCTCCTGAGTCCCAGTCCAACACTCTAACCATTACGCCACGCTGGCTCTTCATTCAACCAGTGCCCCAAATTGAGCAAAAAGCTATTATAAATAGACTAGATAGCCTAAGAGAAAGACTAATTTTGCAGAGCAGGGCTGAGTCGGACCTAGACCCCAAGGTCTTACTAAGCACTATTTGTAAACTCAATAGGAATGATAATACTGTGTCCAAGGATTATTTGATCTCTCACGAGGTCTCTCCCAGGGAAAGAAATATTGTCTTTAATAAATCACGTCAAATTACGGACAACTGGTTACAGATGAGAAGGTTGGAGCCTAACGAATTAGGAGAAGAGAAAGTTGATAGAAAACTTACCACCTTTGTGGAAATACACCAACCACAAGCATAATCTCTATCTCCTTAAGAATGGGTCAGTAGTATTCGCAGAGCAGGCCATTGAAATGGAAGACACTACACAACAGTGACAACCAAGACAAATGAAACTTGGACTTAGTTGTTTATCCTGGAACTTGCCCGGATGGAGGAATAAATTAGAGGATGATGATTTCTTGCAGTATATAATGACTTTTCAAATTTTGCTGCTGCAAGAAACCTGGTTAACTCAGGAAATCTGGCTACCAGGATATGTGGCTTACTCGAGCTCCGCACTTCATTCCCCTAAAGGAGGTAGACCAAGTGGGGGATTGGCTATATTAGTAGCTACTTATTTACAGGCACCAACTATTCACCTTAAAGGGTTTGCTCCATGTGCTATGGCAGTCCTTATTAAAAATACAGTATTCAAAGTGACCTCGATAGGCTGGAGCGCTGGGCCGAAAACAACAGAATGAAATTTAATAGGGATAAATGCCAAGTGCTGCACCTAGGGAGAGGAAACCAAATGCAGAGTTACAGAATGGGGGACACTTGGCTCAACAATACTACAAGTGAGAAGGATCTTGGAATTGTGGTAGATCACAAACTGAATATGAGCCAGCAATGCGATGTGGCTGCAAAGAAGGCAAATGCAATTTTGGGCTGTATTAATAGAAGTATAGCTTCCAAATCGCGGGAAGTGATAATTCCCCTTTACTCGGCACTGGTTAGGCCTCATCTTGAGTACTGCGTCCAGTTCTGGGCACCTCACTTTAAGAAGGACATAGACAAACTGGAGAGGGTTCAGAGGAGGGCAACAAGGATGATAAAGGGACTGGAAACAAGGCCCTATGAGGAGAGACTGAAAGAACTGGGCATGTTTAGCCTTCAGAAGAGGAGACTGAGGGGAGATATGATCGCACTCTTCCAGTATTTGAAGGGATGTCACACAGGAGGGCAAAGATCTCTTCTCGTTCATCCCAGTTTGCAGGACACGGAATAATGGGCTCAAGTTACAGGAACCTAGATTCCACCTAAACATCAGGAAAAATTTCCTGACTGTCAGAGCAATAAGACAATGGAATCAACTACCTAGGGAGGTGGTGGGCTCTCCCACTCTGGAGGCATTCAAGGTGCAGCTGGACAGACATCTGTCAGAGATGCTTTGACCTAGATTCCTGCATTGAGCAGGGGGTTGGACTCGATGGCCTACTTCCAACTCTACTTTTCTATGATTCTATATGATTCTTATATTCTTGTTAATATTTATGTTACCCCTAGGAATTCACCATACTGTGATGTAGATTGTTGGAACAAATTAGAAAATTATTTAGGAGAACTTGAGGATGAATTCCCCTCAGTTCCTTTAATTTATTTATGTATTTATTTATTACATTTATACCCCACCTTTTTTCCTACAAGGAACTCAAGGCGGCTTACATAATCCTCCTCCTCTCCATTTTATCCTCACAACAACCCTGTGAGGTAGGTTAGGCTGAGAGTCAGTGACTGGCCCAAAGTCACCCAGTGAGTTTCATGGCCAAGCGGGGACTAGAACCTGGATCTCCCGAGTCCCAGTCCAACACTCTAACCACTACCACTTTAACCACTCTAACCACTTTAATGCACGTATGGGCTCAACTAATCAGGCCATTGTTAAGGTTTTAGGAAGTCCAATGGAGTTATGGGATGATCTAGAAACTTGGAAATCTAAAGATACAAAGATCAACGACTCTGGCCTTGCCCTTTTTGCATTAGTTACTAAATTGAATCTAATACCAATTAATGGCTCTCAATTTGATAACTCACAAGGAGAATATACCTACATAAGCAATCTTGGTGCAAGTATTGTGGATTATGTGATGATTTCCTATTTGTTTCGACTATCAATTTTGTTTTTCTCAATTGATTCAGTAGTTGGTAGTGACCACCAGCCTCTTAAATTCCTTTTGCAATGGCCCAGTAGTGTGATTATAACTTCTGATACTTTTTCAAATTCTGACCGAGCACTATTGACATCAGATAAGCGGATTAAATGGAATCCCTTATTACAAGCAGATTTGGAACAGAAACTTTATTCAGAAGAATTATTGAAATTAAGAAGTGATTTGGTCCAAATGTCTAATATTGAATCAGCAATAGTTATATGTAGGACTAATAGATGCCCTTAGACCCCTCCTTTAAAAAAAAAAAGGCACTTTCTTCAGGCAACTATCAAACCAGAAGGGGTAATGCCTGGTTTGACGGGGATTGTAGGAATTTAAAAAGACAGATGAGGAAAGTAATAAGATCTTATCGTACTAGTAGTACCCCCACAATTCCCCCACAATTCTATGAAATGCGTAGGGAGTATAAAAGGTTAATCGGGGGGGGGGATCTATTATGAGGAGCAATGGAAGGAACTAGGTTTGGCACTCCTGCAAAAGAACCCAAGTAAATTTTGGGAGATACTTGCAAGATTGGAAAAGAGATCGGCCCCTGTTCTGGAAGGAAATATTGCTAAGACTGAATGGGAAAACCATTTCAGGAGAACATTCAATGAGTCTAACCCTTCTAGCCCTTCTTCTGGGGCTTTAGTCGAATGTAATTGGGAACGTTGTTGGGAGAATATTTCAATAGATAGGGCCAAATCACTAATTTTAAGACAAAAAAATGGCAAAGCCCCTGGAGAAGATGGTCTTCCACCAGACATCTTTACTACATTCCCTGATTGGTGGGCTCCAATATTTGCATCACTATTCTCCTTAATCAACACCACTGGGACTGTGCCCCCCAGTTGGTTATCAGCTATTGTGGTTCCAATCTATAAAAAAGGGCCTAGGAGTGATCCAACAAACTATAGGCCAATCAACCTATTGGATGTTCCAGGGAAGATCTATGCCAGATTTCTCCTAGAAAAATTGGAGGGCTGGGTGGAGGATCATGCTTTGCTCGTCCCAGAACAAGCAGGTTTCCGACCAGGTCGGTCAACTTTAGATAACTGTTTTATGTTGAAATACATCATTGATAAGTATTTGGCTGGAATTGTAAAACATGTTTATGTAGCTTTCATTGATTTGAAGGCTGCATTTGATTCTATTTCACGGGAACGACTTTGGAGTAAACTACAATTAATGGATATTGACCCACAGCTTTTAAAATGTATAATGACCTTATATTCTGGGACATCCCTGCAAGTTAGAATTGATGGCGGATATCTATCTGGTTTTGTACCAGTCACAAAAGGAGTGCGACAAGGATGTTTACTTGCACCACTTCTTTTCAACTTGTTTTTAAATGATGTAGTAGAGTTTTTAAGAGGTGACTGTTACTTCCCAGTTAAAGTGGGAAATCGGAAGTACTCAATCCTCCTTTATGCGGATGATGCCATTTTGATTTCATGTACCCAGGTGGGCTTGCGTAGACTGTTGAACCAGTTCAGTTTATATTGCAGGAACGAGCTTCTTTCTATCAATTACCAAAAAACAAAAATCATGATATTTGGTAAATCCAAGAAAATTCTTAACTGGTCACTAGATGGGAACAAACTGGAGCAAGTGCCCTCTTTTAAGTATCTTGGTGTGGTTTTCCAGTGGATGGGGGCATGGTCCCTATAGGTTCAGTCAAACACCCTGCTAGCTGGAAGAACATTAAATGGATTATTACGATTTTATCATACAAAAGGGGGTAATTTGGTCCAGTCCATTTTAGAAATATACAAGACCAGGGTTTTGCCAAAATTATTATATGGAGCCCCACTATGGGCTATGGCCAATTTAGATCCACTAGAGAGAGCTCAAAATAAATTTTTGCGCAGACTGTTGGCAGTTCCTGTTTCTACAAAACGAATTGGTTCGTGCAGAACTGGGTGTAATGACCATAAAGGCTGAAGCCCTCAGATTAGCCTTGCTTTTTTGGTTAAAAATCATTTTTAAGCGGGTGTCAGAATTTATTTTAGTGTTATTAGAAGAGATGGGTCAAAACTCATGGAAGCAAAAGATGCAATTGGCTGTTATGAGTCTGGGATTCTCTACTTCTTTTCTTTTAACTCAAGGATATGATAGAGCCAAAGTGATACTGATTCAAAGACTTAAGGACACTGAGATGCAATCCCAGATTGCTGGGATTATGATCTGTCAGTCAAACACTTTTTATGCCTCTTTTATCCCATCATATTTATCCCTCCCAAAATATTTGGTAGACTTGCCAAACATTAAAATGAGGGTAGCCTTTACTCGGGCAAGATTAAATGTTTTTCCTTTGGCTGATTGGGTGGGCCGTCTTAAAGGGATTCCTAAGAAGGATAGAGTATGTGATTGCAATTCAGTATCAGTTGAAGATATAACTCACATACTCTTACAGTGTTCAATTTATAATGATCTTAGAATTAAATATATTTCTCCATTGATAAAACCATTGAAGGGAAGGTCATCATTTGCAAAGGTATGTTTCCTGTTGTCTAATGTTGACAAGTATATATCCTACAGAACATCCAAATTCCTTGTAAATGTTTTACAAATATATACTGTAAAAACCTAATGTTATACGGGAAATTATTTAATTTCTGAAGGTCTATTAACTAAGTTCTGATCGTGTATAATGGCAAATTGCTATGATACAATAAAGTTGTTGTTTAATCAACAACCCAGGAACATATATTGGTTCCTTGGTTGTTTCAGGGTGTGTGAACCTGGAAACTCTGGGTTGTTTATGGGTTAAACATCCCAGAGTTAACCCCACAGTTGTCCATAGTTTGTTGTGGAAATGGCTCACACACTCCATTCATCTTCGGCGATTCCTGGGTTAAACAACCCAGGATTGCCGCATTATGTGCAAACCGGGTCATGTTGAAATAAGTTACAAATAAGGAAAGATTACATGAAATAATTCAAATTACTTAGCTTATGTACTTATACTGTAACATCAAGGACAGTAAAAATGGTCTACAGCCAACTGGGAGATTAGTTGAAATAAGTTTGTTTCATAATACGGTATATCATTTTCTAATAATATATATAGGTAGTAGTTCAGGTGTATCTAATAGTGGCTTGCCTTCCAAAAAATGCTTCCACTTGTGCAAATCTGGCACTTGATTTTTGTCAATCCCACATAACCACTGCAGCCCTAGGCGCCATGCCCGCATTCTGTTCTGGGGGTTCCCCAATCCTCAGGAGCAACTTTTGTGAGGAGTGGAAATCTTAAGTAGTTTGGGGGGATTGACAAAAATCAGGTGCTCCAACATGTGCAAATGAACGTTTTTCCAGAAAGGTAAGGTTCCATTGGATACAAACACTTCTCATTACTTAAATAAAAATGTTGAAATCACAAATGATTGCAAAATATAAACCAATCAAAGTTGCATATTATCCCTAGTAATTATTACTTTGTCTTGATGGATAGGTTTTTGACCAATATCTCAATTTCATTACTTTGGAAGATGATATGTTTGTACTGTGCAATCAAAATAAGGATCTTGTTTCATATCGTGGTAGGTGGATTATTCTAAAACCTTTGTTTAATTTAATGTCTTGCATTTTAGGGAATTTTTAAATTACATTTATTAAAATATTTTAATGTGCCCTTCATCCTAGGATATACAAAAAGCATAAAAACTCAAATATGCTACAATGCAACATAGTACAATAAAACCATAAAACATTAAGGGTACTATCCTATTGTGCCTGTGTGCTCATAGGGGTGCTATCCTCATTAGGGGTGCTATCCTACTGTGCCTGTATGCTTTCTCGCTTCTGAAAATAACCCAAATGGAGCAGATCAGGGGAGCTCACAGAAGGGAACTCTGCTGACCTGTCCCAATTTGGAAATAAACATTTCCACTTGTTTCCAGGGTTGTTATTAGAAGTGCGAAAGCCCTGTTGTGCAAGTGGTTGCTGCCGTGAGCAAAACAGAACTAGCATAGGCGAAGTGACTCTGTTGGATACTGCCCCATAATGGTGCATAATGTGCTTGTGTGTGTGCATATGCATTTTCTAATATTAATCTGGCATTTCACAATGGAAAACTAACTCTCAATAAATTTGCCAGTGTTCATCTTGATTCAGCACCTAAATTTATTATTGAGGTGGTAATGGATTGTTGTAACTAACTCATGAAAGTGAGGCTGTCATCCTATGGTCCCTGGGAGAATGATCCAGGGGCCATACAATGTTTCGGATCTCCCCCTCCAAGGGTGAAGCAAGAGATCCTGCCTCAGATGGAAGATCCAACATCTCAAACCCCCTCCAGTCGCCACTGGAAGTTCCTTGCCTCTCCAACATCAGAGGAGGCATAAAAGGGGTGTTATGTGGGTGTGTCGGGGAGTATCGGGGGAAACCCTGGATCCTGTGAATCCATAACCTTCCTATTCCTCTGACATGCCCCCAGAACTGAACAAAATGTATGCCAGCCCTGGAGCTGACATTTTTTCCCCATTGTAACCAATGGGAGGAAAGTTGTAATTATAAAGAGAGAAAAAACTTGGAAGGGGGAAATAAAAAGAAACAAACAAAAAAATGCCATCCCTTCTTCCTTTTTATCCAGCCAGCACAAGCTTTAGATAAGGGGATTCCTCCATGTTCAGATCTCCCTCACCCAACCACTGGTAGGATTGTTCTGCCCATGTCCACAGGGTTTATGTCTGTCTAGCCAAAGTAACTTCATAGAATCAGGATACTAAGCATACAGTATATTTATCATTGGGGCATGGGTGGAGTTTTTTAAGTTGTTGTTTTGGTCTTTTAGTGTTGGCGACTTTTAACCCAGAACTCTTTGCTTGGAATGAATATCACATAGCGTATAATTTATCATAACCTGAATTATTTCCCCCTTTTGATATTATAGCCATTAACAGACCAGACATAACAGACACGGAAATGGAGACCATTATGGACACAATTGTTGACAGCCTTTTTTGTTTTTTTGTTACGCTTGGTAAGTGTGAAGATACTTTAAAATCTCTCTTTTGTAGGAAAGGTTGCATGATTACTTTTACATTAGGTTTTATGTAACATCTGAAGGAGGACATAGGACAGAGCAGACCTCTTCTCCACACAAGCCCAGTGCAGATACAACATTTCTTATACGCACCATCCTCCACTGCCTAAATTCTCACACTCCCTTCCCATTTCAGCAATAACTATGTTGTCGTGTTACATCTGCACTGAGGCTAATCCTACTCACGACAGTATTTTCCCAGAGTTTGCAAACAAGCTTTAAGCCCTGGTTTCAAACTCTGGTTTACAGTTCATCATGCTTGGAGTTAACAGTGGTGTAAGTGTAACATTTTGCCATGGATAACACTGAAAAGGGAAGGGAGGGGGAACTCAGATTGAATAAAGGATGAAGGAGTGTACAAGTCCATGGTTAAGAAGAGACTGAGAAATGTTATGTCTTCACTGGATCAAACTTTGTACAAAAAGGACTTGCGCCATAAAAATTGGCAGAGAAAGAAATAGAAAAGAGTAGGAATATAGTTAATTTTCTCAATGAAGAAATGTGAACGGTAGGGTTCCAAAAGGATTTGTATTGGGACTAGTGCTTTTTAACTTGTTCATAAATTATCAGAAATTAGGAGTGAGCAGTGAGGTGGCCAAGTTTGCTGATGATACCACATTATTTAGGGTGGTTAAAAAAAGGGGGCTTGTGAGGAGTTCCAAAAGGATCTCTCCAAACTGGGAGAATGGGCATCAAAATGGCAAATGGAGTTCAATATAAGCCAGTGTAAGGTGGTGCACATTGGGGCAAAAAGGGGCCAGCTTCATGTATATGTTGATGGGATCCGAGCTGGTGGTAACTGACCAATAAAGAGATCTTGAGATTATGGTGGAGAGCTCGATGAAAATCTCAATCCAGTGTGTGACTGCTATGAAAAAGACAATTTCCAAGTTGAGTATAACTAGAAAATTGGCCCTTGTATATTGCAACCACACTAGGAACACTGTGTTCAGTTCTGGTCACCTAAAAAAGGATATTGTAGATTTGGAAAAGCTGCAGAAAGGAGTGACCAAAATGATAAAGGGGAAACTCCCATAGGAGGAAGTGTTACAACGTCTGGGGCACTTTAGTTTAAAAAAAAAGGTGAGTTCGGGGAGACATAGAGGTGGAGAAAACCATGCATGGTTTGGAGAAAGGAGATAGGGAGAAGTTTTTCTCCCTCTCCCATAATACTAGAAACGGGGCATCCCATGAAACAATGGTGGGAGATTCAGGGCAGGTAAAAGGAGGTACTTCTTCACATGGGACTAGATAAATTCATTTAGGATAAGGCTATCAATGGCTACTAATCAAGATGACTGTATATTACTTCCAGTATTGGAGGTAGTATGACCTCTGTATACTGCTTGCTGGGGAACATGAGTGGGAGGGTGCTATTGCATTCATGTCCATCTTGTGGGCTGCCCACAGGCAACCCGCTAGCTGCTTTGTGAACAGAATGCTGGACTAGATAGGCCTCAGCAGGGCTTTTCTTAATCCTTAGAGGTTCTGCCAGAACAGAATAAAATGAATTCATGTTATCTGTTGAAATATTTAAGAGTTTGTGTAAATTAAATAGACTTATAGATACTTGATGTTCTTGATTATGAACTCAGAACTTACTATTTACTCTTTTACACCTGTCCGATGTAACTTTCCTAGTTAAGCCTACACATTCATCAAGGCTGTGGTAATCTGTGACAGGCGCTGCAATTAATTTAGGGTGTAACTTCAAAAATGTGTATTAATGTCTTTTGCAAAATATGTAGTAAACATATACCTTTATTAAGACTGTAAAATGATCCATTGGCAAAGCTAAGAAATAAGTTGAACAGTTTGGTAGATCGCTAGCTAATATCTCTGAGATGTCACTTTTGCCAGTCTGTCATCTTCGAATAAAGGAATTTCTGAGCAATCTTTTAAAATACTACTTTGTGTAACTATAACTACCCCATGTTTCTTTAATAAAATTTGCAAGGTATCAAACAGTATGAAATTCATCTTTAAAAAGTTCACCTTAAAAAGAATACGTGCTAAAGTTTTATAACAGCAAATTTACCCAAGATCATTTTTTATATTTTAATAGGAGCTATTCCAATAATCAGATGTTCCAGAGGAACCGCAGCAGAAATGGTAGCAGTGGTGAGTTGTGGAATATCCCAGCTGAATTAATTATCGAAATAAATATGGTAGGCATTATGAGGAAAAAAGAATGTTAAACAAAAGGCAAGCATAACACTAGCACAAAGTTTCTACCATCTGTGGACATCCTGTTTTCTTCCATGTGCATGTCAATACTACTATTTGCACAACCAATTTCACAACAGGTCTTGCTTGCACTAGTTGAGCTAATTGTTCTAATGTTTGCATAACTATTAGTGAAACACCACCACCACTAGCAGAACAAGGCCACCTCTTCTACTTTTCCCACTGTTTCTACAACTACAAATTCTGGCTTGTTTGGAAGCCATTAACTGTAATTCCCAGCCCAAACATAACAGAAGGTTATGGTTAACTGCATACTCCTGGTTTGTTTCACTGCTCATGCAAAGAGAAGAGCAAAGGGACTGTATGTGGGTGCACAAAGTTCTCAAATGTCCTGACTTATTTAGCCAGGATTTCAACATCCAAACACTGTAACTGTAATATCATCTTTACCCAATCTCCAAAATAAAAAGAATTATTCCAAGGAGTGGTACTGGATAAAGCATTTCTCATTAGGGTTAAAAATATGAACTCTGGGTGGAAGACAGTGTTTGAGCATAAGTCTGTTGGTGCAACATAATTTTCTCCCTCTCTCCTCTACCCCTGCAGCTTCCCATGTCCCCCGCTCGAAATCTACTTCAGAGGATTCCCTAATCCTTCAGAGCAGATTTTGAGTGCATAAAGGATGCCCCATCCCAGTTCTACTGATAGAAGCCGTTCTGCCAGCAGAAAAAAATAATTGGATTTCACCCTCTAACAGGAAAATTACTTGGTGGTTTCAGCTATAAAAGAATTAAGTAAAAAGAGGTGAAATGTACTTGCATAAGGAAAAGAAGTAGAGTAGAATAACAGGAATGTGCATAGTGAAGTGGCTCAGTTGGAAATTAAATGATGACTGCACAGGTAAATCAAAATAACAAGTAATGGAATTATATTCATTGTTTTTCTAGGCAAATAGCTGGGTCATACATTTTGCATGGGTCATTCTTTTAGTTTGTGTCTGTGCAAGAGAAACCATGTTAACTAAAATATGTGGTATATTTCAGTAAGTTGTGCAATGAAATTCCCTTCCCCACTCCCCTTCCCTCATCTAGATTTGACTACTTTATTAAGGGCAGTCATTATTATATTGACAGTCATTTCCAATGGGGAGCTTTATTAGTGCAATGCAATCCTGTGCAATGCAATCCTATGCATGTCTACTTGAACTCTAGTCCCCCTGAATTCAATGGGACTTATTCCAGGTAAGTGTGCATAGGATGGTTGCCTTGTCGCTGTGCTTACGCTTGTCTGCAACAGATCTGTATAAATGTAATGGAGGGGAGGCAGCCTTTGGATTATTTTAAAAATAAGTTGTGGCCCATGGTCTGGCACATGAATCTAAACAGGTTTGGGTTGGGTGAGTGCCTGGATGGGAGACCATGTGGGACCCCATGTACGCTGCCTTAGGTTCCATGATGGAAGAAAGGCAGGATATAAATGGACTTGAATAATGCTGAAGGGAAAGTTGAACACACATCCTTCAGAGGGAGAAAAATGCAAAGTAGAAAGGGTTCTGAAATAGTGTGGAATTACTGGAGGGGAGGAGGGAAATCTTCTGTAGAGGGGATTCTTTGTCATTGGTGGTATCATAGGCACTAAATAATGGGTATCCATGGCATTCATCTGAGTAGTAATGAAAGTGTTAGCTGGGTAGAAATTTTCATGTATCCAGCAACAATAAATTGTGGTTTGATCACTGGGAGATTTATATCACACTTTTCCAATTCCAGAAGGAAGTCTCTACTATTCTTCCATCCTGATCTGCTTTTTGGTTATTTTCCATATCTGTCCCCATGTCGGTTATGGGGAAATCTACAGGTTCTTTTTTCTTTTTCGCTATATGTGTAGATATATGAAAACCAGGCTAAATCTTTTTCAGAAACTAGATAAGAAACTGCGAGAGAATCTCAGAGATGCCAGAAACAGCCTTTTCACAGGTGACACACTTGGGGCTGGACAATTCAGGTATCGACATTTAGTTACATTTTTCACATGATTTAAAAACCAGGCATTAAATGGGAAAATGCTTTGAATTTCATTATAACTTTTCTGCAGAATTTGGATACATTTTAAGCTGTTGGAATCTTCCAAATATGCATATGTTCATGAAGGTATTAACCAAATATTTTTATTCACAGTTTCCAGAGGCCTCTCTTAGTACTTGTTGACAGGAATATAGATTTGGCAACTCCTCTGCACCATACTTGGACCTACCAAGCCTTAGTGCATGATGTACTGGTAAGCAACATGTTTTTATGATTAGAAGTTCTTTATTTTTCCCATTACTACCAGCTTCATAATGCAAAAGTTTAGTACAGTGCGCTTCACTTAAACTGTGCTTGCCTTAAGTAGATGACTGCTTAAACAGTCTAAAAAACAATTTCAACCCGAATAGCAGAAAATGGAAATCAAGAACAACAACAATTTTATTATACGGTCACGGACCCAACAAAAACAATAGTGGACATCATTAAACAGATAAAAACACAATAATTAAATCATTATACAAAAACAAACATTATTAAAACATACACCTATTTAAAACGTCTTAAGATACCGTAAGCTAAAACCACCTCAAACAAAGAGAAAAGGGGGGGGGATCCACCAAAAACGAGATCCTGCTATAGAAGTTACATTTATGATGGAAGAAATGAGTCCTTAGTACAGAAAAAAGAAACTTAGCCACTGCCTCCGTTGTTGGTTTACACGTCCCTGCCAGGAAGTGTTTCAAGTACTGGTCTGGTGACCTTCCAGGGCATTTCCTCATAATAGGGCCAAGAAGTCTGTTTCGTTCCTCCCTGTGGAGGCTGCATTCAAAAAAAATGTGCTCTAAAGATTCGACTGCCTCATCTCCACAACCACACAATCGATCCTCATATGGTTTGCCCTGAAAGCGCCCTGCTAAAATTGCAGAAGGGAAGCAATTAAATCTTGCCCTTGAGAAAATATTGCGATATTTGGGGACGGTAAAAAAATCCAAATATCTAGCAAACCTAGGGAGTTCGAAACTTAGACCTGAGATGTAATGGAGAGCAGGAACTACTAGCTTTTGACATGGAGTATTGAAGATCAATGTCTTTAATCCGTTTTTCTAGGATGGATTTTATCACAGAGTGGTCTTGTGTATAAAGAAAATCCATAGATAAACCTAATAAACACAGTTTCGTCATAAATCCTTTGGACCATGAACTTGTAAAACCGTCCCTTTGCATCAGATAGAGGTAGCCTTGAAATGGATCAGCATAGATAACCTTAAGCCAGTAGCAAAAGGCAAGGCACCAAGCTCTCCCTTCTATAGAAGCAAGGCCAGCTTCCAAGCATAGTCCAGCAGATGGCGCACACCTTGGCATTCCAAAAAGTGAATGAAGGAAATTAGAAAGGACTCCTTCAACAGTTCGATTAAATCCCTGAATCCATATTGGAATAGCATACAACAACTGAGCCACAATTTTTGCCTTAAATACTTGTAAATCCAATAATTCTTTAAACTTTACAAATTTCTATTCATTACAAATGAACATTAAATACAATGTATATAATTCAATTATAGGACTTTTGAAAAAATTGAAATTATTGTTTTGAGAAAAAATTGTAAAATTGAAATAATTGAATTATATACATTGTATTTAATGTTCATTTGTAATGAATAGAAATTTGTAAAGTTTAAAGAATTATTGGATTTATTTTGATCACGGAGGCCTAGGCTTTTTGTAACTATAGTTATTACCGTGATCCTCCTTTGTTTTCACAATTAAATACTTGTAAGGCAGCAGGAATAAATTGTGCTCCGTTAGTATAAAAAAATCTCAGTATTGCCTTGCTACTGTTCAGGGCAGCCTGAACCGCAGACTGCCTATGGGAAACCCAGGAAAGGGTAGAAGAAAACAGATCACCGAGATACCTAAAACTCTTGACCTGTTCAATGTACTATCCTTCTATTAACCACTTTTTTGTTGGTTTACGCCTGGAAAATACCATAATTTTTGTTTTATTGAAATTAACTGTCAGCAAATTGTCCTTGCGATAAGACATGAAAACTCAAAGTAATAGTTTAAGGCCCAGCTTGGTAAGTGACATTAGAACAGCATCATCAGCGTACAGTAGTAATGGGATTTTAGTCCCGGCCAGTATGAAAATATGATGCTAAACATTCTCCTAACAAATAATTTAAATAGAGATTGAACAATGTAGGGGCTAAAATGCAGCCCTGGCGAACCCCCTTATTGGCTAAAATAGGTTTTGTTAGATTGCCCTCCAAGCTGCATCTTACTCGGATCATAGTACATTGGTATAAAATGGAAATCCTGATAGACATGAAAATCAGCCGCCAGCTTGGGCCTTCATTTTTCTCCCATTATAGATAGGGCCTTATTCAATGCCACCCGTGTGCCTCCATTCATTCCGTTGCTCCCGTGGACTGACTGCCGGTGCAACAGGAAGGTAGCGCTACCTAAAGCAAACCTGGAAATGAGCCAAAACACTTGTTTCTGGAATGCAGCTGGCTTGTTACCAGTTTCTTTAGGAGCAACTAGCATCCTGTTGCACTAGCAATTGGTCCCACTGGTGTGCAGGGATCGTTGGATACTGCCCAGAATATATCCCTTTTCTACCTGTTGCCTGGCATGGGGTTTTTATGTGGGAGGAACATCTCCCCTCCAACACATGTAATTGATGTTGTGTCCTGGCGCAAGATGTGCAGCCTGGTGCTATTTTGAGGAGAGTATTCTTTGCCTCTCTCTTCTGCTGGCCCAGCTTCTTGAAATTGTAATTACTCCTATGATGGCATACAATAGAGGCTTATCCTCTATTGAGCAGGGGGTTGGACTCAATGGCCTTGTAGGCCCCTTCCAACTCTACTTTTCTATGATTGTATGATCCAGGTGATCTCTAGATTTAAACTAGTAGCTGTATTTATGGACCAGTGCAGTTGAGTGATTGGCACAGTTTGTATAGTAAAAACTTGTATACAAACTTGTATCTTGGAAATCTCTGTGGAAAGTATTGAAAAAGGCCATCTCCTAGGTCAGTGATGGCGAACCTATGGCACGCGTGCCACAGGTGGTACGTAGGGACCTCCCTGTGGGCACGTGAGCCATAGTCTGGAACACACAACAGGAGGAACGGCAAGTAACCACGCCGCCACGCTGGGTCCCGTCGCGTCATTTTTGCGACCAGGAAGTGTCCAAGGCAGGGTAAGGGTCAGGCAGGGCAGGCAGGGCAGGGCAGCGGAACACAGCGGCAGCCTCCCTTCATACCGCTCCTTCCCTCCCGTGGGAAGTCGTAGCAAGGTAGGGAAGGTCTCTCTCTCTCTCTCTCTCTCTCTCTCTCTCTCTCTCTCTCTCTCTCTGCGCCTTCAGGACTGGCCACCGCGAGGCTTGGGGGGAGGGGACGCTGGAGCTGAGGTGGAAAAAGGAGGACTCCCAAGCACGCGTGCTCAGGGCCGCTTCATTCCTGGCACAGGGGATTTATGGGGGGGGGATCTCCAAAGCAGCAGCAGCAGCCCCCCCCCCCCCCCGTGGACAAAGGGAGCGTGCTGGAGCATCCTGGAAACAGCTGCAGAGAAAAGCTGGGATCCCACAAACAGGTTTGGCAGGGGGTGATCAAAGGGAGGGAAACGTTGTTTTTTATGCGTTGTTTTTAAAGAAGCACAACAACCAACCTTAGTACTTCTTTACCCTTTCCCTCTTCAGGCTGGAAAGATCATGCCTAGGGAAGAGTAACCCAAGGCACAAAACTTTGCAGATGCTACATATGACTTTGGAGTTGAGCTGCAGAGTCTTGTGCAAACTTAGTTCCTGCTCAGGGATTCTCTGGGTTTGCTGCTGCTGGAGCCATTTCCCTCCCATCTGTCTCTGCAGCGAGACAGAGATAGGCAGAAGTAGGCAGACAAATCTGTGTGTGTGTGTGAGGGAGAGAGAGAGAACCATAGCATTCGTGTCTCCTGCTTCCATAAATTATAAAGGGGGGGGGGGATTACAAGGAGCTTTGCCTCTACATTAGCTACCAGAAAACCTTTCTAAACTGCTTTCCTTGTTCCTGTTGCATTTTTGTGGGAAGTGCTGGGATGACATGAAGAGGAAAAACCGCAGGTCAGATGGTTGTTCCACTAATTTAGCTTTCATGAGGGTACCTACCCAGCCTCCTGTACTGCATTGTTAAGGTTTGAATTTACTTCTTTGAATGCCTCCCCCCCACTTCTGTTTTCTGGTGTATTTTTTTTATAGTTTTGCCCTGTCCTAGACTTAGGAGCTCCACAGACTGTAGTATATAGGAAATTTTATCTATGGGCTTATGAACATTATTTATACATGAATTATAAACCACTCATCATTTTTAGCATAAATAAGAACTATAAACTTTCTACAGCCTGAAAAATTGGACAAATGTAAGGAAAGCGTCTACATGGGGGTTTTAATCAATCAAATCATTTTTATCATCAGGATTATCCTCTCTTTTATCATTATTAATATTATATTTATTGTTTATTATATTCATTATTTATTTTATCATATATTTATTCAGGTTTAATTGCAGTGTTGGCACTTTGAAATAAATACGTTGGTTTTGTGTTGCAGTTTGGGCACTCGGGCTCAAAAAGGTTCGCCATCACTGTCCTAGGTATATAGGACCCAATATTTTGGTGCGTGACAAGAGAAAGTGACTGGCATAGGTCAAGGTTGTTGTTGGAGGGAAAAGATGATTGCATATATTCACACCAGAATTACAAAGAGGGAAGAACTGAGAAGAGGGATCAGAGTTGAAGGGCTAGACCCTTATGGCCAGACAGAGAAGAAAGGTATACTAGCTACAGTGCACTTGTTTCCAATTGCCAGAAGATTGGGCTACTGCTACCCAGAGCAAAGAGGAGCTGATGCTAAAAGGTGTGACCAACAGTTGTTAAGTTGACACTGCTGTATCTGGTGCATTCTCCTACTCTTGATCCTTCCTTCCCAGTGGAGTTTTCTGAAATTCTGTCTACGGGGTGCTCTTGATAGTTGCCCCTCAACTGGACTACACCTCTTACTGCTACTTGATTTTGCTTAGCATTAGCCAGGCTAAATCTTGCTCTGAGCATCCTAATAAATTGAAACTTGACTATAATGTGATAACTCTATATAGGCTTAGTCTAGCCTTTTTCATAAGAATGCACTGCAATATTTCCCCAACTGTATCTATCTTTCATACCTATTAATTCCAGTTGTTGTTCATTTCCGTGATCATTTAGCTGTCAAAGAACAAGAGCATTTAGTTTTCTGTTTCAATGTTCCATGAAATCTGCACATAATGTCAGAATAATAAATATTTTGCCTTAAATCCAACCTTACTCTGTTCCCCCCTGCAGCCCCTCTCCCCTGTGCTTTTCAAATTTGCTCAAGAGGATTGTTCAACACACACACCCAGAGCATATTTAGTGGGTAGGGGCATGAGGGAGGGGAAAACCATCCTGCCAGCAGTTTCTGTTCTGCTGATGGATCAGGGTTGGATACAGCCCTTGGTAGTTGAACTTTTCTAGAATTCCTATTCAGTTCATAACACAACCACTGACATTAAAGATTAGAATACCATTAATCACCACAAGATGGTGTAGATGTTACATATTAAGAAACCTCAAGATAAACAAGATAGTCTTGTAGTTATGAAGGTTGTTTTTTAACTAGCAAAAACTCCCTAAAATATGCAAATTTTATGGATAATTGTTAGGTTTACTCTATGAAGGACTAACTTGGGATACAACCCAATGTTCAGGCATTTTGGTATATCATTTACATGAATCATCAAAATAAAACCTGATTTAATAGTTTAATGTGTTGAGATTACTGAATTTCATAGATTTCATAGATCATAGAGTTGGAAGGAGCCTACAAGGCTATCGAGTCCAACCCCCTGCTCAATGCAGGAAACTAGAGGAGGGGTCTCAACAGCTGTGCTACCAGAAGGCTACTCGACTCATAAAAGGGGGCTTTCCCACTCCTCTCACATAACATGCCTCTTACCAATTTTTGGCAATTCCCCTTCTTCCACTGCAGTCCGTCCCCCCCCCAAATGGTTCCCCAGCTTTCCTGAGAGGCTTTTTGGAGTGCAGGGTCAGGAAAATCCCTACTTACTCAAGTTTGAATTCAACTGTGTGCATACATGGCCATTTTTGTGTACTGTTTGATATACAAGCACAAATAGAGTTTTATACCAAATTTTTAGCAATGATTTGTTATGGAGACCAGGGGAGGGGTGTTCTGATTTAATAGGGTGATAAAACCATCTGGTGGGGGAACCTCTCTGTATTCTCTCTGTAATATAAGGGTACACTGGGAAACTACAGCAGAGTGATGGATCCTGTCCAAGTGCCTGCCATTCTGTTGTGTTAGCTGCATGTAGTTGCATGTATTTCACTGGTTAGGGATCTCAACAACTAGCACAATGTGCCTGAATTTCAGTCAGCTGATAAAATATCTGGTCAATAAATACATATAACTTGGGCTGTCAGTTATAGTTGACTAATAACTTTACTTTTAATTGATCATTTAAATGTAGGTTAATTTATATCTTGTCAAACCTGCTGCATAGGTTTCTTTTTGAGATGCTAATGGAAGTGTGAGAGAACTTTAAAGTTATGAGAACCTACCATTCATTGTGGGGGGGAAATGTCTTACTTCATTTTCTACCACAGTAACACACTAGAACCAAATAGCTTCAGAAAATAGACACAACTAGCCAGGTCTCACAGCCCAAATTTTAAAATTAGTTTATTTAGTTCTACCAGTTAAATCAATTGATTAAAGCTTTTAGCCCTACATACAAACAAGAGCGTACATACAAACAACAGCTATTTTAAATTATTACTTTAATTGCCATGTACAGGGAAACTTATAATTCTGGCCTCTAATAAAGATTTTGTGGAAATGGGTTCACAATCAGCTGTCCATCACTCTTCATTGAATTCTGTAGACTTCCAGACTTTGGGTTGGATCCTGAGAACTGCAGGTGGAAGGAAATTCATGGAAGGGGCCTTCACTACTCCCACATCCCCACTTGAGCCCCCTGCACCACCTGAAAAAATGCTCCTGAAAGTCATGAGTCCATGCATAACAAGGTGTGTTGGGGGGGCGGGGATGCTGGAAATCAGGCTGAAGCATCTTGAATGAGTTGAGCTCTGTTCATGGAAGATGCCTCTGCCCAATTTTGGCCAATTCTCCCAACCCCCGCCCCTATCCCACCTCCTGGAGGGTCCCTTGCCCCTCAGGAACAACTTTTCAGAGAGTCTGCCATATGAAGGTAGTTGCAGTGACATCCCTTTCTATGAGCTTCTTTTCATTTGTGGTTCTCAGGAGCCAACCCTGTTTTATTATTTGTCAGGAATAAAGTTAACCAGTTGTCGTATGGACATGTTATCAACATTATTCTTAACGATCCTGTGTATTAGATCCTTATCTATTATATCTCTTATTTAAATACTTAATTCTACTGTTGTCTCTGGTGTTCTCCTTTTTAAAATCATGCCAATTTGACAATAAATAACAGACAGCAACTAAAGGGTTGCGTGTTTTTGAAAAGCATATTTGGAATATGATTGAAAGGTGAAGCAGTTTCCAAAGGGGTCGCCGTGTTTGTGTGTTGCAACAAAAACAACAAACAGGCTTGTGGCCCCTTAAAGAATAACACATTTATTATGGCAAAAGCTTTCATGGACTACAGTCCACTTCCCATGAAGAGTCACTAAAGCCAGTGCAGACATAATCCTAGTTGTGTGTTAACTAGGACTTAAGCAATTAGGAGCAGGCTACAGGATCCCAGGTTTCCACTTCCTGCTCACTTTACTCTAGTCTGGCATTATGTCTGAACAATGTTAATCATAATTAACAAACAGCTGAGGTGCTCTAAACATGGCATTTAAAACTGATTAGGATCAGAGTGTCCTAGGTTTGTATTAAACAACTGAATATTGCTTGGTGGTAATGAACACCCAGGTAATGGGGGGCAGTGGGATTCATATGCAGAAGGGAAGAAAGTCCACAATTCCTCAGACCCAACTTAAGAGCCAGTCTAGTTTTATGTCTGCACTGGTCCTAAGCAGAACAGTAATCATATGTCTAATAAAAATGAGCTATTTCAGGAAAATGCATATATGTCCAATTTTAAACAGGCTAGTATTCTGAAATCAGAAACTTCTCTAGAAATCATTTTAGAATATGTTCATTGTTTAAAACCTTTTGCTGGACAACTTTTAAAATAGAGTTCATATTGCATTACAGAAAAGTCCAGTTATTAAAGAGAAAAACAAGCTAAACTTCAAGTTGAATTATGTTCAGCAAAATTGGGTGATACTTCATAGAGTTAGTGCAAATTATTTTCAGTCATTTCATCCCTTTTATAGAAATCGTGAATTGTAATGGGGAAATCGTTACCACACTGTTGATTACATAAATGTTACTTTCACGTAAATCAGTTTTCGTTTTCCTCTCTGTTGTTGCACTCCAGGGAGATTGTGGCATGCTGAACTGAACAGCATTCCAACAGCAAATTTATAGTACTTTATCTGTTTAGGTAATAACATTACCATGTAGAGAGTTGCATTTCTCTGATCATTGAAAGGCAACAAATCTGGTGGTCGATTATGTTCTATTAAAGTACGGGAAATACTTTTCTTCTCGTGCGGTTGGATAGACATTCATTCACATCAAGATCTGTCTGAGCTCTTTCCTAGAGAAATCAGACAAAGGGAGGAATAGTCTTGGCTCTTTCCCACCCAACTTTGATTCTTTCTTGTCACCCCTTCCCCTGGCAGTATGTCTGTTTGACCCTGTTTGCATCATTATGGAGTGGGTAGTCCATGGGAAGTTTATGAGACTTCTTACTAGCTCCCCCATTTTATCCCTACCCATGCAGTGCTGGAGTCTGTAGCACCCTCCCCAGACAGATAGATGGATAAGTTTTATAGCATTGTTTTTTCTGAAAAATAGATTTACATAGGGAGCTATGGTATAATAGTGCACTCCTGCTAAAGAGAGAAAATGCTTGAAAAACAGCAGTATTCTTTTGTTGTTGGCTTGAACCAGGGGCAAAGAACCGAGGGCCAAATCCAGCCCTCCTGGGGTCCCAGTCAAGCCCTCCAGGTTTTCCCAGATGGCCACATCCCCTTTCCTCTGACCTTTAATCATTTGGTGGCTTCCCAGCTTTTGTGCAGGGGTTTTCCCCATTCTAAAAGGTTGAAATGCCTCTCCTAAGGTTCAGTTACTGGCAGTAAGAGCTTTAAGCTAAAATAGGCTGGTATTTGTTAATTTATATATTGCCATGATTGTGCATGGTGCTTTACAGAATAACATAAGCAAATAAGACAGGCTCCTGTTCCAAGGAGCTTACAGACTAAATTTCAGCAGGGGGAAGCGAGGCAAGGCACATGATTTTAAAAAAGGAAGAGAATATAGTTAATATAGTAGATTTATTTTAGTGCATTTATATACTGCCTTTCTTCCAAGTCATTCAAGGCTGTTTTACAATTTAAAATTTAAAAAACATTATTATTATTATTATTATTATTATTATTATTATTATTATTATGATGTAATAATAATAATAAAGCAGAATTATTTCAGGTTATTAGTCATCTCTTTAGAAACTAAAGATAGCCTGGGCTTCTCCAGAGGGGGAAAAGTTATTCTTTCTAATGAGAGTTCTAAAGTTTAAATTACTTTAGAATTCACTATTTCATGATAGTATTCTTAGCTTAATCCATGTGCTAAAACCATATAGACAAAAATAACTTGAAATGAATAATTCTATAATAAGCAGTTGAGGGAATTGCATATCTTTGTAACAGCCCTTTCAAAATATGAATAATGACAGTCAAATAAGATTCGGCCAGCAAGGGAAGTGAAACTTCAGAGAGAAATTTTACATTCAAGAGTTGCCTACTTTACACTACTTATGAATATTGAAACAATAAATGGCCCAGTCCTAGAATATTAATCACAGTGAAATCCCATTGAAACTAGTGGGAAAAGGTGATCACAACTAATTTGTCCCATTGATTTCAATTGGAATGAAGCATCGCTAATTTTCTCTGGTTGGGGACATAAGTCATATGATCCTCTGTCTGGGTCTCTTCCCATCCCCCCGCTCCACCTCACAAGTTGTTCCACGCTGCATAAGTGTTCAGAAAACAAAAGAGGTAAAATAAAGGAGCTTCTCAGAGGCCAGATTCACATGATCATCAGGAAAAGAAGCCACAGTGGCTTCTTTTCCCCGCCCCTGCACAGGTCAAGTGCACGCTGCACAATTTGCCTAATTACCCTCGCAGCACGCAGCTTGCCAGGTCGTCCGAACCGGGCAAGGTGCGCAGCGCACAGCGGAGAATGGCTTTGAAACCACCCCAGAACCCTACAACAAGCCATGGGTTCCGGGGTAATTTCAAAGCCGCGCACCTTGCCAGGTTTAGACGACACAGCAAGCTGTGTGCTGCGAGGGTAATTAGGCAAATCACGCAGAGCGCGCCCAGCACAAATGGGGGCAGGGAAAAGAAGCCACAATGACTTCTTTTCCTGATGATCATGCGGAACCAGCCAATATTTTACAGAAATAGTCCGATACAATGTTCCTCTGATATTAACGTGTGGCAGTTGCCCAGTGGAGAAACCCAATAACAATAACTATTCTTGAGCTTTTATATGAGAAACAGACTACGCAAACAAGTTAGAGGAATTTGAGGCAACACTTAAAATGTCGTATTTAATTGAAAGATTATCAGATTTCATTTGTTTTACAAGTTTAAAATCAAATCCAATATAGCAATTTGTTTTTTATTCACTCATTTTGTATTAGGAATATTCTGCTTTCCAATATTGGACAGCAGGCAAAGATATTTAATCTAAATAATTTTTTTTATAGGATTTCCATTTGAACAGAGTGATTTTGGAAGAGTCTTCAGGAATGGATAGTTCCCCAGCGGGTGCTAGACCAAAGAAAAAAAATAAAAAGTCATATGATTTAACTGCAGCTGATAAATTTTGGCAGAAACATAAAGGAAGGTAAGCTGAATATTTTAAATTAACCAATTAACTATTTCTGCTTCAATTTTTTGTGCTTAATAAGACAGACTGTAGATCTGAACAGTGCGTACACAATTCTTTTTAGCCCTTTCCCAGAGGTAGCAGAGTCAGTTCAGCAAGAACTAGAATCTTACAGAGCTCAAGAAGATGAGGTCAAGAGGCTTAAAAGTATAATGGTAAGATTTGCTTATATCTAATCTAAAAATATTATTCTTGGAGTTTATTCAGTGCTTTAAAAATATTGATGTTTTAAGAAATGTACTGGATGTAAAATGTTGATAACTCTAGGATTAAATTGGATTACACTTGCATTTCATGCGCACGCGCGCGCGCACACACACACACACACACACACACTTCACAATGGAGCCAGATGAAATATATATTTAGCAGTACCGTCCTATGCTTGTTTACTCAGAAGTTCAGTGGCTTTTATTCCCAGGTAAGTAGGTATAGGATTGTAGCCTAGATTACTGAAGTACAAAAATGCCTCTTGCTTTATGGTTGGCTACAAGTATGCAGGGAGTATTACTATATATATATATATATATATATATATATAATACTAAATATATATTATATATGGACCAAATATTGGTTGATACAAATTTAACACTTGGCAACTACGTTTGAATGGACTCAGTAAGCTTCATGTGTCTTCTTTCATATTTGTTGTATTACATTATAGATTGGTTTTGCTGGGCTGAGCTGGTGTGATAGCTTGGAATGATCTTTAGTGTTCCGGTTGCCCAGGAGCAAAGCTGTCTGAATGTTTTCATTCCAGTTTCTATGAGAAAAGTTAAAGTTTTCAGTTTTACTGAAATTAAAACCTTACACAGGCCCAAACAGCATGAATAGCTTTACAACATGAGTAGCTAGGAAGAGGTCCTAGGGAAGCTGAAGCAAGAAACCCCAGAGGCAAGGTGACTGAGGGAAGGATGTAGAGTAGACAGTGGAATGAGAAACAGGAAGTCAGGGGAGATGGGGAAAGTGGCTCTGAAAAAAACCCTCAAGAAGATTTAATGTCAAACAAGGCTGGTGTTGATGGGATGCTAGGGAGAGAGGGTGGATGAAGGTAATGGTTCAAGGAAGACAGAGTGCTGGAAAGCAGGAAATAACAGGAGTTGGATGTGTGTTTGAAGAAAGAAGACCAGAGGACAGGAGCAAAACTTCAAATAGGGCTTAGGAACAGAGGAACCTGTTCACTGTTTCCAGAAAGGAAATGGACAGTCAAGGGGAGTTTGTAGCACTCGAGAGCCAAGAGAGCACAGCAATAGTAGGACCAGAGTCTAAACCTGTAAAATTGTACCTTCTAGAGTTGCTTAGAAGGGTGTGTACAATATCTATATTTTGGGGTATTTTTAAGGTTTGGCAGAAGGCTTGCCAGGGTCCACATTCACCCATTGTGATGGTGATAACATTTTTGGAGGCTATGGCACATTTTCACAGACAAATGTTCAAGGAGTTTCATATTTTGAAATGTAATGCTTGTGGTAATATTAAAATGCTATGCAAATTGAATTTCTCAGAGTATTCCTAAAGAGATTTCTTATTCAGAGAATAGCTTCTCTGGTCAGCCACAGATGAGTTGCAAGTGTACAGCAACTAACATTTTACTATGGCTCTTCCACATCAGCAGCCTAGCTTTAGCTCTTTCTTCAAATCCTATGTAAAATTGAACTGGGGCTTTTCCCTTGTATAAGTTGGATATCCCATCTGGGTTTTAACCATATTTCTGTTATTCAAGTATATATGGTTGTTCTTTGGAATTTATTTTTCTTTTCAGGGGCTAGAAGGTGAAGATGAAGGAGCAATAAGTATGCTTTCTGATAACACAGCTAAACTAACTTCTGCTGTTAGGTAAGTATATTAATGAAGCACCCATAAGCGCTAGAAAAACGCTTACCATTTAATCAGTTTTAATCCTTACTGAGTTATAAGGGCACTTGCTTGACTCCCCAGAGTATGTACTATACTATACTAGAAGCATAACAGTAATGTTTAAGTA
Organism: Shinisaurus crocodilurus; assembly: GCA_021292165.1. Lineage (NCBI taxonomy): Eukaryota > Metazoa > Chordata > Lepidosauria > Squamata > Shinisauridae > Shinisaurus > Shinisaurus crocodilurus. The sequence goes on from CM037876.1 coordinate 264,525,283, forward strand.
ACATATGACACAGTAGTGTAATCTAACTGATGTAAGGTAACATAGATGCCAAATCATAGTTTAGGAGGATTAGGAATGACTAGATTACATGAGAAAAGGATCTGCTGGCAACAACCTTCATTACTAATAAACCATCCACCTAATTCTGCAAAATATGAGGATAAGGCTATCAGTGGCTATTAGTCATGATGGCTATATATTACCTTCAGTATCTGAGACATACTGCCTCTGAATACCAGTTGCTAAGGAACACAAGCAGGAAGATGCTATTGCGCTCATCTCCCTGTGTGCTTCCCATAGGCATCTGGTTGGCCACTGTAGGAACAGAGTTCTGGACTAGATAGGCCTTTGGTTTGGTCTGATCCAGCATGACTTTATATTCTGATGTTATGTTCTTGTGGGTTTAAAAGGGCCTCTTTCACAAGCCCCCATTCCTTTTCTCTGATGGCACTGCTCTTCTTGGCTTGCCTCCCAAGGTCTGAGATTTCAGAAGTACAGGCATATAGGTGGAGACTCCCAATTAGAAATATTTTGCAAAGCCTTCAGTGGCTGGTGCCTCGAACTCACCTTTCCTTCCCAGTCCCATACTTGAGAACTCTATTGCAGAGCTAGTGAGCGAGGGCAAGGGTCCCCTGGCTCAGAGGTCCTAAACATGTCAGTGAGATACCCAAATGCTGCTGCTTCAGGGTCTTCTTGTCTCAGTATCTTGTTCCCTTTGCTCATATGCATATCTGTAGTATTTTGGACTGCTTCTTGGGTTTCTTTTGTCAGTGTTTGCACTTGGAATACTTAATATGGAGTTGAACTGGAATACACAATGTGGCCAGTTAGTTTGTATGTAATTTTTTTCAGCTCTCTTCCAGAGCTTCTAGAAAAGAAGAGGCTCATAGATCTTCATACAAATGTGGCAACAGCTGTTCTGGAACATATAAAGGTATGAAACAATACTAAAAGAGATGTTCAGCCATAAAATATTTCAACTTAATTTTAAAAAGAATAAAAACCAAGAAATGCAACACTAACTGTGGAGGTATTATATTTATCAGGTACATTGGACCATTCTATTTAACTAGTTGTATTATGCAATTTCCAGGGTTTTAGCTCCAGTTGAGTTAGTAGGAGAACATGACAGAGCAGAGAGTCCAGGGGAGAGAGGAAGCAGCAGATTAGAGTGTTATAGTGAGCAGTTGCTTGAGTTGGATTCATCTGAAGTGCATTGGCTTGTATCTAACTGGTGTCTGTCCACTCTTGGAAAGCTCTTGGTGATTCAAGATGCATGAATTCTGCTTTTAATTTCTTGTCAGTGTGTGAACTTTGGGATTAGAATAGAAGAGGAAAAGAGAATTGGACAGTAGAACATCAGTAGGGGTAGAGATTGCAGTCCATGTGGAGAGGCAGTAATGTGTTAAGTAAAGTAGTCCCAATTTCTGGCTATTCAAACTTTAACTTGCTCACCATGGATTTTTTAGCTATTTTCTCCAAGATTTTTGAGAGCTGTTTTAAAGCCAAGATCTGTGAGCCAGTTCAAATCCCTCCTTAGCTACAGACTCATTAGGTGGCCTTAGGCAAGCTTACTATCTCTCAGCTTCAGTCTAGGACTAAAAATGTGAGCGTTTTAGAAAGGAAGGTAAGAGTTTTCAGGACTCTAGAGCAGCCTTCCTCAATCTGGTGCCCTCCAGATGTGTTGCACTGCACTATAACTCCCATAATCTCCCAGCTGGCTCTCATGGGAGTTGTAGTCCAGCACATCTGGAGGACACCAGGTTGGGAAAAGCTGCTCCAGACATATACAGTAGTTCCATATTGGAGTCTAGATTCCATCATTCAAAGCACAATCAGCAACCACACAGAATTCTAGCCTCCCTGCTTTTCCACTGTTGTAGACATTATAGCTACAATGTGGACAATATCCTTTGCTTCTTCAGCGTAGAGTAACAGAAATTGAAACAACTACAGCAATTTATATTATATATAAATGAATAAGAAACCTATTGCAGATTTTAATCTAATCCAGGGTCTACTTTAGCCTTGAGCTAGAGTTTTGCCAGATCAGATTTTCATCTTTTGAATAAAACAAAACAAAACGGTTAGGCAGAAGCCCAAGCCAATATATCATGTTGCTGTTAAGAGAGCGATTATGAAAACAAAAATAACCAATCACTTTCTTCGCTTTTTTTTCAAGAAAGAGCCTATTGGGATTTGTGAATAACTTCACTGAGAATAATTGTATACAAGCTGAATTTTGGAAATCAGCAGTCACACCAGCAGCCCAATTTCTGAAACCAAAAAACAATGTCATGGTTTACGTTTGCCTTCTGTGATGCACCTAATTAGTGTGGTGGTTTGGGATTTTAGTTGAAATCATTTTAATAATTTATATACTATTGATACTTTTTTCCCTCTGGACTTCACAACTATATCATTTGTCCTGCAGTTTTTTGGCATGGAACATTTTATGACAACTTTTATTAGATAACTGAATAATAGTGCAGCATTTCCATTGAAATTATTGCAGTGGGTACACTTGAGTCATTCCTTGATACTCTATTTGTCACCTCCCTTTTCTGGGAAATGGCAGGCCAACTATAGCAGCATTTTACATTGGACTTCGGTCAGAATCCAAAGCAGGATGTGGTTTGGAAATACTTTTATAGTTTACTGTCTTCCTCTTCCAAGGCACAGAAGTCAGATGTCCTTACTGAATTAGATGCTTTTGACATTGCAGAGGTAAAATAAATTATTAGCATACTCCCCCTCTGTATCAAGATGGAAGATTCTTAGAGAAAAATACTTGAAGACAGCGCTATCATCTAAGTTCTTTCAATGTTTTCATCACTTGAAGACAGAAAAGGGAAATAAGAATATAGTATGACCCATCACAGTGGGCTGGTTCACATGATCACTGCAGCCCACCATATTTAAGCCATGGTGGGTTGCAGCATGTGCTGACAGCCATTTTGAATATTCAACCCTCAGCAGGGGGTTGCCATAGTTTGCCATAGTGACTGAACCCAGGCGACGGGTTGTTGGAGGGGACAACCCTCAAATAACCCTACAACAGACCATGGGTTATTTGAGCGTTGTTTCCCCCTCCCAACAACCCCTGCCACCCAGGTTCCAACGACATGGCAAACCATGGCAACTGCCCCCTGCCCGGGGTTGAATATTCAACATGGCCACTGGCATGCACCACAACCCACCATGGCTTATTTAAGCCATGGTGGGCTGCAGTGATCATGCAAGCCTGGTCAGTGAAGCAGATCATTGGGGAACATGGCCAGGATATGGTTGTTGACAATTCAGTGTTCAGGACATGTACAGCAGTTTTGTATGGATCCATCACCAATGTCACTCCTAGTATCTGGTTTCCTGATTAGCTGTGCTAGGAGATACTGATTTTGTTTTACTTTAAAACAAAGCAAATGACAGCCCTTTAATATGAAAATTTTGGATTAGACTATGTCAGGGGTCCCCAACCTTCTTGAACCCGTGGGCACATTTCGGAATTTGAGAAACTTCTGTGGGCACTACCACAAAATGCCTAATCAGTGGATTGCTGCTTTGGCATCTACCTGTCACATCTATGGATCTTAGGCTGCGTCTTATTCAGCTAAAACTTCAGTTTCATGTCTATTGGACACTGCAGCATCTGTTTAACAATAGACTGTCTAATTCAGCTAATTGCTGACAGTGCAGTACAGCTAATGCTTTTTTAAAACCTATGTTTTGGCAATGTCCAGTGGTTGCTTCTTATTGGGAAGAAAATTTTCAAGCGTTTGGGGAAATTTACACAGATAAATTTTGTACTGGAACAGTCTTTAATATTCACTGATGTACATGCTCTTTTAAATTATTTGCCTGCTCCATGGAAATTAACAAATGGAAGGGGCAATGGATTCTCTGTGTCCTTTTGACAGCTAAGACTAATAATACAAAATTGGAAAGATAAACACTCACCTCGCATAATGCAATGGATTGAGGCCCTTACAATTCTTTTGATATATGAACGGGTAGCATATAAACGCCACCTTCCAAATGGATACTTATTTGGATATTTGGTCCACTTTTGCTGAAGCCTATGGATAATGGCTAGAAAGTTATGTATATGCATTTCATACAAATTCATGTACGTATATTAAAAAACGGAAAAATTATAAAAAATATTTAAATACTCAGAATATTATAATAAAAAAACATTTAAAATAAAAAGTTCTTTTAAAAATGGTGCCTGTCAGCACCATGTTGTGGACCTCTGGACTACGGGTAGTATCTAATGGGGTCACTGAGCTCCTGCCAATTCCATTGTGCAAGCAGGGCCCACCTCTTGCGCCATGAGGATTTAGCGTTTCCCGAAATTAGCGAAAATGCTTGTTTCTGGATTGGGACAGTTTGGCAGAATTCCATTATGCAAGCTCGGCTAACCTGCCCCATTCTGGAAATGCATGTTTCCAGTCGTTTCTTGTTCTTATCCAAAGCTCTAAATTCCCGTTGATGCGGTGGGTCCCACTGGGGCTTTGGCAGAGTTGGATACTGCCCAATGTCTTTTAAACTCTGCACTAAGAGTGCCATCCTGCTTAAGGGATATATATGGTTGCCAGCCAGCTCCAGACGTTCTTGGATGAGAGATTATCTGGATCCATTTCAGTCGGGATTCAGGCCACTTTTTGACATGGAAAGAGCCTTGGTCACCTTGTATGATGACTTATGTTGAAAGAGAGAGAGGCAGAACCCTGTTGATTCTCCTTTTGATACCACCAGTCTTGGTATCCTTCTGGGGTGACTGTCTGAGCTGGCTGTTGGGGTTTATTTCATTGCAGTGTTTTTGCTCTTACCTGGTTAGTCAGTTCCAGAAGGTGGTGCTTGGGGGGATATTGTTCGGCCCCATGGATTCTCTAGCATTGGGTTCTACAGGGGTCAGTTTTCTGCCACATGCTATTTAATATCTAGATGAAATGGTTGAGTGGGGTCATCTAGAGTTTTGGAGTGCATAGCTACCAGCATGCTGATCACATGCAGCTCTGTTTCTCCTTTTCATCTTCATCAGGTGAGGTGTGAATGTGCCAGATCGGTAGGCTGGCTGTGGCAATGGACTGGATGAGGGCTAATAAACTGCAACGTTATCTAGACAATACCAAGATGCTGTTAGTGGGTGGGTCTTCTGACCGGATGTATGGTGGATGGGGTTGCACTCCCCCTGAAGGAACAAGTTTGTAGCCTGGAGTTCTCCTGGAGCTATTATTGTCCCTTGAGACTCTAGCGGCCTCAGTGGCATGGAGTGCCTTCTACCAGCTTCTGCTGGTGGCCCAGCTATGCCCCTATCTGGACAGAAATAACCTGGCTTCATTTGTCTATGCTCTGGTAACCTCCTAGTTAGATTACTGCAATGTGCTCTATGTCGGGCTGCTTCTGAATATGCTCCAGGAGCTGCAGCTTGTGCAAAATGCAGCAGCCGGGTTGGTAGCAGGGACCAATATGTCTGAACATATAACACCTGATTCTGGACCGCTTGCACTGGCTGTCTGTATGTTTCCAAGCCCAATTCAAGGTGCTGGGTTAAACCTAAAAAGACTTATACAATAACTGACAGCACCTTTTCATGGAGAAGGAGAGGGCCTTTTCAGTGGTGGCCTCTTGATTGTGGAACGCTGCTCTCCTAGTAAAGTCCACCTATTGCCAACATTGTCATTTTTTCAGCACCAAGTTAAGGCTTTCCTCTGTTCCTAGGCATTTGATGGCATATGATGGGGTTCTTAATTTAGTTGTTTTATCAGGTTGTAGTATTTTATTGTTATCTGTTTTTAACTTGTAAATTGTTTTACAGTTTTGTGTGTTTTAATTTTTGTTGTAAGACTCTGTGTCTTTTCTAAGAAAGGTGCCTAAGAAATTGAATTAATAATATGTGTGTGTGTGTGTGTTTACAGACATGCATGCATGCACGCACGCTCACACAAACACAGTGTTGGTTGTAACCATTTGTGTCCCTACGCTCATTGATTTGGAGGCTTACGTGAGTGGAAAATAAGGGAGGTCATTTTCACACTTCCCCCCCCATCTTCTGCAGCCCCCCTACACCAGCTTCTACACAGTTCCAAGGTGTCCCCCAATCCCCTGGAGGAGAATGGGGAGTTGCAGGGGGCTGCAGAGAGAAGGGGGAATCAGTAAAAATTACATCCTCCCTACCACCACCCTTCCATTTACAGAAATCTCTGCTGGATCAAAAACCTGTCTGTGGAGGGGACAATTGGATCAAAACCCATGTATCTTTTGACTTCAGTGTAACTTAGAAAGATTGATTGGGCACATAATTGTAGCCTAAAATGTACTAAGCCCAGTTTAAAGGGGCTTACTTTGTATGCTGTAATATTACCTGATCTGCTAATTTCTACTTTGTATAATAAGTAATTTCTTAATCGTGCCCTGTTTTTAAATTGTATCCTGTGTGGGAGTCATATTTTAGGTTCAATTTACAGCTGCTTTCCACATTGCCTTAGATCATTTTTGAAGGCGCAGCAAGAGGAACTCTGAAATTAATCACCAACTTAGGGGTCCTGGCAGTTTTTTGGCATATTTCAGTGTTGAGCAAAATGCTGGAAAGAATATAACTATTTCCCAAGATGGATTAGCAAATATTTATTGGTAAAGCTTAGAAGAAATGAATCTAGTTTTAGGTTAATTGTTTAAGCTATTAAGAGTTTGGCAACTTAAAAATGTAGCCAGAATTAGATAGATTCAAGAAAAATTATGGCTGTGCTTCTATTGGAAGCTTTCTTGTACTGTTATTCTGGGCATGCTTATGCATTTTTCTTTCCCACTGGTTTCAGTGTGACTTAAACATAAGCAATGAGCACATGACTGTAGCCTCACAGTGTAGTGTTTCCTTATTTTAATCTGTGCTTCTTGTTTCTTTTTATTTTTTTCATGGATTCATAATAGTTTCCAAAAGCCATAATACAGTTTCATGTCTTTATTTCATTTTCTACAACTTAAAATTAAGTAATAGAACAAGTTGTTTGAAAGGGTTGTGACCATTAGGCAAAGACTGCTCTAGAATCATGGGGAAATGCTAGAGTAGTTATAGAACTGTTCTGTAGGAAGTTCTATAACTTTCCTTTACTATCAGAAAATCACATCTTAAAAGCATCTATGATCTGACTGTTCCTTTTGAGGCAGTTCCAGCAAGTGTCCTATATACTGGCTTCCCTTTCCTGCTAAATAAATTTATTGCTTTGGGACATGCAAAATAGTTTTACTACATGCTAAATCCCTATTCAGGCATCCCGATCTGTGTATACTAAACATGTGAGGAGGGGGAGTGTGCTAGCTCTGCCCCTTCTGTCATTTCCATCACCCTCTATGTGTGGAGGGTGACTTTCTGAAAAGGAGAGCCTTCTGTATCTGTGGGGGCTCTCCACGTGATTTTGGACACTGATTTTCCAGCATTCAAAATCACGTGGTGGAGAGCTATGGACACAGGAGGCTGCCCTGTTCAGAAAGTTGTCCTCCACGTGTAGAGAGTGCTACAGATGTTTACTATACATGGCTTGGGAACACCTATTTTATTTAATTAATTCAAGGTGGCTAGCAATAAAAAACATTGAAAACAAAATCCTAATTAAAACAGAACAATTAACACCACTAAAGACACAATAAAAGAAATAGACAGCACCCAACCAATTAAACTCCCCTTCATTTCTTTCCATGATGAGAGGTAGTAAAGTAATGTTCAAACAGGTCCTAATTTATTACATTTATATCCCACCTTTCCTCCGTGACACTCATAGGGTTCCTAGGTGGATTCCAATCTAGGTAGTGATCAAATTCAGACCTGCTTATCTTTAGCTTGCACACCAGGTCTTGGGACCTTTGCAATTAAGGGTTGTTTTTTTAAATACTATCATATTGTACACATATGCACATAGTAAAAGCTAAAATAAGTTGCTTAATGAGTAATTAGGTTAATTAGTGATTAGTCAAAGTAATAGGTAAAAACAATTCAGCACTCTAAGAAGAGATTAAATCCGCTCATAATCCAGGAATAGCCAGCAACTGCAGGTAATAACTAGACACATTCAAAAACGTACACAGAACCATTTTGAACTAACTTGTTTTGATATTTTTAGAAACTGACTTGAAAGTTATTTTTTCAGTCTTTTCTGTTTCAGAAGAGAACACAATCATATCAAGTTAAACCAAACTAGTCCGTTTACCCACAAATAATTTTTGCATGAACTTTATGGGCGTGAAATCACCACTTTCAAATCACTTGGGTATATGTGTCCTTGCTGGGATATGTGTGGTACAAGCCCCTAAGCAAGATTCACTTGGAGGATGTCTAAGATCACCACTATAATATGTGGAAGTTGGGTCCACTGTTAGATCAAGGCCAGTCACAACAGTTCTTCAAAGTACTATCTGCTAGCTACTTTGCAGCTTAGGACTGTGCAAAGCACAGACAGACAAAATGATTTCTTAGAAGAGCCCAAGTTCCCTGTATAAATCAAAAAGGAACACAATGGACATCACACATGGGAAGATACTAATTGTTCTGCTAACATTTCAGTGCAGAATCTAATCTACCTTTTTCTATAGCCCTATTCACTGTGTTCATATAAGCCTTTCCTGACTTACAAAAGTGGCCAGGGGGACTAGCCAAGCATGTGAGGATAGTGGTGAACACCTCTTTATAAATATGTAATCATTATGTTTTTATTGTACGTATTTTAATGTGTTTTATTGTTTTAATCAATTTTAAATTGTTTTTGTAAGCTGCCCTTAGTGCCATTTTTTGATAGAAAGGCGGGGTATAAATCAAATAAATAAATTTATGTCAAGGTATGGTTCCATCTTGCCTAAAGGAGACAATGGTAAGACCTCTGTTAAAACACCCTACCTGCAACCCACCATATTTGATAATTTCCAACCCGTCTCCAATATTCCATTCTTGGGCAAGGTGCTGGAGCGTGTGGTGGCTTCTCAGCTCCAGGAGTTTCTGGATGAGGTGGATCTAGCGTCAGGCCTCGTTATGCCACAGAGACTGCTTTGGTCACCTTGGTAGACAATCTACGCAAGCTCTGAACCAACGTTCTCCAACCTGGGGGTCGGGACCCCCAAGGGGGTCGCGACATGCTTTCTGGGGGTCGCCAGCTATACTGGAAGGAGGGAGGGAGGGGGAGGTATTTTCCTACAGCACCAGGCACTTGCAATCCAATTGCTGGAGAAGGAGAGAGCGCGCGCGCCTACACTGGTGCTTTATGGGTAACAGGCGCGTGAGCCTTGAGAAGGAGCCGCTGCCTGCAGTTGCCGCCAAGCACCTCCTTCGCCTCGTGCTTCTCTCCTTGTGCTGGAGTGAGTGAGTGAGTGAGTCGCTGCCTGCAGTTGCCGCCAACATCTCGCCTCCTCCTCCTCATGCTGGTGTGTGTGTGTGTGTGTGTGAGAGAGAGAGAGAGAGAGAGAGAGAGAGAGAGGAGACGACGCTGCCTGCAGTTGCCGCCAACACGCGCTTCTTCCTCCTCCTGCTGCTGCTGCTGCTGTTGAAGATCTCTGTAAGAACGAGTTGGAGGAGGGGGCAGATTGAGCTGTTGTTGGGCTGGAAAGGGGAGGTGGTCGCGGCAGCGTCCAGGGGTGAGGGGAGGGTGGTGGGCATTCCACCCAGCCCTTCCTTCTCAGACGCAGCCAGCTGGGGGAGGGGGAGCGGCAGCACGAGGACGACCTGGGCGACTTGATTATTTGCACAAAGGCAAGTGTGCTTACTTCCTCCTTAGCCCTTCGAGATTTTGGCAGCCCCAATGCAAAGCAGTGAGGCGTGCTGCTGGCTATAATTCTGTTGGGAGAAGGTACTTAACACCACTTGGAGAGCTCACGTTATGGTATTTTTTGACACACTCATTGGGAAGAGTTTCACTGAACTATGGCTTCTTCTGAGTGAAAATGAAGTGTGTGTGTGAGAGAGAGAGAGTGAGAGAGACTGTGTGAATGAATTTCATTTCACTTGCTTCTGTGGCTATTGCAGAACTATTTTTAGCTGTCTCCAGCAGAACAGAGAGCCAGTGTGGCGTAATTGTGAGAGTGTTGGACTGGGACTTGGGATATCCGGGTTCTAGTCCCCACTTCGCCATGAAACTCACTGGGTTACTTTGAGCCAGTCATTTACTCTCAGCCTAACCTACCTCACAGGGTTGTTGTGAGGATAAAGTGGAGAGGAGGAGGAGGATTATGTAAGCCCCCTTGGGTTCCTTGCAGGAAAAAAGGTGGGGTATAAATATAACAAATAAAATAAATAAATAAGCAAATAAACATGTCTTCTCCTTTCTGATACAAAGCTGGCTGCTAGTCAAATAAATCCGCTCACTTGCCTGCTCCCTGTTGGGCCCTATTTCCACTAACATCCAGAGTCCAAAGAGAGGAAGGGCAGGTGAGCAAGTACAACAATAGAAATACAAAAAGAAATTGTTTTTCCTCAAAAGAGATTTTTTATTTATATTTTCGGAAATCTGTACCCATGGAGAAAAAACAGAAATATTCAGAAGATTACCTTAAATTTGGCTTTACCACCTTTAATGAATATTAGGTTAAATTAAATTATATTCTGAAAAATCTATTTTTCATGTGTTTTCTTTACCCCACCAAAATGCAAATTTATGCAAATGTGGTGAGGGGTCCCCGGTTACTTTGCCATTACAAAAGGGGGTCGCGACTCGAAAAAGGTTGGGGACCACTGCTCTGAACAATGGAAGTGTGTCTCTGTTGTTTCTGCTGGACCTCTCAGCAATCTTTGATATCATTGTTCATGGTATCATTCTGAAGCACCTGGGATGAAACTTGGAGGCACTGTTTTATGATGGCTCTGGCCCTTCTTGGAGGGGCAATTTCAGGAGGTGGTGCTATGGGATTCCTGGTTGACACTATGGCCTTTGGCCTGTGGTGTACCTCGGGGTTCCATCTTGTCCCCTATGCTATTTAACATATACATGGAATTGCTGTCCAGAGTTCAGGGGTCCATCTCTCCTTTCCATCTAAATCCAAGGAAACTATTGTTCTAAATCAGTGTCTGTTGCTAGTAATGAACTAGATGAGGGTAAATAAATTGAAGTTTAATCCAGACAAGATAGAGGTGTTCTTGGTTAGTCAAAGGCAGATCAGGATATAGGGGTTCAGCCTGTGCTGGATGAGGTTACACTCCACGTGAAGACTCAGGTTCACAGTTTGAGTATACTCCTAGATTCAGCCCTGAACCTGGATGCCCAGGTTTTGGCAGTGGCCAAGAGTGCATTTGCACAGCTGAGAATAGTGTGCCAACTGCACCCATTCCTAGAGATGTCTGAACTGGCCATAGTCACAGATGCCTTAGCTATATCCCATTTGGACTACTGGAATGTGCTCTACATGGAACTGTCTTTAAAAAGTGTTCAGAAACTTAAGCTTGTCCAGAATGTTGTGCTCAGACTATTGACTGGAGCTGATTACGGGGAGCACGTGGCTCTTGTGTTAAAACAGCTTCACTGGCTACCGGTCTGTTGCTGGGCACAATGCAAAGTGCTAGTTGTGATCAGTAAAGCCCATTACGGCTTGGGACCAGACTACCTGAAAGACTGCTTTCTCTCATATGGGCCTGCCTGGGTTTTAAGATCTTCAGGGGAGGCCCTTCAGTCAGTCCTGCCATCGAAGGCACTGTTGGCCTTCAGCTGGCAGGCAAAGTCGTTTTCGTGCAGTAAGGCCTTTGGCATGGAAGCTGGTCTATTGGTGAACAATTAAGATTATTTGCATATTGAGTCTCTTGGTTCATTCATGATGGGAAAAGCTGAGAAGGAATGTACCAGCTTGATCTTGAGGCCTGTTTCCAGTCTGTCCCCAAAAAGTATGCCAGGTGGGAGGAAAAAGTGCTAAACAGGACCTTAGTCTCATGTTCATCATTTACAACATATAGGACAATATTCAATGGTACCACTGCACTTACATAATTGACGTAGCACTAGTGTGGGCAACCACTAGCTAGCACAACACTAAGAACATAGGCTGGTGTGATAGGTTTTCTGGGGAAACTCATGATAAGAACATAAGAGCAGCCATGCTGGATCAGACCAAGGGTCCATCTAGTCCAGCATTCTGTTCACACACCGGCCAACCAGCTGCCCACAGGATCCCACAAGCAGGACATGAGTGCCACAGCACCCTCCCACCCATGTTCCCCAGCAACTAGTCTACATAGGCATACTGCCTCTGGTACTGGAGGTAGCATATAACCAATCAGGACTAGTAGCTTTTAATAGCCTTCTCCATGAGTTAATCCAATCTCCTTTTTAAAGCCATCCAACTTGGTAGCCATTACTACATCTTGTAGTAAATCCCATAGTTTCACTATGTGCTGTGTGAAGAAGTACTTCCTTTTATCTTTCCTGAATCTCCCACCAATCAGCTTCATGGGATGACCCCAGGATCTGCTATTATTAGGGAGAAAAATGTAAGCACCAGCTTACACTACTCCAGTTGCACTAGAGGTCGCTTACTACATCAGTTGCATAAGCATAGCAGCCTCACTGGATACTACCTATGATTTTTTAGTCTACTACAGTAGTGGTGATATTCTAACAACAAATTTGTTTTTATTTAATTAAAAGACACGGAAATTAGATGTGTATTTTGAATATGAAGAAAAAATCATGAGCAAGTCCACGTTGGATAAATCACTTTTGGATATGATCTCTGACCCTGATGGTAAGTGTAGAAATTGAATTTACTGTAAAGTTCCTTTCTGTTCATAAACATTCTGAGGATTGTTGTCATACATCCAAGCTCATCCATTCAAAGACTTCTGCCTGTGACCTTGGAAAGCCACTGTTGTTGGAGTAGGTGGGCTAGATAGACCCTGCACAATATAATTTAGTTGGGGAAGACTGGTATAGGGCATAAGAATAGGTGATCCGGTAACAAAATACTATGAAACATTCACTTGGTTGATAATGCAGATGTTTTGACATGATGTAATCACAGTGGGGACGTCCTTTTACCTTAAGCAGATGCACAAATTTCAGAAACCTTTTCATGGTAGTAATGAGCACATGAATTAAAGCTTTAGTACTAGTTATAGAATATATTTTCATAACTATATTTGCAAGAATAAAGCTTGAGTTAGGGCTTGCACACACAATATCGAGATGTGAGCTCAGTACACGTTTAGATGGTTTTTCCTATTGCTCTCTAGCAAACCAGGTTTTTATGTTCAGAGTTGGCACTTCCTAAATTTCAAAATCCTCCCCATCCCTCCAAAAGTGCGACCAGTAATATTTTGATAGAGGTATGTAAAGTTTTTGTGTGACTGATAGAGCTGCCATGACAACACGGGTCCCCCATCCCCATGTATGCCCATGGTGTTTGTAACTGTTCCTAATGTGCTTTGCAGTTGTGTTCTGTTTTTACCTGGTTTGCTACATGAGTATTCATGTAGCCTTTAAATAAAGGAATAAAAACTGCAAAGGAGTTTTTGCCCCTTCCTCTGGAACAATGCTTGCCATTTCAGTCACCCTTTTAATTTATTTATTGTAACTTGAGGGATGTGCTCTATTCAGCACTACTAAAGTACACATCTCCTATTTTTGTTTTTAGAGAGCTGAGCAGGCTTTTCTCAATCAGTGAAGGGTGGTATTCTGGTGTGTTACTCCTCCCACTTGCTCTAACAGGCAGGTTTCAAGCAAATTGGAATCTTCATTCCCGTTGTCCTCCAGTTCTGATTTTGCCTGCTCCGCAAGAGAGCTCTGCTCCATGATCATTTGGTTGGGGGGGGCGGGGTTTGAGTGTGTATTATTGAGCAATGAAATGTGTATTTTTCCTTCCCATCCCTAATTATTTATTAACATTTATACACCACCTTATCTGCTAAGAAGTCATCAAGGCACTGTACAACAATTTAAAACAATAAATCCTTAAAACAATAAAAACAAGAACATTAAAAATGGTAAAAAACATTAAAACTACACATTTTGAAAGACTGCGAGAGCGGTCCTATGGGCCCTAGACATTGTCTGGGGGGCCATAGCATACTTCAGTTTCCCAGATCTGAGATCAGAAACAGAGCTCCAACCTCGGAGATGGGCATCTGTGCTCCAATCCCCCTCCCCACCCGCTCACAGCTGGCACGGAAAGAACCACATCAGCTGCCTTTCCATGGTCAGGAACATGACCTTGGAGAGGGGGTAAAGGGGGTGTTCTGGTGGGTGGGGAGGAGAGGAGACTGCAGAGGCCAGGATACAACGTATCCTGTGTCCTTTGCTGCCTCCTTCCCTCCCCCTCCAAAGTGCCCCAGCTAGACAGCCAAAAACAGCCGTCTAGCAAATATGCAGAGCAGAAGGAGCCAGGGAGGCAGAGATCGCCTTCGCTGCTCCTCCCACTCTGCATAAGATGTTTGTAAGCCTCCAAGTTCAGGGCCTTACGGGCATAGAGGGCACAACCCATAGGATTTCACACTAAATTGAAAACATGCATCTTTACACTCTTTCTAAAAGCCAAGAGAGTGGGGGGCAATAATAGTTCCTGAGGGAGCACATTCCACAGTGGAGAGCAACACAGGAGAAAGCCCTTTCACACCTGCCTGTGAAGAAACACGCAAAATCTTATAATTATGACATTATTATATTATATATTATTTTATAATATTTTATAAGTGGCTTTTGTAATTTATTTATTTTTTACATTACTTAAACCCTTAATTGTTGATATCTGGTGTTTTTCATGGGGGGGGGGTGTCAGTGCTTGCAGGGCAATCTCTTTCTTTTTGTTTTAAAATTGTCAGGATTGGCACAAATACAACAGGTGGAGCTTCCCCACCCACCCCACACCCCCAAACATGGAGCTTCAGAGAGGAGAAATTTCTTGCATTTCCTTCTGACACTGTAAACTCACCTGTTAGAGGCACAGAGTCAGCTCTGTTAGGAAATAAAATCTTTAGCAATATAAAGATAGGAATCATGTGATAAATTCCCTCATTCACCTCTCCCTCCCTCTGTCCAGGCCACCGGGTGCAGCCTCCTTTTCCCAGCGTGTCTCTCTCTGTGGAGCTGTTCGAGCCTAAAAAGAGCTACATTTAAAGGGGCCATGCCATGGGCAAAATTGCAGCTAAGCTTGCAGTTTTAGCTTAGCTGCAATTTTGCCCATGGCATGGCCCCTTTAAGGAAAGTTTAAAAAGTTTAAATTCAGGACTCTGCATGACAAAGTGAGAAGCCGGGACCGCTTAAGGGTTTTCGTGACAGTCCCGGAATTTTCGCGGCAGTTGGAGACTATGCAGTCATAGACTGTTTTTCAACTGCTTTATTGAGAACTGCTAGCAAGGTACTACTTTTTTCTTCTTAAAGAAGTCTAAAACCTTGTTGGGCTCATGGAATTGGTTTACACTGCCTTTGTGTTTGGCCTTTATTTTGATGAAAAGTTAAATATTGAGCAGGGTTTTATTGTGTATCGCCAAAGGCCTTTGCAACCTCTCAGTTCATACATTACCTAGAAAAACTAATGAAGAATTATAATATACATTACATATTCATAAAACAGATCATGGTTAAAATCAAAATTAAAAATACATATTAGCCATAATTGCTACCCATGTAAATCAATTCAGTTCAATAAATAAGGGCGCAATCCTGTGCCCCCCCCCCCGACCTTGCCTGTGAGACCATAGGATAGGTCGGAGTCCCCCCTGCAACCTCAGAAATCCCTTCTGAGGTCACAGTGGGGACTCCGCCCGTGGAGCACCCTCCTCCCCCAGCTTGCAGCTGGCGCAGTTCTTTCCACACTGGCTGGGAACCGAAGATGGAAGACCATCTTCGGAACCAGTGGGGGGGCGGCATTCCCAGGGATGGGGAGGGGAGGAGTGAGGCACTGCTGTCCTCCAATAAATCTAGGCAGTGCCTCAGCTGCTCCTCCTCGTGAGGAGAGGAAAACATTTAGACCGCCGAAATTGGCCATCTAAATGTTTTGGAGAGCAAGGGAAGTGTGGCAGCAATCCTAGCCACCGCACTTCTCCCGCCTTCTATTGGGTGCCCGTGATTCTCCTAGTTTAGGGGGTTACAGGACACCCACGTTGGATGGGGCTGTAAAAGTATTTGTTTAAAAAATTATTAAATTTCTTAGCTGCAATGGCAAACAATGCCATAGCTTACCTTTATGTAGAGAAATAGCATGTATTTATAACATGAGTATACAGGCCTGTGGCTCACGCTGTCTCAGCTTGTCTGAGCGTGGAAAGCTATGCAGGGTCAGGCCTGGTTGTTACTTGGATGGGAGACCCCTCTTCTAGTTTCCTGCATTGAGCAGGGGGTTGAACTCATTAGCCTTGTATGCTCCTTCCAACTCTATGATCTATGAATAATATATCTAGCTTTATTATCAGCTTCTTCAAGATAGCATGCAATTTTCATGACACACCATCCTCTCAAATTACAGCTTCCCATACTTAACCACATGCTTCATGTATACTTTTTTGTGGGCCTTTTGCTGCTGTGTATAAATCTCTTTTGTTTCATGACTTTTCCTAAACTTCTTTCACGATTCATAGTTTTATTGCATATGATAAATAACTGAATTACATTTTATTACATAGTATTATAGTTAACAAAAATAACTTTTTTAAAAGCAAAACATTTCTCTGCACAGCGGGAACTGCCGAAGACAAGATGAGACTGTTCCTTATTTATTACATAAGTTCTGTACAGTTGCCTTCTGAGGTATGTATTTTTGTGAAACAAAGATTTGCACAATTGCAGGCCTAATTTACAGTTTTTCTAAATAACTAAATTAGTACATGTATCAAATATCTGTTATATTTAGTCTGAATATACTGTTCTTCCAAATTCACTAACAGACTGTGCAAGTGACAATATAAAAACCAATAGGCCCAGTGGGGACATAACCATGCTTGGGAGATTAGAAACATGCTATGGATTTATGTGGTCTCCTCCTGCCCACTCACATTTCCACATACACTTGTTTACAGCAAACCATCGTTAACATTAAGATTGCTGAACACAGTATACCGTAGTTAGCTCTGGGAAAGGAAGGGAGAGAGGATTCATAGGGGCAGGAAAGAGCCTTGAACAGATGTTCAATCTCACAACTAGGGTTAGGAGATCAAGGAATGTTAGTTTGCACCAGGCTATATGAGTGACTGAGAGAATGGCAAGTTCTTGTCCTAGAATTTCAGAATACCAATGCAATCTCTTGATACAGGCTCAGTGAAGGAGCTACTCCTATCATCAAGTGGGCGGAAATAGAGTTAATAGGAACCTACACTGCAGGGGATTCCTACCCAACTGGATCCCGCTCAGAATAATGTTCTGCCCCCTTCCTGGCTGTACACAGTGGTGCTGGCTGGGATCAGAACATAGGAAGCGTGGACCTGGGTGAGGAGTGCAGCTACCTTGTCTGCTCCTAGAGTTTAAAAGTAGGAGCCTTTCAAGCTGCCTTCTTTCTCTCAAGTAGTATGTGTACACAGTGAGCAGTATCCAAGGCAAGACCAGCACTAACATAAATTACATTGTGCTAGCAGAATTTCTCCAGAAAAGCCCACCATGCCAGCTAACACTATTGGTGTTATCCTAGAGGTCCCTTACGCTAACGCAACTTAATTAACGTTAGCACTCTTGTCACCTTGGATACTGCCCTTCGTTGTGATCACTTCTCTCTGTGGGCACAACAGAAACAGGCAAACTCCAATCTATTAAATGTAAAACTCTAGGATGTGTCCTGTGCTGAAAAGTAAAGGTAGGCAGTGACAGGGATCTCAAAGTATTTTATACCACTAAGAAGGTTCTAGTGGTCAGCTTTCAAAGATTAGCTTTTGGCAGTGCAGTCCTAAGCATAGTTACTCAGAAATAAGTTCCATTGAGCTCATTGGAGCTTACTAAGCAAGCATGCTTAAGATTGCAACTTATATACATTAAAGTAGAGTACGTTAAAGCTGAAGCAAACAAACAATAGCATTCACTGGTTAATCTTAGAAGAGCTGATTTAAGAGCATACTTCCAGTTCAAGTTTTGATTGATGCTTTCACTTGTAAATGTCCATTTTCAGAACTTGGTTCCTTCACAAATTAAATCACAATCCAGTAGCTGTCTTTGACAAGCAGCAGCCTTCTTTATTGGGATCAAAGTTCAGTACAATAGTTTTCATTCCTAGCCAATTTTTAGTAAGCAGCTGTTTTCCCACTCTCATACTGGTTTCAGGTCACAGACCCAGGTTACAACGGTCACATTTAATATAGCAAGCAAATAATATAAATATGGCAGATGCCAATTCCTTTACTTACCATACTGATTTCTGTAGGTACAGTGCTGCAGATAGAATCTTTAAAAGGGGCACCTTAAACTTTTATACTGTAAAAATGTTGAAAGTAAGTTTAGGGTTGGTCTTTTTTAGTTTTCCAGCTTTCCAGCTTCTCTGGCAGTCAGACCTGAAGCTAAACTCTAATTTATACAAAATGCTATGGAGGATTTGATCACTGCTAACCAAATGGAGTGGCTTAGGTGTGTTATCTCTAGCAAAAGGAAGGTACATTTAGTGGTGTCAAGATGTTAATAGCATTAATTCTATTTTTATTACAAAACATTTTAAAACATAAATATGTTCTCAAGTCAGCTTACACATATTTAAATGCAGTAAATGAACTAGCAATAAACAGTATTTGAGGTGGTTGAAGATTATCTGTACAAAAGGAAAATATCTAGTAATAGAAGATTATTTAGTAAAAGCTCTCTGAGCCATCAGCCCAATCTTCTGTCCGTTTTCTGTCTGTTTTATCTGTATACTGTAGCCCAGATTGAAAGACTCCAATAGGCCTTGTAGGTTTTACGTGCACAAGGAGGCTTTGGGTTTACATTGCTAAATAGTAACCCTTCAAGTCGTGTCATGAGCTGATTTTGAAACTGTTGTGATACAGCATTAACTAATGTGATAAGCACTGGGCCTGCTGTATGAAAGAAGAGTTGGGGGGGGGGGATTTAATTATTTGAATCCTGCCCTATATGAGAGAGATTTTCTGAGGCCTATTTCTTAGGGCTTCCTCGTTTTAAATATATATATATATTCTGCACATAGAAAAGTAATGTGTCAGAGAAGGGGTCCAGTTTAGCTTTCTCCCCAACCTGCTACTTTTTAACTTGCAGACAGGTTTTTTTCATCACTTTGTGTATTTTCTAAAAAGAAAGCTATTATAATTTTTTAATATAAATAAATGAGTAGTCCATCTCAAAAGAGCTGTACTAAATGATTTCTCTGTGCATCGAGATCAGTCCTCATCCCCTTAACTTGAATTGATATCATGTAGAGAATGCCATGCATTGATTCTATATGTAATGAACCACAGTACTTTAAAAAATTTATGTTAAAAAAAAAAATTTTAACCTATTAAAGAAGTCCCTGTTTTGTAGGAGTATATATTGGTTAATGCTTTGAGATTCACAGGCATTCTCTTCTGCAAAGACTTTTCTCAAAAATTGCAGACATACAAGGTGACAGCATCAAAGTGAATGTTTTTGTTCATTTGTTTCCACACTTGTTTTCTTGGTTTCCAATTAAATAGTAGTAGTAGTAGGTGTTTTGTTTTCTAATGAAATGTTAATATGTCTACATGTATGTTAATACATCTACAAATGCATTTGGCAGCATATGATAGGTTTTGTGTGTGAGCGTGCTTGCGTGCTCTGTTTATATGTTTGTAGCTAAACTGTTTTTTATATTATGCATAATACTGTATTTTTAAGGTTTTTAATCTTTGTAAACCACCCAGACCTTTGGCTAGTGAACAGTATAGAAATGTAATGAAATGAAAGGTACAGTTTTTTCATGCTCGCACTTGTTTAGAAGATAATGAGGATTTGCTTATTTTCTATGCCCTGGAGTAAAAATAGTAGATCTAACATTAGTAAAATAAAATGGTGGTTGGCTGCTTCATTTAGAAGAGTTGTAAGAAATTTCAAATCTCTGGTTTGATTCCAGGCAGATTTGGAACAGTACAAAAAAGCACTGACAGATGCAGGATGTAACCTTAACCCCTTAACCTACATTAAACAATGGAAGTAAGTTCATTTCATTTTCATAAAGCAATGAAAAAGTATATTGCAAAAATGTAGATTTGAATTTTGCTTCAACTTCAATCCAGACCCCGCTTATCCTTGTGGACAGCTTGTATACAGCAGGAAGAAGTGGGCTTACTGCTTTTGGTCACAAATGAAAGTTCTACAGTTTTAGTTCTTCATGTTAGTCCTTCATTTACAGTTGTTGTGGTTGTTTTATTTTAAGGTGGCTTGGATCCAAAGCGCTCTGCTCATGTATGGGAGAGTCAATGATTCCACCTCCAACCTCAGATTTATTTATTTATTTATTTATTTATTTCTTCAATTTATATCCCGCCTATACATAAATGCCCTAGGCAGCATACAAAATCACAATCAAACAAAACAAATATACAACAACACACAACCAAATACAATTACCGGTAAGCATAAAAACAATTAAAATTCCATAAGAATTGATAAAAGTTCCATAAAATTGTAATAAAATACTATAAAACGAAGGCCTGTCAGAATAATAAAGTCTTCAGTGCCTGCTTAAAAGCTTTCAAAGAAGTCAGAAGACGCATTTCAATCGGCAGATCATTCCACAACTGAGGGGCAGCAAAAGAAAAAGTTCTTCGACGTACAGCTGCCAGTCTCATATTAGGCAGCTGCAACAGCTGACCCTCAGAGGACCTTAAGTACTGATAACACCCAGCCCCAAATCCCCTGATGATCTCTCCCAGCGCTTTCATGTAAATATTAAACAACATTGGGGACAGAATGGAACCCTGAGGGACTCCACATAACAGCTCCTTTTTAGAGGAGCAATTATCCCCAAGCGACACCATCTGAAACCGTCCTGAGAGGAAGGAGCGGAACCACTGCAAAGCAGCGCCCCCAACTCCCTCAGGTGGTGCAGAAGGATACCATGGTCGATGAGAGGTCCAAAAGAATCAATAGGGATGCACTCCCCTTATCGATTTCCAGGCGAAGATAATCTACCAAGGCAACCATGGCAGTCTCCACTCTGAAGCCAGTTTGAAATGGGTCTAGCTATAGCCACCACCACCACATTGCATGGAGGACCCCCAGTTCCCTGGATTGGCTTGCATCCCTTTTGATGCAAATGGCTGTACATGGGGCAGCATGTCAATGACAATAGCACATCTTTGTGCAAACGGAAGTGCTTCTGCTTGTCCCATCAGAGATTTGGATTCAAGCTACTGACTTTGAAAATGAAAGTGCTATCTGCCTCAGCAGTGTTCTTTAGATTATTTTTTTTTCAGCCCGGCAGAATCTTATGTGTATCAGAGCTTTCTTGTAGTAGTTAATATTTCATCAACTAACTACTTCATATTGCCTATAATTAGGTTACGCTATGTTAGAAAATTAGAGGAGAAGCTGCAACCAATTGACAATTATCTATTCTGACACTACATGTGGTCCATGCTGTTTATGTGGTAAAAGTTAGTAGAAAGCCGTTCAATTTTCCCTATGGCTGGACCATTCATATAGCAGAGCTTTGCAACAGGATAAAACAGTCCTAATGTTTATCTTTGATGTGTGACAAAGTGTATTGTGTTAAGCAGGACTCTTTCCATTCATGGAAGGACACTTTGGATCCAACCCTTTTTTCCTCTCCGATAAGAAAGGGAAGATAGGGACAGGACCCACTGGCTACTGAATGCTCCACCCAGCCCCTCCTCCCTTTTTTCCTAAGCATTCAGCAGTAAGTGTATTTGGCACTATTGTGGAGGCTAGAAATGTACTGTTTAAAAATGTAATGCCCCCAGTTCTCAAGATTGTGGTACAACAGCCAGATTCAGTGTTTGAAGTGCTCCGTGGTCTGATCACATCTCTACGAAACATCGAAGTTTGATGCCTTCACAGTGATAGTAGAAAATGAACTATTTGATTATAAAAGTTCTGAACCAAACTACTCATATTCTGGGGCTTTTACATTTTGAAAGTGAATTCTCATTTGTTTCTATTAACTAGTTTATCTTATGATAATTGTAATAAAGCTCACAGATTATGATCACAATTATCTTCATGTTCTCTCTAAAAGAAAAGGAAAAAATCAAAACTATTTCTTCCTGACCCCTTTGACCTTTTTGTTTCGGATGATGTGTTGCAAATACACATTCTGTTTTGAGCACAGTATTCTGGAATTTGTCTAGAATATTTTCAAAATAGTTTACTTTGGTAGATTGGAATGTGGAATTTTAGTAAAGGGGGAGACAGATGTTGTTTGTAGTGTGTCTGTCTGCTTATTACGGTAATTGTTGCCGACATGGCCCTTTTGATGTGAAGTAAGAGCCATTTCCATCCTCCCAAGACTAGAAAGGCTGTGTTATAAAACTGAATGTTTCATTCATGGGAGGAGATATTTTGTTAGCGTACTGATGAAAATAAATTAAGCATTTAGATATTCATTTATTTATTTTACAGAGCTTTTGCCAAGCTGGCTTCAGCTCCAGCTACCTATGGAAACAGTGCAGCCAAGTCATTGGGGTGAGTTTCAAAGTACATATTGTTACTACTGCTTAAATTTACTTTATATCCTACCTTGTGCATTCAGTCCAAAAGGACCCACAAGAAGACTTACAGAACAACAAATAATAAAATACCATAAACACTACGTAACAGTGAAATCACATAAAATGCATAAAAGTGGCAGAAAAATATATTAAAAAGCAGCATCATAATAAAAGAAAAAACATTAGTATTCAGAAGCTTTCCTGAAGAGACTGGTTTTCACTGCCTGCCAATTTCCCACCAGCAACCCTGACTCTAGGAACTAGTGGTTCATTTTAACACAGGCTTCCCAAGCATTACATTGGTTAAAGTGGATCCAAAAGTTCTTTCTATGCAAAAAAAAAAGCTGACTGACATTCTAATTGTTTACAGCAGGGATGGGCAGAAGATAGATCTCCAGATGTTTTGTACTTCAGCTCACAGCATTCCTGACCATTGGCCATGCTTATGGGAGTTCAACTTATGGGAGTTGAAGTCAAAAACACCTGGAAATCAACCTTCTGCCCACTCCTGGTTTATACCTATATAAATAGAAGAACATTTTAATAAAATCACACAAAAAAAATAAGATAAATCTCAAATAGAAAAGCAAATATTTTAATGTGTGATTTCAATTTTTTAGCTTTATGAGGTACAGTTCACCATAAATGACTTTTAAATGTATGAAAGCAAACTCATTTATGATGTGCACTTTGTTTCAGCTTGTTCTCACGTGTCATGAATACAGGATCCCAGTTTGTCATGGAAGGAGTCAAGAATTTGGTACTAAAGCAACAGGTGTGTTCGTTTTATTACCTACTTTTGAAACCAAAGATATTTCATAGCTTAACTAGATAAGCATAGATTCCTAAAATTACAGATTTCTTAGATTGGTAATAAGAGTATATTACCAATCTGGTAATATACAGTTTGCTTCACCGGGCAAACTGTGGTCCTTAATTTGCATGTGACTACTAAGCAGTTCATGTGTAATTGCTAGCGTATTTAAGAGTGAATAGGAATAGAATTAAAAGAATTTACTACTACTGGTCACTTACTGTGAAGTTTCCTTCTTGTTTGGTGTGACTGAGGCATTTAAACCACACCCTGGTTCAGATGGCTACAGATGGCCTATTTCTCTCCCTTGTTTAACTCCTCTCTTAAGTGCATCCTATGTACTTGTACTTGTACATCCTATGTACTTGTACATGTACCCTGGCGATAAGCCACGGTGGGTTGGTTGTTGCAAGAATAACCCACTGTAGGCTTGACAGATTGGGCTCACCATGGGTTGTCACCCCACTCCTTCCCCCTCAGTCCACCAGCCGGCATTCCAGGGGACTTTGCGGCTCAAGCCACTCTTCCCACTGCAATAGGGAGTCATTTTATCTCCTGCTGTCCCTCCCCCCCATTTCCCTTTTCCCCCCTAGAGATCTCTTTTCACAATCTCCATTTTGACAGCCACTGACAACCCCTCTGAAGTGCCCAAGCACCCCTTTTATTTATTATTAGGTACTCTAGGTGCTTGGGAAGGTAGAGAAGTGTAGCCCACCCCCTTTTACTGGAGCATGGAGGTTTGACAGCTAGCTGTCAAAACTCTGGTTCCTTTCAAAAGGGTTGTTTGACAGGGCTCCCCATGGTTTTTTCACAGGGATATATGCATTCCTAGACTCTTAGGAATGGGTGGAAAAGTTAGGGACACCTATCAGGGGAACACAAAAAACCCTGAGGATCCCAGTGCCAAGGTGGGATAAATCCCTTCACTTGCGTTTCGCAAGCAAGGATCACTTTCGTCTTTGCTTTGAACTGACAGCTGTCGAGACAAAGCAAAGTCCAAAAAAACCCTATTGGGACCCTCTCTGGGTCAATGTCCATGGTTGGTACCTGCTGCATTTTGATAGCAGGTATCCCCCAGGACATTACCCAGGTGAGGCTTCCCATTTTCACACCCATGGAAATGCGCACAACTCCACCTCCAGAATTGCGCAATTCTGGCTAAAATTAATGAAACTATTTGCGCACATTTAGTGCGCAAATAATTTTTTTTAAGGGGTAGTGAGCCACTGAGGGCCCCTCCAATGTGCTGCTTGGGCACTTCGGAGGGGCTGTCAAAGTGGAAATCGCAAAAAGAGATCTCCAAGGGGGTGGGAGGTGGATAAAATCTGCAGCGAGGCAAAACGGCTCCCAATCATTGTGGGGATGGGGTAGTGAGCCAGTGATGGTTTCCCCACCATGCTGCTTAGGCACTTGTGTGTGGCTGGCAGTGGCAGTGGCCTGGGCGAGCTCAGGAAGAGTGGTAAATGGTTTTTGCTGCTCTTGCCAAGCACCTCACTGGCTCCTGGACTTTACCCACAGTTTGATCGGTCGTCCGGGTTCTAACGACACAACAATGCATTGTGGGTTAAACAACCCTTAGAACAGCCCATGGGTTCTCAGGGTGGCTTGTTTGAAAAAAACAAAAACAAAACTAGTCACCATGGGTAAACCAGGCTGGGTTCGGACAACATGACAACCAACCATGGCTTGTCGCCCATGGTGGGTCATCATGTCACGCGAACCAGGTCATTGTCTAATTGCCAAATTTTATTCTTTTTTTAAGTAACACAGTTTTGTTTCTTTTTTAAAATTGAAAAATAGTTTTAAGAATCTTTTTCCGTTACATTCTTCACATGTTACTTTAATTCTATAATTATGTCTGAATTATGTCTGAATTTCCCCCCTTGAGAACAAACATCGGGAAATTGCACTTGGACTGTATGTAGTGCTTTTTCATATGACAGAGGCAGGTGTAGTAGGGTAATAACATTACTTAACAAATGAGGATGGACTTCAGTGGTAATGTGAAAAGTGATTGGATAGTGTCTCTACCTGTTTCTGTTCTAAACTATGTTTGAACAATTTCTGCAATTCACATGAATTAAACTCTCTTTCCTATAGAATCTTCCTGTGACTCGTATTTTAGACAACCTTATGGAAATGAAGTCAAATCCTGTAAGTACAGCTGACAAACACAACAGACTGAATAGCTTTTAAAGCTGTGATAGACATAAATTTGGTGCCACCTCATGTATTACCCATTTAATATGTGGTTGCATCATTCACATGCAGCCCCCTTCCACATGGGAGCGCATCATGAAAAGTGACTGTCACGCACAGCTGAGGGCACATATATTTTGGTGGTGAACAGGCACAGCATCTGAGATTAAAAATCAATCCATAAGAGATTATTTAGTTCAGATGTTCTCCTAGAGTGTCGGAGGCCAGCAAGCTTGGGGCAAGCCCCGCCTCCGGGGCTGGGAAGGCAGACTTTGATCTGAGCTTCCCGGAGGAGGCGGGGCCTCCCCCAGGAAACTCCAGTTTAGTTTCCTGCCTCGGGAAGGAGGCAGACACTTCGCGCTGCTCCAGCGCGAAAAGAAAGAAAGAAAAGAGAAAAAAAAAAGAAGAAAGAAAACTTATGAGAAGACTGGGACGGTAGGAAAGGCCCCACGCCACCACCCTGAGTGGAGAGGCAGATGGCCTGACCTGGGACAACCCCCCCCATCCATGGCGGGAAAGTCCCAACCATCCCGGGAGGGCCCCAGCGGGGGGGGGGGGAGGGAGCAACCTCCTGGGGGTCCTGAGCCCACCCTAAGGGGGGAAGGGATTAGGGTCCCAGGCGTCTCAGCCCTTCCCCCCTCCCCCTCTACAACGAGGGAGCCAGGGTTAAAGCTCCCCCCTTCCCCCCCCCGCCCAGCGGCGGCGTCCCCAGCCTAGCTGCGGTCGCCAGGCGCGAGCTGACTCGCGCCCGCCGTTGAAGCCACGCGGCCCCCACCCACGCAGGTGACAGGAGCACTGGCTTGGCCCCGGCACGGCCGCCGCCTTCACTCCGGCGCGGCCGCCGCCATACGCCGCGCTGCCCCACCCACGGAGGCATAGGGAGCGCTGGCTTGGCCCTGGGGCGGGCGCCATGGCAGTGCCCCTCCCCCCAATTTTCCGGGTGGGGTAGTCTGGCGGCAAGCATGGTCCCTGACCGCCGCCGCATCGCCCATGCCCACCGCGGCACGAGAGAGCTGGCCGGGCCTTGATCCAGCAGCCGCCCGACGCGGCAGCTGGCGCGCCGAGTGGACCCATGGCCGGCGCCCAAGACACGCCAGGGCCAGCACCGCGCCGCTTCAGCTGGCGTGGTGGCGGGAGCGCCGACCAGGCCTCCTCCCTGCGGCCACCGCTGCAGGCACGTCCCCCGGGCGCACCAGGGCTGCCGCCGCGCCACCTCCAGCTAGCGCGGCGGCTGAGGGCATCCCTCCTTGCGACCCGCCGCTCTGGCTGCAGAGGCCCAAGCAGCCTAACGGCCCGGCTTCCCCCCCCTGGCAAGCCCACATGGGCAGCTACAGGGGGCAGCCAGCCTGGAGACCGCTGGAGCCACCGCCAGCCTGGGCCGCACACGCGGTAGCAGCTGGGCCCCAGCTGAAAGGCGGGAGAGCGCGTGAGCATGTGCAAGCCGGCAGCTACAGCCAGGCCGAGCATCGGAGTGAGTAGGGACCCCTCCTCCAGCTAGGCGCCTGTGTGAACACGGGAGCGAGTAGGGAGTGAGTCTGACCCTCCTGCCGGCAGCCAACACCACGCTGCGCCTGCTCGCCACAGGGGCCCGCACTCCCCAGCGGTGCGCGCGCGTGTGTGGCCGGCGGTGACCATCTGCGGCCGTTGCCGCGCCGCCTCTGCCCACTGTAGCACAGGAAGGCCGCCCCGGCCTACCGCCAGCAGCCTTCTCTGCACCGCCCCCTGCCCGGCGTGGCAGATGGGCAGCAGCCGCAACCCTGCTGGCGGCCTGATTGTCCTGCGCTCTCTCCGTCCGGGCAGCCAGCCAAGTGAACGGCTACATGGGCGGGCATGTTGGAGCCCCAAGCCGCTCACGCACGCGGTCACTGTTGGCCTTCAGCAGGGCGCGCGCGCGTGCACGCACACACACACAGGCTGACGGGCGCATAGGCCCTGCTCACAGCCCTGTGACTTACGCTGGCGCAGCTTGTCTGAGTGTAGAATGCTAAGCAGAGTCAGGGGGTTGGACTCGATAGCCTTGTAGGCCCCTTCCAACTCTATGATCTATGATGGCGAGTGAGAGAGCAATGTCACCACTGGGGGCGAAGCATACCAGGGTGACAAGAGTCCCAGTGAAAATGGCTATTCACTCCACCAGAGAGAGTTGGGGTCTCTCTCGTGCGCATAGCTGATAGACTGACAAGTCCTCACTTATTGCCCGGGCCAAATCCTCACCTTCATCTCTTGCCCTTCAAGTCCATAATATTGCCTGCGGCCACATCATCTCATCATCCAGAGTTATTACAAAACAAGAGGCGGTGCAAGATGCCCCCCTCTTGCCCATTGTGCCCACTTCCCTAAGAAGGCACAATGGGCCTTCTTAGGGCGCAAAGGGTACAAACAGTGCATGCCATCAGCAGCAAATCCCACACTCGGGCAAGTGCAGCATCCATCTCCGACAGTGAAGACAGTGAAGTCTCCGATGACAGTGATGAAGAGAGTGGCACGCCCTCACAAGGGCGACTCTTTGCAGCAGAAGCACTCCTCAAGATGACACCGGGGTTCTCACCGAGGTTGACCTGTCAAGCTAGAGCAGTGTTACAGCTGATAAAATTCCGTAAAGTGTGTGAAGCCTAGGAGTTTTCCCACCAGAAGAACTGCCGTCACATCCCGCGGCCACCACCCCAGGGAACCTGCGATTCCTCCAACAAGAGTAGGCCAAGCTGGCCAAGCCGAAGTTCTGACATCTAAATCACTAAGGCCTGTGCGCGCCCTCCGTCTGAGGGCGGACAGGCTACTGCAGAGAAGCCTAGCATTGGAGATGTAAAAGAGGTCATTAAAGGCACTCTCACTGCGGCATCCTTCCCTAGACTCTTCCCGGTTAGGTGCAAGAGCAGCAACTTCCAGCGTAAGGGCTAGAAGATACCTATGGCGGCATGATGGGCCACAAGCCTCGCTGGCACGAGGGCAACAACGCAAAATGATGATTGCTTAAAGGTGCACGGCCAGAACAAGTAGCCCAACTCCGCCTGACGGCTCCCCTCCCCCAGTGGGAGGGAGACTTCATGGCTTCTCAGAGACCTGGAAACAGCTCTTCTCCGACCGCTGGCTTCTAGAAATCCAAAATTGCTACTCTTTAGTATTCAGAATAAAGCCTAAGAGAGTTTTTTCAAGACCCACCGGCTCAGAGACCTGGTCAAGCAGCCCATCCTAAGTTTAATGAAAGCCAGCAGCCTCCAGAAGAAGTATAAATTCAGGATGGAGACTCTCTCAAGTCCATCAAGGGGTGCTACGTAGGGGAATTCTTCCTCCCCTCAGTAAACCTGACAGAGGCAGGCTTCACATTCCCATACGCCCTGCCCATCAGAAGTACCTGCGTTTCAGCTATGGCAGCAAGCGATTTCTATCCAGAGCTCTTCCCTTCGGTTCGTCAACAGCTTCAAAGGTCTTCACGAATGTGCTACTGGCCCACGTGCCACTACTGCGTTCAAAGAGAGTCCAGCTGCACCCCTACCTTGACAACATCCTGATTTACTCTTGCTCACACACGCAGTACATCAATGACACAAGCCTGGCCATGTCAATGCTTCCCAGGTACTCGCATACCTAGGTGTTTCCCTGAACACAGTCAGGGATATTATGTTCCTGTCTCCCAACAGGCAAGAGTCAACAAGCTGGCTGGCATCACACCTCCTCTCCAGGGATACGGTTCTCCTCAAGGAGCTAATCAAGCTCCTAGAGATGATGGTGTCCTGCCAGGACTCTGTACAGTAGCCCAGGTATCACTCCAGGCCCTACAGACCTTCCTCCTAGACTTCCAGCTCGAAATCACCCGCGATCACAACCCACTTCTGCGCCTTCCTTTCCCAGTAGCCAAGACACTGGAATAGAGGTGCCATCCAGCACACCTCTCCCATGGAGTTACAATCCAAGCCTCACACGCATCACGCTAGCAACGGACGCATGCCTAATAAGCGGGTGGACAGTCTGGCACAGATGGCATACACAAGGGCTCTGGTCAGAGCATGAAACACAGCTACCCATCAACTACCTTGAGCGGAGAGCAGCGAAGCTAGCGCTAAAAGAATTTGCCCAACACTGTCATAACCCATGCCCTAGTGAGGACGGGCAGTGTAGTAGCAAAGGCCTACGTCAACAAGCAAAGTCGCACAAGATCCAAAGCTCAAAGAAGCCATGTCCCTGTTCAGTTGCGCACAATGCAACCTCAGCCCCATCACGACCAAACGGCATCATGAACATGCAAGATGATTGGCTCAGCAGAACAACTCTAGACCAATGCGAATGGTCCCTACACCCAGAAGTCTTCAGTCTCCTAGTCAAGACCCTGGGTCACCCAGGTTTGGACCTCTTCGTGAACCCACAGAACGTGAAGCTGCCACGTTGGCCACTCGCTACCAGACAAGAGGGGCAGAGTTCGCGGATGTGCTCACCAGCCACTGGCCAGAGGGTCTGCTAGATGCCTTCCCTCCACTGCCACTAACTACCAAGTAGTTCACAAGATCAGTGACCTACAAGAACACATCACTTTATAGGCACTTCATTGGCCAAGAGGGCCGTGGTCCCCAACCTAGTAAACCTGGCAGTCGGGAGACCCATCAAGCTTCATTTCAGGCACGACCCTCTCAGCCAGGGCCCGATCTTTCACCAAGATCCAGGGTTCCTGAAGCTGACCGCCTTGAGTCTGAAAGGTGCCTCCTAACCAAGCGTGGTTACTCCAATAAAGCAATCAATACACTCCGGGCCTCAAGGAGGCCCTCTACACATAAAACATACGACTGCGCCTGGCGGACCTTCCTCTGCGGGCCACGAGCCACGGAGAGGGACCCTCTAGAGACTGAAACACCAAACATTCTCGAGTCCTTCAAGAAGGGCTGTCATCTGGCCTTAGCAAAACATACTCAGGCACCAAGTAGCGCCACTGGGCTCAGAGCTACGCAACTCCAAGGGCTCGCCCCTCGGGGCACACCAACAACCCCCCACCTGGAGCCTCAGTGTAGTGCTCAAAGCATTAATGAAACACCCCATTGAGCCACTACGGGTGGCCTCGCTTAAAGGGTTGATATTAAAGACCATTTTCTAGTAGCGTTCACTCCGCCAGAACAGTCGCAGAATTAGGCGCACTGTCATGCAGTAAAGATCTCTGCATCTTTCACAAAGGCAAACTCATTGTGCACACAGACCCGACCTTCATGCCAAAGGTCAACTCCCCATTCCATAGGTCCCAAGACCTAGGGGCCCCTTCCTTCTGCCAGCATCCCTCCTCTCCTCGGGACAGGAAGTGACACACACTTGACGCTATGGGGACGGTCAAGTTTTACCTAGATAAATCTAAGGCAACCCGACAGCACAATTCATTTGTCTCTTCAGAGACTCCTCCTTATGAAAGAGGGTGTCAGTGGCCTCTCTGGCACGATGGCTATGCGATTGTATCGCGATAGCCTACTCCTCCGGTGGTCTACAGGCCCCGGAGGGCATCAAAGCCATTCAGTCAGAGGAATGGCCACATCAGCGGCTTTTAGTGAGAGGGCACGTCTAGATGTAAGTTGTAGAGCAGCCATCTGGTCTTCTGTTCACACATTCGCCAGGGACCACAACATTGACATTATGACCTCAGCAGAGGGCGCCTTCAGAGGGCGCATGTTACAGAAGGTCATTTTGCCCCAGTAGGAGGCCGGCCATGGGTGTTAGACCCACCCTGGGGATACACTGCTTTTTTACATCCCCAAGCTTGCTGGCCTCCGACACTCTAGGAGAAACAGAAATTCTTCTACTCACCGTGAATTTCAGTTCTCCACGAGTGGAGGAGGCCAGCAAGGCCCGCCCTGGGTCGGCCTCCTCCGGGACACATATTAATCTGGGCCGTGGGAGGGAGTCTCTCCTCTTGTTTCCACAGGCCTGCAGCCGACGGACCTGGCGGTCCTTCTATTCAAGATAGCAAGGGCGTCTGCAAAGATTGGTTCGTTGGAAGTCTCAACTGGAGTTTCCTGGGGGAGGCCCCGCCTCCTCCGGGAAGCTCAGATCAAAGTCTGCCTTCCCAGCCCCGGAGGCGGGGCTTGCCCCAAGCTTGCTGGCCTCCGACACTCGTGGAGAACTGAAATTCACGGTGAGTAGAAGAATTTCTGTTTTTTGTACATTGGGATGCACAATGGTAAACTAATTTCCTTTTTAGGAAAACTGGTGTGTTGTAGAACTAAATCAGACTTTTTTTAATTCTAGAAGAACCATAGATAGCATGTAGAGAAAAGTGATCTAATTAGGAAAATATAACCAAGTGCAGGTTTCTTTCTCTTGCCTTACTTTTTTAATTAAAGGAGCTGCAAGAGTAGAGAGGGGAAAAACTGCTGACATTTGCCAGTGAAAATATTGGGCACGTTTGCACATCACGCTAAGCCACTCTGCATTGGTTCTTCGCCTAACAACCCACGTTACACCTGACAGACAATCAGGTTTACTATGGGTTGTTCTCCCCCACGTTCCCCCTAGTCCTCTAGCCAACTCCAGCACATATCCCAGTGTCCTTCGTAGCAGAACCGATCTTGTCTTCCCCTCCCTGCTCCGAGTGCTACCCCTTTTAGTTGGCCACTGTTTTTGTTTTGTTTTTTGGAGCCTCAAAAAAGCACAATTGGGGTCGTATTTTGGGGGTGGGGCTTGAAAATTGCACAACTGTGTTTATAATTTTTTTAAATTATAATTTTTGTTGGTCTTTTGCAAGTGCTCTCTTGCAGCTGTCCCAGATGTGTAGTCTTGCCTAGTCAATTTCCTTGTCTGTTTCAGCTGTCAAAGGGAGCAGCACAGTGGAGTAGGTAACAGATTGAGAAGGCAAGACTGCTTATAAGCTAATTTGTGCACAGTTGCCAGGGACCAATTGCCAAGTTGTCAGTTGAAAAGCATCAGTAAAGGGGGGGGGGGGGGGAAGCTGCAAAAGAAGGTGCTGCAAAAGAAGGTGCACCAAAAGTGGGGGAGAACAATATCTCCCCCTTAGCATTGTAATCTTCTTGATTTTAAATGTTGAACTGACACTGCTCAGTACCCTCCACCTTTTCAACACTTCCCCAAGTCTCCAGCTACTCCAAAAAGGAGAGATATTAACTTCCCACCCTTTTCACAGCTCCCTTTCAGAGCACGTACTGCTGCTGCCCATGGTGGGTTGTCGTGTTGTACAAACCAGGTCACTGAGTGTATTTGAGGAGGGAATAATAATAATGTCAACAGTATAATAGTGTCAACAGTTTTTTAAAATGAGTTGTAATGCCTCACATTTTGTAAACAAACTGAATTTGGCTTTAATAGTATTCATAAATCATGGAATGAAATAGGAAGAGTCTATGTTTAATGCTGAATAAAGCCTTTCATTTGTGTATCGTTTTAGCATTCATTGCCATTACGTTCTTGAAAAGAAAATGGAGGCTTTTGACGACTCCTTTTTTTAAAAAAAAACACCTTTTTTGAATTGGAAAACTAGTGTGAGGTTTTAAAACTAGTGACATCTTTGGATTTTTTTTCATATTGCTTCACAGGTAGAACATATTACACAAGTAGTATATTTTGGAAAGCTTGGTAACTGAATTTCAAAGGAGCCATCTCTCCCCCAGTGGCAGCTAGGATAGGTATTTTAGTGCTGTGACTGAATGAATACTTTCAAAATAACTGTTTTGAATAATTTCAAGAAAAGTATTTCAATGTAAACATTTTGGAAA
This sequence comes from Shinisaurus crocodilurus, assembly GCA_021292165.1. Lineage (NCBI taxonomy): Eukaryota > Metazoa > Chordata > Lepidosauria > Squamata > Shinisauridae > Shinisaurus > Shinisaurus crocodilurus. Next base: position 264,558,566 of record CM037876.1, read on the forward strand.
ACTGTGATGGGGAAATCTAATTGCTTAATATGCAGTAGTTTCTAGACCTACATTTGGAAAATGGGTTCATAGAAGCTACTAGTCAAACTGATAGAATTTAAGTTACAAACTTTTATCTTTAAACAGGAGACAGATGACTACAGGTATTTTGACCCTAAGATGTTGCGAGGAAGTGACAGGTGAGTTTGCTATGGAGTTTTTAGTAAATGGGTTGCCTGCAGTTTGAAATCTAGTTAATGTGCAGGCAGTGTAACTTACAAAATATGAAATGAGAGTACAGAATCCCTTTTAGATTGCATGTACTTAAGGTGCAAGTTGGACCTTTTGAGTATTTAGGTTAAATTGTCAGATTTGGTATATTTCCGTCAATACTTGACGGAACGCCTCTCCCAACCACAGTCTACCCGGACACTACACTCAACATCTGGGGCCTTCCTCCAACTGCCACCTCCAAGGGAGGCTCAGAGGGCGGCAACAAGGGGGAGGGCCTTTTCTGTGGTAGCTCCCCCAACTCTGGAACAAGCTCCCCCCTGAGGCCAGCCTGGCGCCAACTCTGTCATCTTTTCGGCGCCAGGTTAAAACTGCCCTCTATGTCAATGCTTTTAACAATGCTAAATAGTGCATGGTGGGAGGTGGGTTATTTTTAACTTTTCTACTGGTCTCCTTGTATTAACTTGTTCTTAGCTATTTGTGTTGTTTTAAATTTGGTTTTTAAATTTTTTTATAATGTTTTATTGTGTATTTTATATTGTATTTTTTAATTGTACACTGCCCAGAGAGCTTCAGCTATTGGGCAGTATAGATGATGATGATGATGATGATACTAATGCATTCATCAACCTAATTTACTTATATGTTTGTTTCTTAGCTGACTAGTCTCATTGAACTTAATTGTCATTATATAATGTATAATAACAATTTCAAAAGACTGGATACAGAACTTACTTTGATTCCATAGTATAAGAATACAAAATAGGTAAAGCAAGATATTGTTTCATCAGTCTCTGTTGGTGTACCAGTAAGCAGGTCAGATCTGCCTGATTAAGAAACCTAATTAATTTGAAAAGTTTTATGCTTCTCATGTAAGAGAACTGGCCCAATATTTATTAAATTTATTTAAACTTATTGTGTGTGTGTGTGTGTGTATATATATATATATATATATATATTTGTACCCTAACGTTTTACAACAATAGTACTCAAGATAACATAAAGTTCACAAAATCAAAAAACCTAATCTTGCAGACAAATGAAACCAATAAAATAGAAAAATACCATTAAAAGTAGTAAAAACAATTGAGCAATGGCAGCTCCTGAACTGTGTGAACCACCAGATACCTGACAGAATAAAGAAGGCTGTCTGTCTTTCCAGTGGAGGACCCTGCCATTTAAGAGACAAGTAAACCTCCCTAGGGAAAAAGTTCCATAACTGCAGTGTCACCACAGACAAGGCCCTGACACAAATGCCCTGAACCTGAAGCTTACAAAGGTCCAAAACAGTATCTTGAGTTTGCCCAGAAGCTTAGAAGTCTAGTCAGACTGCTAAGCTGAGATTAATGTGCTCTCTCTGCCCCTGCCCCCACTAAAGCTGGAGAGAGGCGACAGTTTTAAGAAAGTTGAAATTGGCAGGAGACAGGCATGACTGTCCTGTCTTTTGCCTCAGTCATCTTCGTTAAAATAGGCTTTTGAGAAAACAAAATCATACAAAAAAATGAGTGAAATCCAACATCACCACTAGTACAGTGGGACTTGTCCTTCTTCTTCCTCCCCTGTGCGGTCCCCCCATGCCCCCCCAAATCTACTCTGAATTTTCCCCCAACCCTCTGTAGAAAATTTTGAGGTACACGGGGGGCTGCAGGGGAGCTGGCGAATGCTCCCCCTCCCCATTCAGTCGGTGGGAGGGGTTAATTGGGTACCATTCAATAATGGTGACAAGATAGAACCCTGAAGCAGCACGCCATACATCCCAGAGGATGGAGCTGTACTCTGTGCCTGTCAGTACAGGGAGAACAGAGGGGTCTGGTAGACTCAGCTGGGTCACATTTATGTCAGTTCCCACATTTTTGACCAGTAGCCTTTAAAGCAGGTTCAGTTCCAATACCTTGACTAAAATTAGACTGTATAGTCTTCCCTTTTTAAGAACTACCACGTTTTCCATGTATGGGCTATATATTTTGCTACTGGTGAATAAATAGAAATTTTATAGTTCATAAATTGTTTTGTTCTTTCCCTGTTGTAATTGATGCACATTGTATACTTTGATGTGGTTTAGCTTTCCGTGAAGTTGTGTTTTTTTAAAATTGCAGCTCAGTTCCAAGAAACAAAAATCCATTTCAAGAGGTAAGAACAGTTCATACTTTTCCAAATCATTGGTGTTAACATTTTGCTTTTAAATATAATAGATGTTTGGTGTTCACTCCTAAGAGAAAATCAGATCCCATTATTTGAAAACATTATTTTGATTACAGTTTTGTTAAATGATTTCTAACAAAGATTATAAGCTCCTTTCATCTTCAAAGAGTTGAATAAACATAACCTAATCCCTTTCAATACCCTTGTAAGATGTCTCACCTTAATTTTTTTACTGTGTCATTTTCTTCACAATATCATTTATTGAAAAATCAAACAAAAAAATTGTTTTGGAAAACATTTTTTATGGACATATATTACTTTAGCTCCAGTATCAAAGTAATGTTTACAATATGTGTTTCTCATATTTTGCAAGGGATTCTCTGTATTAATGAAAATAAATTATAAATTATATTAGTAAAGCACTGTCAGTCTTTGAGAAACATCTTTGAAAGACAGAGGCAATTAATACATTTCACTAGATAGCCACCTATCTGTACCATCACCAAATGAGTACTTCTGTTGCTTTGCTCTTTGTAAACTCAACATGCAGTAATAGCTACAGCATATTTGTTTGTTTGCATCATAGGCAATTGTGTTTGTAGTTGGAGGAGGCAATTACATTGAATACCAAAACCTTATTGACTACATAAAGGTATGCTTCCACACTGTGATTTCTTTGACTAGTTGCTCATGGTTATATCTGTCTTCAAATTTCTTGACACGTTGCCTTAAGTACATTCTGGGTGGGCTCTCTGGGGCACACAAGTGGACTTCCCCATTCATTTCAATTCAGAGTATAGACAGGTATGCAAAGAGATGTGTGCACTGAAGTAAATGGGAAGGCAGCATGTGCACATTGGCGCATGCAGAGGAAACTGATCGGTCAGGGCATTTTTATGATGTTCAACACCTGTGATTTATTTCTTTAACTTTTCCATTTAAAAACCTTCAATTATGTTTCTGTAGAGTCTGGAATATGTTTAGTATGTCTTTATTGTATTGTAGTGATGATCAATATGTTACCGTGTGTCCTTGTTCACACATGCATGCAAACTCATATGTGTATACATGTCACAACAAACATAGAGACAAAGGGATCTTTTCTAGAGGTGTGGTGTGCACACAGCTGACTATGCACTGTACCTCAACAAAATGGGGGAACAGCTACTTCAAAATGGGAGGAAATATCTTGAGAAAAACTATTAACACTAAAAGAGACTAGCTTTATTTTACCACAGATACTTTACAGAAGGGAAGAGTGCTTATCATATCAGTCCCCTAGCACACAGACAGGGACACTGTTCCTAATGCCAATAATAGAAATAAAGTCGGAGGTGGGGAATTGGCATTTGTCAAATGAGTGGGGCGGCACTAGGGAAATGGCAAGGCAGGGCTTGGGGAGCTCAAGTGTGGGTGACATAGGGTGTTTCCCAAATGTATGTAACAGAACACTTTGTCATATTGTATTAGGCACTGTTCTTTTTTTCTCCAGTTCATGATCTGGACCTACATACTTTCCTAATTTTACCCTGTATTTAGTGCCTCCTTACTGATATCTTACCATTTATCTATATATTTCTATGTCCCTCCCACATACTAATGAAAACACTAAACAAAAACAGGCTCCAAAACTGATCCCAAAGCCATTCCACTCGTTACTGTTTTCCAATCTGGAAGTTTATTTCTTACAATAACTTTCTCATCTTTTCCTTAAGCACATGTTGAGCACAATATAAATAGTCTGTATAGATAGCATTATTTTCTGTTTTAAGTTAATTTTATAAAATCCGTATAAATTATTCCTGCAGTATTGAAAATATGGCCAACTCTATGTACTTCTCCCTATGAGAAATAAACATCTCTTTTACACGCTCCATTCACATTCATTCTCTCTCTCTCTCTCTCTCTCTCTCTCACACACACACACACACACACACACACACACACAGGCTTTGTTGATTCTACACTGAATTCTTTAAATAGCCTTTGTTTGCTGAAGTTGTTGAATTGCTGTATACATCATGTTTAGTGTTTTTATTGTATTACACATTATTTTAATTTATATTTGTATACCACCCTGGCATCCTCAAAGATGAAGGGTGGTTCAAAAGTGCTTTAATAAGTAATAAAATCTTGCCTTTTTAATATAAAACTGAACAGTGCTGTGATGAAATCTGTATGTCTCACATAGGGGAAACAAGGTAAACATGTCTTATATGGCTGCAGTGAACTCTTTAATGCTGCACAGTTTTTAAAACAGGTAAGGATTTAAATGGCAACATAATCATCATTGCAAAAGTATTCTGAATTAAAGTGATCTTAACTCCATTGTTAGGATAAAGAAATATTTAGCAGTGGTAGAATAATTCCTTCTCCTACTGTCCAGAATGTTTAACTGCTCAGTCTTCTTAGTGTGGCTGAAACTATTTTGCTCTGCAGCTGTTTTATGTGTATTAGATCTGTTTATAGTTTATTAGAACAAAATATTTTTAAATACATATGTAGAACTAATATAGTTTTCCTGCAAAGACATGAGTACATGTTGTACGCTTTCTACACTGTGCTCAATTGTTTAGGTTTTGGTTTTGCTGTGATGCTTCTGTGTGGGGACACAGTGCCTATATGTAGAAGGATCCCCATAGGACTTGACAGAACTCTGTTTATCTCCTCTCCCCCCCCCCCCCCCCGCCATGAGGTACATGCACACCAGCACATCCTAGAAATGGGAGATTTGTCCCAGGTAACTTAATCAAGTGTGGCGAGGGGAAAGGGTTGGATAGGGAAGTGGGGGACACACAAAGATCTCCAATTCTCTGTTTCGGACAATTGTGCTGCCTGCATGCACACTAAGGAGAGTGTGAGTGCAGTCTGTTGAGCCCTATGTGGGGGTACTTCCATTCATGCTCAGGTTCTGTGCCTCTATTGCTCTATTTTATAGAACTTCATTGAGAAAATAAATTGTCTTGAACCTAAACATACTTTCTGCGTTGTTTCTTTTTAGTAATACATTAATAACCTAATACTGGAATGCAGTCAGGTTTCCTTTATAAATTGGAAAATAATGGGCAATCTATTATTTTTCTTATCTCTTTATATTTAGCTTTCCCAGCTTGGACAGAAATAGAACAGGAAAAGATCATTATCTGGCATTTTGGCAAAGTATGAAGAAAAGATCATGGCAACAGTTAACATCTTACCCTGTGCATAATGTTTAAACCTCAACTGATTAATTAACTTGGTAATTTTTATCAAAGGATATTCTGTACTTATATATGTAATGCGTACCACATACAGAATAACACACTTCAAATAAATCACAACATTTGGATTCTGCCTGCTGTGATATTTCTGTGCTCTGTGTCTATTTGATAAATTCAAGTAATAACTCATTAGAAGGCTATTATATCTGGAATGTAATTTATGTTAATGTTTTTCCTTTGTCCTGTCGAAATAAATTAAGCCAGAACCCTCCTGCAAAACAATTCTATTTGAGCTCAGCTGAGCAAATTTTATCTAGTTGAAGGCATTTAGTAATTTATGTACAGATTATTAATAATCATCTTTCATTTTAATGTACAAGATGACTTTTCAGTTCTTATTTCACATCTTCATAAACCTTTAATATTGATGACTTGTTTCATTTTACTACTGAGGGAACGGGCAGAGAAAGAGACCTTTTTGTATTGAAGTAATGAGTGTGAATGAAATCATCACTGCAGTAGTTGAATAAGTACTAATACTCTACATTATGTAATATGACCTATGTGTTGTTCTTTTCTTCTGATGTTCCAAGGCAGGAAATTATATGCATAATGATTAGCATCACAACTATTCACCAGTAGCACATAATTACAGTGTTTCAGTGTTTGCACTCATTCCTGTAAGGTCAGATCCAGTCTGCCAGGACCCAGTCCAAACTGACACCTCTCCCACCCAGCCACACCCCTCAATGTCCCTTTTCTGAAGCAAGCTGGTGATGCAGGGAGAGATTGCCCTCTTCCTGCATTGCCAGCTCACTCGGATACCTCACAGTAGGAGAACACAGAAAGCTGGAAATACTTTCCACCTTGGCCTGACCCCTCTGCAGCCCTGAAAGAGAAGTGGGGGGAAAGAATGGGAGAAGAGGAGAGAGACATAGCATGAGAAAGAGAGGGGGGGAGGAGAAAGAAGAGATGATGTTGCTTTTTCCTTTCCCGCTCTTTGGCTTGTAATTTAAGATTTCAGACTTAAAGAGTCTGAAGCCGCAAAAGCAGCTCGGTGGGGGGAGGGGGGACAATCAACAATCTGCTGCTGAAGACCCTTAGGGCAAGACATTCTTCAGCAGTGGCTGCTTGCCCCTGACATCCATTTGATGTAGTGTCTAATCCTCCCCACTCCTTTCAGGTGAGCACTACCAAAGCTGGTTTCTGACCTTGAGTCCCACAACCTTTGCCAGCATCTCCAATTGGAACACAAACAAGTGTGCACACTCAGATGCAAATTTAAATGGAATCTTGTACACTAATGTTCTCTACCTGTGGCATGCCATAATCTGGGAGATTTGGGTTGAGCTGTGGAGGAGGTTAATGTATGTTGTGGGGTGGGGAGATAAATACAAGTTGGCGAGGGAGGTTGCCCCAGACTTAAGATGATATTTGCCCCTTCTGGCCCTATGATTATGTTCGTTTAACTGCAGTTGAGGCTGGGGGCAAACATAAGGTCTTTTGGAAATTGCTGTTTCATTTTCACCTAATCGCCTTGTTCTACTTTGCTTGCAAGACAAATCTGGGTCACAGAGGCAGTTGTGAGCGTAAGACCTTGAAACTTCTAATACCTCTGGCATTTATGATGCTGCTAATTACCCTGATTGATATAGAATAGTTGCTGGGAGCTCAGTAGGTGCCATCACATCATCTGTCCTCTCAGGCAGGTATAATGTTGTAATTGGTATTTGCACTGTTGTGGAGACTTCACCCACCCACTTTGAGTATTGGGGACAGTGGGTAGTGCTGATGGACAGCTCCAGCCTGTTGCAGAGTAACAGATCTGGTTTTGGAGTCTCAGAAGACTGGACAACTGTAATTGGGGTATACTTGTTCACTCTAGGTAAGTAGATAGCTAGTTCCTGTTACATTTCCTTGGAATGGTGACAAAAGAGAGGCTTCTAGAACATCTGAATTGTGCTATTTCAGGATATGAATTCAACCACTATTTTGAAATTGCTTTGATGTAAAGTAATAGAAATCAGTATTCAGATGCTTCCATCTTAAACAGCTTAAACTAATTTGTATCCCTAAGATGGGGTATGGGGAAGGTAAGGAAGGAGTAGGTTTAGGAATAAGAATCGTATTGTAGAAGGAATTTGAGAGGCTTAGGTTGTTGGCATTTCGGTAAGCTTTCCAGGATATAATTCATGAAGAATGGTTTGATTGGGCTTTTATTCATTTCTTATAAATATACTGAAGGGGTGTATGGGATTAGGAAAAGTTAAACTGATGGAGAGGACTGCATTATAAGTTGAGGAGAACACTCAGTTGAAAGCTATGGGAAAGGGGGGGGCACCTTTTTTTATTCCATGTCCATTCTCTTAAAAAGTTTGAATCAGAGTCTCCAGGACTAGAGCAGCCTCCTGTACAACAGAAACATTAGAAGCTGCCTTGTACCAGGTTGCACCATTTGTCTAGAACAGCATTGTCTACGCTGACTGGCCATGCCTCTCTGGGGTCTCAGGCAGGGGTCTTTCTCATCACCTACCTGATTCTTTTTTCTCTTTTCCTTTTAATGAGATCCCAGAGATTTAATCTAGGATCTGCAGGAAAGCATGTGCTCTACCACTGAACTATAGGTCCTTCCCCTTTAAGAGTCTCGGGCATAAGCCTTTCACAGTACCTGCAATCCTTTTAACTAGAGATGCCGGAATTACACAGCCTTGTTAATAAGTCTACAAAAGTTAATGTATGTAGCTACATTTTAGTTTTTTTTTCCTTTTTATGGTTTTGTTGAAATACACAATCTACAAAAGTTACTAGCCTGCAAAAAAATATTGGCCTGCTAAGAGGCTCATAGCCTGTGTTTCCATGTTGGACCTGGGTGAAAGGAAACTACTACCTCTCCTGCCAGCATAGAAACAGGAGCTTGAAGGGGGGGGGAGAAAACCCAAAGCCTGCTCCCAAGCAGACTGGAGGAAGAGAGGGTGAAGCAATCTGTTCATTCCCACCCCCCACCAGCCCAATCTGCCAGCCTGCTGCTTTTCCATGCTGGTCATGGAGGAAGAGAATTTTCTTTCCTCAGTGTGGAAACCAAGTGGGCTGGCAGAGCTAGTCTGCTCATTTGTCTGCATTAAATTCCTGGTTGCCTATGGCAACTAGGCGAGTTGTTAAATACAAGGCTGGTTCATCCTATTTATAGGATAAGCATATAAATCCCATTGGCATAATGATTTTGCCCACTGAACATGAGCTGTATGTATCAGTGTGCACTGCCTCAGCCCTATTCAAGATAGAGTCCTATAAATAGTTGTCATCTATATGAAGTTTATTTTTTATACTATGTAAACAGTTTTCTCTTGTAATGTTATATGTTGTAAGTAAAGTACATTCGGTCCTGGGGAAAATAGCTGGACGAAGTACCTGCTAGCAGCTAAACCACCCTCATTTTCTGATTTAGTTTAATAAAGAAACATTTCTCCTATAAAATTCTAGAATATGGTTCTAGCAACTGCTGGCATTGTTTAATTTATCAATGATGCTGGTGCTGGTCGTTGACCGTAATAAATATATTCATTCATTCAGTGAAACCAATGATGCTCAAACCTGGTAAGAATTTGAGCTTTATTTCAGTGCTTTGAGCTGAAGCTCAGGGCCACATCTCATGATACACCTACCATGCAGTGAAGCATTCATGTCCCATTTCTCCAGAGTGCTCATCTCCATGCCCCAACAAAATATTCCTGGGGGTGGTGATCTGTGTGGCAACTTGGTACACATTATTGGCTTATTGCAGCCATTAATGACCATGCCGGCTGTGGACGATGGGAATATTAGTCCAACACATCTGAAGGGGGCAGCAGATTTGAGGAAGGTTGGCTTCCTGCATGAGCCAGCTGCCTTGTGGAGGCCTTTCTTTATGGTCTCCATGTGGCAGTTGTTTGTTTATTTTTTTTAGAAGAACCCTTAATCTAAATAGAATATCCAAAACTACTAATGCACTTACTCAAAGGAAAGAAACAGTTAAATTGGGCTATCAACATTTATCTTCTAATGAGATGATAGCAACACTCAGAGATTGCTGTTTAAATATAACAACACAAAGTAATTGCACTAGCACCAGTGTTCAAATAATGATTAGGATATATTTGTGCCTGAGTGAAATATAAATATGATCTCCTTTTCAAACTGCTTATAACTCAGAACCTTTGAGACCAAATGTCCCCCAAATGCTTCATAATTAGCAGGATATATTTTTTTAACAGGAATTGTGTGATGTAAATTCTGGGTGGGTCTAAACCAATTAATACAGTAATTGTGCAGAATACAAAGAACTACCATACCCTGAAACCCCCTCATATCAAACCTGCCCTCTTACCACAAGTTAATGCTAAGAATTGGGCCTGAGTTTTGCTTTCTTCCTTCTCCCTCCCAATCCCTTTTCCTTTTGTGCCATGTCTTTTAGATTGTAAGCCTGAGGGCAGGCACTGTCTAATATTAATCCAGAGTGGGAGCCTTTTTTGGCTGAAGGGTGGGGTAAAAATGCTGTAAATAAATAGAGAGGGAGAAAAAGGGAAGGCAGCCAGCACTGCTCTTATGCCAAACACAGCAAACATCTGGCGGTGGTTGTGAATTATGGCCTTGCCTGGAGCATGCTCAGAAGGCACGAATGACACTTCCTCCAGGTTGTGGGATGGGCACAATAGCCTCAGCCACTCACCAGGCACAATGTTCCAGGCAGGTCAGCTGGTCTCCTCAAGTGTATGAGAAAGAGTGGGGACAGGGGAAGTGTAGATTGCACAATCCCTCACCCCACTCCTCCGCTGCCATTGCTGCTGCTAAAGCCTCCCACAGTGTTTGTGACTTCATAGACAGCAAGAGTGAACAGGATATTCCACAAGTATGGAGGCAAAAGAAGAAGCAAGATTGGCTGGTGACCGAAGGACAAGGATAAATCAAGAGATTTTTCTCTTCTTTTTTTAGCATGGTGAGACAGTGGCATATTTGAATGCAGCATGGAAAAGTCCAGAAGAGAAGAATAGACTGATAATTTGGTGAAGAGGGAATAACAGCAGGGGAGTTGGGAGGGAAATATGTGGTTAAGGGGGGCATGTGGAAGGGTTAGATGAGAACAGCAATGTAGCTATCTCATCAAGAGATACTGAAGGAAAGGAAAGTGGAGGAATGATGGAGAGCTGAGGAAGGCAGAGATATTGTGGGTAGCTTCATTTTATCATTGAAGAGAGAGTTAATTTAAGTACCATAATTATTCTTCAAAATGTTTTACAGCATGTATATTTGCAACTGTGTATAGGTTGGCTTTCTTGGCTTGGCAATGGAGCAGTCATCATCATGTACAACAAGAGATGTTCCTTGGATCCGCATGACTTTCTTACCTTCAATCTTGCCATCTCAGATGCAAGCATTTCAATTTTTGGTTACTCAAGAGGTATTCTGGAGATATTTAATGTTTTTAGAGATGATGGCTTTCTTGTAACTTCCCTTTGGACATGTCAGGTAATCTTACTTTCCCAACTTCTCAACATTGTTTTTCATGCTTTTCAAATTAAAACATTGGGATAAAAGGCTGGATATAAAGAGCATTCAACTAAACTTCACATGCAAATAGATTTTAAAGAAGTGTACTCCTAAGAAGAGTTCTAAGTTCTTACGTAGAGCCAACACCAGCTTCAGATCAAGCAATTTATGTCCAAAATTGCAGCTAAGTGTGTGCAGTCACCAGATCAAAAAGGCAGATCTAATGTTGGCTCCAGTCTTCTCTATGCAATGCCATTGTGGCGTAATGGTGAGAGTATTGGACTGGGACTCGGGAGATCCGGGTTCTAGTCCCCGCTCGGCCATGAAACTCACTGGGTGACTTTGGGCCAGTCACTCACTCTCAGCCTAACCTACCTCACAGGGTTGTTGTGAGGATAAAAATGGAGAGGAGGAGGATTATGTAAGCCGCCTTGAGTTCCTCGCAGGAAAAAAGGCGGGGTATAAATATAATAAATAAATTACAGATCACACATGGCACAGTCCAGCAGGCATTAAGCACTTCTCAGTCTGAATGGGTGTAACTCACTCATTGAAACCAATTGGACTTGAAAAACACTTCCATTTGGCTGAACAGTGGCCATTCAGTACTGCCTTGTGCTGGGTCAACATGGGTCAATGTCACACAAGTGCACCAATTAGCATACCCTATCCAAAGCACTTATTTATTGATGCAACAAGTCAAGACGAAGCTTTCAACTGTACTAGCCAGTTAGAATAATTCAAAAATCCTACCATCATCAGCTCATCAACTCATTTAACTGAAAGGTTTTAACTGAAACTCTGGGCCAGTTCATACGACCCAGGCGGCGAGCAGGGCAGGCACCACAGGGCCATCCGCGGGGGCGCCCCCAGCCAGCGTTCGCATGACACAGGAACCGCAGGGTTCTCTGTCTCCAGTAAGTGTGCTGAGGAAAACAGCCTTGTTGTGTGTGAAAAGAAGCCATTCAGGACATTCACTAGAAATGCATTGTGTGGTGCTCAGCATGCAGCAGCATCACCCAGGGAGCATACCAGTGTTCCAACGTTTGTATATCTCTTTCTTGCCTTCTAAGCACAAAAGGAGCTCATAGTTTTTATTTTGGCCTTAACAGCTTGGGCCAAAAACTCTTACATCCTGCTGAAATCTCGAGTGCCCAGTTGAATTTGCTTTCCCTTTATCTGGTTTAGTTGTTATATTTATACCCCACATTTTTTCCTACAAGGAACCCAAGGCGGCTTACATAATCCTCCTCCTCTCCATTTTATCCTCACAACAACCCTGTGAGGTAGGTTAGGCTGAGAGTCAGTGACTGGCCCAAAGTCACCCAGTGAGTTTCATGGCCGAGTGTTTTGGCCTACAACTCCCATCAGCCCTAGCCGCTGCCGGTCAGCATGAACGATACTGGGCTGGATGGACCAATGGCCCGACTCGGGATAAGGCAGCCTCTGATGTTTCTATGTACACTTACTGACAGTGGCTCTCCAGGGTCTCAGGCAGAGGTCCTTCCCAGCCCTACCTGGAGATGCCAAGTTTGAACATTAATGACACAGACAGGTTTCTTGGTGGCTGCCCCACAGTTGTGAAATTATTTCCTTTAAAACTAGCCAAATTCTTAGCCTTACAAAACTCTTAGCATACAAGGGCTTGGGTTTTAGCATACAGAGTTACATCTATGGTTTTTAAAAGCGGGAATATTTAGTTCTTCTCTGGAGTTGATTGGATATTTTTATATATAGCTGGGTGGGGACCTGTGTCCCTGCAGGTGTTGTTGGACTCCAACTCCCATAATCCCTAACCATTGTCATGCTGGCTAAGGCTGACGGAAGTTAGAGTCCAACATCTGAGGGGGCACAGGTTCCCTACTCCTGAGATATAGTATATGAAGCTTGTCCCAAGCCTCTATAGGCTTGAAACCGAGATAACCAAGATGTATTATTTTTTATCAGTTGTTCGTTTTGTTGTTTCCTTCCCTCTTTTTTCAGGTGGATGGATTTTTAATATTCCTTTTTGGTCTAGTCAGTATCAATACCCTGACAGCTATCAGTGTCATCCGATATGTTAAAGGATGCCAGCCTCATCAAGGTAGGTCAGCTTTCTCTGCCCAGTTTGCCTCAAAGGTGGGGGTTGCATATCATTGCTAGTACATTGAAATTTTTATCTATTAGAAGTCTAGGAGCCAGTGTGGCATAGTGGTTAGAGTGTTGGACTGGGACTCGGGAGATCCAGGTTTTAGTCCCCACTTGGCCAGGAAGCTCACTGGGTGACACTGGGCCAGTCACTGTCTCTCAGCCTAACCTACCTCACAGAATTGTTGCGAGGATAAAGTGGAGAGGAGGAGGAGGATTATGTAAGCCACACTGGGTTCCTTGCAGGAAAAAAGGTGGGATATAAATTACATACATACATACATACATAAGAATTAGATTGCTTGGGCTATCTCAACAGTTTAATAACCCTTGTTGATATTGAAGTTGGAGGTTTTAACAGGTCAGTTTATAGTTTAGTATAGGAAGCTGCCAAAAATCGGTGATTTAGACTAGGAAAGGGGAACGTGTGGCCGCCTCCACATGTTGGTGGACTGCAACTCCCATCAGCCCCAGCCAGCATAGCCAATGTAGGGGGATGATGGGAGATGCAGTCCAATATTTAGACCCTGATCTCAGGAAGTGGAAGCAGGAGATCCACCCATGCAGGTAACCTATAAATAAACTCAATAACTGCCCACCTGAGATGAAGATAGCATTTTCTGTGGGCTCCTTTACAGCTGGACTCTGTCCCAGAAATGACAGTTTTGCTTCTTTACAGCTGGGCCCTGTCCCAGGGACACAGGCGCTGCCTCTTGAGGGCTGGCAATTCACATCTTTATTACTGCATGCCGCTCTCCAATTCACCAGGTTCCACCTCTTATCACCACCCTCTGGGCTTTGCCCCCAGACCCCACCCAGTAACTGCAATTCTGTATTTCAAGAATTGGGAACCTTTGCTTCAACATAAAAAGGAATGTACTTGTTAATGGGAGTATAACAGGAGTTGATACTCCTGGCAAAATATTTAAATGGTGCATATACGTCTCTCTCCCCCACACACACTCAGACTCTCTCTCTCTCTCTCTCTCTCTCTCTCTCACACACACACACACACGTGCCCACACCTGGGGATTTCTGGGGGTCTCTGCCTTTTTACCTATTCCAGTTGACCCTTATGTTCTGTAAAATTTTGAAAGAGATTCTTTTAATTCCATTCCCATCGCCTTTCAGGCTTTGGGTCCTAAAGATTACCCCTCTGCCTGCCCTCCCTAAATGGTGATCCTGATACTTACCCTTAGGAGTGAGGCAAAAATGGGTAAAAACAGTTTCAAACCATATTTCATTTCATTTCATTTATTACATTTCCATAGCACCCAATAGCCAAAGCTCTCTGGGTGGTTTACAGAGATTAAAAATCTTAGAAATACAATATTGTACATAATATAAAAAGTTTACATACAAACATATAAACAGACAGCAGACACACACACACATATACACCAATTTTATCAACAGTAAGAAATCCCATGACCTGATTAAAAACCTTGTCATGTGCTGCCAAATGTCTAAAAGTAGAGGAAGGTCTTAACCTGGTGCTGAAAAGATAACAATGTTGGCACCACCAGGCAGGCCTCACTGTGGAGTTAATTCCATAATCAGGGGGCTGCCATGAAGATGCAAAGGGATGCTTTGACCTGGATTCCTGCACTGAGCAGGGGGTTGGACTCGATGGCCTTGTAGGCCCCTTCCAACTCTACTTTTCTATGATTCTATGAAGGCCCTCTCCCTTATTATCACCTTCCAAGCCTACCTCAGAGGAGGCACCTGGAGGAGGGCCTTAGATGATTAATGTAGTGTATGGGTAATTTCATGCCAGGAGAGACGCTCCATCAGATATTGTGGTCCAGAGTCATGTATGGCTTTATAGGTCAAAACCAGCACCTTGAATTGGGCTTGGGAACATACAGGCAGCCACAGCTAGCAGGCCAGAATCAGTGTTATATGTTCGGACCTTCCTGTCCCTGTTATCCCTGTCCAGATAGGGGTGTAGCTGGGCCACCAACTGAACTTGTTAGAAGGCACTTCATGCCACTGAGGCCACCTGAGCCTCAAGTGAAAAAGATGACTCCAGGAAAACAGGTTGAGCACCTTCCATATCATCCAAAGAACCACCCATTAACAGCATCTCACTCAGTCTTGTCTGGATTGAGTTTGTTTATTAGCCCTCTAGTAGTCCATAGTTGCAGCCAGACACTGATCTAGCACATCCATATGCACTTATTCCTCACAAATACTTGCATGTCTGGCTACTCACTAGTTCTACACACTGAGTTAGTGTTGTTATAAACCAGGAGTGGACAATCTTTTGGACCCCGAGGGCCACAAATACATCTCTCTCACACACATGCACACACACACTCTCACTCCCACACACACCTAGGAGTTTATGGGTGTCTCAGCCTTTTTACCTATCCCAGTTGACCCTTATGTTCTGTAAAATTTTGAAAGAGGCTTTTAATTCCATTCCCATCACCTTTCTGGTTTTGGGTCCTAGAGATTATCCCTCTGTCTTTTCTAAATGGTGATCCTGAGACTTACCAAGGAGTGAGGAAAAAATACGGTTTCAAACCATATGCATTTATTCCATATGCATGTTTGGCCACTCACTAGTTCTACACACTGAGTGTTGTAATAAACCAGGAGTGAACAACTGTATTGGCTCCAAGGTCCACATGAAGTCACATGCCCTGGGTGGCAGGGGCCACACGTGTGTGCATACACACATACACATACGCACATTCACATACCTCTCTCTCTCTCACACACACACACACACACACACACACACACACACCACTCATTAGAATGCATACATTCTAATTTTTTATTTTAGAAAACTTCAGTTTAATTCGGGGGTGGGCAACTGGTGCTGCATTCCCTAATCTGTTGGGGGGCTGGGCTCTCCCTATCACCCCCTTACACACACAAACAACCCCCACTCATATACACATCTATTCACATCCATTCACTTCTCCCTACACTCACTCACACATATACACACCTACTTACTCACAGCTTTAACCCTTCCCTTCCCTCCACTGAAAAAAGAAAAAGAAAAAAACAGCACCACTATACAAACTGGCTCTATGGTTCCAGTCCTACAAGCCTTGTTCCTACAGGGTCCCCAGGGCACCCCAAGAAGCAGGCAGGAACCTTCAAGCACTGCTTCGTAGGCAGGGCCGGTGCTACCATTAGACCAACTAGGCAGCTGCCTAGGACGCAGGGCTAAAGGGGGCGCCAGAAATAGGGAGGGAGGGCTCAAGTGGGAAGGGGGCATGCTAAATATCTGATCTTGCCTAGGGCACCAAACTGCACCAACTGCCTTGCACCGGCCCTGTTCGCAGGACACTTCTAGGAGTGGGGCTTCTATGGCAGGAACCATAGAGCCCATTCCTAGAACATCCCCCCCTTTTTGGCAGCAGCCGATACTGGGGGTTTGGGGGCCACCTGTAGCCCATGGGCTGCACTTTTGCACCCCTGTTATAAACAAGGCTTATGTACTTGATAAGATTTATAGGGATGGGTGAGAAATTCATTTGGTTCACATTTTAATGCAAGAATACCCAATTCATGCCTCCCTAGACTAACACGGAATGGAATGTATCTTGCTGATGCATTCCATGCATTTCTGAGGCTTGTGACAAGTTTTTTTTTTGGGGGGGGAACACATACCAAAAAAAAGTATACACTTGAAATGTGCATACAAAGAATGCATACATTTGAAAAATGTCCACAAAACCACTTCTCTAGATGGAAAAGTACATGTTAAAAATGTGTACACTTAAGAACTGTGTACAAATAATGTATAGCTTTTGAAAAATGTGAATGGAAATATGTGTGAATTTATGTGCAGAGGGAGAAATTCTCACAATCTGTTGAGGACCTGAGTCGGAACGAGCTCGCTGGCAGAAAAAGAAGAAGCTAACGGGAGCAAGCTTGGCGGATTCACCCGTTCCTTGATATGAGGCAGTGTTCTCCAACCTTGGGTCCCCAGATTTCATAGATTTCATAAATAGAGTTGGAAGGAGCCTACAAGGCTATCGAGTCCAACCCCCTGCTCAATGCAGGAAACTAGAGGAGGGGTCTCCCATCCAAGTAACAACCAGGCTTGACCCTGCTTAGCTTTCCACGCTCAGACAAGCTGAGCCAGCGTGATGTTTTTGCGTAGCTGGCTGGGGCATGCTGGGAGTTGTAGGCCAAAAACATCTGAGGACCCAAGGTTGGAGAACACTGATATGAGGGACAAAGGCACAGACTGATTTGTTTCCAAATTGGGGGGGGGTTTTTAGCAACATTTGTCTTGTGTTGATAAGACTGCAAAAATCCACCACTTTTTCTCCTGAATAGGTAGTTAGTGTTGTTCCCAGCAATGTGCTATTCCTAAGTTTTATATTAAAGTTGTAAGCTCAAAATGGCTGACTAAAGTGGAGTTCCAATAGTTATTTTATGTGTTTTGCTTTCAGCCCACAAAATCGACCGGAAAAACATTGCACTAATTATGCTCATGATATGGATAGCAGCTCTGTTTTGGTCCAGTGCACCACTCTTAGGCTGGGGTAGTTACACAGGTGAGTGTTTAATATCTACCAAATATTGGTAGGGAATGTGAGAGAAGGCCTTCTCGGTGGCTGCTCCAGGCTGAAGAGGGTTAACTGGTTGGGTGCTCGTTGTTTCTTTTTAATTGTGTTTTAATTGTGTTTAATTAATTTGTTTTTATGTTATGTTTTAATCAAGATTTTGTTTTTAATCTATTTTATTTATTTATTTTTAATTTTTTTTAATTTTCAAAACAAAATACAACAAAATACAATAATAACACAAAAATTTAACTTAAATTACATACAATAAATCATAAAGTGCACACACACCCCACCCTCCTAGGGCCCAATTTATATGCTTCCATCCCCTTGATCAAATAAATTCCAAATTCCAAAAATATAACATATCCTGACATGGCATACTCCCCTTCCCCTTTATTAATACATAGTCTAATAATTGATTCCACACAGTGCTTTTTTTCTGGAGAAAAAGGTACCGGAACTCTTGGATTACATTTCCTCCGGAGTAGATGGCGATTAAATTGTAATGCAATTAATAGAAGAAAAGGTGCTGGAACTCAGTTCCGGTGAGTTCCACCAGAAAAAAAGCCCTGATTCCACATATACATAAAATTATTCTTCTTTAACTGTCCTTTTTTGCATTTGATACTACAAGTTAGTTTATCATTTAGGGCTATATCCCAAACTTCCTTAAACCAATCAGTTATTAGGAAAACATGTTGTACTTTCCATTTTCTCGCTATCATTAGCCTAGTCGCAGTTAACAAGTTTACAATTAATTCCTTCATATTTTGGTCGCAAATAAGCTTCTCCGTTATTGATAACAATGCTAATTTTGGGCAGACCTCTAAGTTAATACCAATAATTTCCGATATTTCTGTAAAAACCTCTCGCCAAAAAAACAGTACATTTTTACAACTCCACCACATATGAACATATGTCCCTTTTTCCTGACATCCTCTCCAACAAAATGCGGAGCAATTATCATCTATTCTATTTAATCTTACTGGAGTTAAGTACCATCTCCAAATTAGTTTATAGAAATTCTCCTTTATCCTAGTTGACATCACTTTCACAATCCGTCTATCCCATATGTTGTTCCAACCCACCTTCGAGGTCACCTCTTCAAATTCATTATCCCATACTGTCTTTAGATGGTCGTCTTGTTCTTCTGCTTTTTGAATCAATCTATATAAATCCCTTGTTATACCTCTTGTTGACGCATTGCCTTGTAGGCAATCTCTAGACGTAACACTCTTTTCAAATTTAGTTAAATCTCTCTCATACTCAGTTTTCCTTTTCCACTTCTTCAATCACTGTTCTAACTGTAATAAATTTAACCACGACACTCTTCTTCTCCCAACAATTTCCAATATTTGGTCTCTAGTCCCCATCTTTTCCACCCAATTGGATAATCTAATAATCCCTTTCTTCTCTTAGTATACCCTCCAAATCCTGCCTTAAATTTTCGGGAAAATCATTTAGAGCCACCACCGGAGTTAAAGGAGAAATCCCTGGTATAAATATGTTCCTCATAGTACTCCAAGTCTCTAACAAACTTCTTTAAAAAGGGTTGTCTATGTTTTTTATCAATTTATTATTATTTTTAAGAAAAAGTATATTCTCCAAAGTATTCCGTAATTCAGATGTTTCTAACTCCAACCACATTATTTCTTTAGGCCGTGCTATAATATCCACTATATGTCTTAATTGATTCGCTATATAATACCATTTAAATTTTGCGCTTTATACCATCTTGTTTTGGTAATCCCTAGACTTTTTCCCTCCATTACAATATGTGTTAATAATTGTTTGCCATTCTTTATCTGATATCGCACTTGGTATCATCCTAAATAAAAAAATTATCTTGGGCAGAATCTTCATTTTAATCAAGGCAATTCTACCAAACCAGGAAAGTCCAATTTTTTATACTCCTCTATTTTATTCTTAACCTCATTCTTTAATTTCTTATAATTCTGTTCTCCCAATTTATATCTTTTGGAATTACAATTGCTAAATATTTAATTACCTTATTAATCTTAACATTGCTTTTTTTCCTACACATTTCCATCTCTTCTTTTACTATAATTAAACAACAAAAACTTAGATTTGTCCCAATTAATCTGTAGCCCCATTACTTCCCCGAACTCCTTTAAGTGATTCTCCATTCTATCCATATTTTCTATAGGGTTTTCATTTGTCAAAAGAGTATCATCTGCAAAAAGATTTACGGTATTTTAATCTTCTTTCTAATCCCTATCCCACATATATTCCTATCTTCTCTAAATACATTTGCTAAAATCTCCATTACTAATGCAAACAAAATAGGAGAAAGGGGACAACCTTGTCTGGTTCCTCGACCTAGGTAAATTTGCTCTGTTAAACCATCGTTTACCACTACTGACTGAGACATTTTGTGAATATAATTGATTAACTACTCCTCTAAATCTCTCTCCAAACTCCATAGTTTTTATTTAAAAATTTAATGCTGGCCATTCCACGCAATCAAAGGCTTTGAAAATATCTAACGCTATTACCCCAGCTCTCAATTTATTTTTCTTTATTAAATATATTATATTTAACACTCTTCTTGTTAAATCTGTCATTTGCCTTCCTTGCATAAAACCACACTGGTCTACCCCAACATATTTAGTAATAAACCTATTCATCCTTCTTGCTAATATTGCTGTCATTAATTTTGCATCTTGGTTTATTAAGGAAATGGGTCTATAGGAACCTGATTCCATTAAATCCTTCTCTAGCTTCGGGATTAGAATAATCTTAGATTGCTTCCATGAAGAGGGGATCTCTCCCCCCTCCAAAATATTATTAAATAACCTTTTAAATATTTGAACTAACATTTTCTTAAAAACCTTATAATATTCAGCCCCTAAACCATCTCTTATCTCTGACCTGTAAAATATTCTGCCCTGGAACATATTAATACTCAGTCATCTATATTTTAAAAGGATTGGATAAATGAATGTAAAATAGAAATATCAGTAGCTATTTTGGTAGGGTGCTCAGGATGGGCCTCCTAATGCTTGAGAGGCAATGGTGACGGTGAGCAGCAGTGGCCAAGTACTATATAGGCAAAATATTATGGTGGTTCAGAAAAACACATCCTCAGCATTCATCCCTGCAAATGGAATGTCAGAAAATAATGTAACGACCTTTCACCACTTTTGGGATGCCCCTAATACCTTAATACACTGGAATGCAGGCCTGCAGGCTCACACTGGCTCAGCTTGTCTGAGCATGGAAAGCTAAGCAGGGTCAGGCCTGGTTGTTACTTGGATGGGAGACCTCTCCTCTAGTTTCCTGCATTGAGCAGGGGGTTGGACTCGGTAGCCTTGTAGGCTCCTTCCAACTCTATGATCTATGAAATCTATACACCATCAAGTGAAACCCAGTTCATCTTCACTTATATTTCTTTATGGTACTACTCTGGCTTTTGAGCTGAAAACAAGAAAACTAAACCTTAAATCATATATTTTTTTAAAGAACTCGTATATTTAGTTCCCTTCATATGTTTCCTATTCAGTTTGAAATACTGTCGTGCTAGTTTTTAAAGCATGAAGCTTGCTAAAGGGGTCCTGTAAATTGATACATGCAATGCGTGGGTGGGAGAGGGGGGAGTCCTGGTTTTCATACAGCTTAATACTGCTTTTTTCTGACCTAGTTATACCATAGAAGAAATTTTTGCCTTGAATGTTGGGATTTAAACTAAACGTCCAACTTCATCATGCTATTTAAATATAGCAATGAGGATGAATGCAGTAATATTTGTCTCTAAAAAACTGCAAAATATGTTGAAATTAATTTGGATTGATTTCTCCTTGATTTTCCAGATCGCAAATATGGAACATGTGAAATTGATTGGATCAAGGCAACATTTTCTACCATCTACAAATCCTATGTAATTGGAGTGTTTATATTTGGTTTCTTCATTCCAGTTTCTATCATGATATTCTGTTATGTGTCCATAGTAAAAACAGTTAGATCCAGTCACAAGGCCACAAAAGGAGGAGAAATCAGCCAAAGGCAACGGATCATAGAAAGAAATATCACACAGGTGATTATCTAGCTAGCTCTAAATTTTACATTGACTTATTGGCGATTAGTACTTCATAGCTAAAACAAAGCTGCCAATAGGTTTTTATACCACTCTGTATTTGGGTAAATATCTTGTAAATTACCAAATGAAAGCATAGACACAGAGCAGTGATGATGATTTGAAACTGAACAGTTAAGATTATTATGCTTTATTAAGCGTTTGTCAAGCAAGGTTCTGAATCCTTATCTCATTCATCCTCTGCAGCCCTATGAGGTCAGTCAGTAACTGGCTGAGCAAAGTGAGACTACTTGGCATCATGGTTGAATGGCTTGTTTGTTGGATAAATCAATTGAATATGGAAATATTGGCAAGAAATGGGCCGGGGGGGGGGGGGATATAATACAATGCAACATTTCCCTTGAAGGCTGAGAGACTGAAATGAAAGTCAAGGACACAATAATACCTTACCAGTTCATACCTAAGCTCCATTTCCACATCCATTTTGAAGACATCTAGGAGTGGGTATGGCCTCAAAAACTCTGAGCTTTACTAGTTTTTGTATTTTCACAGAGTGATCTGAGCTCAAAAGATACTGACTTGTCCAAGGACTTCAGCTGAACATGGATTTTCAGCCAAGTACAATATTTTATTTGAGCTTGATCTGAAACATCCTGATTTAGTTTCATCTATGACATTAAGCAGACCTAGGCCTGGCAAGAACCTAAATGGGAGGGTTCTGGAAATCCCCAGCCATGTCACTCCGAAGTCCTTGAAGGGGGGTCAGATACAAATGTGGCAAATAAATAACTCCACATTTGGCCAAACAAAGAGCAACTAGGGGAGAACTTTCTCCATCTGATGCGGGGGGACCCCAAAACATAAGCCATGCATCCTTGGCTTTGTTCACCTCCTATTAAATAGTGGACATATATATGTTCAGTAGGACGTACAAATGCAGTGAAATAAAAAGCATTTACTTCTTATTCTCATTATGACTATGTTTAACAGAGAGGGGGAGGACAACCCTGCCTTTCATTTGGGTAGTTAATGTATAAAGGTTTTTGAAAAGCTCTCCTTTTTTAGAGTAGATATTTCCATAGTTATAAAACTAAGATGTTCTTCCAAAAGCTGCAGTAATTCTAGAATTGCTGCTTTATATGAAATGAAATGTGGTGTTTACAGATTTGGTGCCCTCAACCTCTTTTCTATTCCTCTAGGTGTCATTAGTAATTTGTTCAGCCTTTCTCTTGGCATGGTCTCCTTATGCGGTCATCTCTATGTGGTCAGCATGTGGATTTCAGGTGCCTGCACTCACCAATGTCCTAGCCAGCCTTTTCACCAAATCTGCCAGTTTTTACAACCCATTCATCTATATTGGCATGAGTTCTAAATTCCGTAAAGACATCGTAACCTTGTTTTGCTGCCTCAAAAGAGACAAGGAATCAGCCACACAAATGCCTACACTGGCGCTGGATCAAAGAAATGAGCCAGCAGCTTGTCCAAACTGACAGCAGCATTTGGTGTCCAAAGTTCCTGAGGTTGAAATGCCAGAAATAGAAATTAATCCAGTGCCCAGAGAGACCATCCTTTGGCTCTGGAAGGGACTACATTTTGTTCTCCTGTTCCTAATAAACGTATTGCTCAGATTGTTAAAATAATTCCAAGGTATGAAAGTCAGTCTGGTTGACCTTTATCTGGAGCAGAAGAAATAAGTACTATTTTTCCTGACAATTAAGTTTCCCAGCAGTAGATTTGATCCTTATAATTATTTGTTAATACATTGCTTATTTTTTAAAAGTGCATAATTTCACTACAACTTAAAAGCATTAGTGGAAGCTGTATCTCTGGGGGTGGCAGGGGATGAGATAACCAGGGTTTTTTTTCCTATAACGTTTTCTTGAAGTGTCATGTACAATTTCCTAAAAATATATATAATTTAAAATAATTGTACCAATAGATGCATCCTGTTTATGTAGATGCACAATATCTTCCATTCCTTCTCTAACTACAGTATGTCCTTAATCTAGCCAATTTCTTCTTTTTTAAAAGAAAAGAGAAAGAAAAACCAACTACTCTGCTCCAGTTATGACTAGTGACTATTTCAGAATATAATATGTCACAAATACTCAGGAGGACTAAAACAAAACTATCTCTTTCAATATGAAGGAACATTCAAATTGATATACTACAATTATGTTACAGGGCATGCTCATTTACTTGATTTTAAAAAAACAATCCCTGGACTTGGAAAATTCATCTTTTTCCCCCTACATTAACATTATTTGTCATAATGACATTCCCTCTTATTAAAATTGTCAATGCTTTATGATAGAAACTGTGGGGAAACTGTGGACCTTCAGATGTTGTTGAGATACAGATCCTGTTATCCCAGACCATTGGTCATGCTGGCTGGCTGGGGCTTAATGTAGTTAGAGTTCAACAACATCTGGAGTGCCACAGGTTCTCCACCTTACAATAATTGTTTTCAAAATATCAGATGGACTTCAATAAGGAATAAGCAGTTGATTGGTGCTAATGCAAGTCCTTCCCTGCCTCTTTCAGTTTGGGCTTTGTACCACTCTCACAATGACCGAGAGGTGACAGAGGCAGAGAAGTAGGGTGGTGAGATTAGGGAGTTCTGGTTTTCTTGAGGTCAGTATGAGATACTGGTGAAACAGATTTATAAAACTGAACAGTTGATGAAAGGTCAGAGCTGGAAAAATAGATTTAGGAGTAATGAACCTAAAGGATGCAGGTAAAAGTATGTAACGGGCAATTCTATCAGTTGAGGAAGGTAAGAGTGAGACCAAGAATGGAGTCCAGAATGACCAATACAGGAAGCAGAAGATATAGAAGGAGAAACAAAAGAGAAGAAAGCAGAAGAAATGATGGAAAGCCATAGAGAAGAGAAAGATATGTGAGATAGAATGGATGTCAGAGTTGCCAAAAGCAGCAATCAGATTAACTGGAGTATTTTGTTTATCTAAAAAAAGTTTTTTAAAAATATTTGTATACTGTCCATCTGTTTAGAATTTCAGGGTGGTGTACAGTCCATTAAATCATAACATAAAACACAAAAACAAAACAGCTAAACCTCTTAATTCTTAAAAACATACACAAGTTAAAATGCCCGGGTAAAAAAAAGTGTTTTAGCTTGGCGCCAGAAAGATTACAGCACGGATGTCAGACAAGCCTCTATCGGGAGAGTAATGAGAACAGCTCCTTAGACTCCATCAGGGAAAGGTTATTGGAAAACTTAGTTTTTCCCATAAACTTGAGTTTTTCAGTGGAGTAGAAAGAAGAAGCAGCTAGAGTGGACAGAAGGCCAAGAAGAACCCTATTTGCCTGTCATGGAATAACAGGCTATTTAACAGGCAATTTAACAACAGCAGCAGCAAAAAAAAAAAGTCCAAGAACAAAGTATTCATTATATAGCTTTATTTTTAGCAGATGTTTTGAGGTGACTGTGAGCAACTGAGCAGCAGTGCATTCCGTATTATAGACCCTGCTGAGAGCCATTCCAGGACGTTGGCTACTCTGAGCAATTAAATTATCATTTCGAAGTTACACATGCATGCAAAGATCTACCTAAAATGTTTAAATTCTGCATCTGAAACATAAAATGTAAAGGTGGGAAAGCTACCCTCCCCCCCCCCAAAAGAACTATACTGTTTATTATACCTGGCTTTGCAGCCTTGTGATCTGATATATTCCTTTTGAACTCCAAAACAACATTTCTGGGACAATGAATGAATAGAGAAGCCTTTGATTTACAAAAATATTTTTGTAGCAATCAGGTGCCTGAATGGGCTTCCTGTAGGCCTGGCACTCATGAAGCCGAATAATGATGCTAGTATGAACTATCTCTGACCTCCAGCTTTCTGGGATCTATTGGATCATGCCAGCACTGAAGCAATAGCACTCTTTGTCACTAAAAGTTGCCTAATGTGTGCCATGGGAACATTTGGGGAGACTGAACAGCCTCTATTTGGCAGCAGTCTACCAGCCCAGTCACAAAACAAGTAATACCCAGAAACAGGACTATCAGCGATAGTCAGAAGAAAACTCTGGTCTATCCCGTGAAGCAATTTTTCCGTGGCTACCCCCCCCCCCAACCACACCTCTGCTTGCATTCCTCATAAGAGGTATCGATAGATCCAGTAGTACGTACCGGTATATTGCTGCACTTGTCATTTGTACCTTCTTGGAAATTGTAACGTTGCCTGCTTAAATCAACGTGATAATGTAACCACCAATTAGAGTGGGAGGAAAGGGTTAATTGAAGATTCCCTGGGTGAATGTCTTTGTAACCCCTCCTCCCTACTTCTGGCGGCTCTGGGCAGTGCTTTCTGCTCTCTGCTCTCTCTCTCTCTCTCCAACGAAGATGGACATACGGTCTGAGCTGGCTTCCAGCCAGTGATCTACAACAAAGAATCTGATCTGCCTATATGCATCCCGCATATATGAATCAATGGACTGTAAGTAAAAAAAAAACACTAATAAATGTCTTTATTAGTTTTAAACCTTGTATGGACAATCCGTTCCTTTTAAGAGCCTTAAGAGACAAGGGTTTAGCAACCCACATGGTGATAACCAGTTTCAATACCCAAGCTGCGCATAAGCGGGAAAACTCTGCTTTGTTCTAACCAGTATAGGACTGACTCCTACACCCTACCCCTGCCATGGTTTCGTCCCCTTGCTGCATGGCAGGATAAAGTAACTCACAGAACAATCCTATGGCCCCTAGATATGTCTAGGGGGGCATGGAATTCTTTGGTCTCCGCACATTCAGAGGATGATCTCCAAACTATCCTAAATGCTTTTGCAGAAGCATATGAAAAACTTGGTCTCTCACTTAACATCAAAAAAACCAAAGTGGTTCATCAGCAAGTGCAAGCTAACCCTTTGGTGATGACATCTATCCAGCTTGGCGGGACAATACTGGAAAATGTCGATCATTTTCTCTATCTTGGCAGCTATCTTTCTGTTACAGCTAACATCGACAGTGAAATCCAGCATCGTCTGAGCTCCGCAAGTGCCGCGTTTTCTCGAATGAAACATAGAGTGTTCGAGGATCGGGATATTTGTAAGAAGACCAAAACACTGGTTTATGAAGCCATTGTATTACCAACTTTATTGTATGCCTCGAAACATGGACTATCTATAAACGTCACTTCCACCTCCTTGAAAGGTTTCATCAACGTTGCCTCCGGAAAATCCTGCAAATTACTTGGGAAGATAGGCGAACAAATGTCAGTGTACTGGAAGAAGCAAAGACTACTAGCATTGAAAAAATGATCCTTCAACGCCAACTTCAGTGGACCGGTCATGTTGTTCGAATGCCTGACTGCCGTCTCCCAAAGCAGTTACTTTACTCCCAACTCAAGGATGGAAAGCGGAATATCGGTGGTCAATATAAGAGGTTTAAAGATGTTCATAAGGCTAATCTAAAAAAATGCAATATAAACATCGAAAACTGGGAAGCTCTGGCCCATGAACGATCTAAATGGAGGTTGGCCTTTCACAAAGTACTTGAGTACTGCGTCCAGTTCTGGGCACCTCACTTTAAGAAGGACATAGACAAACTGGAGAGGGTTCAGAGGAGGGCAACAAGGATGATAAAGGGACTGGAAACAAGGCCCTATGAGGAGAGACTGAAAGAACTGGGCATGTTTAGCCTTCAGAAGAGGAGACTGAGGGGAGATATGATCGCACTCTTCCAGTATTTGAAGGGATGTCACACAGAGGAGGGCAAAGATCTCTTCTCGTTCATCCCAGTTTGCAGGACACGGAATAATGGGCTCAAGTTACAGGAACCTAGATTCCACCTAAACATCAGGAAAAATTTCCTGACTGTCAGAGCAATAAGACAATGGAATCAACTACCTAGGGAGGTGGTGGGCTCTCCCAGTCTGGAGGCATTCAAGGTGCGGCTGGACAGACATCTGGCAGAGATGCTTTGACCTGGATTCCTGCATTGAGCAGGGGGTTGGACTCGATGGCCTTGTAGGCCCCTTCCAACTCTACTTTTCTATGATTCTATGATTCTATGAAAGGTTCCATGGACTTTGAAGAAGCCCGAGTGCAAGGTGAAAGGGAGAAACGTGCTAAGTGAAAAGCACGTCAAATGAATCCTTTACAGGACCATCTTCTATCTGGTAACCTGTGTCCTCACTGTGGGAAGCTGTGTGGATCTAGAATTGGCCTCCACAGTCACTTACGGACCCATCGCTAGAGTCTACACAATCTTCTTTAGAATTTCCTCCTTTTATCCCGGAAGACAATCTTACTCGGTCACGAGTGATCGCCTGATGATGACACCCTACCCCTGCCATGGTTTCGTCCCCTTGCTGCATGGCAGGATAAAGTAACTCACAGAACAATCCTATGGCCCCTAGATATGTCTAGGGGGGCATGGAATTCTTTGGATTCCCAGGTCCAAGGTTGGAAAAGAGCTCTGACCTCAGAGCTGGCGATCCGTGCTCTGAATGCCTTCCCCCGCCCTCACAGCCGGTGCAGAAAGAACCATGCTGGCTGCTTCTCCAAGGTCATGAGAGCAATCTTGGAGAAGGGGTAAAGGGGGTGTTCCAGGGGGAGGGGAAGGGAGGAGACTGAAGTCACCAGGATACCACATATCTTGGTGGTGTTGCAGCCTTTTCCTCGCCCCATCTGAAGCACCTCAGCAGCTAGACAGCTGAAATTGGCCATCTAGCTGACTTGCAGGGCAGGAGGAGTGAGGAGGCAGAGATAGCCTGCACGCATCTCCTGTCCTGCATAGGATCCTGTAATCCTCCAAGTTGGGAGGCTTACAGGCATCCCTATTGGATTGCGCCCTAAATAACTTTGGTTCTGTGCACAAATAAATGTACTAGGCATATTTTGCTTACATTACTTTCCCAGTTCTAGAGAGCAAATTGTATGATCCCCACATGGTGCCACCCAACTGCTTGTAGGTAACTTCATTACGTGGAAGAGGGAGTAGGCTAACCACGTCTCACTCAAGGAAGCTGTCAGTACTCCACCCTGAAGGTTGTTCAGCACATACACTCTTTCCATGTTTCTGAGCAATGTTCAATGAGGGAAATTGTATGAACAAGCCCGGGCCTTATGGTTAGGTTTTGAGGCTCTGCTCATGGCCTGCCATCAAGAAGTATTAGAGTGGTGGGCAGTAGTGACAGGGTCCTTTTGGTGGCAGCCCCATGTTTATGGAACTCCTTCCCTAGGCAGGTACATATAGCCTCTATGCCATCAGTTTTTAAATGGGCCTTGAAGACTTTTGTTCCAACCCTTAATTGATATATTAACGCTCCTTAATTTACTGCTGCTGTTTTTAATCTCACATTGCTAGCTGTATTGATTTCATATTTATAATATTTTAAACTGTTTACATTTTTAAACTATTGTTGGTTGTAATATTTTTAGAAGTTTAGTTTTATAGATCATATTTTATAGATTTTTATGATGTTATAATGACTTTTTGTGGTGTTAATATGTTGTGAGCTGCCTTGGGAGGTATAGCCCTGAAAGGCAGCATACTCGTGCTGAAAATAAAATCATGGATTATATCTAATGGTGCTCTAACTTATGTCCTATTCATTTCAGTGGGTCTACTCTTAGGACTAACATTAGATACAACCCCATATGAATAAAATAATATTTTACCCTTTAATCAAATGTATCTGCTGTACCAGCATTGAGAGCACATCCAGTTTGCTGGAAGGGGGTCAAAACTTTTACCCATTTTCATGTTTGCGAGTTTGGAATGATGGTGCAAGGATCCTCAGTCTTTCTATGTTGATAAAATGTAAAGCACTCCTGTGGATAACCTACATATATATAGGTGAATGAAAGAAAGAAAGAAAGAAAGAAAGAGGAGGAGGAAGACCTTCTCACCCACCCACCCCCAATTACATGATTCTGAAAACAAATGAAGAATTATATTGTGGCTGTCTCCATTAGGACTTAAAATATAATAATCTTTATTTTCAAATGAAAAAACAGCTGGAATACAATGTTAACTTCTGGAAAGATGTCAAATTAGGCATATTTAACAGCACAATCCTACGGCCACTAGACAGCATCTAGAAGGCCATAGAATTTTTTTGGAGACCCAGCTACAAGGTTGGAAAATTGCTCCGATCTCGTAGCTGGGTCTCTGAGCTCGGAGCACACTCCCCCCCGCCGCCCCAGCCAGTGCAGAAAGAACCATGCTGGCTGCTTCTCTGAGCTTGTAAGAGCAACCTCAGAGAATGGGTTTGTGGGCATTCTGGGGGGCAGGGAGGGGAGGAGACAGGCACCACCACAATACGTGGTACCCTGGCGGTGCCTCAGCCTCCTTCCCTCCCGCTCCGAAGTGCTGTACTTAGATGGCTTTGCAGGGCAGGAGGAGCACGGAAGGCAACCTTCACCTCCACGCTTTTTCCACCCTGCATAGGATGCCCAGAATCCTCCAAATTCAGAGGGCTACAGTATCCTGATTGAATTGCGCCCTAATTTTCTCTTGTATGTTCAGTGAATGTGTGTGTGTAAAGCAGAGTTTGTTCGATATTCTTCCACTATAGTGGCTAATGTATTTAAAGGGCATATGCTCCATTTTAGTGTATTCATTATTATAGCTCACATTTGTTCTTGTTTTGTTAATTTTTTTGTTCAGTGTTTTAGGTTAATTTGAGTCATGCTGAATGTAGATACAAACTTCTTCAGCAAATTATGGCTGCTTGTTTCTTGCTATAAGTATATCTTCATTTATCTCTCCTGACAAGAAAACACTTTGGGCCGGTTTGCATGTCACAATAAGCCAGCATGGGTCAATTCACCTGTGGGGCTCCAGATGCATGCTGGGTGCCATTTTGAATATGCAAGCCATGGCAGAGACACGATGGTTGGTCCTGTCATGCAAACTCAGGCATCATGGGTTATTTGAGGGTTCAACATGGGTTGTTGTAGGGTTATCCAAGGTTAGTTTAACCTTCAAATAACCCACAATGCCCAGGTTTGCCTGACACAACTGTTGGAGTATGCGACAAGATGTCAACTCTGCAGGGAGGGTTTTATAAGTTAACTACCCAGTAAAGGGCCAAGTTAGACTGTAGTCTAGTTCAGGGCTCTCCAACCTTGGGTCCCCAGATGTTGCTGGACTACAGCTCCCAGAATCCCTTGCCATTAGCCATGCTGGCTGGGTATGCTGGGAGCTGTAGGACAGCAACATCTGGGGACCCAAGGTTGGAGAGCCCTGCCTTAGACAGTCGTTTTTGACCCTGGGGCATGTTGCCACAAGTTCTCCACTTCCCAACATCCCTTCTTAGCAGAAAGACAGTTGGACTTGGTCAGTTGTTAGGAGAGTCGGAAAAAGTCTGCTGGTGGGTGGGTGGTGTTATAGAAGGACTAAGAGAAAGAGGAGAAGAAAGTTAATAGCTAAGGCCTGAATATTAAGCTATTCTTTCTCTTTGGGGTAACCATACATAGCTGATGAAGATCAGGAACAGGGAACAGGTGGCTGTGTTATGCCAAGAAGCTGCCCTAAGCTCTTGCCAATTAAGGTTAAACAAGCAAGCAGTAAAAACCAGATAAACTGTCCAAGCAGCCAGAAATACAACAGTAGGAGCTTTGGGAGTCAGGGGAAGACTGAGCCCAAGAGCTGGAGCTGGTTGTGAATGTATTTGGCTGGGGTGGAAGTTTAGGGAATTTTGCCTGGGGTAAAAGAAATCATCACCAGAGGCTTGTAGCAGCAGCAGTGTATCTTGAGTCTTTAAGAATCATCACTAAGCAGTCTTTGGAAACTACCAAAGTAAATATTAGCATTCCCTTATGTGTAAAATATCCCTTTAATATATTAACTTATTTAATAGTTCATCTTGCTTCTAGTGTTGTTGCCCATCCCACACCTAAGCCTCTTATATCAAGCTACTAGGAGTTTTTAAAGTATTCCACAAGACTTAGTGGCAACAGAAAAGGGTCAGCTGGTGGAACTCTGAATTATAGTGGCAGATTTCCTTTCATCCTGAAATATAAGCATTTGGGGAATGCTGGGAGATGTAAGATTTTTTTCTGTATAAATGTGCATAGGATTGCACATTAAGTGATTTATTTAGCACTGGAAATAACACCCATAGCTACATGGATATCATTCATGAACTTTAAGCACAAAACCAAATTTACCATGTGGGTATGCATTATAGCTTTTTCTTGTTGAGATGAAAACCAGATTTCTCCTGTTCAGACAGATTGCTTTAAAAATAAATCCTTGTTTGACTGCATCACCAAAACACTGGATACATGCCAACTGTATGATGTGGTGTTTTGCAAATTGTGCCTAATTTGAGTAATAAGATGTGTGAACAGTTCTGGTACAACAAATTGTAAGTGACCTCTTATAAAGTTTTAAGCATTCATTTCCAGACTACAGAATGTGGCATATTCCAACATAATGGCAAAGCCTCACAAAAATCTGTCATTACTGAACTGCCATGTTTGTTCTTTCCTGCTGTCGCTCTTGGGAGAGATCATGTCTAAAGAAGCTCTTTCTCCACTTAGGATGCTTCAGTGAAAGGTTCTAGATATATGTGGGTGAAACAGTTCAAAAGAATATTTTGAAGTAACTACAACTAAGGACCATTAAATAAGAATTTGTAGAAGAGCATGAGGATATGTATGTCAAGGAGCCTAACTACCCTCTGAAAGGCAACCATTCCTCAAAGAAAATCCTGACATGTGAGTGAATATAGTTGAAAGTCTGGTAGGTGGAGCCAACCCACTCACTGTAGGCACCGGGAACAACAGAATTAAATCATATAAATTCCTGACGCCCCAAACCAGAAATTTGTTCAGTGAATAGGAGTGTCAACCAACACACAGATCCCCCAAAGATTTGATCATATCATTCCAGTGCTTTATCAGCAGCACTAGCTTCTGGTACATTTCTGAGCCCATTTCAAAGTGCTGGTTTTAATTTTTAAAGCCCTTGACAGCTTGGGACCAGGATACCTGAATGATTGCCTTCTCCCATATACACCTACCTGCACCTTGAGATCCTCTTTAGAGGCCTTGCTTTGGGTGCCCCTGCCCAGCAAAGTAAAACAGGTGGCATTCTCAGTGGTGGCAACCCCATTGCGGAATGCCCTTCCAGGGAGGCTCACCTGGTGCCTTCTTTATGGTTAATTTGGCACCAGGTGGAGGAATTTTTCCAAGCCCTTTCACAATCTGCATTTTGGTGCTCTGAACCACAGCATGTGCTGTATATTTGTTAGCTGCTTTTATTTTCTCTGGAAATACTTATACTGAACATTTTAATGCCCCAAATTGTTATTTTATGATATTGTGTTTTTAAATTGTATTTTAACATTTTATGCTGTAGACTAACCAGAGAACAATGTTATGGACCAGCTTTATGTAAATTTGGTATATAAATAAAAATAAATGTTCCTCAGAGAGCATGTGGGGTTCTGGACCTGAGCATTTGATTGGGTTGATAGTAAAGAGAATGTGGGATGAAAATAACTACTTTTAAGTGAATACACAACATCCCCATACAAACAGCAATCAATAATAAAGGAAGGCAGGTATTAAGTCAATCATTGCAAGGTATGGCCCTGGATCTGTGCAATGTTTTGATTAATAAGGATGAAAGAATAGAAAGTGAGCTCATTAAATTTTCAGATGGCAATAACCAATGTGACGGCAAACACCTGAGAATAGTTATTGGCCAATATCCACATAAAGAGGCCATCTGGATGTATTTACCCCATATTGGTTTAAAAGGCACAGGGTGAACTCAGTAGAATTCAAATGATACCTCAGAACTGGTTTTAAATGTTTCCTCAGGAATCAAGTGGTGTTTCTGTAAGACATTTTTCCTTTCCAAGAGGTTGATAATTTATAAGCCAATATAAACAACAACAGGAAGGGGAAATGGGTCTTTTGAATAAACAAGAACAGGTACACTTCCTATTATATGAGAATCTATTTTTCTTTCAGCATAAATTAAAGAAAAAATATTTGATCAAGGAAGTATTCTCTTCTGACTGTTCATTTCAATTTAATTAACCTTCCTTTATTTGAGCAAACATCTTGAGCAAATCTTTTCAGAAGCTTCATATTAGCATTTAAAATAAATGACTATGTGTTGCAAAATACAAGTCACATTCCAACTAGTTTGTGTTGTGCAACAAGAAACACTACACCTCAGTCAGTCATTCCTATATTCAATCAAAGCTTTCTTTTTCATCTTTTACTTCAGCCAAGAACCCCATGTATTACACCAAGTTACATATTCTAAATGGAAATTAAAAAAATAAACTCTGGTTTCCAAAACAGACTCTCCAACTTGTTAAAATGCCTGGACAAAAATGAAACAATGCAAAAGAACATTTTCTAGGTTAGACTTACCACATTCCTGTGATGTGCAACATAGATATCTGCAACTGTTTTGATGCTCTAAAACCATAGGAAATTTTCTTAAGACCCTTCTCCATCTCT
This sequence comes from Shinisaurus crocodilurus, assembly GCA_021292165.1. Lineage (NCBI taxonomy): Eukaryota > Metazoa > Chordata > Lepidosauria > Squamata > Shinisauridae > Shinisaurus > Shinisaurus crocodilurus. Next base: position 264,592,819 of record CM037876.1, read on the forward strand.
CACCTGATTTATCTTCCTGATGTATTCATATATTCAACACAGCACTGCTCTCAGCTTCTCTCTTTTTGAGCCACATTCCTTCCAACCATTAGTTAAGGCCCAGTACTAAAAGAAGCCCTGGCCAGGGAGCAAATGCCATCAGCTCCTGAAATGACCATCACCTGCCTGAGAGGGCTGTTGGGGCAGCCCCTCCCCCACCTTCCCTGGGGCTATTTAAGACCTGTGTGCCCTGAAGGAAGGCAGAAGAGAAGCCCAGGCCAAGGAGCAAATGCCAGTAGCCTCGGCTGGGGGAGCAAATGCCAGCAGCATCACTGGCCTGAGAGGACTGTTGGGGCAGCCCCTCCCCCACCTTCCCTGGGGCTACAGAGGGAAGGCAGAAGAAAAGCCCAGGCCAGGGAGATTGTACCAGCAGCTCCAGAAGAAACCTTCAGTTGGCCAGAGAGAACTGGTGTATGTTTGGTTTGGGGGGGGGGGATGTTTGTTTGTGTATTTAAACATTGTAAACTGCTTTGGGTGCCTTAGCAGAAAGGTGGTATAGCAATGTAATAAATAAATAATAAATACTATAATTAACACACTTTAGGATGGGGTACAATGATCAATGCCTTCAAATAACCTGTGGTAGCATGCTGACATCTCAAGCAAACTAGAGAGCCTGTGGTGTAGTTGAAACAATTGTCTCAGACCTGATCCTGTAAGCTGCTGAACTGGTCCCAGAGCCACAACCATTAGCATGGGAGTAGGGTAGGAAGGGGCAGAGCTGCTGTTGGTTCTATCTTTAGCATCCTGAGGGCCATTTGAGCATCTGAGAAGATGGATCCACAGAGGGGAGACACTTGTGTCTGTGAATGTCTTCTTTTTAAAAAAATCAGAGCATGGCTGGGAAACCTGGATGCAATTCCCTGTTCAGTCTTAAACCACACTGGCTGAATTGGGCCAGTCACTAACCTACCTCACAGCGTTCAGCCTAACTTGTTTCTTAGGGTTCTTGAGAGGATAAAATGTGGGGGGGGGGCACACACCATGATTTTAGGTAAGTTTAAAAAATTAAGAAATAGGATGGGATGTTGTAGGGAAGGTTAGTGACAGTACAGTAGAGTACTGTGGCTGATGGGTGGTGGGAATAGCTCAAACCCACTCTAGCCTTGAAATGGACTGGAAGCCAGTGCAACTGACCTGGTGTCACATGGTCATATCGACCAATTAATAGCCTAGCAGCTCTTTTTTAGACTAACTGAAGTTTCCAACATCTTTTCAAAAGTAGCCCCACATACAGTTAAGAATAGAAGTGCAACAGTCAGCACACAATTTACACTGCAGAAACTAAAAGGTCTTCTCCATTTACTATGACAAACTCCATGCTCTGATTTTTTTAAAAAGAAAAGAAGACATTCACAGACACAAGTGTCTCCCCTCCGTGGATCCATCTTCTCAGATGCTCAAATGGCCCTCAGGATGCTAAAGATAGAACCAACAGCAGCTCTGCCCCTTCATACCCTACTCCCATGCTAATGGTTGTGGCTCTGGGACCAGTTCAGCAGCTTACAGGATCAGGCCTAAGAAAATTTCTCAACAAATCTTTTACCTAAAACTGGATGTTGCCTATATTTCCACCCAAGGAATGTAACCATAGCCTTTCTCTCCCAGCAAACTGCAGACAAGAGAAATTTTGTTTATATGGTAGAAAATGTCCTGCCAGTTGTGAACTCATATTACCCTGAAAATAGTGCTTTTGTGCTGCCTGATATGTATGCTGTTTTAGCTGCCAATTTGTTTTTTGAATGTATAAAAAAATGAACACACACTTTCCCTAAATGTCTTCAAATTATGCCTCATAGAAGTACCTTTCAGAATAGTAACAAATTAAACATAGGTATGAATATTTTTTAAAAGGGAAGATAAGTGGGATGCAAAGAGACATGTATTAAAACAAGATTAAAATGGTTTATTTTTGTAACAAATACTTGTATTATTGAGTTTGCAATTCTTGGGGTTTTCTGCAGTTCATGTTTTTACAAAGCTTAAGAAGTTCCCCCTGAATAATTAACAAGGTTGAAATTTGACTCACTGTCCTAGATGGGCTCTTTCTTCAGTGCCAATGAATCAACAGATATACTATTAAGACATTTTTAGAAGACTGTTTTATAACTGTGGTTGCTGGCTCCTCACAACTCATTTTATGTATGTCTGTCAGGAGATTATTTTAGCAGAAGTTATTGTATCTCCACATTCATCACAATAGCAACATCATAGAACAATTCCTTTGCCAAAAATTGTTACAATCTTTAACCACATTTTGAACAATCTTTGGGTTATTTTATACTTTTGAAATAAGGCGCACCAATCAGACCTCAAGCTCCTGTGGGAAAATTACTTACATTTTCTAACATAGCTCCAATACAGTCATTATACAGGGTGCCACAATGTCCCATCTTGTCTCCCATGTTGTTTAACTTTTACATGAAATCACTGGGATTGTTCATGCGGAGGTTGGCAGTAGTGTCATCAAAGTACTGATGACTCCTAACTTTATTTCTCCTTTTCATCTCATCAATAAGAATCAGTTTGTTTGTTTATTTATTTATTTCATTTTTATACCGCCCAATAGCCGAAGCTCTCTGGGCGGTTCACAGCAATTAACAAGACAGTCCCTGCCTGCAGGCTTACAGTCTAAAAAGCCACGACACACAAGGAAAAAGGAATGGGGAGGGAAGAAGGGGGAATATTAATTAATACTCCTGGCAGGGCTGCTGGTGGTGACAGTTGAGGGAGGAGGAGCCTTCAGGAGGGCGGCCTTTCAGCAGGGCTGGTGGAATGGCCCTGCGCTCCCTCTCATCTCCCTCCTTTCAGCCTGCTGGAACAGACTAGCAGGTAGTAACGGACTGGGTAACTGAAGCTCAAGATGTTGGTGTTGATCATTAAGTTGGTGTGTAACCTCTTCTGGTCATAGGGTTGTGTGCCACCTTAAGGTTCAGATTCTCAGCACAGGGATGTTATTGGATCTGGCTATGCCCAGGTGGTGTCCATGACCAGGAGAGCCTTTAATCAGCTTTGGCTTGTGCACCTGGGAAAGATCTTACTACTGCCATCCATACCTTGGTAACTTCCAGACTGCAGTATGCTTTATGGGGGACTGCCTTTCAGAAGTATTTAGAAACTACGGCTATTCTAGAATTCAGCAGAGAGGTTGTTATTCATGATTTGCCATGCCAAGTCATGAATAACATGACTTGGCGTGGCTACAGAGGGATTGTAGCTCAATGTGATAGAGCACATGCTTTGCATGCAGAAGGTCCCAGGTTCAATCCCCAGCATCTAGTGGCGTCGAGAGCACATAATGCAAGCCACATGCTGAAGCTAAGCAGGTATGAGCTGGGTCAGTGCTTGGATGGGTGACTGCCTCGGCTGCCCACATCTGTTCTCCTGCATTGAGCAGGGAGTTGGACTCAATGGTCTTATAGGCCCCTTCCAACTGTACCATTCTATGATTCTATGGATCTCCCAGGTAGGGCTGGAAAAACCCCTTCCAGAAACCCTGGAGAGCCACTGCCAGTTAGTGTTGACAATACCGGGCTAGACAGAGCAATTGTCTGACTCAGTATAAGGCAGGTTCCTATGTTTTAAGTAGATTACACCTATGCTTAGAGAAATTCATAAGCTTCCAGGCAGGGCCAGTGCAAGGCAGTTTGGTGCCCTAGGCAAATCAGATATTTAGCGCCCCCTTCCCACTTGAGAGCGCTGTATTTTTTTTTTCAAGGTTTCTGGTGCCCCCTTTAGCCCTGCGCCCTAGGCAGCTGCCTAGTTGGCCTAATGGTAGCACCGGTCCTGCTTCCAGGTGGTTTCTGGGCACCATTCCAAGTGCTAGCGTTGACTTTAAAATCCGGAAATCGGGTGAGGAACATGTGGCCCTCCAAATGTTATTGGACTCCAAATCCCATCAGCCCGAGCCAGTATGGCCAATGGTTAGGGATATTGGGAGCTGTAGTCCAACAACATCTGGAGGACCACATGTTTCCCACCTAAATGTATGAGACCCACCTGCCCTAAATGGTCTGAGACCAGGATATCTGGGGAACTGCTTACCCTCAAGCAACATTGCCTCGTTTAGTTATTGCTCCTGGAATCAGAAGTGAGAAGGAGTAGACACAAACATGGCATTTTTCTGCAGTGACATCTAGAATATCCTCCACAAACAAGTGTTTTGCCTTGCCCCCTCACTTCTTTTTTAGATAGCAAGTGAAAACACTTTGGTTTTGGTGTGCCTTTGAATGACAGGAGGATACATGGTTTTAGGAGGTGGTTTGCGGCTTTGTACTCTGGATTTGGCCATCTCACAGTCCCATCCTTGTCCTCCTCAAAGTCCAATGATTGAAGCCCATAGTAAAATGTGCCCTAGATGGTGGCCCTTTTAGTCAGTCAAACACTCCTTCCCCCTCCCACATTTAAAGCAGGGGTGGGCAACTTTGGAGGGTCCAGGGGTCACTTTCCACCCCCAGCCCCCCAGGGGCCATACTCCTGCAATGATGGCAAAAAAAAAAGTGTCAGTTTGCTGCCAAATTTTGGTAGCAACTGTGACGGAGGCTTAAAATGCAGACCGATTTTGCTTATTTTCAAGCTAAATTTGTTCCCTTTAAGCCTCTGTCATGGTTTACCACCGAAATACAGTGCCAAGCCACCAATTTTTGGGGGTGGCACAGCAGCGGTGGCCACACAAGAGGCCAAGGGGGCTGCATACAGCCCACAGCCCATGTGTTGCCCACCCCTGGTTTAGAGAAATGAAAACTAAAGACACTATTCAGAGACATAAAGTCTGCACGTGTGTATCATATCTGAAACATGAGTTGCTAATGAAGCCTCATTCTGAAGTGGTTTCATTTCTGTTGGCTTTGGAGGGAAGCCTGCTTCACCTCAGGATCCGTCAGAAACAGACCAAAGTAGCCTGATTTTGCTTGGGCTTCAAACTTTGTCTTCATCTGATGCACATCCCTAGATCATCTGTCCTTCCCCTGCACTGTTACTGCTTCTACACAGCAGGAAAAGGAATTCAAAGTTGCCAAGTTACCTTATACTCTTCCTGTTTTCAGAGATACATCAGTGAAGGACATAGCATAATACTACTAATGTTGTGCCACCTCCAGGAGTACCACTGCAATGGCACCTCTGGTCATGTTAATTTCTGCATGTCGTAGGAGTGGGTTGTGCCAATATTTTTACATTCTATCCTCCTTTGCATTTGCTAATATCACTGTTTGTTAATATCACAGCTAAATATAATCTAGGCTATATCTAGCAAGCATAAAACAAAAGAAAATCCTTACATCCATCAATGCCTCAATATAAATCAATATACCATTTTGTCCAAACAAACTATAATGGTTTCCATAGGTTGTACTAGTTCTATCTATTGGCTCAATCCTATGCATGTTTAGACAAAAAAGGCCTACAACTTCCAGCATGCCCCAGGCAGCATGACTGGCTGGGGCATGCTGGCAATTGTAGGCCTTTTTTCCAAACAGCTCAAAACATGCATAGAGTGCACCCTAAAATTATTTCTAGGCATTTTTTTCCCTTTATGGTAATGCGGTTGCAGCCTGGGCTAGGAGGCCTTGGATGTCCAGGCCGCGGTAACATGTACCCTTCCCCCACCATGTTTGACCTTGGTAGAAGGTCAGATTTGTCCTTTAACACTGTATAACATAATAATACAATTTCTGCAGTCCTCAATTCTATTTGACTTTTTTTGTCTTAGGCAGTTCAATCAGATTTGTTTAATTGCACTTTTGCATTTATACTGTCCTTTTATCCCTATAATTGAATCGCTGTTATCCCCCCCCCACCCCCACATCTCTGTATCTATTCTATCAAGAATTCAAGGGAGACAGATATTTTTCTGGGCCTTTAGATGGTTGTATTAAGATTTCCTGTCCTTGCATACCCTCATAGACAGTCTATCCCCAGCCAAACTGAGTACCTATGAGATAAAAACATTCCTGCCAGGTTTCCAATTCTAATAGTATAAAAATATTCTGCCCTGTTTCAGTGATATGCAAAGAGAGAGAGAACATCTCAAAAGAGCAGCCTTAAACCAGGATCAGATTGGTTCTTTAAAAAAAGTAATACAGGTTGTTTTGGAACTACAACTATATTCCTGAAAAAATGTCTTTTTGAGTTGGCTCATTAAGTTGATCACAAGTCTTTTCCACCAGCAGGAGCATTCCCTGAGCTGAGTTCCACTCAGAACATTCCCGCCAGCAGAAGGGGAGGGTGATATTTGCCAAATCCCCCATCCCTCTGCAGTCCCTGGTGCCACCTCCCCCACTTTTCCAGAAGTTTCACTCAGCCCTCCAGAGCAGATTTGGGGAGAGGCATAGAGGACTGCAGGGAGAGGAGCAAATTGAACGTTGCCACCTCCTCCATTCCCAGTGGTATAGTGGTAAATTTTGAAGTGCAGGGCTCATCATGACAGTCCCCGTAGCCACACTCCCAAGCAGAGTCCACAAGTTCAGTCAGCCACATCAACAAACCATTTCTAGTAGTTTTCATTTCCACCAGAAGCAGGTCTTTCATAAAGCTGATGGGTCTCAATTGCCCATTCAAGACCAAGCCACCCCAAAATACGTTGCACCACAATATCTTGTTGCTGGGAAAATTCATGTCCCCGCAGATACTGTGAGGATTGCAGCAAAGATCAGAAGGAACAGGGAAGTCTGAGTGGGGTGGCAGATGGCATCAGTGTCCCTGCTAATAAAGATGCACTGGTGCTGTGTTCCTGTGAGCCCTGGAGCCAATACATCACTGTCCATTCCACCAGTGGGATTCCTCCGCTGGGTCAGAAGAAGCCTCCCATGGACAGAAGGAGCTGTTTGTCTGCGGGGGCAGATTCTGAATCCAACTCATTGTGTTCAGTGTATGAGGAATGCTTTATGGATGACAGCTATACTTTAATGATACATGCTAACACTTGTGGTTATCAGAATGTTGAGAACCATTTCATCATCCACTGGCATAACTGAAAGAAAGGGTCAGGTCCATATTCTACCTGAATTTTAAAAAAACAACAAAGAAGGTATCAAGGAAAGGGTTGTTACAGAGGGAGTACCTAAGCTTGCCTAAGACCACCCAATATGTTCTTGGCTGAACTGAGCTTTGAACTGGGAGCTCCTAGCTCATAGCCTATCTTTTTAACTGCTATGCATCAGCCCTCAGAAGTATTCTGCTACAGCTGGAATTTGGACTTGACCTTTGAAGCTCCTGTGTACAAAACTGCCAGGATAGCAAATTATATACAGATTTATTTGAACTATATGACATACATAAAAGGAGCATCTTCTGGAGTATATTGCATAAACAGAGCATTTTCTGACAAAATATATTAAAAGTATCAATGCATTCAAATCATTACAAATTCAGAATATACAAGAAGGATCTTTTTTACATAGCTACTTGCCTGAAGTTATCCAAACCACATAGTGCATGTAGTTCACTTAACTGAGATGCACATATATTATTCATTCCAGCAAAACCTACTGGGACAGCAATGACAGTCATTGGAGAAATTGCTTCCACTTACATTCATGCTTGCTTGATACTGACACCAAATATGCTTTCTATATGCCACATGCCAGTGCAATGACTTTAATGGTGCTCTTACACCTAAGGAAGATGGTTTTTTAACACTTGTACACACACAAAAACCCAAGTGGAAATGTCAAAACTATTAAGAAACTACAAGTACACCAAATAGAATCAGCACTGTACTAAAAGAATGTGTGGTTATAGTGTGGTGCTGAAAGGCAGGAAGCTATCGTTTGTATAATGTCAACCTTAGCGGATTTGTACATGCACAAGAATGAGAGAGAAGAATGTGAATTATTTCCCACATTCTTCATAGCTTTGGTCTATTCACTGCATTATTAGAATTGATATAAGAGCCTCTCTTTCTCATAAAAACACACTATTTTCATCTTATCTTAGTTGTTGTGCATACTTTATTTTGTAACTATGAACCCGAAACGCATGACAGATTTGTCACCACCATTGAGGGATAAAGGCTATATCCTTCCAAAACTCTGCAAGGGACATGCTTATACTTGCCACTAAAAGCTCTTTGGGGGGGGGGGGATCTATAATGTGAATGTGATGTCTAAACCAAATTATTTAGGGAGGTTAAAACAAAAAGGGACAGTGAAGAGATCTAACTAGGGGAATGGGCTTCAAAATAGCAAATGTGATTCAAAGTGATGCACATGCGGGCAAAATAATCCCAACTTCATATATACACTGATGAGTCTGAGGTAGTGGCGGGAGTGCCTGACCAGGAAGGGAATGTTGGTCAGCTCAATGAAAATGTTGACCCAGTGTGAGGCTGTTGTGAAAAGGGCAAATTCCATGTTGGGGATCATTAAAAAAAGAATAAAAAATAAAACTTCCAATATTACGATGCCTTTATACAAATCTATGATGCGATGACATTTGGATTTTGGAATACTCTGTACAGCTCTGGTCACTGTTACTCAAAAAAGATATTGTACAGCTGGAAAAGGTGCAGAAAAGGTCAACCAAATGAACAACTCCACTGTTAGGAAAGGTTACATTTTGGGCTTTTTGGTTTAAAAAAAAGCAAGTAAGTACACTCTTGATGAAACATAAAGTCAGTATTTCACAGATGGGAGTTTTTTCCAACCAGGCACTTTATCTCAACAGGAAGAATACCCCCTCTCCTAAAAGAAACTACCTCGGAGATTAGGAGGTCAAGAGCTTTTACCCAATTATCATTTATTGGATAATGTTCAACCCCCATCTCTCCAAATGTCTGCAAACAATGGGTGTATTTCCTTGGTCCAGGCTGAAACCTTGGAATACTTTTCGGTGTTCAACTGACTAGCTAATAACAAGGGAGGTCCACTATTAAATATCGTCTCATGGAACATTGCTGGTTGGAAATGGAAGGAATGTGATACAGAGCTTGTACACTTTCTTTCGAGTTTCCATATCATCCTCCTGCAAGAAACATGGTCGGAAACGGATATCTCCATGTCTGGCTGTGCCTCTTTTTGTATGCCAGCCATGCCTGCAGCCCAAATGGGACGGTGCAGAGCGGGTCTTTGCTGCCTTGTATCTGTAGCCACTAATCTGGAATACAAGATACTACCTAATCTCCCCCCTTTAGCTACGGCCATTTTACTTAAAGGCACCGCTTTCTCCCTGCTGATTATTAATGTTTACCTACCCCCAAAAAAGGGCAAAGCAGGGAGCCTGGCACAATGGGAGGCTCTAAATGATTATCTTCTGGGCCTGGAGGCAAAATATCCTACTGCTGAAATATTAATGGCAGGCGATTTTAATGCTAGGATTGGATCTGATATCCCTGCACTGTTATAGGCCATGGGTTATGAAATAGATGAGTCCAAGTTAGAGGTGTTACCCCACGTTAGATGCTCCAAGGATCACCTAATTAACTATGCAGGTATCTGTTTGGGCAAATTTGTAGACAGTAACAATAAAACTATCCTGAATGGGTCCTCTCCCCTTGATACCCCGGGCGAATTCACGTTTAGATCCTCACAGGGAAGAAGTGTGATTGACTATATTCTAGTCTCGCCCTGACTAAGATTAGTACCATATATACTCGAGTATAAGCCGAGTTTTTCAGCACATTTTTTGTGCTTAAAAATGCCCCCCCATGGCTTATACTGGAGTCAGTGCCGCCGCCGCCGCCGAAGCCCCGCTGCCGCCGAAGCCCCACCACCGCCAAAGCCCCCCAGGACCCCCGCCGCCACCCCCAGACCCCCCCCCGCCACCCCCATCACTGTACCTGCTCCCACCACCGAAAGCCCCACCGCCGCCGAAAGCCCCGCTGCCGCCGAAAAAGCCTCCCCGCCGCCAAAGCCCCGCCGCTGCCGAAGCCCAGCCGCCGCCGAAGCCCCCCAGGACCCCCCGCCACCCCCCCATCACCGTACCTGCTCTCGCTGCTGAAAGCCCCGCCGCCGCCGAAGCCCCCCCAGGACCCCCGCCACCCCCGTCACCGTACTTGCTCCCGCCGCCGCAAGCCCCGCTGCTGCCGAAAAAGCCTCCCCACTGCCGAAGCCCCACCGCTGCCGAAGGCCAGCCGCCGCAGAAGCCCCCCCAGGACCCCCCGCCACCCCCAGGACCCCTGCTGCCACCCCCAGACCCCCCCGCCAACCCCCGTCACCGTACCTGCTCCCGCCGCCGAAAGCCCCGCCGCCACCGAAGCCCCCCCAGGACCCCCGCCGCCACCCCCAGACCCCCCGCCACCCCCGTCACCTGTACCTGCTCCCGCCGTCGAAAGCCCCGCCGCCGCCAAAAAAGCCTCGCTGCTGAAAGCCCCGCCGCCGCCGAGGCAGCGGCGGTGGCTGAGGCGACAGCGCGGTGGCTGGCGACAGGCGGCAGCAGCAGGGGCCCTGAAGGAAGAACCAGCAGCAGCAGCAGCAGCGAAGAGCTCGGCCGCCCGCTTGCCTCAGAGCCGGTCATGTCCCTCAAGCAGTCGCCGCTGTCGGGAGCGAGGGAAGGCGGGGAAGGAGGAGGAGACAAGCGCCGGGCCAGCTGCTGGCCACCTCCAGGCGAAGAGCTGGGAAAGGCAAGGCAAGAGCAGCAGCGGAGGGATCCGGGCGGGGCGGGAGAGAGAGAGAGAGAGGCACGGAGGCCGCGAGCGGGGCGGCAGGCTCAGGTGATTTCCCCTCAGGCAAGCGAGGCTTCTTGGCGGGAAGGCGGTGAAAAGCAGGAGAAGGAAGGGGAGGGGAATTTTATTGGTATCTATCTTTTGGTGGGAAGGGGAGGGGAATTTTATTGGTATCTATCTTTATTTTTTTAAAAAAAAATTATTTTTTAAATTTAAAAAAAATGCAGTAGCTGCTGCATTTCCCACCCTAGGCTTATACTCGAGTCAATAAGTTTTCCCAGTTTTTTGGGGTGAAATTAGGTGCCTCTGCTTATATTCGGGTCGGCTTATACTCGAGTATATACGGGTATATGATTTTCAAGTAGGTGATCATTGTGTTAGCAACCACCAGCCACTATTTGTCTCTGTAGCATGCACCTTTCTAGGTGGCAAGCCACCTGGTGTTAATCAATCTCCATGTTTTACAAGAGTTAGGTGGAATAACAAAGTCAATACCGTTATTAGCCTCGGCTCCTGTCATTGCTCTTAACCAAAAGATGGATAAGGCACAGGACATTGACATGGCTCTTTCTTACTATGCTTTGCTATCTAGGAAGATAAATGCTGTATTACAACAACAGGCACCTGTTGGTGGTGGGAAAGGATCACATAAAATGCCCGTCAGTTGGTTTGATGGAGAATGTCAACTGCTGAAAAAACAGATTCGCGCAATATGCCAACTGCATGGCAATAGTAAAACAAACACCCTCCCACCTAAATACCATGAACTGAAAAGGATATATAAATTAACCATTAAAAAAAAGAAGAGTGAGCTGCAAAAGAGGAGATGGACCTGTTAATTCAGGCCTCACAGCCTAGTAACACCAAACAGTTTTGTGTCCTGGTGTCCAGAGCCATTTCAAACAAATCTGGCCCGCTTGACAGCAGAGTGCCTCCGCAGGTGTGGAGGGAGTTCTCTGCAAACATATTCTATGATCCAGCAGCTCCGGATCTCTCTCTGGCAGATTCTATGCCACCTAATGTGAGATAAAATGTGAGTCCAATGAGATAAAAAAAACTAATTAGCCAGTTAAAGGATGGCAAGGCTCCAGGTCCTGATGAATTCCTACCCGAATTATTAAAAAAACATTTGGAATGGTGGGCATCCCCCATAGCTAATCTTTTTTCTTTAATAGATATTACTGGAAGGGTGCCTTCAGTTTGGCCAAAGTCCATTATAGTGCCCATCTTTAAAAAGGGGGACCCAAAATTGCCAGAAAACTATTGCCCAATAAGCTTGCTGTCAATCGTGGGCAAGCTTTATGCTAGGCATCTATTGGGTAAACTGTCAGACTGGATCGATGAATATCATATCTTAGGCCAGGAACAAATTGGGTTCTGCAAAAATAAATCTACTCTGGACCACTGTATTGTGCTGGCACACTTGGCAGAGAAATATAGCTGCCGGGGGGGGGGGGGGAATTGTTTACAGTTTTTGTTTTGCTTTTACCTAAAAGGGGCCTTTGACTCTATTCCAAGGGAATTACTGTGGTCTAAGTTAAGAAAGACAACCATTGATAGAAGGCTGCTGTTCCTCATACAAAAACTCTACTCTAACACTAGTTGCCAGGTGCGATACGGCTCTCTCGGCGAATTGACCGAAGAGTTCTACACCAATAGAGGGGTCAGACAGGGGTGCATTTTGGCACCCTCCCTTTTTAATCTGTTCATGAATGATCTCTCTTCTGCATTACCAAGAGTGGAGGGTCACTTCCCGAAAATGGGTACTCAAAAAATCCCACTTTTACTCTATGCGGATGACGCCATTGTTTTATCGCAAACCCAGTTGGGATTGAAATGTCTTATAGTTGCCTTTGCCACATATTGTGATGCAAATGAGTTGACTATTAATCCTGAGAAATCAAAAGTTATGGTTTTTTCCAATGCTTGGAGACGTATGTGCTGGATTCTTAGAGGCGTTAACTTGGAACAAGTAAAAGAATACAGTTATCTGGGTTTACATAGAATCATAGAAAAGTAGAGTTGGAAGGGGCCTACAAGGCCATCGAGTCCAACCCCCTGCTCAGTGCAGGAATCCAGGTCAAAGCATCCCTGACAGATGATTGTCCAGTTGCACCTTGAATGCCTCCAGACTGGGAGAGCCCACCACCTCCATGGGAAGTTGATTCCATTGTCTTATTGCTCTAACAGTCAGGAAATTTTTCCTGATGTTTAGGTGGAATCTAGGTTCCTGTAACTTGAGCCCATTATTCCGTGTCCTGCAAACTGGGATGATCGAGAAGAGATCCTGGCCCTCCTCTGTGTGACATCCCTTCAAGTACTGGAAGAGTGCGATCATATCTCCCCTCAGTCTCCTCTTCTGAAGGCTAAACATGCCCAGTTCTTTTAGTCTCTCCTCATAGGGCCTTGTTTCCAGTCCCTTTATCATCCTTGTTGCCCTCCTCTGAACCCTCTCCAGTTTGTCTATGTCCTTCTTAAATAAAGTGTGGTGCCCAGAACTGGACGCAGTACTCAAGGTGAGGCCTGACCAGTGCCGAGTAAAGGGGAATTATCACTTCCCGCGATTTGGAAGCTATACTTCTATTAATGCAGCCCAAAATAGCATTTGCCTTCTTTGCAGCCACATTGCATTGCTGGCTCATATTCAGTTTGTGATCTACAGCAATTCCAAGATCCTTCTCACTTGTAGTATTGTTGAGCCAAGTGTCCCCCATTCTGTAACTCTGCATTTGGTTTCCTCTCCCTAGGTGCAGCACTTGGCATTTATCCCTATTAAATTTCATTCTGTTGTTTTCAGTTGGATTGCCCATCAACACTTCACTATTAATTCGGCTATCAGGAGTACGATGGCTATTGCCCGTTTCTTTTACACGCAGGGGGGACAACATGTTCCTTCTGCAATACGGGTATTTAAAACCAAAATTGCGGCCCAATTGTTATACGGTGTACCTATTTGGATAAGTGCAGTCGACGTGGGGATAGAGCAAGTTCAAGCTAAATTCCTACGATGCATTCTGGGAGTTCCTAATTGTTTTTTTTTTTTTTTAATATATTTTTTATTTAAATTTTTTCCGAACAATATATAAAATACAAATACATAACATACATAAAAAGAAAAGGAAAAATAATAATTAATAACATATAAACTACAAAATACATAAACATCCAAATTATACTACAAATAACCAAAAACTTAAACAAACAACTACCTATACAAATAATAATAAAAAAAAAAAAGAAAGAAAAAACACATATTCTAAACCCCCACCCACACATATAACGTTTCCCCCCCTATAGCCGGGACCCATTTATCCCGCTCATGGCCTACCACACCGTCAAGGGGGGGGGGCGAAAGGATCCACCACCTGCTCATGGCAGCAGCTGTTCTTCTCCTCCCGATTAAACATTGATCATATTATTAAACCTATTAATCCTGCACCTATTATATCCTGGTTACCTAATATTATATCCCAATAAGGAAAGAGAGAAAAATAGAGTTGAGAAAATTTTATAAGTATTAGTATCAAAAAATATTAATATTATATCCCAATAAGGAAAGAGAGAAAAATAGAGTTGAGAAAAATTTGTAATTATTAATACCAAAAATATTAAAATTAACAAATAAAACTTAAATCGTAATTCTTTTTTTTTTTTTTTAATATTACCCTTCTACCACACCAATCGTCTTTCTTTCTATCTTTGCTTCCATCCGAACACATAATCCTTAGCGCAGCTCACCACCAACCGCTCCTTGCTCTGCCTGTGGTCCATCTCCATCTCCATCTTCTTCCAAAAGTCCCTTTTCACGCAGTAGCTCCATTCCTTGACTCCAAGATGTAATCCTATGCTTTTTCCCATCAAACATAAAAGTTAAATATACTGGGTACCCCCAGCTATATGAAATTCCCTTCTTCATCAGAACAGTAGTGCAAGGTCTCACGCTACGCCTCCAATTAATTGTTTGTGAACATAAATCATTGTAAATTTGCACGGGAGCTCCTTGATACATCAGCTGATCAGATTTCTGCCTAATTGCTTTCATAAATAATTCCTTTTTATAATAGTTGGCAAAACTCATAACTACATCTCTGGGAGTTATTCCTCCCCTTTTGAAAGCCACTCTGTAAACACGCACAATATCTTCTTGTTTCCATTGAAATTCAGGGGCCAATAATTTTAGCCAGTCCAAAATCATATCTCTCAAATTCCTGCCACCTTCCCTGCCACCTTCTGGAAATCCTCGAAGTCGGGCGTTGGACCTCCGCTCTCTGTCCTGAAGGTCAATAATTCTCCGCTCCAATTGATCAAATCTTAAATCCTGCTCCTGAATTTTTTCAATATTATCTTTCACTCCTTTTTCCACCACTATAACTCTGTCTTTCATAACTTTCATATCAGCAGTGATTCCCAAGACTGATTTTTGTATTTTTTGAAGCTCAGTTTGAACCTCTGACACAATCTGCTCTTTGTTTTGATTCAACTCAACTTTTATCATCACTTGAAAACGTGCCAGCAATTCATCAAGATTCATTTCTTTTTGTTTTAATTTCACCACGGAAGAAGTACTGCCTTCCTCAGATTGCCTTGCAGTTGATTGGTCATTATTGCTGTCCATTCCAGCCGACATCTTCCTATTTCCGGGTGATGACTCAGCACTTAAAGTTTCACTTTGAGAAAGTTTATCAAATCCCTTAATCTCACCCTCCGGATAATTATTAACCAATCCGTTTGTCCGTTCTTTTTCTATCTCTGTTCTCTGCAGCTGGGTAACACTAACATCCGAAGCGTGAGTTCTCTTAGAACGAACCCACACAGGCTCAGCTTTCTTTTTATCCCGGCCTCTCGGCATTTAGCACTTGATGGCCGTTATAAAGCAATAAAAAAAGTTATAAATCCTGTTCTTTCTTAGAGAGCAGACGCTTAACTCTTCCCATCCAGGTAATCAATCGTTCCTACTCACATTTCTTCATTTGCAAGGAATAATACTGCTTTTAAGTTTTTCTTCATCGGGAGCAACCCGAAACAGCTACCAGCCCGTCCAGCCGGAAGCTCCTCCCCCCGGGAGTTCCTAATTGTGTCTGTTATGCAACCATGTACTTAGAAACAGGATTAGGCCTGCTAGAAGTGAAAGCGTGGATTCAAACTTTTAAGTTCTGGCTGCACTTACACTTTACATCAGGGGACCACAGTTATGTATGCCATATGCTAAGGGACAGCTATATTAGTAAATGGGCCTCTTTGGTGCAATGGGAAATTAGGTCAATTGGTATCCACATGGACTCTATTCTTCTCGGTCCACAGCAAGTGCTCAGACTGTTATTGCAGAGATTGTTTGATATTGAGAGACAGGAGTTAAGCTCACTAGCAAATAGATCCTGTTCCCCCACTGCAAGTGGGGTAACTCCAATCTATGGCCTTTCAGTGTCATATCTCTCAAATATCAGTGACCCACAGGCTCGCAGAGCATTTTTGCTAGCTAGATTCAACATTCTTCCATCAGCGATCTTGCAGGGGAGGTATCAAGGAACACCATATCAGCAGAGACACTGTCCGTGTATGGCCGGGGAACCTGAATCACTGAGGCACATCCTCCTTTATTGTAAATTCTATTCTAAAATAAGAGAAGACACAATTTTGCCTTTCCTTAGGAGGTTTTGTGGTATGCCTGACGATTGGCTGGTCACTTTCTGCCTAAACAACCAAAACCCAACTGTCACCTCTGCAGTAACAAACTTCCTCTTACCTGCTATGAAAAGGAGAGCTTTTATTATTTATTATTATTTATTATTTGCATTTATTTATCGCCTATCTGGCCAGCAAACCGGCCACCCTGGGCGATGTACAAAAGATAAAACAGAATAAAATACATTAAAACATTTTTCACCATTAAAATACATTAAAACAGTATAAAATTTTAAAATCTTAGCCCACCCCATATTCCCGCCTGAATAGCCAAGTTTTTAGTGAGCGGTGGAAGCTCAGCAGACAGGGGGCATGGCGGAGGTCACTTGGGAGAGAGTTCCATAGTACGGGGGCTGCCACAGAGAAGGCCCTCTTCCTCGTCCCGACCAGTCTAGCTGCTCTGGCTGAAGGGACAAGGAGAAGGCCGTCTGTGGCACATCTTGTTGAGCGACCCACTTGATGTTGCTGGAGACGCTCCTTGAGATAGACTGGACCAGAGCCGTATAGGGTTTTAAAGGTCAAAACCAACACCTTGAATTCGGCTTGGCAAGCAACTGGTAGCCAGTGTAGCTCCTTGAGCACTGGCGTGATGTGATCCCGCCGGCGGCTGCCTTTAACCAGGCGAGCCGCCGCGTTCTGTACCAGCTGTAGCTTCCGAACCGTCTTCAAGGGTAACCCCACGTAGAGTGCATTACAGTAGTCTAGGCGAGAGGCAACCAAGGCATGAACCACTGAAGGGAGCAGATGATTAGGAAGGTAGGGGTGCAGCTGCCGTATCAGACGGAGTTGATACAGCGCCGCCCGGCTCACAGCTGCCACCTGAGCCTCCATGGACAGCTGGGAGTCTAGAATGACCCCCAAGCTGCGGACCTGGTCCTTCAGGGGTAGATGTACCCCATTCCGCACCAGGTCAACATCCCCTAACCTCCCCTTGTCCCCCACCAGAAGTACCTCGGTCTTGTCGGGGTTCAGCTTCAGCATGTTCCTTCCCATCCAGCCACCCACTGACTCCAGGCACTTGGACAGGGTCTCAACGGCCAACCTTGGTGAGGATTTGGAAGAGAGGTAGAGCTGTGTGAGAGGTAGGGAATATGGTAGGGAATAAGTGAAAATGGTTTTGTTCAAAGTATGTTTTATCATGGAAGATAAGTATTGTTTTACCTGTACTCATGTAATATCCTGGGTGCGATTTGTACTGTATAATAAAATAATTTGTAAAATTTGGGTCATATGACCGTAATAAAGTGTCAAGTTTCAAGTTTCAAGACATCTTTTTTTAAATACACTATATGCTTCTGGCAGCTTAAATCTATTAGGGGTTTTTTAATGACACATATGGCTAAATGCTTTATTGAAATGTATGACCTTTCTATGATGATTATTCTTCTAGTCTGATACATTTATTCCATAATGCTAGGTTATGTTCATACCAACTGTATGCCCATTACCTAATGTGGTCCCATTCTAACAACATATCCGTCCAGGATGAACATGTTAAGAGGGGATTGGGACTGTACCCACTGGCCCCATCATCATAAAGTCTGAACACAGACTCTGTACTTAAAATTGTATATACATAGGCTGTGTCCGCATTTCTTTGGGGTACAGATCACATATACGGTTTGTATATGGCTATGTTTTCTTCAGACGCGATGATTAATGCATAGATATTGGGAGGTGGGACCGGTGGATATGATCCCATTCCTCATGAATGAAACATATAAGTCAACACATAAGCCTTCAGCAAGTAAAAGAAAAAAGCCCCACATAAGTACAATGGAAAACAGAACAATGGGAACACAAACAATCTAAAGGAAATGCACACACCACAGACAACAGTGTCTTTAAAACCTCCATTGTCAGAGCTAAATTAATATACTGTATAGCCAACCTTTTGTACACTATGTACAAAGCAACTACATAGCAGCTTAAACCCCATTCTATGATTTGTCTAATACCGTCTAAATTGTTGACTTGATATAAAGCTAATGACTATTGCAGATGGACTTCTGCAAAGTTATTTTTATATGTCCCGTCTGTTGTTTTTTCTCACATGTAGTGATCTGATCCAGTGTATAAAGTCCAGCTCCAGAGCACTGGATGTTATCAGTGTTATAAGTGAACACCAAACAGTACTATAATGGCTTAATCATAGTCAGAATTTTGGCCACTTCCTTTAAGTAGTATTTAAGAATGTAGTCATGTTTCAAGCCAGCTTTGAAACTGAAGATTATAGATGTTTTCAACCCTTGAATTGATTATTTCCTCTTGCCAAGAAAAATAATGGTTAGGTTTAAAATTCCAGAGAGATTAATATTAGTCATGCCTTAATATTAACAAAGCAAGAATACTCTGACAAACTACAAAGAGACTGGTAGAATCTTAAAGACTAACAAATATACTGCATTATAAGCTTTTGTAGGTCAAGGTCCATTTTGTCAGATGTATGAAGATTTATCCTCAGTTGGCAGATACATATACATGGGGACAGACAGACCCTCCCTCCAGGTTTTTTTTTTTACCTGGTGGCTCCTCCTCTTCTTTTTCCTCTTCCTCCTCTGGCTGGCCCCACTGGCAAAACACGGAGGCACCCAGCTGAACCTGCAGGCCTCGCACGTGATTTTAAAAGGAAAAAAAATGTACCTACATTTTGAATAGCAGTGATCTAAACCAATCAGATGCTACCTTTGGCACTGTACCCTCATTGGTGATGTCCCCCCCCCCTTCAAAGATAGCATCCAATTAGTTCAGATTGCTGCTACTCAAAATGTAAGTACTTTTTTTCTTTCAAAATGGACTGCTGGGACTTACAGGCTCAGCTGGATACGCCAGTGCTTTGCCAGTGAGGAAAGCCATGGGAAGAGGAGGAGGAGGATGGCAGAGGCAGCAGATGTGGCAGGCTCAGGGACAGATGGGCCCTTCTAAGCGTCTATGTCATGACCCCCCTCCAGGAATCTTCCTCTGAGGATGAGTGTGACTCACCCAGTTCCCTGGACATTCCTCAGGAGCAGAGTTCAGACACTGCTGCTCAAGACGGGGTCGACCAGGCAGCTAAAGAGCTGGCAGGACCCTCTGGAATGACCCATGGAAGTTCCTCAGCCTGGCAGGAGTCAGAATCAGAGGTGGAGATGGTGCAGGCCCCAAGTCCTCGACAGCGAAGAAGGATGAGACGGCAGGAACAAATGCAGGCCCCCAGACGTAGTGTCCAGCTGCAAGCCAGGACATCGGCCTTGTGAGGCTTTTATAATCAGCCTGCTGCTAAAGAGTGTTGATGTATCTTTAACTAAAGACTTGGAACGAGCTTGAATGAGCTTGAGAGCAGGTGTGTCATTGAGTGACAGTCTACTAGACTACTCCCTTGCTGCAGATGATAGTAATCTGTATGAGCATGTGGGAGGTGTTTCACGGTATAAAGCCTAGCTCTACAATGTAATCCTTCTCTCTCACTGTGGTGGTGAGGAGCAGGGAGCAATGTATCTTGTATGCTGTATATAGTTTTGTAAATAACTCTTTGCATTAAATATATTATAAGGACCTACATAGTGGAATGGATTCTTTACAGGACCGCTGACCCTAATGCTACCGCTGACTCTGCTAACACACCAACAAGGTTATGGGCCCAGGCGAGCCAGAACAACCAGGACACCAGAACAGCACAACCAGTAACCAGCAGAGGATACCAGAGGTCTGGAAGGTAAAGATATTACTACAAGAGGTCCTGACATCTTGAGTGTCAACTTGCAAAAGTTTTTCTGCTTAATAACAGTTTGTAAGAAACTGCAAGCATGGCTCAAGGAAGGCAAAACAGTCAAGTATTTGAGAAACTAAACGACTTTAATTACAGCACGTGGAGCTATAAAATGCAAATGTATCTCAGAAGGGAAGGTCTCTGAAAAGCTGTAGAAGAGGAACCTCCAGAAGAGTATGAGGATTATGCAGACTGGAAAAAACAAGATGAAAAGGCTCAAGCAAGTATTGCATTGGGGATTGAGGATTCTCAAATTTCATTAATACGTTTTCAAAGTACAGCCAAAGAAGCATGGGAAGCTCTACAGATGGTTTATCTGAGAGAAACGGCAGGCAGTAAAGTTTTGTTGACTCGACGGTTGTATCGGCAACATTTGACACCTGGTGAGTCTTTGCCTGATCACTTAAAAACTCTTAGAGATATCTTTGGGCAATTAAGAGCACGAGGGATGGACTTTACTCCCATATCACAAGTATACATTATATTATCAAGCCTGGATGAAAGTTATGATGCCATTTCAACTTTGATAGAAAGTAAAGATGAAAAGGATTTAACTGTTGACTGGATAACAGGGAAATTGTTGGCTGAATGGGAAAAGCGACAAGAAAGAGCTAATATCAAACAGTCAGAGACAATGTTAAAGGGCAATAACAATTTATGAAGCCATAATAAAAGCAGCTGTGAATCAGCAATTACTAGAGGAGTTACAACCTTGAAAGTAAAGGAATGTTTCGTATGTGGCTCGAAAAAGCATTTAAAGAAAAACTGCTTCTTGCTACGAAAGGGCAGAACACAAGAAAAAACATGAAAGGAATGCTGAATGGAAAGGAAAACCTGGTGAACATAGTGCAGCAAGCAAGAAAGGCTTTATTGTAAAACTGAGTGATAATTCATGCAAATGGGTTTTGGATTCAGGGGCTGCAAGGCACATGACTAAAAAAAAAATCTATGTTTAAATCTTTGAACCTTAATGTAAAACATCAAGTTGTTGCATTAGCTGATGGTGGAAAAATACCTGTGTCAGGGGAAGGTGGAAAAATACCTGTCTCAGGGGAAGGTGGAAAAATACCTGTGTCAGGGGAAGGTAGAAAAATACCTGTGTCAGGGGAAGGAAAGGTAACATTTAAATGTTTGGATAATGAAAATCTTGAAGTCCTGTATGTACCTAATTTAGAATCTAATTTATTAAGTGTATCTCAGTTAACACTCTTAGGATTTGAAATATGCTTTAATGAGGATACATGTGAAATTAGAAAAAGAGGGAAAGTTTGTGCAATAGGATATTTACAAGATTCATTATATATAACTTGAAACAGAATCCTTGAAAATAATCTGATGGGGTGGAGGCGGAGCTAGCACGCCTAAGAAATGGCAGGCGTAGAGGGAGAGCTCCTCACCCTAAAACTAAAAAGGAAGACTCTACAACATTTAAAAAAGCCCAACAAGCAACAAAAACTTAAAGTTCTGATGGGGAATGACAGAGGAATCTAGCAAAACGAAAAAACAGCGAGATTACACACTACTTTCCCTACAAAGAAAGAAAAACACTGCACAAGGCAGTACAGCATACTCAGAGAATAAAAATGGCTACCGGAGAAGACAGAGAATACACAGAAGAGCCAGGATCAAGCGCACAGATATCGAATAACGAAATGAAGGAGGCAATATTACAACAATTAAAAACATTAAAACAAGAACTGATGAACCATTGGGCAGAACTGCTGGACACCAAACTGAAGGAAATAACAGAAATGGTGGAGGCAGTAAAAACAACAGCAAATAAAGCTGCAGAAAAAGCTCAGCAACAGGAGGAAAAGATAAAAACCCTACAAAGAGCGGTAGCGGAAAATAAATCAAAGATTGAAGACCAAGAAAATCGCAACCGAAGGTGTAATCTGAGAATAAAAAACTTGGAAGAAGAAGCAGAAGGTGAAAACATTAAGGTTTTTATAGCAAAATGGCTGACCTCATTAACTCCAGACTGCCCGATAGAAGCTGATGACTTAGAAAGAGCTCACAGGGCACTAGGACCCAGAAGAAAAAACTCCAGCTTTCCAAGAGACTTGGTAATATGTTTCAGCAGATACAACAAGAAAGACGAATTCTTTAAAAAGCTAAGACTTTTAAAAGAAATAAAATATAATGACAAACCTGTAATGATTATGCAAGACCTGGCACCAGAGACGCTGCAGAAAAGAAGACTCCTCAAACCCTACACATTGAAACTACGAGAACTGGGGCTTAAATATCACTGGGGATTCCCCTTCAAGATAATAATCCCCAACAAGGGACACACGCTGATTGCAGCCTCCCCACGGGAAATGACGGAGCTATTCAGAACGCTAGGCATCGAACTCCCGGCAGAGGCTACTCAGGAAGAAACAGATAATGGAGAAGAAGAAGCAGGCCAAGAGCCACAAGGAGACGGCTGGAACACTGTAAACAGACACCGAAAAAACAGGCGGGAAAGAAATGACTATGAAAATCCACAGACCCCAAGAATCCTGAGAACTCTGCCACAAAGGAAGAGATGAGAGAAACTGAGTAACAGTGAACCACAGGAGGTGACAAAAACAAAGTGAAAGACAATTGAAGTGTAAATATTCAAATGCATAGCAAAGGGAAGGGGGAGGAAAAGGGAGGAGGGAGACTAGCCCCAAAGGGGAGAGAAAATATTCTTTGTTTGTAGAGTCACGCTGTTTTAAACCATTGAAAAAATAGGGGGGGGGGGACTCTTGCCTCTATGTAGTCAATCTATGAAGGAATAGATTGACCTGCTCAGTTATAGTTTTAAAGGAATCTGAAAAGAACAAACCATAGCCTCAAGGCAGGGTGAAGAACACGTGAATCACTCTCTCTGTAAGGGGAGGGGAGGATCTCACCTGCATTCGCAGCTTTAGTTATGCTAAGAGAGAGCTGCAAACGAGTTTTAAAGTTAGGGAAAATGAGAAGGTTGGGGAATGACAGGGGAGGGAGGGAGGACACGACTGAGCTGGGTGCGATAATGGGCAAGGCAGACAGAAATTGGCATATACCATGGGAGACCTTAAGGTGCTAACTCTAAACATTAAAGGCATGGGGAATCAGTTAAAAAGGGCGAGACTACATAAACTAATAAGAGATCTAAAACCAAAAATACTATTTCTACAAGAGACACACAAAGCCCAAAAAAGGGAAGGAATTTTTAACAGTAGTCAATGGAAAACTATACATATAGCAAAAGGAACAAACAAATCCAGGGGAGTAGCAATATTAATACATAACACAGTGGACTTTGCAATACGGCAAGTACAGAAAGACCCCAATGGCAGATACGTATTTGTAGAGGGAACACTAAATCAAAACAAACAAATAGTATTAGCCTCATTATACAGTCCAAACGAAAGACAGCTAGACTTCCTACATAAAGTTTTGAAAAAGTTGAGAACCTTTTCAAAAGCAGAGGCAATAATTGGAGCAGACACTAATTGGAACATGCAAGGAGCTGAACCTAGAAAAGTACAAAAAGATATAAGATTATATAATAAAACAGACTCACATAGCACACGAGCAGGAAAACTTTTAAACATAATTCACAAATTTAATTTAAGGGAGGTATGGGCAGAACTTAACAACAAAGATTACACACACACATTTTGTTCCAGGGCACATGGAACTTTCTCAAGGCTAGACACAATTATGCTAACTAGTACACTGATGCAAAACGTCACAGTGGCAGATATAGGACCCATAAAAGTGACAGACCATGCACTGGTATCTGTTCAACTCACAGTAAACAACTATACCAAGAGTAATTATATATGGCGATTCAATCCCATCCTTTTAACAAACAAAGAAAGCAGAGAAAATTTACAAAAGGGAATAGACAACTACTTCACAGAAAATAAAGCAGGGGACACAACAGAAAGGACCAGATGGGAAGCAATGAAAGCGGTTCTTAGAGGACTGAGTATCAAAGAGATGAGCCACATGAATAAAAAGAGACGGACGCGAAAATCAGAAACAGAATTAGAACTAGAAAGACTTACTGTACAATATAAACGAACAGGGGAACAAAAGATCAGACAACAAATGGAGAAGAAAAGGACAGAATTAAATTTATTGGAATTAGATCAAACCATGATAAATTTACTATATATTAAACAAAAACATTATGAATTTGATGGAAAGGGATCCAAACTCTTGGCAAACAGGGTAAAAAAAAGGAGGGACAAAAACAAAATAAATGCTCTTAAAAACAAACAGGGGAATAAAACATATGACATAGAAGAGATGGGTGACATTTTTGTAGATTATTTTGAAAAACTATACAAAGGGGAAGAAAAAGACAGGAACATAATTAGAAAGTATCAGAGCAAAACAAACATCCCAGGACTAACTGAAGCAAGTAAACAAATCCTAGAACAAAGGATTACGATAGAATAACAGAAGCCATTAAAACACAAAAACCCAACAAGTCACCGGGACCCGATGGTTTTACAAGTGAATTTTATAAAGCATATACAGAATTATTAGCCCCAAGACTATTGTCATTATATAATGAAATTCTAGATGGAGCCTCACTTCCTAACACATGGACACAATCCAGAATCATCTTGATATTAAAACCAGGGGAAAATCCGGAGCTCCCAGAATCATACAGACCCATCTCTTTATTAAATATAGATTATAAAATATTTACCACCATATGGGCTAATAGATTAAAATTTGTGATAGGAGAAATAATACATGAAGATCAACATGGTTTTATTCCAAAAAGATATATAGCAGACCCTATACGCAGGCTATATAGCGTAATAAAATACAGTAAAAAAACAAACACCCCGCTAGCCATAATTGCTCTAGACTTGTTCAAAGCATTTGACAGTGTTAATTTACAGTTCTTACTGGAGAGCACATCTGTGTACAACTTTGGCCCAAATTTCTCTCACATTCTCAATGCCATATATAACAAAACAACAGCAAATATACGATTCAATTCTTATGATTCACGCCCTTTTCAACTAAATGCAGGAACCAAACAGGGTTGCCCCCTATCCCCTCTGTTATTCAATTTAGTTATAGAATTTCTAGCAGACAGACTCAGACATAATGACGCTATACAAGGTATACAAATTCAAGATCAACTTGAATACTTACTCAGCATGTATGCTGATGATTTGATATTAACAATACAAAACCCAATAGAGGCATTGCAACCACTACGTCAAGAACTGCAAGATTTTCAAGCGGTGTCTAGCTTAAAAGTAAATTACGACAAATCTGACTTCATGAGTTATAATATAGGGGCAAACAATCAACTTGACATTTCTAAAAATCTACAAATTCCTATAGTTCACAAAGCCTTTAGATATCTAGGAGTTCAAGTTGCAAAAAACCCAAACAAAACCTTCACACTAAACTATTCCAAAGTATGGGAAAATATCAAGAAAGACCTCAAAAGATGGAAAAGATTGAACTTAACCACAATGAACAAATTAGCCACCATCAAAATGATAGTCATACCTAAATTCACATACTTATTTTATGTTCTACCCATAGAAGTACCTATGAGATGGCTTAAATCATGGCAAGACACCCTAGAAAAATTTATATTTAATGGTAAAAAACCACGTATGGCAAGAAATCTCAGATACAGACCCACCATTGATGGAGGGTGGGGAATTCCATCACTAAAATTATACTATGAAGCTTACCAACTGAGACATCTATTATCATTCATGGCAGATAATAAAAATAAACATTGGGTCAAAATAGAAAATTTTTTGTTAGCACAAGATAATCCACACACAATACCCTTTGTCAAAAAACGAATAACACAAGGTATACAAAATCAACACTCCAACATGGAAATAATATTAAAGATATGGAAACGAAGAAAGGAGACACTGATGCCAGGAATTTCACCATTAATACCACTCTATGCACACCCAAATTTTCCAGTTAAAGACATACAGATATCTAGAGAATCACTGAAAAATAATAACCTATTGATATTACGAGACTTATATAATAACTCACAACCACTACCAAGAGACACATGGAGAAACACATTACGAAATACGGCAATTACTTGGTTACAATGGTACCAAATAAGCTCATTCATTAGACTAGAGAATGTGAAAAAACAAGGCACCAGAGATCTGACACAATTTGAAAAGATATTATTAACTTTTACAGATCAGGAAAAAGGATTAATGTCAGATTTATATGCACTTCTGATAAAAACAAACATGGGAAATAGCCTTCCTCTTAAAAGAAAATGGGAAAGAGAATGGGGAATGCAAATAGAAGATGAAGAATGGGAAAATATATGGGATGAATTCCCATTTAAAGCAATTTCAACAAAATTCAAAGAACTCTCACTGAAAATAATACAGAAATGGCACTGGACTCCTCACAAAATATCTCATATTAATAAAAACTACTCTCCCCTATGCTGGAGAGCCTGTGGAGAAATCGGATCACACAAACATATGTGGTGGTCCTGCAAGCAAGTATCCCGCTTCTGGACAATAGTTTTCAAAGAAATATCTAAAATTGTAGGGACAGAGATAACTAAAACTCCAGAATTAGCAATATTAAACATTTTTCAAAGAGATAATAAAAATTTATTATACAAGAACCTAATAAGATTTCTATTACAAGCTGCTAAATTACTAATAGCAAGAGGATGGAAAGATGCCAAAGGGCTAACCATCAATCACTGGTATAATGTGGTATGGGAAATTGCATTAATTGAAAAACTAACTCAAAAATTGAGAATTGCAGGGGGGAAAAGAAAACAAACTCTTTTGAAGCAGAATGGTGGCCTTTTATCCAATTTTCATACAGAACATCTACAACAAAAATACCTCAAGCCTTCCAGTACATTTGGATGCAATAAACTTACAAATATCCACCTATCACAAAACTGACTACTTTATGGCCGAAAAAGACTCCGGAAAAGGTGCCCAGCCAGATTTGTTCCTTTGAATGTTGGTTCGGGGGGGGGGGGATTACTTTGTTCTGATCTAATACAATTTCTGTAATGGATTAGATGTTTTGTTGGTTGTTCGGTTGTCTTGTATATGTTAAAATTCAAATAAACAAATTTAAAATATATATATATAATTGAAACAAAGGAGAGTAATAATAATGATGAGTCTGTAAGTCAAGTGAAAACAAATCTCTCCATTAGCAATTGTAATCCCCACAATAACTGTATTCATTTATATCACAGGAGATTTGGGCATATAAATTATAGAACTGTTTCTAAAATACCAAGTTTATGCAAAGGAATCACAATTAAGCCATGTCATAAATTTGTAGAATGTGATGTATGTAGTGAGACTAAATCACATAGAGCACCTATTGGGAAACACAGTGATAGAATCACAAGGAAACCATTTGAATTAGTACATGCAGATGTAGCAGGTCCTTTTAGGGAGAGTATAGGGGAAAGTAAATATTTTTTATCAATAGTAGATGACTATACTAGATTTGGATTTGTTTATCTCTTAAAACAAAAGAATGAAGTGTTTGGAAAATATAAATCCTTTGTACAGTGGGTAAATAATAGATTTGAATATTCAATTGGAACTTTACAAACAGACAGAGGAGGCGAGTTCATGTCAAATGAATTTAAAAGATTTATGGAAATGAGAGGAATAGAACATAAATTAACTGCTCCTTATTCTCCATTTCAAAACGGGGTTGCAGAAAGGAGGAATAGAACATTACAAGAAATGCTCAGAGCACAGTTAGAGGAAGGGAAATTATCAGAAGTTTTCTGGGCAGAATAACTGGTTACAGCAAATTACATTTTAAACAGAGTATTGACCTCCGTAACCAATACAACTCCTTATGAACTACTTCATGGAATAAAACCAAAATTGGGACATCTACGTGTGTTTGGATGTAAATGCTTTGTGCATGTTCAAGCAGAAACACGCAGACAATTATCCTCAAGAGGGCTAGAATGTAAGCTTCTTGGTTATGATTCTCAAACAAAGGGATATAGACTATGGTCTCTAACAAATAAAGAGATAATTGTAAGTAGAAATGTCATCTTTCATGAGCAAACGCAAGGAAGCAAAATTACCTCTGAAGTGTATCTACCTTTAAGTCAGAATGATACAAACTCAAAATTACAGGTTAGCAAACAGGAGAATACTGTTCAGGATAGTGAAACTGAAATTAAAATAGAACCTGAGACTGTAAGTATCTCAGAACCTGAGACTGTAAGTGAACCTATTTTAAGAAGGTCAGAAAGAGAAAGAAGAGCACCTGTACGTTATCAGGATGAATTTCAAAATTATCAACTTACACATAAGGCAATGAAAGTAACGTATGAACCAGAGAATTTTGAAGAAATTAAAAGTATGAAGCCAGAGATAGCACAGAATTGGTTTAAGGCTATGGCAGAACAGATAGAAGCAATGCATAAAAATAAAACATGGGAACTTGTACCTTTACCTGAAGGGAGAAAAGCCATAGGTTCCAAATGGGTATACAAAATTAAAAAGAATGAACAAGGTCAAGTAAAGCGATTTAGAGCAAGACTAGTTGCAAAGGGATTTGCACAAAAGTATAATGTTGAATATGAGTCAGTATTTGCACCCACAGTAAGATATGCAAGTGTTAGGCTATTACTGAAAATAGCAGCAGAGAAAAAATTGAAAGTCTCGCATTATGACATTAAAACTGCATTTTTATATGGAGATTTAGAAGAAGAGGTTTACATGGAACAACCACAAGCTTTTGTAAAAGATTCAAGTCTGGTGTGTAAACTTAACAAGTCCATATACGGATTAAAACAAACAGCTAGATGTTGGAATAAAAAGCTAGACAGTGTACTAAAAGAGCTTGGGTTTAAACAAAGTAATGCTGATCATTGTTTGTACATATGTAATAACAAAAATGGAACTGTGTATTTATCAGTATATGTTGATGATATTTTGTTAGTGTATGCTACAGATAAACAGAAAAGTATATTTGAAAAAGGTTTAGAGAAACATTTTGAAATCAAAGACCTAGGAAATGTGAAAAATTATCTAGGAATGCAAATAATTAGAGAAACCTCAGGATCTTTTCTAATTAACCAAAGTAATAAAATACAAGCTTTGTTGGAGTCTAATAGCATGGAAAATTGTAAACCAGTTGCTACTCCAATGACTATAGAATATCAAAAACAGGAAGATGAGAAAGAATTTGGAGATATAGAAAAGTTTAGAGGAATAATTGGAAGTTTGCTTTATCTTGCAAACATATCTAGACCTGATATAACAAATGCGACAAATATACTGAGCAGAAAGATATCTAAGCCCACAATGCAAGATTGGGCTGCGATTAAATGCATATTAAGATATCTAAAAGGCACCATTAATTACAAGTTGAAGTTGTCTGAACAGAGCACTGGTGATTTTTGTGTATATACAGATGCAGATTGGGGGACGTCTACAGACAGAAAGTCCACATCTGGAACTGTTTTCATATACAATCAAAAACCAATAGAATGGTATGCTAGAAAGCAAAGTCTTGTTGCCATATCAAGCACTGAAGCTGAATTCGTTAGTCTATCTTTAGCTTGTAATGAATTAGAATGGTTTAATCAATTGTTTGATGATATGAACTTGAATATATCAGAAACTGTGACAGTATATGAGGACAATCAAGCGTGTATAACAATGGCTAAGTCTGAGAAATGTAGACCTAAAACAAAACATCTTGATATACGTTATACTCATGTAAAGGATTGTATCCAGAAGAATTGGATTAAGTTACAATATTGTCCTATTGAAAATATGTAGGCAGATATATTTACAAAGCCACTATCTGCTGTAAAACATAAAACGCTAGTTGATAAACTAAGTATCACTGAATAGATTGAACAGAAAATTATTCAAGACGTCATTCCAAGTAAGAGGGCTTGTTGATGTATCTTTAACTAAAGACTTGGAACGAGCTTGAATGAGCTTGAGAGCCAGTGTGTCATTGAGTGACAGTCTACTAGACTACTCCCTTGCTGCAGATGATAGTAATCTGTATGAGCATGTGGGAGGTGTTTCACGGTATAAAGCCTAGCTCTACAATGTAATCCTTCATCTCTCACTGTGGTGGTGAGGAGCAGGGAGCAATGTATGCTGTATATAGTTTTGTAAATAACTCTTTGCATTAAATATATTATAAGGACCTTGTCAAGGTTCCGCTACTGCAGGGACCCCTCGACCTGCCTTTGGAAGATCTCTGCTTCTTCTCAAAGCCTCTCCCGTTCCAGGAGATCAAATCCTTTGCCTGCTTCCAGTAGCATGGGTGTAGGCTTTAGACGTGGTGAATAAGTCACTCCAACAAACCAGGGTACACAACAACACTTTACTTATTATATTAGGGTATTTACTTAATAGAGTGGTTATAATTCAAAAGCAAGTATGATAAAATAAAACAAACAAATACTATAAGGTTCTCTAACTTATCTTCAGACTACCTTTCTCCTCTGCAGTCAATCTCTCTCCCTCTCTCATCTCTCTCTCTCTCTCACTGCTGTCTGCTGACCACACCCCACACATATATAGCCCTCCCAGGAGTGGAAGGTTATAATCAGGTGACCTTGATCAGGAGACTAATTCTTAACTTCTATTGGGTACTAAAACTCTCAAACTCCCCCTCCCATCCTGGAGTGTTTGGGCCTTCAGGCTTCAACTAATCTAGGGAAGTGTTTGGGCCTTCAGGCTTCAGCAAACTTAAGCCTGTGTAGGCCTCAATCCTTCACATCTTCCCCCCCTTCTCCTCAAGTGGAACAATTTCCCTTTTACAGAAGAAAATTGTGAAACGTTAACCCACACAAAAAGGCAACGGTTTTTTGGTTATTTCCTAGACAAAGCATCAGCTATCACATTCTCCTTCCCAGGCACATGTTCAATGTTCATTTGAAATTCCTGCAATTTCCAAGACCATCTCTGAAGCTTGGAGTTGGTATTTTGCATTGTTTGTATCGACTGTAAGGCATGATGATCAGTCCATAAAGTAAATTCTTGCCCAAAAACATAAGGCTTGAGCTTGTCCAGAGCCCACACTACTGCCAGACATTCCTTTTGGATGGTAGACAGGTTTCTCTCCCTGGGTAGAAGCTTCCTACTCAGGTAGGCTACTGGATGTTTAACAGAGTCCTAGTCTTGTAACAATACTGCACCTATGCCAGTATCAGAGGCATCTGTAGCCACAATAAAGGTTTTTTCAAAGTCAGGTGCTCTTAACACAGGCTTTGAGCTTAAAATGTCCTTTAGTCTATCAAAAGCTTTTTGACATTCATCAGTCCACACAATTTTGTCAGGTTTACATTTCTTGGTTAAATCAGTCAAAGGTCCAGCAATTTCACCAAAATGGGGAACAAATCTCCTGTAATACCCAGCAAATCCCAAGAATTACCTGACCTGTTTCTTGGTTGTAGGTATGTCCCAGGTTCTGATAGCTTCAACCTTGTCCCATAAAGGTGTGATATGACCATTTCCAACCCTGTGCCCTAAGTATACTACCTCTGGCATCTTCTGCACCTGTAAAACTACTCTACTTCTCTCATAGTGTGGCTTCATCATATTTACATGTACTACCTTGGGTCTTTTTTCAGATTTTTCTTTAACCACCACATAGGTTAAATCATCCATTTTCTCTCTGACTGTGTAAGGGCCTTCCCAAGCAGCCTTAAGCTTGTCTTTGCGCAGAGGAAGAAATATCATTACCTGATCCCCTACCTCAAAAACTCTAGAGCGTGCCTTTTGTTCATACCAGAACTTTTGCACCTCTTGGGCTTTGGTTACATTGGCTTGAACTAGTTTACAGAGTGTATCAAGGGTTTGTCTAAGTTTTAACACATAATCCACCACAGAGGTTTTGTTTTCTACGAGTTTACCTTCCCAGTTTTCCCTCAGGAGATCAAGAGGGCCTCTCACTCTTCTGCCATACAACAGCTCGAAAGGTGAGAATCCCGTTGATTCCTGTGGAACTTCCCTGTAGGCAAGGAGTAGGTGTTGCAGTTTGTCATCCCAGTCATTTGAGTGTGTGTTTACATAAGCTCTAATCATTCCTTTGAGTGTGGCGTTAAATCTTTCCACCATTCCATTGCATTGAGGGTGATAAGGAGTGGTTTTCAAGTGTTTTACTCCGCAACACTTCCACAGACACTCCATTATCTCGGAGAGGAAATTTGACCCACAATCTGTTAAGATTTCAGAGGGAAATCCAGTTCTGCAAAATATAGTTAGCAAAGCCTCAGCTACAGATGGAGCATCTATAGAGGCTAGTGCTACAGCTTCCGGATATCTTGTGACAAAATCCACCACTGTGAGGATGTACTTTTTTCCCTTGCGGGTGGGTTTAGTGAAAGGCCCTACAATATCCATGCCCACCCTAAAGAAAGCTTCTCCTATAATAGGCAGAGGCTGCAAAGGGGCTTTACTGTGATGCCCTGCCTTCCCCACACGCTGACAGGTTTCACAAGACCTGCAGTACTCTGCTACTTGCTTAGCAATTCCAGGCCAAAAGAAGTTTGCCATGAGCCTTTGTTTAGTCTTGTTTTTCCCCATGTGCCCTGCGCATGGCACATCATGGGCTAGTTCTAGCAACCTTAGCCGGAATTGGTTAGGTACTACCAGTTGCTTTAGTGGTTCCCAGGTTAACTCTTGGGTTTTTGGTAACCACAGCCTATACAGCAATCCTTTCTCCCAAATAATCTGCTCCCTTCTTCCCTCAGAGAAGGGCCTCTCTTGAGGGAGAGCAACTCTTTTCAGAGGCTCCAAACTAGGATCGCTGAGGACTTCCTGTTTGAATTCCTCTACTCCTCTTAAATCAGGAAAAGGGGTCTCTAGCGCCTTCTCCTCTACAGAACCACTTGCCTCTGTTGTTTCACTGGTTTTCAGGTCAACAGGTTGCATGGAGGCTTGTTCTGTTGTTTCGGTTTGGGGAGGGTCTGGGGTTGGTTTTGGACCTTCCGGAATCTCTGTGGGTTGTACCTCTAGTACCTTTTCTTTTACCCCATTAGCTTTTGCCTGGTCCTGCCTTGAAATTTCCTCCCTTTCCTTTTGTTTGCGGGTTACCACACATATTTGAGCTTCTGGGCCCATTATATCCCTTCCCACAATGATAGGGGCAAATTGGGTTGGAGGTTCCATCACCCCAACTTCATACAGACCCCTCCATCCCCTCCATTCTATGGATAACCTTGCTACTGGGACTTCAAAGGAGGGACCATTCACTCCCTGGATCTCAATAGACATTCCTGGTACCAAATCTTCAGGTGTCACCAAATCTGCTCGGATCAGAGAAACATCAGCTCCAGAATCCAACATCGCCATAATGGTCTTATCCTTTATATAAACAGGTTCTTTAAACTGATTATTAACCTCTTCCCTGTTGGTGATCACAAATCCACAATTATAAGGTTTTTTTATGCTTGCTACACCTTGTGGCTTGGTTTGTTCGGGTTTAGGACTACCTAGGTTAGCTGGTGTTATTGCTTGTAACTTGGGGCAGCTACTCCTGATGTGGCCTGTCTGACCACACGAATAACAGGCACGGTCTCTGGGGTGAGAAGGATCAAAAGGAGGTTTTTTGAACTCCTTTTTACTTGGGGCTTCCCATTTCCCCCCCTTCTTCTCAGACTCAATCCTGGGGCCTAACCCTTCCCGGTTTTCAATCAGTTTGTCAGCCATTTCTGCAGCTTGGTTTACAGTTTCAGGATCTTTATCCTTAACCTTCAGTTTTATTTCTCTGGGCAACCGAAAATAAAACTGATCCAGAGCCATAAGCTCTAGCACCTTTTCCCTGTTGTCAGCTTTTGCTTCATCCACCCATTTTAATAGCAGGTTTTTTAATTTTGTTGCAAACTCTACCATAGATTTACCAGGTTGAGGTGTTAACCCTCTGAACTTTTTCCTAAAGTGCTCAGGGCCTAACCTGAACCTTTTAAACACCGTTTCTTTGAATTGAGCATAGGAAACAGCCTCCCCCTCTGGCATGCTATTATAAATCTCTGCCAGCTCCCCTTTGATTAAATTAGGCACAAACTTCATGTAATCACCCTCCTGCAATCTCCACTTCTGTGCTGCCCTTTCAAAAGTGGTCAGGAACACTTGTGGGTCTTCTCCTGGAGTGTATGCTGTGAAGTCCTTTGCGGTAACTCTGACAGGCTGCTCCTGTTTCAATTGCATCATCCTTTCCTCGTGTCTGCATTGCTCTTCCTGGGCCTGAAGTTGCTCTTTCTGGGCTTGAAGTTGCTCTCTCTGGGCTTGAAGTTTCTCCTGGTGCAGCTTTTCCTCATGTCTGCGTTGCTCTTCCTGGGCCTTAAGTTGCTCCTGCCGCACCTTTTCCTCGTGTCTGCGTTGTTCTTCCTGGGCCTTAAGTTGCTCCTGCTGCAGTCGAAGCCGTTCCCACTCTAACCAGGTCTCTTCTTCCTTCTGCTTTGCCACTAGCCGCAGTTCCTGTTCACGGAGCTCCCATTCTTTTGTTTGGGGTCCTGCTACACTAAGACTAGAGGGTGCAGCTCTTTCTATTGCCGCCTGGGAGATCAGCATAACTTTCAGTTCTTCTGCTGTTTTCTCCTCCCATGGCAAATTGTCCTTTTTACACTGCTCAATCAGGGCAGTTTTGTTCATAGAGAGGTATTGGCTCATTTTAATTGCCTCACTGGATCCCTATTCTGCAGTCCTGAAGTTAAAACATACACTGCTTTTGCCAGCTCTATTAGTAAAAAACCCAATTTCCGTTTGGAGTGCTTA
This sequence comes from Shinisaurus crocodilurus, assembly GCA_021292165.1. NCBI lineage: Eukaryota > Metazoa > Chordata > Lepidosauria > Squamata > Shinisauridae > Shinisaurus > Shinisaurus crocodilurus. The sequence goes on from CM037876.1 coordinate 264,627,638, forward strand.
ATCTCACTGTTCAGGATCCCACCCCTGCCACCATCTGTCAAGGTTCCGCTACTGCAGGGACCCCTCGACCTGCCTTTGGAAGATCTCTGCCTCTTCTCAAAGCCTCTCCCGTTCCAGGAGATCAAATCCTTTGCCTGCTTCCAGTAGCATGGGTGTAGGCTTTAGACGTGGTGAATAAGTCACTCCAACAAACCAGGGTACACAACAACACTTTACTTATTATATTAGGGATATTTACTTAATAGAGTGGTTATAATTCAAAAGCAAGTATGATAAAATAAAACAAACAAATACTATAAGGTTCTCTAACTTATCTTCAGACTACCTTTCTCCTCTGCAGTCAATCTCTCTCCCTCTCTCATCTCTCTCTCTCTCTCACTGCTGTCTGCTGACCACACCCCACACATATATAGCCCTCCCAGGAGTGGAAGGTTATAATCAGGTGACCTTGATCAGGAGACTAATTCTTAACTTCTATTGGGTACTAAAACTCTCAAACTCCCCCTCCCATCCTGGAGTGTTTGGGCCTTCAGGCTTCAACTAATCTAGGGAAGTGTTTGGGCCTTCAGGCTTCAGCAAACTTAAGCCTGTGTAGGCCTCGTGTGTCATTGAGTGACAGTCTACTAGACTACTCCCTTGCTGCAGATGATAGTAATCTGTATGAGCATGTGGGAGGTGTTTCACGGTATAAAGCCTAGCTCTACAATGTAATCCTTCTCTCTCACTGTGGTGGTGAGGAGCAGGGAGCAATGTATGCTGTATATAGTTTTGTAAATAACTCTTTGCATTAAATATATTATAAGGACCTACATAGTGGAATGGATTCTTTACAGGACTGCTGACCCTACTGCTACCGCTGACTCTGCTAACACACCAACAAAGAGCTCCAGCTGTGGGACAGGCGTGCCCAGGCAGCAGGCTCTATAAAAATGCTCACTCACTGAAGCCTGGGTATCGGGAAACAATTGGGAATGTTCCTGATTCCTGACCCTGCTCCTGAACCTTGCCTTGAACCCTGGACTCGACTTCGAACTGACCCTGATGAAACTGGCTAAAATCCCTGGACCGTCTGACCACGCTTTTCTCTGCTCCACTCCTCTGAAGCAGCACAGCTTCCTAATCTTATCTCAGCTGTACTTTTGGCAGCACTCCCAGAAGCAACGCCAGCTGCTGGCTGCTGGCCAGCCTCAAGCTGGACACTCTGGGCCCTTGACAACTCCCAGCCCATGTTGACTGCGGAGGGTGGGCTGAGCCCAGGACCCCCCAACCTTTTGGAACCAGTGGACACATTTGGAATTTTGAGGGAATATCATAAGTGTTCTCACAAAATGGCTCCCATGTGGAGGTTTATCCATTCTAACATGGCTGCCATTGTGGGCATGACCCGTAACAAAACACTCATTTCCCAGAGGGCAAACTGGTGAGATTAAAAAAAATAACTTACCCAAGAACAGAGGTGAGGTCTGAACTCCAAAACATAAAACCACTCTTTTGAACCCAAATAAATAGGGCACTGGAGGGCAGCACTTCATTTTACAGCACACCAGCCTCCCAGCTACTTTTTCTATAAAATAAAAATCATGAGGGACAGGGAGCCTGATGGGCACCAACAGAGGTGTCTGCGGACACATTGGGGCCTATGAGCACCACATAGGAGACCCCGGTAACATATTAACTGCCTTCTCTTGTAGGCTGTCTCAGTAATTGAGCAGTAGAATTTTATATCATTTGGTCAGAACAAATCCAGTGAATCCACACATTTGGTCCTTGGCAAAGTCCCATGTAGCTATTCACATATTTAAACACTTTGCTTTAGTTTTACATGAGAGTCATTATTTTTTCCAGTCTTTACAAGTACTTTTGCTGCATCTATTGGGCTTACCACTATCAACAGAATCAGTCTATCACTACCTATTGACCTGGTTCACACGACACAAAGGTGGTTAATAAGCTACAGTGGCTTCATAACCACACCACACATGCCAGTTGTGTTGTGTGCCAGCCAGGTTTACATAATTACCCCTCGCTGGTGCGGCTTGTTGTGACATCTGAACCCAGCAGGGGGGTGGTTGGGGTGGTTAACAAACCCAGAATCCATAGCCTGTTCTAGGGTTGCTGGGAGGTTTGTTAACCACCCCAACCAACCACCCCCACCGGATTTGGACATCACAACAATCTGTGTCAGCAAGGGGTAATTATGTAAATCCAGCCTGTGTGCAATCAGCATTCACAGGGTGTTTAACAAACCACCATGGCTTATTAACCACCCTTGTGTCATGTGAACTGGCCTACTGTGTTGGCTGAAGGGAAGAGAATAGGAAAGCAACAAATAACCCTGCAATGACTCAATTCCTAACTGCTTTTAACTATGTTCACCATGCTCATCCCTGTTCAGAAGACAGAACAATTCTGTCATGCTGTTCTGTTCAGGGCTGACATCTTAGCAACAGATGACTCTTCTGTCTTTGTATATGCCTTTTAGATCTCTTTCAAGCTCCAAAAAAGCCACTATGCTGTAACAAATAGAGTTTGGGGCTTAGACCAAGGTTTAATTCCCTGCTTAGCTGTGGGGCTTACTGGGAAACCTTAGACCAGTAACCATCTCTCAACTTAACTTACCTTGCAGAGTTTTAGGGTGGCCACTTGTGAATTGCCAAAAAAAGAGGAGAAAAGAGGACACCTGTTTGGATAAACTTTGCATGTGTGAATTTATATGTATAGGTACAAATTTAGACATTATTATTGTAATTTAAATAGAAATACAGTTCATCTCACCATAGTGTGGAAGACTGTGACCAGGTGATCTGTGTGCCTTGCCCAGTCTGCTGCCCACTTGCGACCGATAGGCAACTTCAAGGCCCAGCTCTTTCTTCTGATGGTTCTTTATCTTTATACCAGACCTGGACTTGACAGCCCTTCAAAGAGAGGATGCTTTCAAAATAGAGGACAGTCCTCTGGAAGTGGAAGGAATAACATGTCTATCGGTAGCACAGCCAGAAATAGCAAATGTATGTCATATATTCAACATAGTCACAGGACTGAAGCTAGGCTCTGCCAGGATGCTTCCTGTTCAGGGCAATAGCCTAATGCAGTATTTGTAGAAGGGAATAACTTATGCTACTCATCTGAATATATATTTACCTAAGACCCTACAGAATCCTTAAGGAATGTAGCAGTGATTTTGTCTTTCTAATTCAGAAAAGAGTTAGCTATCAGACTGAGCAGGCTGATGTAGGAACAGGTTTAAAAAATTAATTCAATTATTTCAACAAAGCACAACTGCTTTGTTGAAATAATTGGGTATTGAAAATGACCAAGTTAAAATTAACATCTAAAAATATTGGGTACAACTTTGCATTTCAATTCCACACAGAGATCATCATCAAAAAAGCAAAAAGCTATTTATAAGCTACATGTAAAGACCTGTACAATGAACAGCGTAAACATTAGATTGGCCAGATAACTGCCAGAACAGTGTGGATATGCTTGACTTCCAGCATTCTCCAGGTCCTACAAACTACTTGAAAAGCCAGACCATTTTCTTAATATTATAGTTGTCTTGAGCAATTCAGTAAAAAATGCTTTCTCCATGCTTATTAAGAACAGACCTACTGTCCATACATATCATATGGAATCATCCAGATTCACTTTTTCTCAACATGAATCATGCCAGTTTTTATTTACATATTTACATTTCGTTCCATTTTTTTTTTTAATTGAACATAAACCTATATAAATGCCACTCAAATATCTGATCCAATAGATACAGTATGTACCAATTCTCAGTTCGACTGGAGCTTAACCTCAAATATCTGAAGACAGAACTGCAGGCTTACTAGAGCAGCTGCTATAGATTTAGTATGAAAGTCTGAATCTCTTTATTAGATGGTCAACTTTATCCAAGAGGCTGGAAAATTACCTAAGGAAGATTCACTCATGTAACAATATACCACACACTGTCATGCCTTTTCAAATATTTGTGTCTTGCAGGATGTTTTCTGAATCAACATGTTTTATTATTTTACAAGTGGTCATGTTTGTGCTTATATATTCATTATATATCAAAAATATATCAAAATACTTCAAGTGTAATCTTGTAAACAAGTTACTAACTGGCACCACTATACATCATTCAAAACCAAGTCCACTGATGTCTAATGTTGGATCTCAGGCATACAACAATTTAGTCCACAAATGATATGAAATGGGACAGAAAAGGGAACAACTCTCTGATGTTATGCTATGTTTTGAGGAAGGAAATGACCTCATCCTTCATCAGTAAAAACAGAGTGTTCAGTTGTCCATTCATCCAATATCTGTTTTGATATTAGGACACTAGTGTGGATTACCAGGTTCCTTCTATGACCAGAGCTGCTGGCATAATCTTCCTGTCATCTATATTAAGGTCTCCTCAGGAGCAGGGGAGGAAATCCTTAGCTACCTGATAGACTTCGAGCTCCAGACTGTTGGGGATTGCTAAAAGGGCTGGGAGAGGATATTAAAAGTTATTATCTCTCCCCTCTTGCGTGTGCAAGTTCAGCAGAGCTTACCCCCACTGCAGCGGAAAAACGTGGATATGTGTGGAGCTGCCGGTTAAGGCAGTAGCAGCAATTTGGTAGTTACACAGTCTGTTCTTTCGTGTGAACAGACTGGGGCCTTTCACCTGGTTTCCCCCCCCCCTTTATACTACCAACAAGACAAACAGTCTTTTGGAGGTTAAAAACATACTTTACTCACTCAGATCTTGCAAATTGGTTACAGGCAGGCTTAAGAAAGTATTTACACACATGTAGGACTCATGTGGTAGCTGCTGTGTTCTGAACTTAGGTAAAGTTCAGAACTCTCCTCGAGCTACATTTTAAAACATGCTTCTCTTACAAGTTTATGGCGCAGACTCTTTTCCCGGGGGAGGAAGAGAAGGCAACTGGCAACGCCCACATCCTGCCCCAGGAGGTCTGGATAACATTCCACAGAGTGTCTGCTCTAGGATGCAGAGACTCTGTGGTCCCAATTGCATCATGCACTTATACATGGCTTGGGGTTTTGACTGCTCACCCCCAACATACTCCTTCTCAGACAAAACAACATGCATCAGCATACATTTTCATTGTCCCACCCACAGTCCCATCTTCACACGAAGTTTCTGGAAACTCTCCTTGGGCAGGGGTTTAGTCAGGATATCCACAGTCATCTCCCTTGTAGGACAGTACATTAGTTCGACCAGTCCCTTTCGGATGGCTTCTTGAACATAATGACACTTAGCCCTGATGTGCTTTGTCCTGGCTTGGAGCTTATCATTGTGTGCTAGTTCCAGGCAGTTCTGGTTGTCCTCCATCAAGCGAAAAGGTCCCTTGCGCACTAACCCAAAGTCCATAGTTAGTTCCTACAGCCAGGTCATCTCTCTGCACACTTCCGATGCTGCAACGTACTCAGACTCTGTTGAGGACAAAGCTACACAGTTCTGTTTATAACTGGACCATGTGATTGGGCCATTCCCAAACAAAAATACAAACCCACCCGTGGATTTGCTATCAGTGGTGTCCCCAGCCCAGTCAGCGTCTGAGTATCCCATCAGCTCTGGGTTCCCCTCAGCAGGCAGCTTCAGCTTACAGTCCGCAGTGCCCTTCAGGTAGCGAACCACCCTTTTAACGCCCACCCAATCGCGTTCACTGGGGCAGCTTACCTTTCTGCTCAGTAAACCCACCGCATTTGCAATGTCGGGTCGGCAAGTAGTACTCAGGTACAACAGCTTGCCAATGGCGGACCTGTAGTGGTTGCCTTCGGGTAGCAGCTTTGATTCTTCCTGATTTTTCAGGAAGTCTGTGCTCATGGGTGTACAAACTGGGTTTGCGTTCTGCATCTCCATGCTCTCGATCAGTTCAATGATCTTCTGTCTCTGGCTCAGCAGAAAAGATCCATCCTCTTCTCTTGTTATCTGGATCCCTAGGTAGTACTGCGCCTTCCCTAGCTCTTTGACCTCCACATCTTTGCTCAGCTGTTTGACTACATGTGTGTATTCCTTTTCACTGGCTGAAGCAATTATTAGGTCATCAACAAATGCGAGGATGTATGAATACTGTCCATTAGTACATTTAGTGTACAGACATTTGTCAGCTTTACCCTGTTTGTACCCAAGTTGGGTCAGCATTGTATGTAGCTTGGCATTCCAGGCTCTGGCTGCCTGCTTAAGTCCATAAAGCCCCTTCTGAATCCGGCAGACTAGATGGGCTTGGTGAGGCTTGATGAAGCCCTTGGGCTGCTTCATATATATCTCCTCAGAGATTTCGCCATACAAAAATGCTGTCTTTATGTCTAGGTGCCAGACTTCCATCCGCCTTGAAGCTGCAATGCTTAAGAGTGCGCGGATGGTGCTATATCTCACAGTTGGGGCAAATGTGGAACCGTAGTCCTCTCCATATTTCTGGCTAATTCCTTTTGCGACTAGCCTAGCCTTGTAACGCTGTACTTCCTCTTCTGCCCCATGTTTAATTTTGAAAGTCCACTTACTTCCAATGGCCTTTTTGCCGGGTGGCAGTTCTGTGAGAGTCCAAGTTTTGTTTTGATGCAGAGCTTCCATCTCTTCTGCAGCTTTTCTCCAGAGACTTGCTTCAGAGGCTGGCATCTTCCCAATCTCCTCCCATGTGGAGGGTTCTCGAGGTAGCGCCGACCCTGCGAGGTAGGACAGTCTAGGAGGTGGCACGCCCCTGTTGGAACGAGATGAGCGTCTAACCTGTGGTTCTGGAGGTTCTGGAGCCTCCTCAGGTTCCTCGTCCGACTCCAACTCTGGCATATCCGCATCACTGTTGTCCTCTGGGTCTCTGGTGCTGCAATTAGGATCATGGTCCTCCACGTCTTCTTCCTGTTCACGGCCTGTAGTAGGGGCTATGACATTGGAAGCTGGGCGCACAGAGTCAAAGATTATCGGCGGGAAGCATATTAGTTCATGTGTGTCCCCTTCTGATTGATCAGAAAACTCTAGGATACTTCCTTTGACGTTGGCCTTGCTGGTTTCATCGAAATGAACAACATGCTTTGCCTTAACTTGCCCTGTCTTTAGATCCATAATTCGGTAGCTTTTCCCTCCAGACGCATATCCCACAAGGATGCCTTCTTGCGCTCTGGAGTCAAGCTTGTGCCTATTTTCTTTGGGAACGTATGAATAGGCAACACTACCAAAAACTCGTATGTGTGACACATTGGGAGTTTTCCCGTGCCAAAGTTCAAAAGGTGTGTGCGTGGCTCTTTTTGTAGGTAATCTATTCTGGAGGTACACTGCAGTGACTGCTGCATCTCCCCACAAGTGCTGGGGCAGAGATGCATCCTTTAGCATGCACTGTGTCATCTCCATGATGGATCTAAACTTTCTTTCAGCTACAGAGTTTTGCTGTGGAGTGTATGGCACAGTGGTTACATGTTTAATCCCTTCCTGTTCCATAAGGGCCTGCATGTCATGTGAACAATATTCCGATCCTTTGTCCGTCATTAGGACCTTTGGACTCTTCTGGAATTTGTTTTTCACCATGGCATTATACTTTTTGAACATGTCCACTACTTGGCTCCTATCTTTTAGAAGATAAGCCACACAGTATCTAGAAAAATCGTCTAGAAAAATCAGTATGTATTTGTTTTTCCCCAATGATGGAACATTGATTGGACCACATACATCACTGTACACCAGGTCAAGCACACTGGTGCTGCGCTGCTGAGTGCAAGGAGGAAATGAGGGTTTAACTGCCTTTTCAGTGACACAACTTACACACTTGGTTGTGGCTGATGCATTCTTGGTTATCTCCATTCCCCTTGCCAGCTCCTTTTTCTTCAAGTCCATTATGGCATTTGTGTCTCTGTGTCCCATTCTTCTGTGCCACAGCTCCAGGTTGGCTTCATCTCTCCGGTTTGGGGATGCCACCTTGGCAGATTGAGGCTCTGGAATAACAGTCTCATAAACACCATTAGTTAGAGTTGCTTCAGCAAACACTTTCCCGTTTTTGGACACTTGACACATTTCATTTTTGAAAATTATTTCAAAACCTTTTCTTGCAAGAGTGGGTACACTAAGAAGGTTACAGTGGAAGTCTGGAATATAGAGAACTCTTTCCATTAGATTCTCCCATATTTCACTTCCCACCTTACAGTTCAGAACTCCTGAACCAGCACCTTGTGCTTTTATAACTTTGCCATCTGCAATTTGAATGTGCGCACTTTGTGATGTGTCAATCTCATTAATGTCCATAAAGAAATCTTTATCACACGTGAAATGACTGGTCGCCCCTGAGTCGATTAGCCACCTGCTTGACTTGTTTTTACAGTTATTAGCTGTAAAATTCATTTCCTGAGACAGAAAGGTATTCTCAGAACTTTCCTTCTTTTGTTGCTTAAAAGAATGAGGCTTTTGGGATTTTGGGGCCTTGCATGTCTTTGCTATGTGTCCCTCTTTATTGCAGTTAAAGCAAACTAACTTCTTTGGTGTGTGTTTTGCTTTCATGTGGGGTTTGGACACACAATAAATTTGTGTGTATTGCTTTCATGTGGGGTTTGGACACACAATAAATTTGTGAATATCTTGCGACTTCTCCATGACATGACGGCAACGGTTTTGGACAACAATGGCTCTCATGGTGCTCCATTTAAAGTGGGATCAGGTGTTAAACAGGGATGTGTTATCGCCCCAACATTATTTGCTATTTTCATCGCCATGATCTTACATCTTGTCGAGGGGAAACTTCCCACTGGTGTGGGAATTATATACCGAACAGATGGAAAGCTTTTAATCTCAGCAGGCTGAAAGCAAAAAGTAAGGTAATTACAACCTCCATTGCGGAACTTCAGTATGCTGATGATAATGTGGTCTCCGCACATTCAGAGGATGATCTCCAAACTATCCTAAATGCTTTTGCAGAAGCATATGAAAAACTTGGTCTCTCACTTAACATCAAAAAAACCAAAGTGGTTCATCAGCAAGTGCAAGCTAACCCTTTGGTGATGACATCTATCCAGCTTGGCGGGACAATACTGGAAAATGTCGATCATTTTCTCTATCTTGGCAGCTATCTTTCTGTTACAGCTAACATCGACAGTGAAATCCAGCATCGTCTGAGCTCCGCAAGTGCCGCGTTTTCTCGAATGAAACATAGAGTGTTCGAGGATCGGGATATTTGTAAGAAGACCAAAACACTGGTTTATGAAGCCATTGTATTACCAACTTTATTGTATGCCTGCTAAACATGGACTATCTATAAATGTCACCTCCAACTCCTTGAAAGATTTCATCAACGTTGCCTCCAGAAAATCCTACGAATTACTTGGGAAGATAGGCGAACAAATGTCAGTGTACTGGAAGAAGCAAAGACTACTAGCATTGAAAAAATGATCCTTCAACGCCAACTTCAGTGGACCGGTCATGTTGTTCGAATGCCTGACTGCCGTCTCCCAAAGCAGTTACTTTATTCCCAACTCAAGGATGGAAAGCGGAATATCGGTGGTCAATATAAGAGGTTTAAAGATGTTCTTAAGGCTAATCTAAAAAAATGCAATATAAACATCAAAAACTGGGAAGCTCTGGCCCATGAACGATCTAACTGGAGGTTGGCCTTTCACAAAGGTTCTATGGACTTTGAAGAAGCTCGAGTGCAAGGTGAAAGGGAGAAACGTGCTAAGCGAAAAGCACGTCAAATAAATCCTTTACAGGACCATCTTCCATCTGGTAACCTGTATCCTCACTGTGGGAAGCTGTGTGGATCTAGAATTGGCCTCCACAGTCACTTACGGACCCATCGCTAGAGTCTACACAATTTTCTTTAGAATTTTCCTCCTTTTAAAATCTCCTTTTTGTAAATTTTCTTTTCTTTTATCCTGGAAGACAATCTTACTCGGTCACGAGTGATCGCCTGACTGACTGGACACACAATTGTAAGCATTTGCTTTTGCACCCCTATCTGGAGACTCATTTCTCCTTTGTGTGCACTCTTCCTTTAAATAGGCAATTAACCTTTTAAAAGTCAAGTCTTGTATCCCATCCATGAGAGTTACAAAAGTCTCAAATTTGGGTCCCAGTGACCCTAGGAAGTAACAGATTTTGTGCTCTTGATCTATTTTGTATTCTGTGAGTTCTAGTTTCTCAAGAATAGCAAGAAATTCTATTACATGTTTAGCACAATCTTCCTTGAAATTGAGCCTCAATTTTAGCAGATCTCTCATCCACGCCCTGTGCGATCTTTTGCTTGCAAATCCATATGCAAGCTCTAGACTCTCAAGTATCTGAGCTGCAGTATCAGACTGTCCAACAAGTATCATCTGGGTATCTGAAATACTGTTCAAAATCATGGCTTTTGCCATCTTATTCTGCTTTTCCCATACCTTGATTGCAGCTCTGGCCTCATCATTAGTCCCAGTGGGCTTTTCACGTTCAATGGATCCCAAGGTTTCTTTGTTATCAAGAGAGGCTCTTAGGCGCTTTTTCCATTGAATAAAGTTGTCCTCTGTTAATTTGGGCAACTTGAGGCTTGCTTCGTCTGAGCTATCTTTACTGGCCATCTTAAAACCAAAACTTGGAAAAATGTCCAAAATTCCAAAATCAAGGAAAAATTTCCAAAATTCAAAATGGGAAAACTGCTTAAAATTCAAAATCTTCACTGCCTTACTGCCTTTTATCTGAGAAAAGTTTCTCCTTTTCTCACAATGGAGACAAAGGACTCAGCCTCATGGCTACCAGGAAGTAACAAAGAAAAATATGGCTCCCTTGGATCTCAACCTTTTCTTTTGAGAGAATCCAATGTAATCCACCAATTGCCACAAACTAATCCACTTTCTGGACACCATAACCCTTCTGTTGGGGATTGCTAAAAGGGCTGGAAGAGGATATTAAAAGTTATTATCTCTCCCCTCTTGCATGTGCAAGTTCAGCAGAGCTTACCCCAACTGCAGCGGAAAAACGTGGATATGTGTGGAGCTGCCGGTTAAGGCAGTAGCAGCAATTTGGTAGTTACAGTCTGTTCCTTCGTGTGAACAGACTGGGGCCTTTCACCTGGTTTCCCCCCCCCCTCCCCTTTATACTACCAACAAGACAAACAGTCTTTTGGAGGTTAAAAACATACTTTACTCACTCAGATCTTGCAGATTGGTTACAGGCAGGCTTAAGAAAGTATTTACACACATGTAGGACTCATGTGGTAGCTACTGTGTTCTGAACTTTAAAGTTCAGAACTCTCCTCGAGCTACATTTTAAAACATGCTTCTCTTACAAGTTTATGGCGCAGACTCTTTTCCCGGGGGAGGAAGAGAAGGCAACTGGCAACGCCCACATCCTGCCCCAGGAGGTCTCGGTAACATTCCACAGAGTGTCTGCTCTAGGATGCAGAGACTCTGTGGTCCCAATTACATCATGCATTTATACATGGCTTGAGGTTTTGACTGCTCACCCCCAACACAGACACCCAACAATACATTCACCTGTGCCCACCACTCCCCTGCATCTATAGCCCTGCAGGTAGCGGAGAACCCCAATGTGCCAAATTAGCCACTGAATTTTACCATGTGAATGGAGGCAGCAGAATAAATTACTCCCAGGAAATGTTGCAGCCTGATGATTCCAAGGATATCACCACAGAGTACAAAGGCTGCAATCCTACCCCGCAGTTACCTGGGAGTAAGCCTACTGAACTCAATGGGACTTAGTTCTGAGAAGACACATATAGGATTGTCAGGGCCGGATTAACATAGGGGCTATTGGAGCTGCAGCTCCAGACCCCTACCATCAAACAGGCCCACAGCCGGCCCGGCAGCGCGCGCGCCCACTCACCCGAGCCGCACCGCCGACTGCTGGCTGCTGCCGCGCTGCCGCACTTGCCCTTGCGTCGAGACGCCAGGCAGCGGCTCCCTCGCGGCGGCGGCGGCGGCGGCGGCGGGCCCGCCCCGCTCCTACCAGAATAGGCCCACAGCCAGGGCTTTCCATGCCGCAGCCAGGGCTTTCCATGCCGCACGGACGGAGACGGGTCAGGTGACGGTTACTGGGCCAATCACAGTCGTGCGCCCTTTCTGCAGCAGCAGTGGGTCGCCTTTGTGAAAGGTCTGGCGAAGGGCGGGCGTGTGCACGGAGAGGAGCGGGGCCCTTCCGAGGTGCGGCTGCTCCGAAGCTAAACCGGACGCCGCCTCGGCTTTACGGCGGGGAAGATGTGCGAGGCCTCTCAGTGGAGATAGAAAGGTACTCTGCACATGCTCAAAGGCACTCTTCTCCTCCACCCACCCACCCTTCCCTCTACTGCAGGGCTTGGCATTCCAAAAGTGTTTCAGAGCTCCCGTTCAGGCTCAGCTCCGCTAGCCCCCCCCCCGGCCCGCTATCCATCCTGGCGCTGGGCTTTCCCATTGGCTGCCCTGTGCGCCTTGGCTCTGCCCCAGCCAGGCTGTCCCTCCGCCGCCGCCAGCCCCCCCGATCCCGCCGACCCCCGCCTTGCCTCGCCGCCACGCTCGGGGCCAACGGAGACGCGCCCGGGGGGCATCACACGGCCGCGCGTGCCGCCCGGAGCAGCATCGCCCTGATCCCTGCGTGCCGCCGCCACCTCGTTGTCGTCGTGGTCCCTCCTCCCGCGCCGCCTGGCTGCCTGGCTCGGTCCCTCCCTCGCCTTTCTCTCGCCAGCCGCCGCCGCAGTGGCGAGGAGAGCCCAGCTCCGGACCCGACCGCGAGGAACAGCGGTCAGGTCTGCTGCAGCAGCAGAAGGTTTTTTTCTTTTATTTTTTCAGAGCGGAGCAGCGTTTTAAAAATTATTTTTATTTTATTTTTTGAAGAGAAGGCTGCAAGAGCGAGCAAGCACCGTCTTTTCTCCCCACCCCCCACTGAGGAGCCCGCCAGGCAAGGACTCACGTTCACGGGTGGTGGGGTGGTGGGTGCTTTGGCGGTGGGGGGTGCTTCGGCACAAGCAACCCTTAGAACTTCTAGCCCAGGCTTAGGCAACCTGGTGCCCTCCAGATGTTTGGACTACAACTCCCATAATCCCTTTCCACTAACCATGCTGACTGGGGCTGATGGGAGCTGTGGTCTAAAACATCAGGAGGGCACCATATTGCCTACCCCTGGCTTAGAGGATACACACTCCGTATTGCACCTTCTCCAAGTCCAATTCCCCTCCCTGGGTATCTTTTCAGGATCGAGGTATACCTATGCACACCAGTTGCCTACTCATGTTCTAGCCTATAAGTGAGATGTCTGTTTGTGGAGATTAAATTGGGGGGTGGGGGATAGAATAAGAACAGTCATGCTGGATCAGACCAAGGGTCTATCTAGTCCAGCATTCTGTTCGCACGGTGGCCAACCAGCTGCCCACGGGAAAGTTAGCCCACAAGCAAGACAGGAGTGCAAAAGCACCCTCTTACCCAAATAAAGTTTCTACCGATGGTCAAGACCCCTTAGGAATACAGAAAATTATCAAGGGTTAGACCAATCCTCCATCTCCCCCAATTCCCATGATCCCTGACCATTGGCCATGCTGGCTGGGGCTGGTGGGAGTTGTAGTCCAAAACATTTGGAGGGCACCATAAACATCTGGAGGGCACCTCTGGCTTAGGAGATATACACCCTGTGTTGTACATTCTCCAAGCCCAATTCTCCTCCCTGGGTATCTTTTCAGGATCAAGGTATGCCAGTTACTGAGGAACATGGGTGGGAGGGTGCCGTGGGGCAGCTTGGAGGTGGCGTGATCTAAGCTGTGGTGGCTTGTGCGACTCAACTAGGATTTCGCTGACCCGAAGTGGGCCCGCGTGGCCTCCAGGCCTCTTTCTGCTCATCCCAGAGCTTAGAGGCGGGGTCGTTTCTTATGTTTTCTGTGCAAGATGTGGGAGTTGTGGGTCATTTTTGAATTTCTTGGAGCAAGATGTGGTGGTTGTGGGCCGTGTTTTTTAAAAACAGAATCTGAGCAAGACGTGGTGTGGTGTTTGTGGGGCAGTAGCATTTCCTCTGGGTAAAATATTTGCAGGGTGCTTGGGGACTTTAATCATACGCCTTTCCCAAGCCCACTGCTGTATCCTGCTCAGGAGACAGGCTGGGGCCCATCGAGGTTGGTGCTGGTTGCTGCAGCACCTTTTCTTCCTTATTTTTTTTAAAAATATTTTATACTCTGCGAGCACCTGTATGGGCAGGTGCACGGTTATAGATGCTCATCTTTTTATTTTTTAAAGACTTATTTCAAACTAATTATTTACTAAATTTATTTTAGAGTATTGTTATCCCGCTCCTCAGTCAAATAGACTCCTGGCGGGGCTTACATATGATCAGTAAAGGAAGACAGTCCCTGCCTGCAGGCTTACAGTCTAAAAAGACACAGCACACAAGGAAAAAGGAATAGGGAGGGATGAGGGATGAAAAATAACAATGCAATCCTGTGCATCTTTAGCCAGAAGTAGTAAGTCCTTCAAGTCTCAGCATCTGCCAGCTGGCCATGCTGGCTGAGGTATTCTGGGAGTTGTAGGCCTTATTTCTGTCTAAACCTGCATAGGACCTTTTTCTCCTTGGGGGCTAATGAGCATGAACATGTTTTTTTCAGGTGCAATTTTGACTAGGGAAAAGACTTGGGTTAACTCTGTGTGTGTGTGTGTGTGTGTGTGTGTGTGTGTGTCTCTCTCTTTCTCTCTCTCTCTCACACACACACACACACACTTCCCCCATCAAATTTATGGAGGAGAAGGATATCAATGGCTACTAGTCCTGATGGCTCTATGCTATCCAGTATCGGAGGCAGTATGCCTATGTACACCAGTTGCTGGTGTGAAGGCTAAATGCAGGTTGCTTGTTGCTAGTTGAAAGCGATATTTGGAGTTTGTGAATGACCTTAACTTTGTTGACTGTGTAACTTCTTTGGCTGACTGTTCTTCTTTGCTGACTAAAATATTTAATTTGTTTTAATATAAAATTGCGTCTTCATTTTATTTATTTCCATAAAAAGGCCCACCAAAATCCTCAGCACCAGGCCCATAATGCTCTTAATCCGGCCCTGAGGATTGTGCTGTTGCTATACCTGTAGCACTGTGTGGTTAGGCTTTCTCGTGGTGCCTTTTTCAGGAACTCTGATGAACTTTTCTTCATTTTCTTTCTGAATACGAACACATATAGTTTCTCTCACACACACACACACACACACACACACACACACCAGATGTGAAAGGGTGATTATGTGACATGCTGGGTTGCTGGTTAGATTTTAAAGCAGAAATCTAACAAGCTAGAATAGACACAGAAGTTATGAATATAGGATACAATCCAAACCCTATGCACACATGAAACATTTTTCCCTGTTCAAGCCACAGGAGATGAATTAAACCTCTTGATGAATTGTAGTTCAACTGTTTTTGTTTTGAAATCTGTCTCTGAAGTTCCTTTGTTAAAAAATGGCCACCTCAAGGACTATAGTCCACAAAAGCTTATGCCATAATACATTTGTTATTTATTAAATTAATATTTAAAGAGCCACAAGAATCTTTCTTGTTTTCAATATTTATCTACTCAGCAAAAAAGTAGTCCTGTTTTTTATGAAGGATGACTGCAACCTGAGAAAAAGGCCCTCCCCTTATCATATTCACATGACTAAATAGACAAAGAGGTGGTATGGAGTCACATATAACTAGGTATCTGAGATTCTGCTTCTCTCTCAAACATGCTAACAGTTTTATCATCCAGTGATTTGGAGCAAAATACAGCTCTATTTTACTTTTCTCATATTCAAGGAAGCGGAGGTACTGAATTGTAAAGGATCAGTAATGGGCTAGATGAGGCCAATAAACTAAAACTCAGCCAAGATAAAATGGAAGTTCTATACATGGGTTGTTCATCTAAGCAGGGAGGTGGTGGTTAACTTTTTATGGATGGAATTACAATCCAAGTATGCAGTATGCCTATGTACTCCAGGCAGTAGGTAGTATGCCTATGTACTCCAATTGCTGGGGAGCATGGGCAGGAGGGTGCTCATGTCCTGCTTGTGGGAGGATCCCGTGGGCAGCTGGTTGGCTACTGTGTGAACAGAATGTTGGACTAGATCAGGGCTCTCCAACCTTGGGTCCCCAGATATTGCTAGCCTACAGCTCCCAGCATACCCAGCCAGCATGGCTAATGGCAAGGGATTCTGGGAGCTGTAGTCCAGCAACATCTGGGGACCCAAGGTTGGAGAGCCCTGGACTAGATGGACCCTTGGTCTGATCCGCCATGGCTCTTATGTTCTTAAGTAATGGTTATCAGGTGTGCATCTTGGAGGTGCTGATAGATCCAGCATTGCCACTGGAGGCCCTAATGGCATCTGTGGTATGTAGCACCTTACACAAGCTAAGGCAGGTGTGCAAACTGTGGTCCATTCAGGTCAGAGTTTTGCAATGTGTTGAATGTGAGTCTGCCCTTGAAGACTTCTTGAAATGTTCAGTTAATTTAAAAGGACCCCTGCTAACTGGGACTGGCTATAGGCATCGTATCTCATCAATCCTTAAACTACTATACTGGCTGCCAATCTGTTTCTGAGAAATTCAAATTGCCAATGCCAATGATCACCTTTAAAGCCTTAAATGGCTTGGGACTCATTAAGCGACCTGAACTGTGTTCTCCCACATAAGGTAGCCCGAACTTTACGCATGTTATCAGAGGTTCCCCGTTGTTATGTCTGTGTGTCCCACTGACTGGAGCGGTGCAAGGCAGTTTGGCGCCCTAGGCAAAATTATATTTAGCGCTCCCCCCTCTCGTGCCGGGGGGGGCCTCCGGAGCAAAGCAGCCAGGACACGCCTGCTCGCCCAGCACCCCCCCCCACTCTGGCCCTGCCACTGGGGCCAGCAGCCCTCCATGGGCCTGGAGGCGGTGCCGCCTCCGGGACCCATTTCCAGGCAGCCGCTTTCCCCGCTGCGAAGCCGGCCTCGCCATACCCACCGCGCAGAGGCTCCACGCAGGATCTCCGGTCGCCGCCGCCACATGCGCTCCTGACCCGGCCTAGCTCGGGAAGAGGCACCCCCCACCGAGGAAAGCCGAGCGCGACCTCGAGCCCGCAATCCCCCCGCATTGACCTGGTGGTGCCTTTGTCACCCATGGCCAGTGGCGTCTCCACGGCTGCCCCACCCGGCCGCCTCGCTGACAGATCCGGGCTCTGCGAGCAGCAGACGGGCAGCGTGTCGCCCAGCAGTCCCGGCGGCGGCGAGGAAGAGTCGGCTGGTAGGAGCGGAACATTTCTGCACCCCCTCCAGCCACACACCCTAGGCAGCCGCCTAGTTCGCCAAGCAATAGCACCGGCCCTGCCCACTGATAACTCCTGGACCCAGAACTGTAGTAACTTCTTATACTCAGTTGTGGCACTCTGAATATGCTCCTCATGGTGGGTCAACTCAGCTGGCACCAAATCTGATGTCCTTCCATCACCCAGTGAAGATTTTCATATTTATTCAGACCTTCCAGAATGTTTCTTGAAGCTGGTTTTAATTGATGGTGTTACTACAGATAGCTTTATTGGTTCTGTTGGATGTTATTCTGTTATGCCTAGCTGTTTCTGTGGTTTCAAAACTAAGTTTATATTGTGATATATTTTATAGTTTTAATGTTATTTGTAACCTTTAAATTAAAGATTGGCATACAAGTTTTAAAATAAAATGAAACTGAAGTATTTTTTTTTATGTGAACAGAACAGGAATTGAAAACATTTTAAGGGGTCTGAACTGCGATAGTTGTGTGTAAGTACATGGTTTGAGTTGAGGGAAATTATCACGTGAAGGGAGATTAGGGGGGGCCCTCAATGAAAGCCAGAAGGCCCACCCCCTGACTCCCCCCAATTTTAGCCAAATTATGCCTCTTCGTTAGCCTTCTAAAAACAGTAGCTAAGGAGACTATGGAGGAAGGGGGGCTGGCTGACTCCGTGTGTAGGAACCCCCAGAGGCTCTTTTCTTCACAGAGACCATCACAAAAGATCATTCCTACTCTGTAATTAGAGCACTGGGCTCGAGTTCTAGAAACCCCCTCATTTTGTTTAAAATAAATAATGCTTGTCTCTCTTGCGCTATAGTTTTAACTGTCACTAAAAATGTATTTTATTGTTTTTATGCTGCTGTTTTAATTATTTATATTTTATTTTTTTATTTTATGATTTTATGTGTGAGCTGCCTTGAGAGGACTTTTTGCCAGGAAAGGCAGTATAAAAATAATTAATGGAGGCTTCCTTATCTGAGGATAAATTAAGGGTGCAATCCTGGCCCGACCGAAAGCCAGCTAAGGGGCCACAGGAAACAGCGTAAGTGCTGCTCTGCTGGCAGAGATGGAAGAGGGTGGCTCTGTCTCTGGAGGCCACCACCACCACCACCAGGCAGGTGGAAAGCTGGCATACTTAATTCCCCTCCATTGTAGTCAATGGGAGGGAAGAAGATAATAGCCCCCCTCCTACCCTGCCCAGTGGTAATCCTAGGGCAATGAATGTGGCAGTTGATCCACTAGAACAGGGCTCTCCAACCTTGGGTCCCCAGATGTTGCTGGACTACAGATCCCAGAACCCCTTGCCATTAGCCATGCTGGCTGGGTATGCTGGGAGCTGTAGGCTAGCAACATCTGGGGACCCAGGGTTGGAGACCCCTGCACTAGAAGGTCTCCCCCACCTCCCAGCATAAATGTACGGTAGGATGGCTCTGTAAATAAATAAATAAATTCATATTTCAGTAGCTGTTAGCTCCATGCACTAGCCCATTAGATGGTACTCATCTTTTCTTACTTGTTCTCAATTTTGCATTATTGGGCCTGTATTCTGGGAATACCTGACAACACATGAGCCAAACATGGCCTTTAGATAGCCACTAATGAACAAGCACCAACTTCCAGGGCCAGGAAAGGGTGGAGGAGGGTGCTACCAGGTATAATCCGATGTTGTGCTCTGATCGCATTGTATCTCAGCAACGTGACAAATTAAAACTAGTTAGCACAATAGTATTCAGAATCCATTTGTTCTGCTCACTTTGCTTTTGTTAGTCATTAGCAAAGAAGCAGGGGCAAGAAGACTACCCAAAAGAGGAACAGACTATCTGCACAGTCTTACAAAAAAGGGGGGGGCATTTAAACATCTGGCCTACCACAGAAAACATTTGCCAAAGTAGGTAGATTTATTTTTATTTATTATATTTGTTAATCGCCCATCTGGCCGGTCACCTAGATACCCAGGTCCTAGAAACACTGAAAATGTCACATCCACTCAGAACATGAAATCACACTATGATCAACAGCTAAATTATGGAAATTCCCTTATCTCTGGCATTAAGACATTTGACCAAACTCCCTAGGCTTCAGCATCCGAGATTGCCTTCCTGGTTTTGGTAACTTACAGCCCCACCCTATGTGGGTGCCCATAACCCTCCGAACCCAGAGGATTACAGGCATCCTATTGAGTGCGGGAGGAGCGCAGCAGATAGGATTGTTACCGTGCTCCCCTCACCCTCAAAAACACCTAGACAGCCGATTTCAGCTATCTAGATGTTTTATACCTCCTCTTGAGGATGAGACCCCACCTAGATTCTATGGAAGCCAGTAGTGCCTTTCTCCTTCACTCCCCACCCCCAGGAATGCCCCCCCCATGGGGGAACCGAAGACAGTCTTCCGTCTTTGGTTCCCAGCTGGCGCAGAAAGAGTCCTGCTGGCTACAAGGTGGGGGGGGTGCTCCACGCTCAGACTCCCTACTGCGACCTCAGAAGGGATTTTGGAGGTCACATTGGGGAGCCTGAATTATCCTATGCCCCCCCCAGGCATGGTTGGAGGGCCTGGCATAGGATTGTGCCCTATATGAACACATAGTTTCCCATTAACTAATACACTTACATCTTCATTGACTAAATTGGAAAGGAGTGCTAGATCTCACTTTTCCCTTCACTGGTTGCCTGGTGGGAAAAAAGAAATGCGAGCTTGAAAAAAACCATTGCTCCAGAAGAGAAGCCCTTTTGGCAATCTAGCTGCTGGCCACTGGACCAAGGGATTATCAAGGGGACTACAATTGCAATCATAGGCCCTGTTATAAGTCCTACCACCTGGAGACGCTAGTTTGGCAGGTACTCAAGACAGAGACTTTTCAACTGTAGCACTCCTGTGGAGAGAAAGCCAGAGCATACATTGAACCCTGACACCTTGAACCCTGACACACTGACGACACAGTTCTGGGCAGACGGAGGCACAATCCACATCTGCACAATAGGGCACATAACATTCCAGAGAGAGTGGGGGCGCAGTCTCAAAGAGCTGCAAAGTTTGGCTCTGTATATGGCAGCTTCAAGTGTTCACGAGGAGGAAATGAGTCCACAGAGTGTGGGGGAGCTCGACATTAAGGCGACGAAGCCCTTTTTGTCTGTGTCCCACCCAGCCCTGGCCTGAGCACGCCGTAGCTCCCGGGCACGTGACAAAGCGCCACCTGCTCTAAAAATGCTGGGTAGTTTTAAGTTGGGAACCGGCGGGCCCGCCAGCAACAAAGGGGGGGGGGGTAGAGGGAGAGAAAAAGCTCCCGACGAGAAATGCGGACTTTCGCTGCCAGGGGAATTCCCTGCACCCAAACTGCGCGGGAGAGAGAGGAGCGCACCTGCTGGCTTCTGAGGCGTTGCCCACGCAGCTGCCGTCGCCTCAGAACGGGCAGCTGCCAAGGGCTCCGGCCCACCCGGTGCGCCTTCTTGCCCTCCCTCCCCTACGGGTCAGCCGCCTTCCCGGGCCACCCAGGCAGCCAGTGCCTGCCCAGTGCTGCTCATGCGCCTGGGCAGGATTTAAAGCCAGGGCGCGAGGTGCCTTCGGCGCGCAGCGCTGGTCGAGACAGATACCCTTGCGGCAGTGGCTGCCTCGGCATCATCCGCTCTACTGCCTTTTATTCCTGCTGCTGCTGCTTCCCCTACACCTTCACCTGCTCCTTACTTCGCTGCAGCAGGGGTCCCCCCGTAAGAGGCTCGCCTTTTATCGTTCTCCCTCCCTGGCGCTTCTAATTCGAAAGGGGCAACTCTTTACCTCACGTCCTTGCAGCAGGCTGGACCCCTCCCCAGCTCTCCGCTGGCGAGAGTGAGCCCTGCCAATCAGGAGCCAGAGGGAAGCCCACCCCCCACGCAAAGGTATTGTCTCTCAGTTTGGGGAGGGGGAGAGAATAGCTCCCCTGATTAACCCTGTCGTGGCTGACTGTGCACACTGACAGTGCTTTCTCCTCCCTTTCCTAGGTGCAGCCAACATGGCTCCTGTCCTGCTCCTCCTAGGTGGGTATTTAACTCACGCGGTGTCCCATAGCTGGACTGAGGGGGGTGGGTTGTGTTTCATACAAAGACACACAATCCCCCTCGGAAATAATAGAGCTATCAGCGGGGGGGGGGGGGGGGGTTCACGACGAGCCAACCTGGGTACCCTTTAGCGCAAAGCCTGTTTCCCTCTTGCGGCTCCGTGTGACCCGCTCCCCGTCTCTGATTGCAGGTATTGTCTTTCTAGCCAGTCCTGCGAAAGCCAGCGAGAGCTCGGGTGAGTTCAGAAAATCTCTTTTATCAATTGCAATTCTCTCCTCTCCCATCCCCTATTTAATAAGAATTTTGCAGGGACTTTGAATAGATGGGATGAGAGAGAGAGAGAGAGGGAGGGAGAGAGAGAGACTTGCACAAATTTATACAGCTGTCCTCGGAAATATGTAAGAAATACAGATTTACTTGTTTTTTCCATCTCCAAGAAACTTTCTTTGGTCCACTATTAAGATTTCTAGAATGCCTTCTGCGTTTATTTTAGTGTTCCTCAACACAACGGTAAGATGGATTGCTATTTAATCCATCATTCTTATATCGGGTGTGCCTCTTGCTTCTGTAGTTTCCTTTTTCTTCATCCTAAAGGCTTCTTCATTTTATTTAGAGACTTAACACTTCTTCTCATTAAGTAAGGAAATATATACTTGATTTGACCAAGACGAAACTGGGTATCTGTTCGCTGCTTTTTCAAAGGTAAAAATGAATATGTACATCTTTAAAACAAAACAAATTTCAGGGTTAAACTTTCATGGTATTGTGATACTGTATACCAGCCTTCCGCACCCTGTGTCCTCCAGATGTTTTCGACTTCAACTCCAATCAAACCAGCAAGCATGGCCAATGGTCAGGAATGCTGGGAGTTGTAGTCCAACACACCTGGAGGGCACAAGGTTGGGGATAGGAAAGCTGCTATATACAATAGCAGAAGGATTTATCAGTTTTAAAATCTAAAGATAGTGAGGAGAACTTAGCCATGTAGGGCACTTTGCTGTTCCTAAAAGCCAAAATCCAAAAAGAACGGCTTTCAGCATGCCTAAAAGTTACAGACACCCTGTGTGCAATGTTCAGGCTTGCTGAAGCAAATAGAGTTCTAATTCCCCCCCCCATAGGAGCAGCCCCCCCCCCCCGCATAGGAGCAGACCCTGACACATACACACACACACACACACACACACACACGCGGTATCACACATTTCTTCTGATAACCCCTTATTTTCAATGCTGGTTATTTTCCCTGTTGTATGTTGGGACATTTGAGAAGCAAAAGTCCAGATCCTGCTGGGTGCACAGATCTAGTAAAGAAATTAGAAGGAGCTGTGAGACCTCAATTTGATGCTCCAAAAAATGAAAATAAAAATTTCCCAACTTGTTTCAACATCTTATTCCAGTTACTAGGCCCTAGGGCTACAACAGTTTACTTAGCGACATAGCTGGCTGGGGAATGCTCAGGCTTTTTTTTCTGTCGAAACATGCATAGGATTGCACCCTTAATTAATGTTTCCATATGAATGTTCTATCTGATAATGTTGATATGCATTGGGCATAATAGTTATAATATTTTGTTTTTGTTTTTTGAGCACTAGTTTGAATCCTTGGCTCTCCTTCTGGTATTGTTGGTTACTCTTTAGGGCTGCCCCTTTTTTTCTTCTGTGCAGATCTAGTAACGTGATTATTTTTATTGTGGCCCAAGTGTTGTACTTACGCCTTTGAAGAAGATTTGTTTGTAGCTGGAAGATGGGTACCACAGCAATTTTGGTTTTTACTGTACAGTAAATTTAAACTCCAGACTTATCAGAGTTAAGACTGCAATATCTTGTGTCTACAGGTGAACTTTAGAATTGCCTTTTAAGTGTGTATGAACAGATGTAGTAGAATCCTCTTTGAGGCTTTTGTGGCAAAGGAAAACATATTTTGTTCATTTATATGCTGTAAAAAAAACCCCACCCTATAATTTGGGGTGCTAATTGGCAATTGGGTTAAGTGCCATTCAGATTATATAGGTAATAGCATACAATTGTATCACTGCAAAAGCTATGGAATGATGTTGAGCATTTAGTAGATTCTAGTTTGGGTCTTGCTATCATGCCTTCGCATCATGATGGGTTGGGCAAGATTCTTAACAAAATTAGATACATGCTTTCAGAGCTCCAGCATAAGCTGAATAGACATGACATTTAATGTTTGAACACCTTATGTTGGCAAGAAACAATGCATAAAAACACAGGTGTTCTGGACTAAAAGTCAAGATTATTGGAGCAAGTGCCATAGAGGACATGAGTTACATAATTATGTCACTAAGAAATGGAATTCAACAATTAAGAAGAACGGGAGCACCCAATAAGCTACAAACGTCTCCAAAAGGGCACTGTTCAGTAAAAAGATAAAATAAATGAATGCTGTGAACACTGGAAAAAACCAAACTACTTTTGGTTAACGAACGTGATTCCAGTGAAGAATTTCTTAATATGATTCAGTGGAAGAGAAATTGAGGTGAAAAAAGCTTTATGCATTTCTAAACTCCATCTAGCCCTCAAAGGAGAACATGGAACTCTTTCCAAAATGGTGAGTGAGGACTTTGGTGTTTTTAAATGTAAAATATGAAGATTTGATCTTTGAAGATTGGAAGCTCATCAGACGTTGGAGTTGGCAGACACTTAAAGGAACCAAATAACAGCCACAAAGGTTTGTTGTACTGTGGATATCTGAAGAAAGCTGTAATGTAAACTAGTACCGTAACTGCTTTCTTTTGCCTCTTGAACAAGTACAATTGAAGTCCAGAAGAGAGGTAATAACTACGGAATAGGTGACTGGAAAGGAAGGTGTTCTATAAGAATAAAATATAATTTGTAATATTAGTAGCATCTTAAATATAGCTGAACATTCTGTATCAAAGTTTTTGTTTTGCTATTTGTGGCATGACTTCCTTGGATATTAATATCAAAAGAATTCCACTTTTTGCTCCTGTGTCCCATGCCATGTTTTCATTGTGCTCTGGAGAGGGCATGTGGCCATTTTACACAGCAATCCTATTTGAGTTAGTCCATTGAGCTCAATGTGGTTTACTCTCAGGTAAGTCCCATTGAATTCAATGGGTCTTATTCAGAGTAGACACATATAAGATTGACGTCTTACCAGTATTCAAGAGCTTCATTTTGCTATTTTGTAATTTATTTCAGAATAACAGCAGGACTCTAGATACCTTAAATAACTTCCTATCCATTGAGGCTTGAAACATTTAAATGCAATTCTAAATTTGACCAGCAAAATACAAATCTCTCTGAACTATCTAAGGAACATCCTTATAAGTAACAGTATGAAAATTTGAACTACTACATTTTTGAAATCTGTAGACTATTGTTTGTGAACACAGCTCTTTTATAGAAATATATCAATAAACCATGATTGATCAGTCAGAGCTGTCTATCTGGTGAGGTACAGAATGATCCTGGAACATACTGACCCTGATGTGTAGCATAGTGGCAACATGGGCTTGGACACAGGACACAAAGTAGATATCTCTTGATTTTAACAATCCAAGAAAGCCATAGTATAACTATCATATCCAATATTTGTGAAATATGATTTCAGTAATTTTCATCTACATTTGGGTATGCAGCAGTAGGCTTCCTTCATGCAGGTCTGTTCACATCTGTCCATCCCTAGCTCCTCGGCAGCTGGCTGGTGTTGTCAAAAATGACTGTGCCAATCCTCTGTTGGTCACTGTGGATGGGACTCCTTGTCAGAACTGTATATGCAGCTCCAAGAGCTAAATGCAAATACATAATTCTAGAAACTGCACCCTTTAACATTCATTCTGTATGTATCACCTCAGATCAAGGTGATAATTTACAAATGCCTTACAAGATTTTTTTTGTCCAGTTTATAGATGTTTTCTTCTTCTCTTTTTCTTTTATAGGTTAAATACTGAAGACATATGTCATTCTACCCTTCTAGAAGGACTTTGCATAAATCTCTTTTAAACTGGAAAGAAAATAGAAATAAATTGTGCTTTTGACCAATGGTTTATTCTAATGTGGAGTGTTTCTGTGCTGTATGGAAGAATATAGACTTTACAAGAGTTTCATTTTGCATCCCTTATTTCAATCAAGATGCAGAAGAGTGCAAGAAAAATAGATTAACAAATTAACCAATTTCTAATCAATTGCCCAATATTCAAATATAATAATAGTCAATTAATTACTACTAACTTACTACAACATAACTAGATTTTATAGACTTTCTTTAAAGCACAAAAGGGATCATATTTGCCAGTATTATAAACTAAGATGAATGGAGTGCTGGATTTCTTTTAGGGCACAATCCTATGTCCCTCCGACTTTGTCTGGGCTGGAAGCCCCTGCAACCTTGGGAATCTTTTCTGAGGTCACAACACTGTGGAGGGTTGTAGCCAGCACGGTTCTTTCCATGCTGGCAGAGAACCAAAGATGGTCTTTGGTTCCTCTGTGTGTGCGGGGGAGAGTTCCTGGGGGTGGGGAGGAGTGAGGCTCCACCAGACTCTGAGGAATCCAGGTGGCTTCTCAACCTCTCCTCACGAGGAGAGGAAAAACATCTGCACAGCTGAAACCAGCCATCTAGTTGTTTCTGAAGGATGAGGGGAGCGTGGCAGATATCCTATCTGCCGTACTCCTCCCACCCTGCAATAGGATGCCTGCAATCATCCGGATTCGGAGGGTTGTGGGCACCCTCATAGGATTGCACTGCCCACTGTTTATGAAAACAGCCCCTATTATTTGGATTTTTAAATTGATCTCATAAGCTGAATATTGATTTCCCCCCTTCCTTCACCAAGTTGTTGCAAGATATTGAAAACTTAATATCCAGATTATTAATTGTTTCATTAGGTGGGTCCTGCATTTATACATGTTTAAAAGGAGTAATTTTTATTCTAAACAAAATATTCCATTTCAATTTTCCAAACTTCAGTCATTTGTCTTTATAATTTAGTGGAAATTAGTACTCAAGCTTTGGAGCTTCAACAATTGATTATATTATTGTGTCTTACAATCTCTTACATAGGGTGATGGAATGCAAAGTGGAGGATCGCATAGAAAGTGACCATTTACCATTATGTCTTTTTTTTAAGATAGAAAATGAGACATTCTGTAATGTTAGACATGAATCCCCGGAAATTATGGATATAGAACTGAGATTTTCCCATATTAGGTGGTCTGATCAATTAGACAAAGAAACATTCAGTAAATTATACTCAGATGAATGTGTACATATGCGTGACACTCTGTTAAATACCTCCTCTCCCGTAACAAGAATAGCCCTGTTTCAAGACATGATTTCTTATCTTCAGCCCTGTTTGAGACAAAAAAAGATACCACAACAGCCCATACGCCATAATAAATCCAAACCATGATATGACCAGGAATGTATTGCTATGAAGCACACTCTGCTGGAAAAATATAGGAGTTATAGATCAGTTAATATGCCTTCACTTCTGGTAGAGTGGTTTGAACTTAAGAGAAAATACAAATTGCTGATTAAAAAAAAGAAACAGCAGGCTCAATGGGAAGCATGGCAACGTTTAATAGAAGCCCCGTTGAGGAAAGACTCTTCCACCTTTTGGAGAGCTGTTGCAAAAGGATGGCAGAGCGCCCCATCTGAAGTGGAATATGCTATCCCAGCTGGGGTATGGGAAGCACACTTCCAATCCCTATATGCAAGTAAACAACTATCTCAACCATCCTTTTTGACTTTGTGCAACGCTGGCCCAGAATGGCCTCCAGTCACTATAGAGGAAGTTCGTCAGCTTATTGCAAATCTTAAGCAGGGCAAAGCCCCTGGGGGAGATAACATCCCACCCGAGTTACTTAAAGCTAACGTTGAATGGTGGGCCCCAGTGTTGGCAGCCCTGTTTACTAGTATCGATCACTCTGCAATTATTCCTGAGGATTGGGGTTTAGCAATCATTATACCATTATACAATAAAGGGAACAGATCTGAGCCGTCAAATTATAGACCGATTAGTCTCCTAAGTATAATTAGTAAACTATATGCTGCTCATCTCTGCAACAAATTAGTGGACTGGTTGAATCAAAATCATATTCTAGCAGAAGCACAAGCAGGATTCAGGAGGGAACGGTCAACTGTAGATCAAGGTCTTGTGCTTCAACACCTTGTGGAAAAGTATGCCACAATAAAAGGGGGATCTCTTTATGCGGCTTTTATAGATTTTAAGTCTGCCTTTGATATTATACCCTGAGATAGGCTATGGGAAAAACTAAGTGGAACAAACATAGACAGACGCCTCTTGATTCTTATCCGCAGTCTGTATGAAAATACCAGGCTTTGGATTAGATGTGACCGGAAGGGCCACCTAACTAAGGAAATTCAGACTCACAATGGAGTAAAGCAAGGTTGCATACTTGCTCCTATTTTATTTAATTTTTATATTAACTCCTTAGTAGAGTGTATGGAGAAAGAATGTGCTCATCCACCAAAATTGGCAAATATGTCTGTTCCGGAACTCTTATATGCTGATGATGCAGTTTTACTTTCCTTTTCCTGTGTGGGGTTAAGACGAATGCTAAGATCCCTAGCAGTTTATTGCAAAGCCGAACAAGTTTTAATTAATTATACTAAGTCTAAAGTAATGGTGTTTTCCAGGAAAAAACTGAGACATAAATGGCAAATAGACAACCAGTCAATTGAACAAGTGACGTTCTTTAGATATCTGGGCATGATCTTCCAAGAAAACGGTTTGTGGCACATCCAGATTAAAAATGCCTCCGCAAATGCTCAAAGCAACATAAAAGCAATTATAAGATTCTTTTACAGAGAAGGAGGTCAATATATCCCCGCAGCTATTCCGGTATTTAGTAGCAAAAGTGATATCCCAACTGCTATATGGCTCACAGGTGTGTAATTATAAAAACATTGCCCCCTTTGAAGTCATACAAAATAAATTTTATCGTACTCTGCTGGGGGTCCCATCCTGTGTGCTGAATACAGCAGTTCGTTTGGAGGTCGGACAAATTCCAGTTAACGCCCGGATATTGATTTTAAAGATTCATTACTGGCTAAAGTTGATTTTTCTCCCGGTAGATCTGGCACCCTTGACTTTAACAGATATATGCCAGACAAAATGGAAACTCATTACAAGAGAAATTGAGAAACCTAGGGTTTACAACACAGGCTTTAATAACCCTAGAATATGAGAAAGCCAAATCCACAATCAAGCAACGAATTTGGGATGTCGAGTTGCAAGTCCATGCATGTGGAATGGCCAGGTATACTCAAATTAATGATAATGGGAGGGGGTTTACTTTGGCGAGATATTTATCCAAGCTAGATATCCCCAAATTCAGAAAAGCTTTTTCCCTGGCCAGATTCAATGTCCTACCTTATGCTCTATTGCAGGGTAGATTTGAAGGCAAACCATATTCTGAGCGATTATGCCCATGTGGTCTGAAAGAAGTGGAAACGGTCACTCACGTTTTACTATTCTGCCATTTTTATAGGGATATACGTACTATATTTATTAATCCAATTAAGCAGCAAACCCCAAACAATTCTGACGACCATTACTTAAAACATTTACTAGGGGATCGGGAACCAAAGATCTCCTTAAATGTAGCTAAGTTTTGTGCGGCTGCAATAAAACTAAGGAATCAAGTCATTAAGAAATCAAATATATAATGTGCTAATATGTATTTTTTAAATTAGCAGTTAAGGTTTACCTTACCTTATATGTTTTTATTGCTTTTATATTTGTATTGATCTTACGGCTCTGTCTTGTATCTCTGGTCTGTGACCGAAATAAAATTTATCTAGTACTCATTTGACAAATACCAAATCACTAGAGTTTGTGGAATAGTGCTGCACTACAAATATATTATTGACATTAACTAAAAGCTAATAAATTTGAAGTTCATTATTTAAAAGCAGAAAAAACAAAGGGAGGAAAGGGGAAATAATGAAGAACAAAGGGGAAATAAGTACAAAATCATTTATATTCCAGTCCTATGGCTTGTTGCGCCACCACATAACTAATGACCTATCAAAAGCCAAGTAATTGAAAACATGACACGCCGCATCGCATGTCCTTGCACTGGTGTCGCAATAGAAAACACAGATATTCTGCACACATGTAGGTAAATACAATCCGCATTTTTCAACTGCAGTGTCTTCCCTAGTGTGTTTGCTTCATTAGTGTATGAGGAACCAATGCAGTTCATCGCATGTAAGGCTAATGTGAATTCCAGCTTCTCAGTGGAAATTAACTGACCTGCATTTTCAATAGACTGCAAACACATGACAGATTAAAAAAAAGATATCTAGCCAAGCGGCTGTCACAAACTTTGAGGATCTTGGCAGCAAACAGTGCCAAAGACCCATGAGTTTTTATGAAGATTAAATGAATACAAGACTTCAGTAATGCCCTGCTATGAGGTTAAAATGACAAATTAGCATCAAAGAGAACACCCATGTTTCTCATTGGAAGGACAGTCAGGTTCCAAAGCCTGCGATATACTAAAGTTAACAACAATACTGGATACATGTACTGCACTTTAAATATTCTGGATCATGAACACTAGTCCTTACAGTAGTTCTCTGTGGAAGATAATTTATGTATGCTCACCAAAAAGGCAAACAAATGTTCTCTTTTTAAATTAAGAGGCAGCAGACAGTTGCTAAGTCCCAGAAGACTAGAGCGCAATGAATATCCCATTGCTCTGCAAACAAAAAGGCTGCATTTTACTGTCTATGCTCTAAGAGCTATACATGATGCCAGTGAGACCAAAAGTCCATTGGGCATATATTGCAGTTAAATTGAAATAAAAACATATGAAATATTATTTATATTTAATTTAATAATGTATTATCAGTGATAGACTGTACTGCCAACGGCATACTGATTTTCTATGAAGCATACATTTCATATGTCATTTCTTTCTTCTCCTCAGCTCCCACTGCCATTACATGCTTTACAAGGGGACTTGATCTCAGAAAAGATAAGGTGGATGTCCTTTGCCCAGCAAACTGTCCTACATGGCAGTTCTATGTCTATGGGAATGTTGTATATGCCTCCATTTCTAGCATCTGTGGAGCTGCCACTCACAGGTAAGCCCGATGATCAATAATTCAATGGAAATTAAGGGTGAATTCTCCATGTTAGTTATTGGCTAAGTAGCCCATGTAGTTCTATTCCAGGGTCAGGACATGGTCTGGAAAATATGATGCAGCAACCTTAATGAATCAAAGTTGGCCTGGCATTGGTTGGTACCTCAATGGGAAACCCCTTGGGAACCCTATGCATGCCACCTTAAGCTCCAACATGGACGAAATGTGGGATATAAATTTAATAAATATTTCTAACTACTGGCTTTACTCAAATTTTAGAAACAATCAGTTTTGTACATCGGCTATGTATGTATGCTCTGAAAAATCTTTGTGGAGACTACATTACATTCTCTTCAAGCCATTTCCAAATGATGCCTCCCTAACCTCCCAAATGATGCCAGCAGGAGTGGAGTGGTGGTGGAAAGTGTCTCAACAGTGGCACCTGGCACACACTTTGAGTGCAGTATTCCTAGATCTGTTTCTCTTGGGCAGCAGCCTTTTGGGGATGGCACTGCTCAAGAGAAACAGTGAAAGGTTTTTAATGATACATTTAAAGACATGGATGCACTCCCCTTTTAATCTGTCTAAGATTCAGACGATAGTGGTAGCAGACGTGAATATTTCTGGCACATTCAGTGCCAGTAATGTGCCTTGTGCACAGATTCCTAGAGCAATCGTTCTTGAGAAGCACAATCTTGATCAAGAATTCTGCCCAGAATTCTGTTTTAATACTGAATTCATTCATAAATCTGACTGTGGTTCCAAAGGTTGAGCAGGAATTATGTGTGGTTTTCCCTCTGCACAAAGTATGTTGCCTCCCATATGAAAGAGAATTGATGTCTTAGAACCAATAATAGTATGGAACATTCTGTTGACCAAGTTTTTCAGAATGATAATTTCAAACAACTGAAGTTATGATTTGAAGTTATAAAAATGAACTTTGAGTATTTAGTTACATACTTGAATATGGCAGGGAATACAATTTAGTGGCTTTTTACCAAAGCAAAATATGGGATCTGCTATCATCTTGTCCATTAGAAATAATGTGGGCCTCTTATAGGAGGAGGGATGATTTGGTTTATTGAACAATATGTATCCTAAAATCTCTTTGTTCAGTGTCTGACTTCTGTAGATGGCCATGGTTCTTTCATTACATCTTATCCTTCAGTTCAGCACATGGAAAACAGAACAGCCCATTTCAGGTAATTGGGTATTAAAGGGGCCTATCGCATAGGAGCACCAGTGAAAGTTAGTTAGGAACACAATTTAGACAATGGAGCCTAAATCATTCTATCTTCTATATATCCTCTTCTGTTTGATCTCTGGAAATATTCACCAACACTTCGTGTAAAGGGAGAGAATGTACCGAGGTTGAAGCCTTACATAATAGGTTCTCTTGTAGCCAAGTACAAATGTTAAATAGTAACAATGCTCCATGGAATAGCCCCCAATCGTGGGTGGACGCCAATAACAAGGCATTCCTGGCTTAGAATGTATATTAGTGCTGTTCTCAAGAGATAATTCAAGATGTTTTGCAAAACTTCAATAGAATAATAAAAAAACAGTTCGTGAAGGAAACATTTCCATCTTTTCTGCTTCTGAAGCAGGTCATAATTTGAGCCAGATCTCAGTCCTAGAACTTGTTTTAAATTATAGGGATCAGCCCTGGCACATTTTAGATAGGTGTATGTGTGCATGCGTTGCACTTTGTGGAGTAATGCATAAGCAAAATGATAATTAAAAAAAAACAACCTATCAACATAGAGAAACGCTTATACTATCAGCTTTGTAGTCTAAAGTTTTTCCTGCAGGGAACCCAAGGCAGCTTACATAATCCTCATCCTCCTCTCCATCTCATCCTCACGTAGGTTAGGCTGAGAGACTATAACTGGTCCAAAGTCACTCAGTGAGCTTCATGACCAAGTGGGGACTAGAACCCAGATCTCCCGAGTCCCAGTTGGACACTCTAACCACTATGCTACACTGGCTTTTTTTTTTTTAAGGTGGGATATAAATATAATAAATAAAGATTTTCCAGTTAAAAGTCAGCCCAGTAGTCCAATATGTTTCCCAAAGTCAAGGAGGGAGGAATAAGTCCCTTTGATATGTATAACTTACTTGCAACTCCATGAAGGTCAGAATATTCACGCACTCACCATCTTAAGTCACTTCAGCTGGAAAACAATATACTAGTAATGACAAACATACTATCTTTCCCCCCCAGATTGGGCATGGGGGGAACCTTGTTTTCTTTTTTGGACAGAAACTGGATTTGCACATGGCTGACTAGCCAGTCCTTGTGTAAACCATGAAGTAATGTCCTTCCTTCTTGGAGTAGCACTATGCACAGTGCTGATTGGCTAGTCCTTGGTCTGTCATGAAGCCATCTCTCTCCACCCCCCACCCTCAGAGCAGTGGGGATAAAGTGTGGGGGGGGGGAGTGGGAAAATAGTGGTGTGTGTTTTTTAAAAGACTAAGCAGATGTCTGCTCGTGCAACGGGATCTTACCCTCCCCTCCTCCAGCCAGACCCCCCAATCTGCTCCACAGCCCCCCCAAAAAAATCTAGAGCAGATTTTGAGTTCATGGGGGGCTGCAGCAGGAGAGGGAATAACCCCCTCCTTGTTCTGCTGATGGAAGCTGTTCTGTTGGCAGGAGAGATTAATTGGATACCATGCTGAGCCAATATTTAAGTAGATAAACATGCAGGCGCTTTTAAAAAAAAATAATACTCCAAAACAGCCCGCCTAAAGCATCTGGGGGAGCAACAGCAACTGGCTTTCACTCTTGAGCCACAAGCATGTGTTAGTACAAGAGGAAAGCCAAAGGCAGGGGAAACACCGCTCAGTCGCAGGGGAAAAAACTCACACCTGCTTCCCTTTGTATGTACAACTGTATGCAGACTTCTCGTCTGATGCTCTAAGGCAGTGTTCTCCAACCTTGGGTCCCCAGATGTTTTTGGCCTACAACTCCCAGCATGCCCCAGCCAGCTAGGGGCATGCTGGGAGTTGTAGGCCAAAAACATCTGGGGACCCAAGGTTGGAGAACACTGCTGTAAGGGCTGGGCATCCTTCCCCATAATGGTGGCTCCAGCAAGATGCTGGGAAAGAGAGGCCTATGCCCGGGTTATAAGATGTCCTCAGCAAGTGCAATTTGAGCAGCTCACATCTCCCCAGCCAGCAACAATTCAGCTCACTTAGGATAATGGATCCTCAGCAGAAACTATGTCAGCTCTCACTGGAAAGGCCTTGACTATCTTCCTTCCTCCTTTAGCAGTTCTTTTCTTCAGAAGAGCCACTGACCCCTAGCTTTTCTCACTGCTACCAGCCATTAGCCCCAGAGATTCTAAACAAAGCTCTTCCCGCATTCCTATATTTACCGTATACTAACATTCCAAGTCACAAGAAGTGTGTGTAGCACGGAATACTTGTCCCTGTCATGATAGTTGACACAGAGCTATTTTTTAAAAAAATCTTGATAGGGTTCTGGGCTGTTACTGCATTTTAAAATTTTCTGAAGTAGGCTCCTGCAAGCCTAGCTATGCTAAATAACTGTTCGCTATGCTAACTAACTTTGCAGAATTTCTCTCTTCCCATCCCCTAGTCCAGGGGTCCTCAAACTACGGCCCACGGGACACATCCGTCAAGCCGTGTTCTTTCATCCGGCCCAGCAGCCGGTCTAGCCTACTCTAGAGTTACTCTTCCTGTGCAGCGGAGAAAAGAATTGCCTCGGGCAAAAGTTGCTGCTGCTTCGCTACAGGAGTAGCGCCTCAGCCTGATGCTTCCACTCGGGGGAAGAGGGAGGAGAATGGGGAGGGGGCATGACATCAGCATGAGCCCACGTGAGCGCCTTGAGGAAGACGGGCCCCAAGTTGTGGTGGTGGTGGTGGCGGCGGCAGGCAGCAGCTCAAATTTGAGAAAGTAATTGATTAGCCAGTCTAGAGAGGTACGCAGAGTTTTTGGAGGAGGAGAGACTCCTCCACCGGAGGAGACACTGGCCTCGGCGCTGCCGCTCGCCCTGCAGGCTCCCGGTGGCTCGCGCCCCACAGCTGGCTCAGTCGTGCCTCCTCCACCGGAGGAGATGCTGGCCCCGGCGCTGCCACCCGCCCTGCAGGGCTCCCGGCGGGCAGGTGGCTTGCGCCCCGCCGCTGGCTCAGCCACCCCTCCTCCCCTTCATGCGTTTTAAGAGATTGGAGCTTTGTCAAGACTTAGGTTTCATGTAATTAAATTTGGACATTTAAATTTGATTGTGATGGTTTTCAATTAAATGTAAATGTGCGAGTTAAATTGCACAAAGGCCAGCAACATATACTAAGTACAACTGCATGTCAGAAGTCAGTGTTAAATATCAAATGAAAAAAACATTTAAAGAATTTGTATCCTGCTTTTTAAAAAAACAATAAATCCAAAAGCAGCTAACAATATAGTGACAATGATTTAGAAAAAAAAAAAAGCCAACGCTTCCATAAAATTCAAAATTATAAGACAAACTAAATATAGCAGTGACATACGCACAATCAGTGGGGGGGAAGGGTGTAACTCTCTCACACACATACAACATACAAGCAGAATAAACTCAGCTGTCAGCCTCCTCTCAAACCACATCTTGAGTGGTTGGCAAAATGAACTCGGAAGATTAAGCTAGGAGGCTACCCTGAGAAGGGCACTCCACAACTCCGATGCCATGACAGAGAAGGCCCTGCCCCTTGTATGCACCTATCATAGCTCAGTTGGTGGGGGAACCGGAAGCAGGGCCTACCATCGGAGTGCATAGGAGGGAACCTCAGGAAAAGTCCATCCTTAAGATACTGTGACAATGGGGCAACACCTGGTCCCTTGCCAACCCTGTAAGGCAGACCACTGGCAACATGTCCTCCATCTTTTTAAAGCTCTTGATCAGCCCGAGTCAGGAGCGAGTGCACCTTTACTCAGAAAAAAGGGGGCCGTCACCCAAGCTCCCACTCCCCAGCTGGTCGAGACTCAGCCCATACTCTCCCTTGTTACTTCCCTGTGGCTTAAACCAGAGTAACGTAACTCAAGTTTTCTAGGTGGACAGAGAAATTCCCTTTTTAGAGTTTGTCAGAAATCCACTCCCAAAATGTCAGATCCAAGCTGAAAGTAGGGTGGCCACGTTTCCTCTATTTGAAGACCTCCTCTATTAAAACCCTGTCCTGTTCAATTTTGATTTAAAGATAAAGGCCCCTAACAACGGTTAGCACCTGAGCTGCAGACTGAGCAGGCAGGCACACAGGTCCCCTGGTCACAGTCTTCCCCACTATTTATTTATTTATTTATTATATTTATACCCCGCCTTTTTCCTTCAAGGAACCCAAGGCGGCTTACATAATCCTCCTCCTCTCCATTTTATCCTCACAACAACCTTGTGAGGTAGGTTAGGCTGAGAGTAAGTGACTGGCCCAAAGTCACCCAGTGAGCTTCATGGGCTGAGCGGGGACTAGAACCCGGATCTCCCGAGTCCCAGTCCAACACTCTCACCACTACGCCACACTGGCACTATGGGGAGATGTCTGGTATTTTTATTTAAATTATAAGAGCAATGTTGATTCTGTTCACACAGTGGCCAAACAGCTGCCTGTGGAAATCCACAAGTAGGACATGAGTGCAATAGCCCCCTCCTGGTCATGTTTTCCAGCAACTGGAGTGCCAGACATGTGGCTTACGCTGGCTCAGCTTGTCTGATTGTGGAAAGCTAAGCAGGGTCAAGCCTGGTTATTACTTGGATGGGAGACCCCTCCTCTAGTTTCCTGCACTGAGCAGGGAGTTGGACTCGATGGCTTTGTAGGCCCCTTCCAACTCTATGATCTAAAATGTATTTCAATTTTAGACAGCAAATTAATTTATAATCAATTTATTCTTAATTTATAATAACCTTCCATTTAATCAAGTAAAAAAAAAGGACCCAGGTCCTTTTTTTTTTTACTTGATCCATTCGTTCATATTTTTTTCAAACTATAGTCCGCCGCCCCCAACAGTCTGAGGGACAATGAACTGGCCCCCTGTTTAAAAAGTTTGAGGACCCCTGCCCTAGACGGTAGCATTCCTGGGCCTGTCATGCCTTGAAGATTATCTACACAAACACACATTCTTCATATAGAGGAAAAAAACCAAACAATACAGATTTCAGCACTTGTGCTGTCCTTATATGGCCCACAGAGGCACATAAGGGACTGTGCTTAAGGAGCTAGGAAGCCAGTTCCCTTTTTCCACAATAGCAATAAATCATTTCTAATGATGCACATCTTAGCTATAAATTCCAAATATTTCAAAGTTTCCAAAAAGACTCAAACACTCACTACATCATCTGACGTTATTTCCTAGGAATGTACCATGTTGTGCATATCACCAACAGACGAACTGTGGTTTTGTTGTTCTTTAAAGGGACAAACACTGAATTTAATTTCTTTCCTTTTGGGGGTGGGGTGAGAGGATCCCTTTTTTAATTTATCTACCAAACCTAAATGTTTTCATATAGCATACTAATGTGGGAGGATAGTGAGGTGGGAGGAGCCACGAATCAGTGTGGCACAGCCCATACAGGAAGTCCCAGCTTCATTTCTTAGCATCTCCAGTTAAAAGGATCTTAAATAGCACGAAAGAGAGAGAGAGAGAGAGAGAGAGAGAGAGAGAGAGCACTCTGCCTGGGGCATTGGAGAGGTGTTGCCAAACAGAGTAGACCGCATCAGGCTGGATGGACCAATACTTTGACAGTATAAGGCAGTGTCATATGTTCAAACAAATCTCAATACAAGGTGCATTCTGATTATAAAATGCAACATTGTTGTCTTTCTCTATATCAGGGGTAGGCAACCTGGAGCCTGCGGACACCAATGTGTCCCCAGACATCTTTCTTGGAGCCCTATCCCTCCCATTTTTTTTAAGTAACACATTTTTTTACCAGCAGCTGGGATCTCTTCAAAGCAAAGTGAGGTCCTCCAGCTGCTGCCATCTTCATTTTCCATGAATGCCTCTGGGCTACATGATGGGGCTCAGAGACACTCTTAAGAAATTAAGAGGAGTGTGTGTGAGAGAGAGGGGGGGGGAGAGGGAACACATCTATGGGTGGTGATCCACAGTAAGAGAGAAAAGTACGGTAGATAGGGGAATGAGTTGGCTGGTAGAGAGAATGAGGGGAGAGGAAAAGAGTTTGCCTCCTGTGAAATAGTTTTTTGATGGTGCTCAAAACTGTGGGTTCAAAGGAGGTGTTTAGTGTGTTGTGACTCAGACCCCACCTCTCCCTTGTGCACTGTTGTTTGGGCAGATTACTTGTCCTTTGTCACTAAATGGCAGCCATTTTGTGGTGGTGCCCACAATAGCTTCTCAAGTTGCCAAATGTACCCACAGACCCAAAATGTTCGCCTACCCCTGCTCTATATTGTGGAACTGCTAATAGTCTCAGAGGGAGGGAAAGACAAACTGTACCTGCCTGTTTCCCCCTTTCACAGCTAACAGTAGAGAGTGGTGTAAGTTTGGCAAACATGGAGTTGGGGGGGGGGAGGTTAAATCCCTCTTCCCCAGTGCCACAGCTCCAATCCAAATCCCTGCCATATCCCCCACCCCCTGCTCTGCCTTGGCTGCTTTTATCAGTAGTCAAATTATGACCATTTCCAGACAATTCAGATAATGACATTCGCTAAATGGACTTGTAGTGAGACCGTGCCAAGAGTGAACAGGAGCCTCTCAACAGCAATTCAGCTAAGTTAAAATTCTGCCTCCCATTGGGCTTTTCCAACAAAGGCCGTAAGAGGCATGCCATCCAAATTCTGTGTGCAGTTTACAGATGACTTGTTTCCCAGATTCTCTGTACAAGGCTGCTTTACCTGTAATAAACGTGTAGCAGGGAGGATTTCAATAGCAGCTTCTTTCCCTATCACTGCAGCATTATGGATGCTTCTGCTTTCTGAGCTATTATTAGAAAGTCAAAAGCCCATTTGGCATGGGATAAAATCTGATAACCCCAGATTCCGGTGACGCCATTATGAAATTCAAGCATATGGCCTTATTGGAATATTAGTTAGTTGAGAGGATCTATGCAGCATTCAAGAAGGTTGTGGGAGCCAGTGTGGCGTCGTGGTGAGAGCATTGGACTGAGACTTGGGAGATCCGTGTTCTAGTCCCTGCTCAGCCATGAAACTCACTGGGTGACTTTGGGCCACTCACTGACTCTCAGCCTAACCTACCTCACAGGGTTGTTGTGAGGAGAAAATGGAGTGGAGGAGGATCATGTACGCCACCTTAGGTTTCTTGGAGGAAAGAAGGTGGGATATAAATGTAATAATAATAAATAAAATCTGCACATGCTCGGCATCCAACACAACCCACACTTATTGTACCCTTGCAAAGCTACCGGAAGTTGATTGAGCAGTGGCATGGGAAATGTGAGTTAAGAACTGAGCGGGTACCACCACCACCAGCACCACCCAGAAGTCCTCTGACCAAGGGCACAGTGGTGCAGCTAGGGGATTTTAGACTCTGGACTGAATGGGATTATGGGGGCCTCTTTAGACTGTTCTGTGAATCACTTCAGCTATGAAGCACAAAATTAACAGTTATCTTCTGCTGCCTCCCTGCCATTTCATCCTCTGCAGATATGCTTCTGGATATGTTAGACTTTCACAGAACAAAGCAAAAAAACAA
This sequence comes from Shinisaurus crocodilurus, assembly GCA_021292165.1. Lineage (NCBI taxonomy): Eukaryota > Metazoa > Chordata > Lepidosauria > Squamata > Shinisauridae > Shinisaurus > Shinisaurus crocodilurus. The sequence goes on from CM037876.1 coordinate 264,666,611, forward strand.
AAAACAAATTTCCAACCCCGCTAAAAAGGAATACTCTCAGCATGTACAATTTAACATTTTTTAATTAACTTAAATCATGGCACCATCATTACAGGAATAGAATGGATTTCATTTCTGTTGCCCTGATGCTAAAGGCCTTTTGGAAATAAGCACCATTTTGTTGTAGATGGGGATAATGTATTTTGAAAGAAGTAAAAATAATAAAATAAGCATCTATAACCATTTACAGGCCCAGCTTGCCACCTCTGACTATAAAATATTTTTAAATATAAGAAGAAAGAAAGGATGCTGTGGTGACCAGCATCAGTCCCAGAATGCCCCAGCATACCCATGCTGGCCCAGGTGCTGATGCCAGGCCTGTTTCACTGCCCCATCATCTGTGGCTCTCTGGGCAGTCATTTGGTGCCCCCTGGGTTGTGGGGATCTGGACTTTGGTGCTGAAGTCCAGCTCTAGCTGCACCACTGCAAGGGCAATCGTCTGTTAGTGCATGGGGGTGGAGCCCCATTGCCTTTGTCCAACTCCAGCTATCTGCAAACAGTTTAAATCTCTACTATTCCAGCACAGCAGAGGAAGAGCAGTGAGTCACAGTTCTTATCAGCAATCCAATCTGTCTGTTGGTCACTGATCTGCACACAAAGGAGAGCAACTTTGCACATACGCCATTCTTCTGCTCAGCACTGACACAGCAGGGCTAACTCTCTGAGGCTCACAAGACACCTGGCAGGGCGAGGGGGGTTGCTGACCTGCCTGGATGCCATATATGGTAGTAATTGGGCCTCCTTCCATAAGCAGCAGGGGAATACAGGAGGAGGAGGAGAAATAGGTGGGAAGGCAGATGCCCCCAGCCAATCACTGCCTGTGATTTTCTTAAATTAATACTACTACTACTACTACTACTAATAATAATAATAATAATAATAATAATAATAATAATATCTTGTTGGACAGAACAGTCCTTAGTTCCTTGCTTCAAGCAGCAGCACATGAAATGAGTACCTGGCATTTTTACTTTTGGGCACAGAGGCAGTACTAGTGGCAGTAAACAGCCTCAGCCAGCAGCCTCCTTTACTTTGAAGCCAGAGAGAGAAATAGCAAATGAGAGTGTGAGTCAGACAGACAGACAGACCGACAGATGAGAGTTTAATTTTGTGCTGTGTGAAATCCACAATCCAGAGAGGCAAGAGGGAAGCAGCAATAGCCAGCAGGTATGCTGCTTTTTTACTTCTAAATAATTTTTCTGTGTGTGGAGTGGGGCGGGGTCTGTTTCTGGGCTGCTCCCCTTCCATTTCCTCCTCCCCTTCTTTTCTCCAGCTGTCATGCTGGACTTCTCCTTCTATTTTCTCTCCCCCCCTCCAACACACACTTCTTTCCTCCTCCACCCTGCATTGCTGAGCTTCACTATGTTTTTTTTTTTCTGGAGGAATATTTGTATTCTAAGCCATGCATGTTTACTCAAGAGGAAGTGTGACTGAGTTCAATGGGGATTACCCCTCAGTAGGGGTGCTTAGGATTGGAAGGCCTCAAGGGAGTGCAGTGTTGCACATGTTGTTGTAAGTAACAGCAATAACACAGATGCTCAGTTTTTAACATGACTAAAAAGGATTTTTTTTAAATGCCCTCAGTCCAACTCATGGGTAGGATACTAATTTGGGGGAGTATATTAATTTAAGAGGAATTTATTTAGAGTTGATCTGGGTGGCAATGAATTGAAGGGAACTGATTTTGGTATATGCATGTTTTGTTCTGGAAAAACAGCATTTTACACATGCTCAGGTGCCAGGATTTTTGTGAACAAAAAGTGGCAAATGTATTCTTCCAATTGCAAGTGGTTGAAACTCTGCACTTCATCTCCAACTGCATAGAAGTTGGCAACCAATCCTGGGTAAGGAGAAGGGTGTGTAGTGCCAGGAGGGCATTTATGAAATAAACAACCCAGGAGTCCTGTGGTATTTTTATTTATTTATTTATTTATTTATTTATTATATTTATACCCCACCTTTTTTCCTGCAAGGAACCCAAGGCAGCTTACATAATTTTCCTCCTCCTCTCCATTTTTTCCTCACAACAGCCCTGTGAGGTAGGTTAGGCTGAGAGTGAGTGACTGGCCCAAAGTCAACCAGTGCGCTTCATGGATCTCCCAAGTCCCAGTCCAGCACTCTCACCACTACGCCACACTGGCTCTTAAAGACTTAACGCATTTATTGTTACATAAGCTTCTGTAAGCAAGATCTTACTTCAACAGATGCGTGAACTGTGCAAGTGTTGGATATTATATAAGTAAGGGTGTATATTTTATAACACACACAAGAATAGTTGTTTATAGCACTGATATTTATAGCGCATCTCAGGTGTTTAAATGCACATCCATTTTCTTAATAATCCTTACAACAGTCCTGCAAGGTAGGCTTGTACTAGATTGCTTAGATGCTGTGTAATTGTACTGCATTGCATAAGTGTCCTTAGGTTCTTTGTGTGGGAGGAGAATGGGGAGAAAATTTAATTTAGTTTTCTCGGCCTACTGTGCCCCCTTGGCTTCTCCTACTGTTAGCTGCTGTCTGCCCCGCCAGCTCCAATGGGCACCAGATGCCACTGCAACCTCTTTGCCAGGTGCCTAGCGCTAGGTTCCACTCAACCCAAATTTACAGTAACTCTAGTAGGTCAGGAGGACTGGCCCTGCGTGTAAAGAACAGTGCCTGCAGTCCGAGCGGGCTCTCATGCCAGGATTGGGGGTACACTATACTTTTTTTTTCCTGGCACACTTACTTTCAGTAGCCTCCTCTTCCAAACTCTTACGTCCAAAAATCAGTTTGGAAATTTGGCATGAGAAAGGAGGCAAGAAAGTGACAGCAAAACATTACACAGGTGGGTTTTGGTTTTGTTTTTTGTGTTGCATTGCATTCACATTGTATATCTGCATCCCATCCAATGTCTGTGCAGCAGGGTGAAAAAGTTTGTAGTAGTTTGAAAGCCATGACAAGATACAAATGACAAGTGGCAAACACAGCGAAAGGAACTGTGATTAGCAGCTTCAAGCTAAGAAGGAGAAAAATGGAAAGGGGAAAAGGAGGACATTTTCTAGCTCTTCTGTTTTCCTTACTCTGGAATATAATAAATAGTAACTTCATTTTTGGCATTCTAGGAGGTAAGCACAGAGAAACCCATCATACTTACATACATGAAAACATTTTGCATGCAATTAATTGTCATTTTTGGGGTTTCTACTCAAATAGGCCCAGGAGGTCTGCATTTTGCTTTCCATTTAATGCACATGTGGTTTTCCCATCTGTGTCAACAGAGAGCAAAGTAATAGCATCGTAGTGTGCTATTTGGATCTCAGAGGAGACATTATTTTCCTTTGTATTTCTGGACTGAGTAATGTGCACTGCTTGTAAGAACATCACCTCAGCTCTTTTCTCCATTATTTTTATCTCTTTCATCACAGTGGAACATTGTCTCTGTAGTTAAAGGCTAATAACAATTTTCCTTTACTTTGACATGTTTTTTCCTGTCCTTGCATGGAAACATCATCGTTGTCTACTTGTATGTATATTGTTTTGGCATCACTTTGTGCTTCCTGGAAAATTATGCTGAGCTGATCATTACATTACATTGACAGCACTAAGTCCATTTAAGAGAACAGGGACTTGGCATCATCTCATCTGTGCATAAGTATCTTACGCATATGGACATGAGGTTTGTGTATCTTGAAGTAAAAACCTGATAGCCGTTACACAAATTGAGACAAAGATAATTTATTTTTGTTTTTTCTAGTACCACTGTCTCTAAGCATAACTCCTTCCACAGGTGTTAATAGACTGCTTTGAGATGAAAACTGCTCTAACTATGCAGGTGCTTCTTCTGACAGAATCATAAACAGCGGCCAGAATTTAGGGCACCATCTGGGTCAAATTAAGCACCATAAAGTACCACTGATTTAGTAGGAGACACGTTGATGTCAGTGGGACTTAAAAGTGCTTAATTCTGAATAGATTGCCTCCTCAAATTCTAGTATGAGAGATGCCAGGCACTTTGTTAGTCTGCTTGCATATTGTGCCTTAGATAGAAGCACTATCCCCTAATCCTAGATGGAATTGAAAATAGCAGCACCAGACTTGGAATTTGGGTCCCTTTCGGTAAGCTTCCACAACCTGGAAGAGGCAGGACATACAGACTGAGAAGTCTCTAAGAATGCTTCTTTCCTTCTTGGGTGCTTTGTACAAAGTGAGAATAATGGTGGTGCTATTGGGGTGGTCTTGGTGCCCCAGCAGATGCCCAGCTTCAGCACCTTCGTAGCTAGTTGCTGTAAGCCAGTGTTCTCCAACCTTGGGTCCCCAGATGTTTTTGGCCTACAACTCCCAGCATGCCCCAGCCAGTGTAGCTGGCTGGGGCATGCTGGGAGTTGTAGGCCAAAAACATCTGGAGACCCAAGGTTGGAGAACATTGCTGTAAGCTATGGCTTCCTATTAAGTCCTATCAGTTTTCATTGACTGAAAATATTGTGTAAAAATGTGTAATCTAATATGACAGCAATTGAAGGGTATAACTTGTTCAAAAGAAACAGAAGCAGCAGAAAGGGAGGTGGAGTTGCACTGTATGTTAAAAATACGTATCTCTGCACAGAGATACAGGAAGAGGAGCTTGGCAGCCCCATTGAGAGCATCTGGGTTAAAATAAAGGGGGCAAAGAATAAAACGGACATGGCGGTTGGAGTCTACTACTGACCACCCAATCAAGGAGAAGACGAGGATGGAACTTTTGAAAAGCAAATTGCCATTGTTTCAAGGAGGCACGATGTGGTAGTAATGGGGGACTTCAATTTCCCTGATATCTGTTGGGAGACTTATTCAGCCAAACATGGCCCCTCCAAGAAATTCCTGAGCTGTGCTGCTGATAACTTCCTCCTACAGAAAGTGGAGGAAGGAACTAGAGGATCGGCTATCCTTGACCTGATTCTAACCAACAGAGACGAGTTAGTGGATAAAGTGGCAGTTTCGGGAACTCTGGGGGAAAGTGACCATGTTATACTTGAGTTCTTGATTCGAACGGAAGCAAAAGCTGAGTGTAGCCAAACACGTACCCTGGATTTTAGGAAAGCCAATTTTAACAAACTCAGAACAATGATTAGTAAGATCCCATGGCAAGCGACTCTCATGAGAAAGGGAGCCCAGGAGGGGTGGGAGTTTTTAAAAAAGGAAATTTTAAAGGCACAATTGCAAACAATTCCCACAAGGAAAAAAGGCAGAGGGCAACAGAAGAAGCCAATGTGGCTTCACAATAAACTCAAAGATGACCTGAAAACAAAAAAGGACACGTATAGGAAGTGGAAGGAAGGACAGGCTACAAGGGAAGAGTACAGGCAGGTAGCACAGAACTGCAGGAATAGTGTCAGGAAGGCTAAAGCTGAGAATGAGCTAAGGTTAGCGAGGGATGCTAAACACAACAAGAAAGCTTTCTTCAGATACATGCACAGTAAAAGACAGAAGAAAGAACTGGTGGTTCAACTACGCAATGAGGATGGCAAATTGATAACAGAAGACAAAGAAAAGGCAGAAGTGTTCAATTCCTACTTCGGCTCGGTCTTCTCCCAAAAGAGGGTCTATGACCCCCCTGGCAAACCTGAAGTGCAGACTGAAGGGGCAGGATTGCAGCTTGAGATTGATAGGCAAATGGTCAAGGAGCACCTGATTGCTCTGAACGAGTTTAAATCTCCAGGGCCTGATGAGCTGCATCCTAGAGTAATAAAGGAACTGGCAGAAGAACTCTCAGAACCACTGTCTACTATCTTTGAGAAATCATGGAGGACAGGTGAAGTGCCAGACGACTGGAGGAGGGCAAATGTTGTTCCCATCTTCAAAAAGGGCAAGAAGGAGGAACCTGGGAACTATAGGCCAGTCAGTCTGACATCAATCCCCGGGAAGATTTTTGAGCAGATTATAAAGAAGTCAGTCTGCAAGCACCTTGAAAACAATGCAGTGATTACTAGAAGCCAGCATGGATTTGTCAAGAACAAATCCTGTCAGACTAATCTGATCTCATTTTTTGATCGGGTAACCTCCCTTGTGGACTGTGGGAATGCTGTGGACATTATATATCTGGACTTCAGCAAAGCTTTCGACAAAGTGCCTCATGATATCCTGATTAGTAAGCTAGCTAAGAGTGGGCTAGATGGAACAACTATCAGGTGGATCCACAATTGGCTACAGAATCGGACTCAAAGAGTGCTTATCAATGGTTCCTTCTCAAACTGGGGAGAGGTAACGAGCGGGGTACCACAGGGCTCGGTCCTGGGTGCTCTTCAACATTTTTATTAATGACTTGGATCAGGAGGTACAGGGAATGCTTATCAAATTTGCAGATGACACAAAGTTGGGTGGAACAGCTAATACTCTGGATGACGGAAACAAAATTCAAAGTGACCTCGATAGGCTGGAGCGCTGGGCCGAAAACAACAGAATGAAATTTAATAGGGATAAATGCCAAGTGCTGCACCTAGGGAGAGGAAACCAAATGCAGAGTTACAGAATGGGGGACACTTGGCTCAACAATACTACAAGTGAGAAGGATCTTGGAATTGTGGTAGATCACAAACTGAATATGAGCCAGCAATGCAATGTGGCTGCAAAGAAGGCAAATGCAATTTTGGGCTGTATTAATAGAAGTATAGCTTCCAAATCGCGGGAAGTGATCATTGTTCCCCTTTACTCGGCACTGGTTAGGCCTCATCTTGAGTACTGCGTCCAGTTCTGGGCACCTCACTTTAAGAAGGACATAAACAAACTGGAGAGGGTTCAGAGGAGGGCAACAAGGATGATAAAGGGACTGGAAACAAGGCGCTATGAGGAGAGACTGAAAGAACTGGGCATGTTTAGCCTTCAGAAGAGGAGACTGAGGGGAGATATGATCACACTCTTCCAGTATTTGAAGGGATGTCACACAGAGGAGGGCCAGGATCTCTTCTCGATCATCCCAGTTTGCATGACACAGAATAATGGGCTCAAGTTACAGGAACCTAGATTCCACCTAAACATCAGGAAAAATTTCCTAACTGTCAGAGCAATAAGACAATGGAATCAACTACCTAGGGAGGTGGTGGGCTCTCCCACTCTGGAGGCATTCAAGGTACAGCTGGACAGACATCTGTCAGGGATGCTTTGACCTGGATTTCTGCATTGAGCAGGGGGTTGGACTCGATGGCCTTGTAGGCCCCTTCCAACTCTACTTTTCTATGATTCTATGATTCTATGACATACTAAACTTTGCTTCAAACCTTAGCAGTATTCTGAATCAGGTATCCCTGAAGTCATTAAAATCCTCCTGATTAATACTAAGTAAATTTATCCAAATATTCTCTCTCTCTCTCTCTCTCTCCCTAAGGCCCAGAGCCAAACTACATGTCATGTGGGAGATCCATGATCAGTCTTCGTGGCATTTTAATTTTTACTTTAAGGCAGGTGTACCGGACTCTTCAGTTTGATCAGAGTAGTGATACTGCAGGTGGGGGGAGGAGAGAGTTAACTGTCCCCCCTGTACCATGTTTTCAAACTAATTTGTTCTCCCCTCCAAGCCAGTATTAGACCTGTAAAAAAAATACAGATGCCCAAGATTAAAGAATAGTTTTGTGTTCCTTTATGCTTGTCTGTGTAACTCAAAATATTGCATAGCCTTCCATCGACAGTAAAGTGAAGAGGATATCCACTTCTGTTAGCTGAAGAGAAGGGAATAATATCTTAGTGTCCTGATTGTCCAGTAATGCCCTGCTTCTTTCCCCCAAGGCTTTCATTGTGTTTGTCCATTCAGTGTGTCTTGCTTTCACTGTGCTACGCTGTAGAATTTGATATGTAAGTTACCCATTAAATCATAAAATAGTATTATTATTATTATTATTAGCAGTGCAGTAGGGCGCAAAGAAAAGAAGTGACATCTCCAAGCTGTTCCTGTCAAACAAATAGAGCAGTAACAGGAAATGTAGTAACCATTAAGTAACTAGGAAAGTGAAAAGAGTTCTGGAAAATTATCAGGGTAATTAAAAGAGATGTTGACATGGCAGGTGGCAATAGGCCCAGGGCACAAATAATGAAATAACAAGGTGAAAACGAAACCGCTGTTTTCATGGGGAAATCATTTTATTTGCTTTGAGGCATATCCAGAATGTGTTCCAAAGGGGCCATTTCACCATTGTTTCAATGCTAGAAGGACCATGAAAGTAGAAAGACATGAAAGAGGATCTGATGTAATTATGTCAGATAATACTGATTCTACCTTACATTTTGGGATGTTGGACACTGGGAAATCCATTTCGTTTGAGCCCATCGGACTTCTGCAGCATTTGCGATCCAGCAATTGGAAATGGACCATGCAGGATACCCCCGCCGCCGCTGCCAGGTTCCGGAAATGTGCACGAAATAATTTCACACATTGGGAACTGAGATCTGCATATTTGTAGCACCATTTGCGCAAATGGTGATTTGTGCAAATTGGGTCTTTTGCACAAATTGGGTTTGAATCTTTAAATTTGTGTAAATGGGTTCATGCTGTTTTTAATATTTTATCGCATTCACAAGTCCATTATGTAACCCAGGTGCAGCATATTCCCTTGGTAAATGTCCTTGTCAGTTTCATCCTCTCACTGCTTTGTTGTTAGCGTGCCATATTCCTTAATTCACAAATAACTTATTGTCAATTTTGTCTAGTTTGGCATCGCCGCTTCGGTTACCACTAGGGTTATGTGATTTGTGCACATCAAATAGACACATTTTAAAAATTATTATTTCCAGTTATTATTTTTCAGCTCCCATGATTTGTGCAAATGGGGTTGTGGATTTTAGTCTCTCTCCCCCACCTTCTTCCCACCAATATTATGTGTGCAATATCTGATTTCATTCGGTAATATATTTGTTCCGACAAATAGTGTTTATTGCATTCACTTGTTTATGATTATACTGCTGGTGGGTTGTGGGGTGTTTTTTGTGTTTTTTAGCAACAAGATAGGTTGCAGTGGCGGGGGCAGCCAGCTCAAGTCAGGTCGGCCCCATGAAAGGCTCACATTTGTGCAACTTGGAGACGTGCACGAATTTTGGGCTCCACAATTTGTGCAAATTTCCTGAGCGTGCATATATATATATATATATATATATATATAAACTTATGCAAATTGCGACCGATTTTAAAAGCGAAAATCCGCGTGCTGGCTCAATGTGTGTCAGCACCAGCATGGGGGAAATGGAACAGAATCTGGAGGGCCGAGTCGGGAAAATCTGTTGGATTTTCACCCCCAAACGGATTCTTCGCATAGCCCTCCTTACATTTTCTGTAGGATAGAAAGAACACCATTCAGATGATGACAGAAAATGACTTACAATCCAGTTAAGCTATCATTTTATTACCTTTCTCTGTTGATGAGGGTTATTGGCTGGTGTTTTTTAAAGCTTAGTTAAGGACAGAGAAATCTCATGGAGAAGGTAGAGGGACGGTTACGTCTTTTCCAATGCACTGTCAGTGATGACAGGGTTTTTTCTTTTTATTTGGCTGTTTGGTGAGGGAGATCCAAAAAATCCTATGGCTGCTGAGAAGTTCTCCCAGAGACCATAGGATTGCTGCCTAATCGACTTTTAGTGATGGTGGCAGCATTTGCTTTATCCTTTAATGCTGGATCTGGGTCTTAATGTTAATTGCTGTATTTTTTATTATTCTAATTTTGTTTTTTATGTTTTATTTTTTACATTGCTTAGAGAATATTTTATAAAGTGACTAATAAAATATAACAGAGGAATAAATAATAGATCTGTTGCCATCCAAACAGCCAATTTCCCAGTCCTAAAGCTATTATTTGGAGGTAAATCCCAACAATTTCATTGGATGTGATTTGCATGTCATTTTTTCTTTACTGGAATATGTCTTCAGCCATTCAGAAACAATTATAATTGGTATGACTATGTAGCAAAATAGAAAAGAGTATGAAAAATCATAGATATTCATAGAGAAATTCTAGAGTAGTTGTCATGTGAGTCTCTACCAGCGAAAATGCTGTGTCGCCTTAGGGCAGAATTACACGGTATAATAAATACAAGGCTGGTGCTGAAAATAGTAGTTCTGTGTAGAGTTCTTCCCTCCCTACATAATGTGTGGCAATAACCTATGTCCTGATATCATCATCTTAAGTGTTTCCCCTACCTCTTCTTCACATTATCGGCTGCTGTTTGTGGGAGCAGAGACCAGCAAACAGAATGATGCCAAGACATGGGCTGGTTTGCTCCATATTATAGAGGGGAGGGGAGAACTCTGGATGGGGCGATGAGGCCGCTCCATATTTACTGTAATGTGCAGTTCAGCCCTTAGAGACTAACTTAATTATTTTGCTATAAGTTGGCCAAAGTGAAGACTTATATTAGATTAAAGAAGTGTATGGAGAAGAGGGTGGGCATACATACATGAGGCTGAGGTATTATGGGGGATAAAGCATACTAATACATTCAGAATTAAATATACGTAATGCTAATACTAACAAGACTCCACATTTATATAGCAGTTTAAAATGTTCAGAACACTTCACATGATTGATCTTGTTGCAATCCTTGTTATGACCCTATAAGATAGGTCAATATTATTATCTTCTTTATTTAGATAGGGGTCTGAGACTGTGGCTTGCTTAGCAGTGGAATCCTATACATGTCTACTCAGGAGTAAACCCCATTGAGTTCAGTGGGACTTACTCCCAGGTAAGTGTGTATAGAATTGCAGCATAAATCCACTTACTGTGAATCCTATGTTCACTTACCTGGGAGTAAGTTCCATTGAATTCAACTGGATTTACTTCTGAGTAGACATGCATAGGATTATGGTGTTAATAGCTTTATAAATATTGCAGAGACAGATTTGAACAAAGAACTTCCTGATGACTAACTCAGTCTCTTAGCCACTGTGCTACTCTAGCTGTTTTGCATTTTTGTTATCTCAAAGATTACACAAATATAAAAACATAAAATGATCCCAGCTGGCTAAAGTGCTGGAGCATCAAACCAGTAATACTGTTACTGTTGCAACAAATTAAAGATAATTGCATTTTGTAGCAATAGAACTACACATAATCCTTAGGTTCCTGAAACATTCTGACACTGCTGTGTAGGCTGAATTTGCCATGTGGTAGGTTTTCCATCCCTAATAAGCTGATGTGGTCATTAGAGAAGGTCATAGTTAAATGTCTGGAAGAGGCTTTCAGATATTAAAAAAAAAAAGATTTGACTTCTGCATTAGCCAGAAACATGTGGTTTGATATCCTTTCAAAGCACAGAGATACAGATAGGGCTTGTGAGTGAATTTTAAATACTGCTACATTTTTTTAAAGAAGGGTGCAGAGACTTCTATCACTCTTACAATATTAAATATATTCCTTGTTTTACTCTTCCTTCTGCTACTTTACTATTATCCAGTTCAGCTTTTATACTCTCGTATAGGAATTGCTCCAAGGGTAACCAATTAATTGTAGGTCTTTGTAGCAACAGGATGTTGCTGGATCTTAACATGTCTTATTATTTAATTCCTATAAAATCACATGCCAAATACACCCAGTGACTTGAGAAGTATGAAGGATGTGTACTCACAAATTATTTATTGCTATCCCACAATGGATATCTGGTTGATTTATAAATACAGTCATGCCTTGGATTGAGAGCATAATTCGTTCCGGAAACGTGCTTGTAACCCAAAACACTCTTATATCAAAACGAAATCTCCCCAAAAAAATTTGTACAGGGATTTTTAATTTAAACCGTACTACAGTACTTGTATTGCAAGATGTCGCTTGTATATCAAGTCAAAAAAAATTAAATAAATATTTAAAATTTTGCTTGTCTTGCAAAATGCTCTCAAACCAAGTTACTTGTAATCCAAGGTATTACTGTATATAAAACAGAAGTCCCCTTTCATATAGTCAGTTTATTATCTATTTTTGACAGAAAAGATTTCTAAGTTAGAATTACACAGTGGCATAGCTTTGGTAATATATGCTCTGCTTCCCTTCCGCTGCAATCTCATTTTACTTAACACAATACATAAATTGTGCATTGATGTAGGTACGAGATATGTATAGTTGTTTATCCTTCTCCAACCACACCTACTCTTTGCCCAGTTCTTTGATGCAGGACAATGTGTCACGACCAAATCACAATTTGCAACAGGGGTAGTTGCTGTTGCAGCAACATCAACAAATTCCATAGGTCTATTTATATTAGTTGCACACCACCACAACTTGTGATCTGCTGATGCAGCAGTCAGTCTGAACAAACAGAAACTTAATCCAGACAAGACAGGGGTGGTGTTAGTTGGGAATTTTTGTAATCTGGATGAAGGTATTCAACCTGTTCTGGACAGGGTAATACTTTAGGAATTCTTCTGGATCCAATGCTATCTCTGGATGCACAGTTGCGTCAGTGGTCCAAAGTGCCTTCTACCAGCTTTGACTGGTTCTTCATCTGTGATCGTCTCTGGAGAAGGTGGGCCTAGTCTCAGTCACTCATGCACTGGTTACATATGGGTTGGGCTACTGTAATGCTCCCTGTAGTATTGCTTTTAAAAACAACTTGGCAGGTACCATGGGACCAAAATGCAACCACTAGGATGCTGGTAGGAGCAAAGTGGTTGGCTTATATTACACCCATCTTACATAAATTGCACTAGTCACTAATCTGGTTCCGGGCTCAAATTAAAGGGCTGGTATTGATCTTTAAAGTCCTGAATGACTGAGGACTAGGTTATCCCAAGGACCACTTATGCTATCCAAGCCAAGCATTTGAGATTGACCTCAGAGGCTGTGCTGTGTGGCCCATCATTAGTTAAGATTTGTTTGATTCAGTGATGGCACCACGCTTGTAGAGCAACTGCCGCAGAGAAAATTGGCAAGTCCATTCTCTTGCCACCTTTAGATGTCCTCTGAATACTTTTATGTTGATATATTCCATTATGCTCCTTTTAATTGTTTTACTATTGTTTTTATTACTCCGTAAGCTGCCTTGGAAAGTTTATCTAAAAAATGAGGTATAAGTGAATGAATACAATAAGTAATAAATAGTAGGTCCTACATATTTATTTAATGGTGCAGTGACTCATGGGAACAGGCTATTAAGGAGTCTTGCAAATTATACCTCAAGGTAAAACAGTTATAAAACTCAGTTTATCAGCTGACCAAATAATTATGTGCCCATTACAGCTATACTTTAAACTGTAAACACATAGTTACATTTACACATGTGCATATTTATCCCACCCTTCAGCCAAAGAGGCTCCCAGAGCAGCCCACAAAGATGAGAAATAAGGCAGTCTGTGCCTGCAGGCTCACAATCTAAGAGACATGACAGAAAAGTAAAGAGGATTGATAGGGAAGAGGAAAAAAGCAAATTCAGATTCTTAGGGTGCAATCCTATGGCTGCTAGACACTGTCTAGATGGCCATAGGATAATTCGGAGTCCCAGCTCCAACCTCAGAAAAGTGCTCAGAGGTCAGAACTGGGACTCCGAATTCGGAGCTCTTGCCCTCCGCCCTCGCAGCCAGCGTGGTTCTTTCCGCACTGGCTGTGGCTCCAAAGACGGAAGACTGACTTTAGAGCCAGCGCTGGTGGGGTGTTCCGAGAGGAGGGGAGGAGCGAGGTACCGCCATCTTACAAGGAGTCCTGACGGTGCCTCCAGCTCCTCTCCTAGCAAGTCAGTGTAAAACACTTAGATGGCTGAAATCAGCTAAGTGTTTTGGAGGGCGAAGGAAGTGAAGAGGCAGTATTTGCCTCCGCACTCCTCCTGCCCTCAATAGGATGCCCATAATCCTCCAAGTTTATGGGCAGCCACATTGGATCGCGCTACTAGTTGCAAAGTTTATTTATTTATTCATTTGATTTGCACCTCACCTCTCTACCAAGAAAAGGCACTCAAGGTGGCTTACAACCATTGATGAATAGAAATTTGATTAAAACAGTAAAAAGGCAGCGTCACAATAGTCCAAACAGGATGTAACTAAGGCCAGATCAGACAATGGAGGGTGCCTGAATGCTGTTTCCTCTCCCTCTGATGATTTCAGCATTTAAATCACTCTTTGGGCCACTTCATACGTTTCAAAATTAGCAAGTTCACTAGCAAAGCAAAGCAAATATGTATAATGTATAATATACATATCCATGGCATACCCTCTAATTCGAGACAGTCCAGCTTACTTCAATTAAATTTACACCCAGATAAGTGTGTATAGGAGGAAGCCTAAAGCAACTATTTAATAAAAAATTTAAAATACTGCAATCCTAAGGATTCTTTCTTAGGAAAGCAAGTTGCATTGAACTTACTTGGATTTGCTTCTTAGCAGATATGTTTAGGGCTGAACCAAAAATGCATAAGGGTGCGATCCTATGCATGTTTAGATAGAAAAAAGTCCTACAACTCCCAGCATGCCCCAGCCAGGACTCGTAGGCCTTCTTTCTGTCTAAACATGCATAGGATTGCACTTAAATTGCTCTTTCTTTCTTTCTTTCTTTCTTTCTTTCTTTCTTCTGGAATACTCTATCCTTGATATACCCGCTTGACCCTAGCCATTAAAACTAGCTTAAGCAATGTCTTTCAACCCTTTTGCAAAATGATCAGGCTTGGAGTTAGATGAGTCTCCTCCACAGTGTGAATAATTTTAGTTGCATGAACAAATACATACTTGTATTTGAAAATCTTATTTTGCTACAGAGGTGTGATCACCAGTTCAGGTGGACCTGTAAGAGTGCAAATGTTACCAGGGCAAGAGAACTACTCTGCAGTATATGCCAATGGAATCCAGTCCCAAGTCCTCTCTAGATGGTCAGCATCATTCTCAGTATCAAGTAAGTGAATGGCAAAGTATTATTATTTTGTCAACTGACATTTAAAAAATATAGAAGAAACTCAGTCTGGCTTATTTTCCTTGTTCACATGGTTTTATTTCCTTTTTTCTTTAGTAGCAACATATTGTACTGTTCTTCCTGTGTTATTTGATGAAGAATTTCAGACAAACCTAATATATAAACTAAGCATTAATCTAATTATGCCCTGTCAAGGCAAGCTTTTTCTTCAGGGAGCCTTCTAAGTATTTTAGGTTGTGGTGAAAAATACGCACAGGAGTCTATGCAACTGTCAAAACATTGGCTGTTGCTTTGCATTTAAAAATCAATGCCAAGAACAGCACACACACATTATTTCTGGACAATTAGGTTACAAATAGTGTGAATAATCACTTCAGAACTACCAGTATAATAAAAGTTCTGTTCCATGAGCCATAGGATGTGAGAGCGCTTCATAAACGTATTCATTTAAATTTACCGTAGATCTTGATCTTTATTTGAGACACTGAGTAGTCTGCATTCTGGTCATTTTCAGCCTCAGGGCTTTGGTTTGTATGATTTTTTTTGTCATAGGTCATTGAAAAGAAAGTGCTAAGTAGTGATTGATCATCTGTGCACTTTTTGAAAGTATGCAGGCACATAATAGATACTTTATATATGTGTGTATAAACCAAATATGTAAAGCAGGGGTGCAGAACTGTTTTGTGATGGGGGGTGGATTGCCCCCACCACCAAGCCCACCACCTACCAAGCCCACCACCACCAAGCCCACCAAGCCCACAGTACATCCATTTTAGGAATGGATGTACTGAGGCATCCAGGTTACAGAGAACACCTGAACACTGGACCTGGCTAAGGCACTTAAGCCACAGATTCTCCTTGAAGTCAATTCTCAGTAGCCATGGTAAATAAGCCTACTTTTTGTAAGACTAGTTTTAGTAGAAGCAAAGCTACAGTTTTGACTTTTAGGTCTTAAGGACACGTCTATCTCATTACACAGGCTTTCCCTGAGGTGACCCAGTCAGTGACATTTATAGTTTTAATGCTGATCAGTTATATTTCATTGTTATATTTTAGTGTTAATGTTATTTTTATTTATTTAATTTCTATATAATCGTGAAATAAATAAAATATCCTCAGTAAATATTTATCTTTTTAAAAAAGAAAACACCAGCCAGTGTAGTTTTATTGTTTTCTGCTGACTACACCTTTTACTATACTATTTATTTATTTATTTATTATATTTATACCCCGCCTTTTTTCCTGCAAGGAACCCAAGGCGGCTTACATAATCCTCCTCCTGCTCCTCTCCACTTTATCCTCACAACAACCCTGTGAGGTAGGTTAGGCTGAGAGGCAGTGACTGGCCCAAAGTCACCCCGTGAGCTCCATGGCCAAGCGGGGACTCGAACCCGGATCTCCCAGGTCCCAGTCCAACTTTACTACTGTAAAGAGAAAGGGATTAGGGGATAAGAAGAATACCTTCCAGTGTCTTGTCCCAGAGAGATTCCCAGGAATTCAATCCTTGGCTCATAGTCAGGTGGGGAAGATATCCCAAGGGAGTTTCCCAAGAGTAATGGGTATATTATAGTTTCCAAAGTGATAGGTTAAACCAGCCTTCCCCAACCTGGTGGCCTCTGGATGTGTTGGACAACAACACCCATCATCCCCAACCAGGAGGCTTATGAACATGTTTTCTAGGGATACAGGCCTGTTGCTTATGCTGGCTCAGCTTGTCTGAGTGTGGAAAGTTAAGCAGGGTCAAGCCTGGTTATTACTTGGATGGGAGACCCCTCCTCTAGTTTCCTGCATTGAGCAGGGGGTTGGACTCGATAGCCTTCCAACTCTGTGATCTATGAATCTATGATGAGAGTTGTAGCCCAACACATCTGGAGAGCATCATATTAGGGATGATCAGGGCCGGCGCTACCGCTAGGCCAACTAGGCTGTTGCCTAGGGTGCGTAGTGGAAGAGGGCGCAGAACGCTGCGCTCCTCTTCGCTGCCGGCGCGCTCCTGCCCTGCCCGCCCGCCCGCCTCTCCAAGAAAGCCAGGTCAGTGCGCCCGGAGTAGTGGTGGGGCCGAGCCTGGGCGCCTCCCCCCCACCTTGCCTCGCCTCCGCGCCGCCTCCCACCTCGCCTCGCCTCGCCTCGCCTCTGCGCCGCCTCCCCCCGCGCTACCTCCCCCCACCTCGCCTCGCTTCCCCCACGCACCGCCTCCCCCCACCTAGCCTCGCTTCGATTCGCCTCTGCGCCGCCTCCCCCCCCGCGCCGCCTCCCCCCACCTCACCTCGCTTCGCCTCTCCTCCGCGCCGCCTCCCCCCCCAACACCTACCTTCTCCGTGCTGTTTCCGGAGCCCCGCCCGCGCTCTGTTTTGGCGGGAAGAACCAGGGCAACAGGGCTTAAACAGCCCTGTTGCTCTGGTTTCCCCCGGCCAAAAACAGAGCGCGGGGGTCCCTTTTCGGAGGAGGCGTGGGAAGGTAGGTGGGGGGCGGCAGCAGCAGCGGCAGCGTGTGGGGGGGGTCTGGTGGCGGCGGGGGGGCGGGAGGTTGCAGAGCAGGGCTGCTTTCCAGAGCCCCCCCCACGGCACGAGGGGGGGCGCTAAATATAATATAGCCTAGGGCGCCAAACTGCCCTGCACCGGTCCTGGGGATGATTGGGTTAAACAATCAGAAGCTTTTAACTGTAGATTTTCCATTGTTTTCTTTTGATGGTGGCAGGAAGATTACCAAGCATGTATCAGCAGTAAGGGAATTAGAACAGGGAGAAAAAAGAAACTCCTACTCGTGATATCTAGCAACTTGAGATTTGAACACAGAATATCTGGAATATCTTTCACCAGATAAAATTGGGCATGTACAACCCATTTTACCACAGCATCATTTAGCAGCAATGTAATAAACTTGATTTATTTTTCAAAATGGCAACAGGTGCCAAGAGTGGAGCACTTGAAGCAGCTGGGCGGCCAGTTTCAACAGCACGCCCATCCACAGGTGAGAAATTTCTTTCAAATTATCTTCTTTCCAATTAAGAGTTTGCAAGAAATAAACTATTCTGTACTTATTCTATCACCATTATATAGTATGTCTCATATATGTGTCTCTGCTCCAAAGACACACACAGGGAGATCTTTGTGAACAGGGACCCTACAGCTATTGTCATGACCTGCAGGAGGTTCAAGTAGTAATTTTACTGCAGACACATGGAAAAGGCAGATACAGCTGTTATTACCACTTCAGGGCTGGCATGGTTTCCTCCCCATTCTGGGGTGATGGGAGTTTTCACCCTCCCAAAATGCCCCCTCTTTTTGCCCTTACTCCTAATGGAGCACTGCCAGTGGGACAGCTGTGGTGGTGGAAGCCTCCATCGTAGTCCAGGGAGGACCTCATGGGCAGACCTCCCTCTACGAGCAGACCTCTCGTCCTCATAGTGCCCAAAGGATTGCACCATAAGTCTTCTAACTCAGTGTTCTCCAACCTTGGGTCCCCAGATGTTTTTGGCCTACAACTCCCAGCATGCCCCAGCCAACATAGCTGGCTGGAGCATGCTGGGAGTTGTAGGCCAAAAACATCTGGGGACCCAAGGTTGGAGAACACTGTTCTAACTGACCCTTCTAACTCTACTGGCTACTAACTAACTGACTTGGAAAGCCTCCTGTCCATCACATGCAGCTCCTCACCAACATTCTGAAAGAGCTGGGGAATTATAATAGCATTGAACTGTGCCCACTCTTCCCTCCCGCTACCCCCATTGCACCAGCCCATGGTGCATCACTTGTGAATGTCATTATAATGTCATACACAAAGGGGAACACAAAGCAGGTAATAATTATTTTTCATTCAATATAACAGAGATAAACAAGCAAAAAATCAATGTAAGCAACATTTGTGAAAAAGCTAAGATTTGCCCAGAAGTCACAATTTTGCCAGGTGTGGCTTTCCCTAACACACACATGTTACAATGTTGGAAGAAGCTGTGCCTGGTGTAGGCAATGTAATTTTCCCTGACATTACATTTTCGCCTGTGTGCTAGTGCAAGACTAACTGTGATTAGATTAATTGCCTAATTGTGATTTTCTGATGGAGAATTGGGTGCTTCTAGAGCAAGTTTTGGTACAAATTGTCAGGTGTATACATTCAGCACTGAGCCCTATTCAGGCATTAGGAATCCAAGTTCAATAAAAGCGCGAGGAGGGGGAATGCACTAGCTTTGCCTCCCTCCGTCACCATTTCCATAGCCATCTACACATAGAGGGTAACTTTCTGAATAGTAGAGCCTCGTCTATCCATGGAGGCAATCCACGGGATTTGGAATGCAGGAGGGGGTGGGGCTAGCACACTTCTCCGTCTTGCATGTTACTGAACTCAGATTCCCAATGGAATAGGGCTTATGTCTCTTTTAATACACTCTCTGTACTGTGAATACAACTTTAAAAACTTGGGATGATGCTTAAAAGTGATGCATTCCAGACTAAAAAAATATTCTTAGCATGACTTTGGAAAATACCCATATAGCCTGACCCAATGAATTTTTATTCAGCTGTAAGTAAAGTTCTGTGGCAGTTAAATCTCAAGTAAATGTGTATAGGATTGCAGTGTTAAAGGTACAACAACACTCTCAGACTCTGGACATGGGAACTCTAAGGTGAAATGACTGCAGGATGAATAATTCCTCTGTATATATCCCCACACAACACCACCCTGTGACAATACATATGCCATGCTGTTTGATGGCAATGGACGATGTAGTCTGACACAACTGGGGGGCACCAGGTTGGGGAAAGCTGGTGTAGAACATTGGATTTGAGCTGTAGAGACCGTGTGTGCTTCCAGATGTAGCTTTTATCACACCGTCACCCTGCCTCTTTCACAGGAGAGTACAGACTTTGTTGTCTTCAACTTGTAACCCTCCCATGCTTCACCAGCACTTCTTCCATCTTTTCTCTTATTGAAGAAAATTTGTTAAGAATGAAAATACACAATGCCTTCTAATGGCAGTAGCAGTAGGAGTAGGAGTCCTCCATCTGGGAGCACCCCCTGGTTCATATCCTACCACGTTGTGAAACTCACCCAGTGACCTTGGCCCAGCCATCATATGTTTTAGCCTCGCCTACTTTACATGGCCATTGTGAGGAGATAATGGGAAATGCCCCATCTATATCACCATCCATGGAGGAAAAGCAGTATACAAATGTGAACAGTCCAGCCCTTAATGCATTTAGCTTCGCTTTATACCACATTATCGGTGCAGACTACTTGTCAAGAATTCATTATGTTTTCTACTTTTTAGGTAAAAGACCTAAGAAGCTTCTTGAGAAAAAGTCTGGGAACAAAGGTAGGAGACTGCAAAGCCATGTTACACTAAACAAATAACTAATGTTAATTTGCCCTTAAGTTAATCTAGCTATCTTGGGTGTTCACAGATTGTAAAGCGGATATTGCTTTTCTGATTGATGGAAGCTACAATATTGGGCAGCGTAGATTTAATTTGCAGAAGAACTTTGTTGGGAAAGTAGCAGTGATGCTGGGAATTGGAACTGAAGGACCACATGTGGGAGTTATACAAGCCAGGTACCAGAAATATTTCCTATTTGGTATATCACTCCATCTTGGGTACTATAATTTATAACGTTGTGCTTAGAATGGCATGATCTCACTAAGAGAAACCTTATTATGGTCTATACTAGCAAACCTACCTGGCTTCCCATGTGTTGGAATAGCCCTTAGTTTGATACAGCAAAGTCTTCAAGCATAGTTAGGCAGCTGTCAATGCTGGACATATTATGCCCATCCCATCCGAGTGAAGCCGTAGCCTCTGGAATCCCTAGGCACAGCCCACAGCCATGGTGTACCCCATAGGCCCCTGAGAAAAGGGTTTGCCCACTCCATTTCCCTGAAGAGGGGGGCTGTCCCACAGCAGGGGGGAGGGAACAGCCGTATAACTCTGTCCCAAGGACTATCCACTCCTGGCTTCAGACTGTATCGACTGCAAAGTTATGTGCTGGTTAGGGAAGTCTGCCACCTAGTGACCAAAGATGGTACTGCAAGCTTCAACCACATGGCCACAGGTCCATGTGGTTGAAGAATTAATTAATTCTAATTAATTAGAATTAATTAATGTGTTTTAGAAACCACATAACCCAGAGGTTCACCCCTAGGATCCCCTTAGCATGCATGCCAAGTTTCAGTTCTTTAAATTTCATGGTCTTGGAGCTATGGTGCTGACAGACAGACAGACAAACCCTTTTATTATTATAGATATTTGCTGTTATAGTTTGAATCATGTTTGAACTGGCTAACAATGCCATGTATTTCCCTGCCCATTGAAGATTAAATGATATCCAGACAGTATATTAGGAACAGGTGAAGTAACAGAAAATAAGGAGGAAGAACATACAAAAGTGCTGTGTTGAGCCCCATCTAGTACAGTATTCTGGTTATTGAGAGTAGGGGTGCTTCCAGACAGAGGGCTCTTAGTGTTAACAATTCGAAAGCATTGTGCAACTATTCCATCTTTTTCTCCTTCATGGATTTTCTGTGTAAGAAAAAATATGGAAAAAGATGAAGAAGCTGTGGGAAAACACAGGAAGGTTTCTTTCTTTCTTTCTTTCTTTCTTCTGGAATACTCTATCCTTGATATACCCGCTTGACCCTAGCCATTAAAACTAGCTTAAGCAATGTCTTTCAACCCTTTTGCAAAATGATCAGGCTTGGAGTTAGATGAGTCTCCTCCACAGTGTGAAATAATTTTAGTTGCATGAACAAATACATACTTGTATTTGAAAATCTTATTTTGCTACAGAGGTGTGATCACCAGTTCAGGTGGACCTGTAAGAGTGCAAATGTTACCAGGGAAAACACAGTGGAAGATGATGTCATCTGGACCTGCCATAAGAGTCCGTGAATCAGGCAGGATGATGGCATGATAAAAGCCCCATCTGGAAGCCCCCTAGATGGTGGTGCTAACCACCCACTGTTATTAGTCCCCAGCATTTGGTAGCCAGAGGCATATCCTGTTTGAATATGCTAGTGGTGCTTTTGGCTTTACATCGTTTGTCATCACACATAGATCTATTGTCCATATTGGTGTCATAGTGGTATGTTACCAGACGGCAGAAAGAGAGGGTAGGGTTAGAGAGAGATGGGCATGGAGAATGGGGTGTTGGGTTACCTAGAGTGGATTGGACTGGAGAATAGTAGACATCTGAGAAAGGAAAGAGGATATGCAGTTTACTGAATCCCTACCCTACATCACTGCATACCCTGCTTGCATACCCCATCTGGTTTTCTTTGACCTTCCTTTGACACTGCTCATACATTTCCCAACTTTCCTGTGCATTCAGAAAACCTAAGAATGTTTTTTTAAAAATGATAACTGAAGTTACCACAAAGCCAAATTCCACAAAACAAATACTATGCTTGCTTGCAAACACAGTATACAGAACCCCTGAAATGGCTATTTTATAGTTCAGTAATCTGCTTTTGAATGTAGTTGTTGGAGTATAGTATGCACAAGTGGGACCTGCAACAAAATGTTGCAGTGTCCAGTCACTTGGCCATGCCCTCCTTCACAATACTCCATTCTGTTCCCCCTCCCACCCAGTTTTCCATCCTTCTCTTCAAACCAGCATTTTATGGCCACTGAGCTCACTCAGTCTACATTGGGCTGTTTTAGGCTCCCACTGCTTAGTTCTCCCACCCACTCTAAAAAAGAAGTTTTCCCCAAGCCTGCTGATACCTCCCTCTTCTGCATGGTTGGTGCTGTTTCAATCCCATAAGAATCTATGCTGACCTTTGAACTTCCTAAATA
This sequence comes from Shinisaurus crocodilurus, assembly GCA_021292165.1. NCBI lineage: Eukaryota > Metazoa > Chordata > Lepidosauria > Squamata > Shinisauridae > Shinisaurus > Shinisaurus crocodilurus. The sequence continues at coordinate 264,689,255 of CM037876.1, forward strand.
GAGGGAATGAGTTAAGATTGGCCATCCACCACCACACACACCAAAGCATGTCTGTTTCAGTGCTGTGATGATCCTAAACTTTAAGATGATAAATATAGTTTTATCAACACATCAGTTACTGTCATGGACACTTCTAAAGACCGGGGATGCTTCCAGGTGAGGTTTTTACCATTCAATTGTCCTGCTACGTTAATAGAATTTTACAAGGGGTAGTACTAGGAACTGTCCATCTAGAATCACCCTGGGAGTAACTTTAACCAAAGCAGGTGTTACGCTCTTGCACCGCGCTTCTGAGATGTGAGGAGTTTCAGGGGCTCCAGCACTTATTTCAACTTCAGTTTCTCAAGGAGGACACTGGAGGCTTGTGGTGTTTCTTTCATGAAAGGTTTAGTTACATCGAGCTCAAGATGAGGGTCCACAATGTTCCCAGTCCAACAGACCTCTGCCTCCCCATCAGCTGCCATGGGATTTTTCTCCAGAGATCCCCAGGCAGCTCTCTTCTCCCTCTTCTATTCAAACTCTCTAGCTCAGTGGTTCTCAACCTTTTTTGCCCCATGCACCCCTTTCAGCATATGTCAGAATGTCATTCCCCCCTTTCCAAGATTGTCTGACTTAATCTGTGCCAAACAATAAGGTGTGATGTCCTGTAGATTATGTACAAACTGTAGAATTGTAATTTGTAGAAAGATCAGTATTCCAACAGTTTGAGTCTGTGGTCCTAATCCCCCCCCTGAAACCCTAAAATCCCCCCCTGGTTGAGAACCCCAGCTCTAGCCTGACTTCCTGCAACCCCCAGGCCTACTAATTCAAGAGCTGCAGAGTGGGGTGGGGAGGAGGAATCCTGAATCCCTTTGTCATCAGAGGCACTGAGTTCCAAGGGATCCCTAAAAGGTAATTTAGACTGACCCCAAGCACACAACACAGGTTTATGATTCAATATAGTGGTTTAAATGGAATGTAGCACTGAAGAGTAGCTCTAGTTCATTGGGATCGAAGGCAGATACCTTAAACTAGATCAGACTATTTTAACATTTCTTGCTTTCTGATCTTTTTTTAGCTGGAGGTGCCAGGGATTGAGCCTGAGACCTTCTGAATGCAAAGTACATGCTCTGTCACTGAGCTATGTTACCCTCTTCAGTTTGAAAAAACATACTTCCGTTTATTGGGGAATCTTAATTCAGATCCCTACAGCTGGACTTGTGTGATGGCAAGTATCCAGTGCTGTAACTTCTCTGGCAATTCCTTCTGGAGGAGAGAGAGACCCTATAAAACTTTGGTTTTCCCCTCCTCTAAACCTGTGAGATCCAGATATGGAGAGGTTTTTTTAATCTGCCATTTCTTTACTCAAAAAACGTTTTTACTAAATTATGAACTCTACTATATTCAGTCAGTACTTGTCGACAAAACAATGGTGGTTACTGTGTGAATGAACTGCAAAAACAAGCAGATTTTAAAGTACATGAAAAAGAAAAGGCCAAAACATCTGGAAGAATTTATACTGCTTATTACCAAGCTGATGATGAGTTACCCCATAAATGTTTCAGCCACAATAGGATTATTCCAATTATATTTGTGGACTGCACCAGCATCACACATGTTTCATCCAAGGGAATTAGTGTCTTCTGTGCTCCAAAGATGAGCAATTCTTCTAAAAACTTTTGCAGAGCCAAGAAAAGCTTTTGTGTTGAAGGGCTGACAGTGGTGGAAAAACACTTACAAGAGATTAAGGCATGGCAGGATTTAAACTGAAAATAGCACTCCTGGAATTAGTTAAGTTGTTTCTCTGACATACAGCCAATTAATATAGTCATTTTGCTTGTGGCAGTGGGGAAAAAAGCCACAGAAGAGGAGACTTCAACAGGTGTTTGGAAACAGTTTATTGAAGTGAGCCCAATGCATTTTGAGTATAAATTGTTCTTCGGGGGCAACTGTGAAGACAGGCATATGAACAGTAATTCACAATCAAGAACTCAAAAATACATCCCATTAAAATAAAACATGATGCTCTGCATCATATTTTATTTTATCTTCATGTTTGAATGAAATGGCTGTTTTCACAGTTGCCCCTGAAAAGGGACATACACCCAAAATGCATTGGCCTGCGGAGTAAAACCACACATGACGCACAAATGTGTGTAACAGAGCTGGGCAGGGAGTATTTAACCCTGTCCACTCCAAATTATCACCTCAGCTGCTTTTGCCTCCATGGGGTTCCAAGCGCTTGTTTACAAGGGAAAGTATGTGCTTGGAAAGGGGTGAAAAGTGGACTGGGGGGGGGTGAGAGGCAGGGAAAGAGTTAAGCACCTCTCCCCCTGCTTCTTCACTCCAAATCCCCTCTTTTAAAAAAGCTGCTTTCCTTAAAAAAAAAAAAAAAAAGTGTTGGGGCTCTACAACATACATGTATGTGTAGTGATACCCTCATTTCAATAAACAATTTGCTGGAACTTCCTGCAGTTGCTCTCCCTTTATTTTGGTGCCACTCATCTGCTTTGCTTGTGGCAACTGCTCTTTCTCAGCCTATGGCAATACATAAGACCAAAGGCCTATCTAGTCCAGCATTCTTTTCGCACAGTGGCCAACCAGATCTACTTGTTTAATATTTATGAATCGCTTATATGAAAGAAAATTCTAAGTGATGTACAAAAACAAGTCTTCATACAGAGGACAAGATTACCTTCCTTAAGAATGCCTGTTTCCTATCGGAAGCCCACAATCAGGACATGACAGGAGTACATCATCATCATCATCATCATCACCACCATCATCATCAATTTTATTTATTTACCACCCAACAGCCAAAGCTCTCTGGGCGGTTTACAACAATCAATAAAAAAACACAACAATACAATATAAAATATACACAATAAAAACATTATAAAAAATTTAAAACCAAATTTAAAATGACACAAATAGCTAAAACAAGTTAGTGCAACATCACCCGTAAAAAAAGATTAAAAATAACCACCCCACCATGCACTATTTAGAGTTGTTAAAAGCCTTTCCTTTCATGTTCCCCAGCAACTGTCATACAGAGGGATACTGCCTCTGATACTAGAGGTAATATATACAGTAGTCATCATGGCTAGTAGCCATGAACTTCCCTACTTCTAGGCAAAAGGTCACCTGGTCATTCACAAGCTGAAACTTCAGATTTACATGCAACTGCTAGACTTTGTGAGAGGTGGCCTGTAGCATAGTTAGGGGACTTTGGGGACTTGATAGCCATCAAGTCCCCGAAGCAGAGGCTGAAAGAAAGAAAATGAGGCTGAAAAAAATAAGTATGGTAGTGAGGCACATCAATCCTCATTCAAACAAGAAGAAAAGCAGATCTAGGAAGAGAAGCAAATAGGTAAAACATGCTGGCTTGGAACAGCCTACACAATTTTCAGTGGCTCAGAAATATGGCAACCAACAATTTAATTCTTTGTTCTGTGTAATGGCCTTTAAGTTCTCAAAAGCCTTAGCTTAGCTCCCCGGCCCTTGGATATATTAATAGCTAGGTATCTACTCTGATATTATAGCAAAAGCAGAACTGATTCCCCAGCCAGACTTTATGCCACTCACATAAACTGCAGGTAGCAAAAAATAAGATTGTAGGAAGCTGCCTTATGCTAGTCAGTCTATTGGTCCATCTAGCTTAGTATTGTCTACACTTACTGTCAGATGTGGCTTTCCAAGGTTTCAGCCAGGAATTTTCCAGCTCTACCCAGAGATTAAACATGGGACTGTCTGCATGAAAAGCATGTTCTCTGCCACTGAGCCACAGCCCTTCTTCTAACCATGACTTGTTAACCATGAATTTATTTTTTGATTTTAGGTCTATATATGTACATTTTTGTTCCATTCCCTGGCTTTGGTATATTATTATTATTATCATCATCATCATCATCATCATCATCAATATACACATCCATTTAAAAAGTAGCAGCTACAAGATATTGGTCTGTGATATTATTGTTTTTTTGAACCATTCTAGGTTTTGGATTAGCACTCACCTAACATCTTGATCTCATAAGCTGTTGCTGTTGATAGGGTGGGAAGTGTGGTGGTGGTGTGGTGGGAGTCGGCATGTTTGGTTTCAGCTGCTATGGGCCAGGTTATTAGTTGTAGGAAAAATCCTGGTGAACTTGGGACCTTCTGCATGCAAAGCATGTGCTCTACCTCTGAGTTACGCCCGCTGCTAGAGAATGTGGCAAGTAGGGGTAGTAGGCAAAGAGGGAGGACAGCTATTGGGTATAGTTAGCAGTCACTTGAGGTGACTGCACAGGCAGAAAGGGCTGCAGGGATTAGAAAAGTATAACTATAGGGCGGGGATTCCCTCCAAAGATCTTGGCTTGAGAAGTTAAAACGGTGAGGCTCCAAATGTAATTAATGGTCTTTCACACCTTGCAAAACCAAATAAGAATGGATTGAGGACCACTCCTCAGTTACATCCTAAGGAACACTTCAGGTGTTTCTTGGTATTAGCATAATGTCCCAGCTAAGGCAATGGGAGGGTTTGCATGACATTATAAGCCACACTGCGTAAAAAGCTACACAGTGTGGCTTATAAGCCCCCCTAACCCTGATGTGCCCAACAGACAATCGGGCACATTGGGGGTAGGGTGCCTCCTCCTCCCGCCTCAGTCCTCCAGCAGGGATCCCAGGGGACCCTGCAGGAGCAGCGAGGTTTCTCCCCCTCCTTGCTACTGGCAGGGGGACGGACGGACAGGGAAGGGGCCATTGCTTCAGCTTACTCACAAGTAGACTGAAGCTATGTCTGCTCCCTGCTGCCACGCCCAGCCAGAAAGGTTGGCTGTGGCAGTGGGCAGCAGTGTGCAGCTCGGATCCCGGCACTGATCCAAAACAGCAGGCAGGGATGGCCGGGACGCAGCTGGCCGCTGCCAGTCCCAGGAGAGGGGTTGCTTGCGGGCAACCCCTCTCTGCCGGGATCCAAGCTGCACTCTGCTTGGCCTCCTCTAGAGGAGGCTGATCAGCGTGTAGCTTGCCCTGTACTGCCACAGCTGCCAGCCCTTTTGGCTGGTGGCCACGGCAGCACTGGGAGCCTCTGACAGCCATCCCAGTGTGCTGCTTGGGCACTTTGATGTGGCTGCCAGAGGTGCTCGCCCAGAGCCGCTTGGCCAGAGTGGCAAACCTTTCTGCCACTCTTGCCAAGCGGTTCTCTAGTGTTTGGGGCTGCTGCAGGGCTTGTTGTGTAATCTGGGTTCAGACAACACGGCAAGCCCAACGGTGGCTACGAAACCCTAGAACAAGCCGTGGGTTGTTAGGGTGGCTTATAAGCCCACCTCGGAGGGCTTATAAGCCACCCCTCAGAAGCCTGCTGGGTTCGCACAACATGCTAAGCCACGGTGGCGTGTTTAAGCTGAGGAACATGCTGGTGCATGCTGGGTGCCATTTGCCTTGCCATTTGCCACCTTGGAGCGGCTTGTCAGGCTATGGGTTATTTGAGGTTGTTTCCCCCTCAAACAAGCCATGCCATCCAGGTTCAGATGACACGGGAAGCTGTGCCTGGGTGGGCAATTAGGCAAAAGGCACCCAGCACACACCATGTCTTAAACAAGCCAGTGTGGTTTGTTTAACCTGCGGTGATCATGCAAACCGGGTCAGTTTGAACCCTCTTCCTACCTACTACACTACTGTGTGTTTGACATATTTGGTAGCCAAGCACCCTAAAGAACTTAAATACCGTCTAGATCAGTGGTTCTCAACCTTTTTTGCCCCATGCACCCTTTTCACCATATGTCAGAATGTCATTCCCCCCTTTCCAAGATTGTCTGACTTAATCTGTACCATACAATAAAGTGTGATGTCCTGTAGATTATGTACAATCTGTTAAATTTTAATTTGTAGAAAGATTAATATTCCAACAGTTTGAGTCTGTGGTCCCAATTCTACCCCATGAAACCCTAAAATTCCCCCCAGGGGGGGAATTCTCCCCCTGGTTGAGAACCCCTGTTCTAGATAAACTTTGGAATGTAGCATATGTTTATAAAATTCAAAATCAGGAATGTATGGGCCCCATTTTTACAGGCTTCTGTAGTACAGGCAGTCCCCATGTTATGACAGTTATGGCAGTTTCGGGAACTCTGGGGGAAAGTGACCATGTTATACTTGAGTTCTTGATTCTAACGGAAGCAAAAGCTGAGTGTAGCCAAACACGTACCCTGGATTTGAGGAAAGCCAATTTTAACAAACTCAGAACAATGATTAGTAAGATCCCATGGCAAGCGACTCTCATGAGAAAGGGAGCCCAGGAGGGGTGGGAGTTTTTAAAAAAGGAAATTTTAAAGGCACAATTGCAAACAATTCCCACAAGGAAAAAAGGCAGAGGGCAACAGAAGAAGCCAATGTGGCTTCACAATAAACTCAAAGATGACCTGAAAACAAAAAAGGACACGTATAGGAAGTGGAAGGAAGGACAGGCTACAGGGGAAGAGTACAGGCAGGTAGCACAGAACTGCAGGAATAGTGTCAGGAAGGCTAAAGCTGAGAATGAGCTAAGGTTAGCGAGGGATGCTAAAAACAACAAAAAAGCTTTCTTCAGATACACGCACAGTAAAAGACAGAAGAAACAACTGGTGGTTCAACTACGCAATGAGGATGGCAAATTGATAACAGAAGACAAAGAAAAGGCAGAAGTGTTCAATTCCTACTTCGGCTCGGTCTTCTCCCAAAAGAGGGTCTATGACCCCCCTGGCAAACCTGAAGTGCAGACTGAAGGGGCAGGATTGCAGCTTGAGATTGATAGGCAAATGGTCAAGGAGCACCTGATTACTCTGAACGAGTTTAAATCTCCAGGGCCTGATGAGCTGCATCCTAGAGTAATAAAGGAACTGGCAGAAGAACTCTCAGAACCACTGTCTATTATCTTTGAGAAATCATGGAGGACAGGTGAAGTGCCAGACGACTGGAGGAGGGCAAATGTTGTTCCCATCTTCAAAAAGGGCAAGAAGGAGGAACCTGGGAACTATAGGCCAGTCAGTCTGACATCAATCCCCGGGAAGATTTTTGAGCAGATTATAAAGAAGTCAGTCTGCAAGCACCTTGAAAACAATGCAGTGATTACTAGAAGCCAGCATGGATTTGTCAAGAACAAATCCTGTCAGACTAATCTGATCTCATTTTTTGATCGGGTAACCTCCCTTGTGGACTGTGGGAATGCTGTGGACATTATATATCTGGACTTCAGCAAAGCTTTCGACAAAGTGCCTCATGATATCCTGATGAGTAAGCTAGCTAAGAGTGGGCTAGATGGAACAACTATCAGGTGGATCCACAATTGGCTAAAGAATCGGACTCAAAGAGTGCTTATCAATGGTTCCTTCTCAAACTGGGGAGAGGTAACGAGCGGGGTACCACAGGGCTCGGTCCTGGGCCCGGTGCTCTTCAACATTTTTATTAATGACTTGGATCAGGAGGTACAGGGAATGCTTATCAAATTTGCAGATGACACAAAGTTGGGTGGAACAGCTAATACTCTGGAAGACAGAAACAAAATTCAAAGTGACCTCGATAGGCTGGAGCGCTGGGCCGAAAACAACAGAATGAAATTTAATAGGGATAAATGCCAAGTGCTGCACCTAGGGAGAGGAAACCAAATGCAGAGTTACAGAATGGGGGACACTTGGCTCAACAATACTACAAGTGAGAAGGATCTTGGAATTGTGGTAGATCACAAACTGAATATGAGCCAGCAATGCGATGTGGCTGCAAAGAAGGCAAATGCAATTTTGGGCTGTATTAATAGAAGTATAGCATTCCAAATCGCGGGAAGTGATAATTCCCCTTTACTCGGCACTGGTTAGGCCTCATCTTGAGTACTGCGTCCAGTTCTGGGCACCTCACTTTAAGAAGGACATAGACAAACTGGAGAGGGTTCAGAGGAGGGCAACAAGGATGATCAAGGGACTGGAAACAAGGCCCTATGAGGAGAGACTGAAAGAACTGGGCATGTTTAGCCTTCAGAAGAGGAGACTGAGGGGAGATATGATCGCACTCTTCCAGTATTTGAAGGGATGTCACACAGAGGAGGGCAAAGATCTCTTCTCGATCATCCCAGTTTGCAGGACACGGAATAATGGGCTCAAGTTACAGGAACCTAGATTCCACCTAAACATCAGGAAAAATTTCCTGACTGTCAGAGCAATAAGACAATGGAATCAACTACCTAGGGAGGTCGTGGGCTCTCCCACTCTGGAGGCATTCAAGGTGCAGCTGGACAGACATCTGTCAGAGATGCTTTGACCTAGATTCCTGCATTGAGCAGGGGGTTGGACTCGATGGCCTTGTAGGCCCCTTCCAACTCTACTTTTCTATGATTCTATGATTCTATGACGAGTTCCGTTCCTAAGAATGTCCTCCAGTTGAATTGGTATGTACCTAAGTCAGACCACCATAGCGTTCTATGGGGGGGGGGGATCGGCATTTACGCAAATTGCATAACTTACGCAAATTGCGTAGTATACTACGCTATGTAAACGACGTAGCACCAGGGGACCCAGAAGTCCGTTCTTAAGTATGAGTCATCTGTAAGTTGGATGTACTTAACTCGGGAACGGCCTGTATTTCATGTGATGCTGTGGTATGCTCAATTGTTTTGTTTATTACAGTCCTCCTGTGAGATTATGTTGGCCTTGTGTGTAGGTAAGAGAGGCATGATCCATTGCATCTGCATGTATATAGTGCCCATGTGTGGAAGATTTTGAGAGGCTCAGAAGTACCAGTTTTCCTCCTCCACCACCCTCCCACACAGGACATGTACACAAAGCAGCACCATGTGTCATTAGGGGGATAAAAGTTAAATCATGCTCAGAACTAGGGATGTCAGAGAAATCTGCGACTGGATTCAAATGTGTTCGGATTTCTGTGAATCTGACGCACAGATGCTGCAGTGGACTGGCTTCCCGCACAGATTCCATGGACTCGTGGACTGGTTTTTTTTTACTTTCTGTAATTTTATGCAAATACAGTCATAGAAAAATATGGAAAATTAAAAAAACACAGACTGAACATTTACATTTCCCCACATAGACTACAGTGTGAAAATGCACATTTTGGCGGGGTTTGTGTATTCTAGGGGGAGTTCACATTTTCAGAAGTGTGAATTTGTGCAAATGTGTATGAATGCATTTGTGCAAAATCTGATTCAGTCAATGAGCGGACGATGAAACAAAAGGCACCTGACAATCCACGAAGCGCAGATGGAATGGTTTAACAAAGTCCATACATCCCTACTCAGAACACAAGTAAATTATGTGGCACAGGGAAGGGAGCCAGGCGGGAACAGAGAAGACTGGGAAGACCTCTTCCACTGTGCCTATGCAAGCTCAATTGAGCACCTTTGACATCCTTCACAAGCAGGCCCTGCATCCATAGGGCAAGTGGTTTGTGCCTGAGGAGGTTTCTCAAGTGATTTTATTGTTGGAATCCTATGCATATTTATTTTATTTATTATATTTATACCCCGCCTTTTTTCCTGCAAGGAACCCAAGGCAGCTTACATAATCCTCCTCTCCATTTTATCCTCACAACAACCCTGTGAGGTAGGTTAGGCTGAGAGTCAGTGACTGGCCCAAAGTCACCCAGGGAGCTTCATGGCCGAGTGGGGACTAGAACCCAGATCTCCCAAGTCTCAGTTCAACACTCTCACCACTACGACACACTGGCTCTTACTTGAGAGTAAGCCTCATTGAACTCAATGGAACATACGTCTTGAGTTAATATGTGTAGGATCAAGCTAATACGTTATAAGTCACATAGAAAGTGAAAGAGAACTGTGTTATGATTGAATGCATATTCTATTAAAAGTTTCCCCCCTCTAATTTAAGAGACATGGGGCTGAATCCAGTGGTGTAATTCCATTGATGGAGCTGCTTCTATAAGCAGAACTGGGAGGGGACAATTCCCCTCACTTCCCGCATACCTGCAAAATCTGCTCCACAGGGCTGGAAAATCCTCTGGAGCAGATTTTTAGGTGGCATGGAGGGCTGCAGAGGAGGTAGCATTGGATTTAACCAATGGAAAATGTTATCACTGATAAAGTGACACTTCTGGAAATACCCCAAGATTGTAATGTAGTTAAGGAGGCTGTGATCTCAGACCACTTGTTCTGAAATTATAGTTGCAATAAAGTTTTAGGACTGTAGATATGCCTTTGTCATGGAGGAAATAGTTTACTTTAGTCTATGGCCTGAATTTGATTCTGTACTGGAGATGAAACTAACAGAAACTGCAATACTATAGCCAGTTTTTAGATGAGTAAAGTGTCACTGGAACTCCAAAGTATTAATTTTAGTGTGTTCTATTGTTGTTTTTTATAGTGAACAACCAAAAATTGAATTTTACCTCAAAAACTTCACTGCATCAAAAGATGTCTTATTTGCCATAAAAGAGATAGGTTTCAAAGGTGGCAATTCCAATACAGGTAAGTATGAGTCCCTGGCAGCAAAATAATAATACATTTTTAGAATAATAATGGGTGAAATCCAATGTTGCCTGAGTGGACTCTTGGTAGTGAAATGGGACTTCCCCCTCCTCTCCTCCCTTCCCCCCTGTAGTTGCTGCACTCCTCCCCGATCTGCTCTAGAGGGTCCCGCAACCATCCAGAACAGATTGTGATGGCGTGCAGGAGGAAGGGGAATCACTCCCCCTCCCTATTCCACTGACAGAAGCCATTCTGTTGGTGGAGGGATTAATTACATACAATCCCATGTAATTTATCTCTCTTGATTGAAGACCTCTCTTCATCTGAGCTATTTGCACAACCCAAATTTATTTTCTAAAATGAAAATAATTTTATATACTTACTGTAATTTACTCCACAGTAGAAATAAGAAAAGCTATTTCAATTTGTGAAGTTCTTCAAAGAAGAAAAACATAGACACAATTGCAGGTCATCTATACAGGGAAAGAGGTCTTCCTGTAGAGCAGGGCCAGACAACGTGGTGCCCGCAGGCACCAATGTATCCCTGAACAACTTTCTTGGCACCCATCAAGGTGCCCTACCCCTCCCTGTTGTTGTTGTTGTTGTTGTTTTAATTAATACATTATCTTACCTGGCAACTTTGATTGTTGAGAAATAGGTTTCTGTTGGTGCTGAAAACTGTGGCTTCAAAGAGTTTTTTAGCATGTTGGGGCTCAGACCCCACCTCTGTCTTGTATTCAGTCTTTGGGGCAGGTTACTTGTCTTTTGCCATGCCTCCCATGGTAGCCATTTCCTGGTGGTGCCCACCATGGTTTCTCAAATTGCCAAATGTGCCCACAGCCCAAAAAGGTTGCCTACTCCTGATGCAGAGAAAACAGTATTGCTCATCTATCCCTTGTGGTGCTCCCTGCAGAAAGCCGGTCACTAGAGTCTCAAAGAGAAATATAGATATATAAGCTTCTGAGCACAGCCAGGCTTAAGACAGATTTATCACCACACTCCCACTTGAAATAAGGTTTTACAGATCTTTGTTGTACAGCTAGGAATGTTGTGATACTTTATGGGTACATGCACTGTGGTGCATACTTCAGAACCATTCCCATTAACTATTCTTAAGTTCTTGGTTTCTGAAGTCTCTGTTTTAGATGTCAAACTAGAGCAGGCTGTTTTCAATAGTAATGAAAGTTGATAATTAAAAGCAAATATTTTTTTCCCCTCTTTCCCTCCACATTAGGGAAAGCCTTGAAGCACACAGCCCAAAGATTCTTTTCTGTTGAAAACGGGGTACGCAAAGGCATTCCTAAAATCGTTGTAGTTCTCATAGATGGCTGGCCATCAGATGATATGGAAGAAGCTGGTATAGTGGCCAGAGAATTTGGTGTTAATGTATTCATTGCATCCATTGCCAAACCTACCCCCGAAGAACTAGGGATGGTTCAAGATGTTGGCTTTGTTGAGAAGGTGAGAAAGGAATTTCTTAAATTGTCCCATTCTGTCTGAGGCTTGGTTGCAGCAGGAAGAGCCTTCATTAAACTTCTGATAAGTTCCCCAGCTAATTTTTTTTTAGCAAGTTATAACCCTCATTGTTGCCAAGATAGTGTGTAAGAAGAAGGCAGTGTTAGTAAACAGCTCTGAGAGCTGAAGTCTAAGGAAGGGAATGGAAGGTCACAAGATGGAGTGGGTATACAATGGGAGTTAGTAGTTGTAGAGCTTTTGGGGGTTCCTGCATGCATGCAGGAACACACGAACACACAAACACACACGCCTCCTCATGTGTAATCCAAGTGGGGGCTGGGAGGAAGCGAAAGGTGCATGGAACATGGGATGGGGCCTGGCGCCTGGAGGTCTGGAGGTGCCAGGCTGAAAGCGTTCATATGTAAATATAGTTCAAGCCATGACTCATGAGTTCCCTCCCCTGCCTGGCCAGTTCCCTCCCCCCTGCCTGGCCAGGTGAAGTTCAAATTGATTGGCTGAAGCAAGAAGGCTACAGAAAAGGGGAGGGGGAAGAGCTATTTCCCCACGTGTAGCCTTTGTTCTTAGTCTTAGTCCTTTTGGTAGCGTGCCCGGCATGGCAGCGCGCCAGCGAGGGGCCCAAGCCTTTGGGGGGGGGCCCTCAAGAATCGACCCCAGGCAGCCCTGGTAAAAATTGGCTGGTTTGAGGGATCTAGAAAGGCAAGTCTTGTGGAGGGCTATTTATCTCAGACCTGCGGGTAGATAAAATAGTTCCCCCCGGGCGGCAAGGCTGTGCTGGATCTAACCCTTGAAGAGAACACCCTCAGGTAACAGGTGTGTGTCTCAGAGATCTTAAGGAATCAGGTTTTTATTGTTTTGTAGCTTTACTGTGTACCAAAGTGTCTGTCTCTCTATTTTGTATGCTTCTCTCATTTCCCTAATTTTGTTGTAAGATGCTACCAGAATAAACCTTATCTTGGTTTCACCCCAAATGGGTTTTGTAGTGCTCTGTGAGTTCAGTATCTAAATCCAGGTTACAGAATTGAAGGCGGGTCCCTAAACAGAGATCCAAGTAGGATTGCAGACAGCTGAGGCTGGCAGTCTGGTATCTTGAGATCTCAGAGGGTCTTGGTTCCTTTGCCAGTAGGCAAGGGTGGGGTGGTGGCGGGTCAGCCAGCCCCCCCTCTTCCTCCACAGTAGTCATAAGTTACACAACCAGGAATACCAAAGAGATACATCTATAATCCATTCAACACAATAGTCACAGTAGCAATGGGTAAGCTATACTGGGGAAGTAAAGCATTTTTCCAAGTATTGTGGAAAAACAATATTGTGCTTTTGAGTGCTAGGAAAATGTGTGCTTTCTGTAATAGGCATTCAATTTCAAGGGAAGATATGAGTACCATGTACCACAAATAACTTCCTATTGCACTCCATCCGCCCAAAAACCTGATTTCGCAGAAAGGCTTTACATAAAATCAGTTTGTTAGTAGAGGTGCCAAAATCCATGGTTTTTGTTTTGCTTTTAAAACAGGCTGTTTGTCGAAATAATGGCTTCTTTTCCTACAATATACCAACCTGGTTTGGTACTACAAAATATGTGAAACCCCTCGTTCAAAAGCTCTGTGCTCATGAACAAATGTTATGCAGCAAGACATGCTACAACTCTGTGAACATAGCTTTCCTGATCGATGGTTCCAGCAGCGTTGGAGATAGCAACTTCCGTCTCATGATTGAATTTATCGGTAATATTGCCAAATCATTTGAGATCACAGATATTGGTGCTAAAATTGCAGCAGTTCAGTTCACTTATGATCAGCGCACTGAGTTCAGCTTTACAGACTACGTCACAAAAGAGAAGGTTCTTTCTGGTCTTCGAGGAATCCGCTACATGAGTGGTGGTACTGCTACAGGAGAAGCCATTACCTACACAACCAGAAATGTGTTTGGACCTGTAAGAGATGGACCCAACAAAAATTTCCTGGTGATTTTGACCGATGGCCAGTCTTATGATGATGTCCGAGGACCTGCTGCTGCTGCTCATAAAGCAGGTAAATGATTGACCACTGTCTGTGGTCATACAACTTACAAGCAATCCATCATATCTCCTTTTCAAACCTTTTTTAAATGGCAGTTATAATGAGTTGAATGCAAGTGAAGCTGTAGCTATACAATCAGTTTAAGCAAGGTTGACTGCCATGGCGTATCCCAATCCATTTGGGAACTGTAGTTTTGTGGAGGGTCAAGTATTCTCAGATAACTACATTTACTAAGATTCCTTAGAGCAGGTAGACTGTAACATCTGGAAAATTCTTATGGCTTGAGCAGATGTGAATACGGTGGAAATTTCATAATTGTTCATTGCTATATGTATGAGTTATTGGAACTCAGCACTTTTGAATGTGTGCTTAACAGAGACTTCTACTAAATCAGCTTGCCTCACTACATGTTGGGGTACAACAATAAGAAATCTGATCCAAAATCCAAAGCACATTTCCTCCCTAGTGCTTTGGCATCATTTTATAAAATGCTTTATAGAATCCATTATAAGTAGTTATCTCAAGTTCAAATAGCACTATCCCACAGCAAGTAGGCAGAGGTCTAATAACCTCTTTAATAATTTCTGTGTAGAACAATGCCTTTGGCATCAATTTTATAAATGAAAAGAATCTAGAAACAGTTGTCATGTCTACTTGAACTTTAAACAGGCCTTTAAACAGTGTTCCTTCTTGACAATTTGTTGTAGGTATCACCATCTTCTCTGTTGGCATTGCTTGGGCTCCACTGGAGGATTTAAAAGATATGGCATCTGAACCTAGGGAAACACATACCTTCTTCACAAGAGAATTTACAGGACTGGAACAGATTGTTCCCGATGTTTTTAGAGCCATTTGCAGAGATTTCATGAACTCCAGACAATGAATGGAAAGCTGAAGGAGATGATTCTAAGCACACCAAGAAAGCCAAGGAGGTCTCTCTTTAGAGCAAACGATGTTCTGTTATTCTAGCACACGAAGTTACAAGGTCTTGGGTTCGCTTACAAAGGGCAACTATTCTACTTTCTTTAGGCAAAACTCTATTGATGTCAGTGCAAATTTTGCTTGAATACATAGAAAGTAGAGAATTTGGCCCAGTTAACATTGTATATGTATATTTAATATTCCTCAGTTACAGTTTAAAGTGATGCAGATCTTATAGTTAAGATTACCCAATATCCACTTTATGTATAGAGAGAAAATATACAGCTGCTCCTGGCATTAAATGCTGTTACTTAATAAGTCTCCTCATCAATTAAAATGAAAATAATCTGAGATACGTTGTATTAAATGTAAAAGAATTTGCTCAAGAATGCTGTCAACAATGGTGAAAAGAATATTTTGGTGAGTCAAAATCAAATACATTCCAGGTACTAGTGCTTAGACAGTTGTATACAGCCTGACAGACTACAGTAAATTGATTTAAAAAATAATTCCTTTGAAGTAAAATGCTACAAAGCATGAAAAGAGGCTGCTAATCAACTATGCTAAGCTCTTTTACAGCAAAGAGCTCACCAAACTGGCTAAGTCTGCATTTCAAAAGAATACCTTGGTCATATTCATCTCGGGAATGACTTGTACTATTTGAAGAATTAGTTGCTTTTTAAAAAATCATGAATTGTAACATCCTTATTGCACACAAGGAGGTTTCCAAACTTTTGTAAACTATTAGGGGCTCTTAACTTTAAGCTGAATTAGTCTATAATGGGACTGAATCAAATTTAAATCGTGATGCTCTAGATTAAATTACCTAAGGTGGGCTATAAACAACAATTACAAGCAACTACATAAGTAGTTTTCCCCCAGGTTATATTGGTTGTAAAATTACAAGCAGTTATGAGGGTATAAAAGGGATCATGTTTATCTGGCTTTTAGCAATTTCTTTGGAAAATAATCACTGTCAATATATTACACTAAATATGAATGGCAAGAATGTCTAGTATTTTTCTTTTGCATTACCCTAACAGTTCTTCACATTTTTCTTTCGGGTATGAATCAATCGGCTACTCCCAAGAAAAAATATGGACTTTGTTCCAATTACTAGTTTTAATCATAGAACTTTTTAATATGGAAAATACACATTCCATACATAACAGCTGTTCTTCATACGATGATATTTTTAGGGGCTCCAGAAGCATAGTATGGTATAAGTCAATAAAGCAATAATAAAGAAAGCAGCTATTGGTATCCCTAATGCTGAATCATCACAATAAAAGGGGAAAAATACATTTCTTTCAATGCTTTTAAAAAGTCAAGTACCGGTACTACCAAAATGATAATAATTTCATAGAATAGCCACTACTACTGTATAATGATCTTGGTAATATATACTAGGTAATTCATTTACATACTTGGAGGTTCTTAGACACTCCAAAATTCACTTTCCCATATATTCCTACCTGGTGGAGTCCAGTCCATGAAAACGTATGCCACAGTAAATGTGTTAGTCTTTAAGGTATTGTAGGACTCTAGGTCTTCCCAGGTGTTTTGCACTGTTCACTAAAGGAGATGCTTCAGAGCCAGACTACATAACTTTAAGCTTCATGTTGCTTTATAATATTCAATTGTCATGGGTGTTTTTCATGTTAGTAAATCAGTTTTGGAAATGCATGTTTTCTGACAAAGCCTCTTGTAAAAAGGGGGGGGGATTGTAGTAAGAGTTGTTTTGTAGGGTAAAGGCGTCTGTTATCAATCCTCAGTCACCCCAAGTGTCTGCCTAAGACACATTCATATCCTGTGTGGAAGAAAATGCTAGTACAGTCATGCCTTGGATTGAGAGCATAATTCGTTCAGGAAACGTGCTTGTAATCCAAAACACTCTTATATCAAAACGAAATCCCCCCAAAAAAAATTGTACAGAGATTTTTAATTTAAGCCGTACTACAGTACTTGTATTGCAAGACGTCGCTTGTATATCAAGTAAAAAAAAATTAAATATTTAAAAACTTGCTTGTCTTGCAAAACGCTCTCAAACCAAGTTATTTGCAATCCAAGGTATTACTGTATCATGCTGTCCTCTTAAACTTTACTCTGTCAGCATGCAGCAGAGCCCCTAGCAGAAGAGAAAATGCTAATAGGAGAGAAGGAAAACAAAGGATCAGTTGTGTGTATACTGCCATTCTGCAAGAGCACGCGAGAAGTGCAACTGTGGCACTGGGTGCAGAATTCCCATGCTGGCTGGGGAATGTTGGGATCTGTAGGACTTTTTCTGTCTAAACATGGATAGAATTGTGCACTTAATTTGAATTACCTCGTGCAGCTCAGACATCACCTTTTCTTAGTGGAGAATCTGAACAGCAGAGGCAAATATGTTTTGTTCTCTTTTTTTTAGTACAAAGCACACACAGCCCTACCAGCCATTTTATTGCATTCCATAGGAAAGAGATATGGCAAGGCACTGAGTACCAGCCAGAGGAGGAGCTGTTGTCTCCCGTCCCACCTTGCCTCCACCCCCGCTCACAAACCTATAAAACCTATAAAAGCACTGTAGCAGCTGAGGGAAACTCCAAGCCTCTGCGAGTACAGGAGAGCATGAATATGGAGCTGCAACTAAAACAAAGCCATGTGTACAAACTAGAGAACATCTGGTGAGGAAATGCACAAACGAACAGTTCACCCAAGTTTAATTTGGCAAAATATACTATACTAGTTGTTGCCCGTGGCTTTGCTCGCGTGGATTTTAGGATTTGGTACAATTGTTTTCAAAAGAAACATGATGGAATCTCAGCTCTCCCGGGATTACACAATGAAATCCCAGCTCCCCCAGGACTACCAGCTCCCCTGGGACTGCACAATGAAATCCCTGCTCCCCCCCCCCAGGACTACAGAATGAAATCCCTGCTCCCCCCTCCAGGACTACAGAATGAAATCCCAGCTCCCCCCTCAGGACTACACAATGAATTCCCTGCTCCCCCCGCCGGGACTGTACAATGAAATCCCTGCTTTCCTCCCCAGCTCTCCCACCCCCACCCCAGGACTACACAACTGACAATGAAATCCCAGCTCCCGGGACTACACAATTAAATTCCTGCTCTCCCTCCCAGGACTACGCAACAATGAAATCCCAGCTTGCCCCCCCCCGGGACTACACAGCAATGAAATCCCTGTTCCCCCTCCCCCTCAGGACTACCCAACAATGTAATCCCAGCTTGCCCTCCCCCAGGACTACCCAACAATGAAATCCCAGCTCCCCTACCCCCGTGTAGGCCCCAGCTGCAGTGCATATGAACATTCTGTTTTGACGTAGGAGAGATTTGCATATCCACTCCTGATTGGGTCCCTATGGCAGCAGTTCATACAAACATTCTAAATGTCATAGAATCATAGAATCATAGAAAGTAGAGTTGGAAGGGGCCTACAAGGCCATCGAGTCCAACCCCCTGCTCAATGCAGGAATCTAGGTCAAAGCATCTCTGACAGATGTCTGTCCAGCTGCACCTTGAATGCCTCCAGAGTGGGAGAGCCCACAACCTCCCTAGGTAGTTGATTCCATTGTCTTATTGCTCTGACAGTCAGGAAATTTTTCCTGATGTTTAGGTGGAATCTAGGTTCCTGTAACTTGAGCCCATTATTCCGTGTCCTGCAAACTGGGATGATCGAGAAGAGATCTTTGCCCTCCTCTGTGTGACATCCCTTCAAATACTGGAAGAGTGCGATCATATCTCCCCTCAGTCTCCTCTTCTGAAGGCTAAACATGCCCAGTTCTTTCAGTCTCTCCTCATAGGGCCTTGTTTCCAGTCCCTTGATCATCCTTGTTGCCCTCCTCTGAACCCTCTCCAGTTTGTCTATGTCCTTCTTAAAGTGAGGTGCCCAGAACTGGACGCAGTACTCAAGATGAGGCCTAACCAGTGCCGAGTAAAGGGGAATTATCACTTCCCGCGATTTGGAAGCTATACTTCTATTAATACAGCCCAAAATTGCATTTGCCTTCTTTGCAGCCACATCGCATTGCTGGCTCATATTCAGTTTGTGATCTACCACAATTCCAAGATCCTTCTCACTTGTAGTATTGTTGAGCCAAGTGTCCCCCATTCTGTAACTCTGCATTTGGTTTCCTCTCCCTAGGTGCAGCACTTGGCATTTATCCCTATTAAATTTCATTCTGTTGTTTTCGGCCCAGCGCTCCAGCCTATCGAGGTCACTTTGAATTTTGTTTCTGTCTTCCAGAGTATTAGCTGTTCCACCCAACTTTGTGTCATCTGCAAATTTGATAAGCATTCCCTGTACCTCCTGATCCAAGTCATTAATAAAAATGTTGAAGAGCACCGGGCGCAGGACCGAGCCCTGTGGTACCCCGCACGTTACCTCCCCTGTTTGAGAAGGAACCATTGATAAGCACTCTTTGAATCCGATTCTGTAGCCAATTGTGGATCCACCTGATAGTTGTTCCATCTAGCCCACTCTTAGCTAGCTTACTCATCAGGATATCATGAGGCACTTTGTCGAAAGCTTTGCTGAAGTCCAGGTATATAATGTCCACAGCATTCCCACAGTCCACAAGGGAGGTTACCCGATCAAAAAATGAGATCAGATTAGTCTGACAGGATTTGTTCTTGACAAATCCATGCTGGCTTCTAGTAATCACTGCATTGTTTTCAAGGTGCTTGCAGACTGACTTCTTTATAATCTGCTCAAAAATCTTCCCGGGGATTGATGTCAGACTGACTGGCCTATAGTTCCCAGGTTCCTCCTTCTTGCCCTTTTTGAAGATGGGAACAACATTTGCCCTCCTCCAGTCGTCTGGCACTTCACCTGTCCTCCATGATTTCTCAAAGATAATAGACAGTGGTTCTGAGAGTTCTTCTGCCAGTTCCTTTATTACTCTAGGATGCAGCTCATCAGGCCCTGGAGATTTAAACTCGTTCAGAGTAATCAGGTGCTCCTTGACCATTTGCCTATCAATCTCAAGCTGCAATCCTGCCCCTTCAGTCTGCACTTCAGGTTTGCCAGGGGGGTCATAGACCCTCTTTTGGGAGAAGACCGAGCCGAAGTAGGAATTGAACACTTCTGCCTTTTCTTTGTCTTCTGTTATCAATTTGCCATCCTCATTGCGTAGTTGAACCACCAGTTCTTTCTTCTGTCTTTTACTGTGCATGTATCTGAAGAAAGCTTTTTTGTTGCTTTTAGCATTCCTCGCTAACCTTAGCTCATTCTCAGCTTTAGCCTTCCTGACACTATTCCTGCAGTTCTGTGCTACCTGCCTGTACTCTTCCCCTGTAGCCTGTCCTTCCTTTCACTTCCTATACGTGTCCTTTTTTGTTTTCAGGTCATATTTGAGTTTATTGTGAAGCCACATTGGCTTCTTCTGTTGCCCTCTGCCTTTTTTCCTTGTGGGAATTGTTTGCAATTGTGCCTTTAAAATTTCCTTTTTTAAAAACTCCCACCCCTCCTGGGCTCCCTTTCTCGTGAGAGTCACTTGCCATGGGATCTTACTAATCATTGTTCTGAGTTTGTTAAAATTGGCTTTCCTCAAATCCAGGGTACGTGTTTGGCTACACTCAGCTTTTGCTTCCGTTAGAATCAAGAACTCAAGTATAACATGGTCACTTTCCCCCAGAGTTCCCGAAACTGCCACTTCATCCACTAACTCGTCTCTGTTGGTTAGAATCAGGTCAAGGATAGCCGATCCTCTAGTTCCTTTCTCCACTTTCTGTAGGAGGAAGTTATCAGCAGCACAGCTCAGGAATTTCTTGGAGGGGCCATGTTTGGCTGAATAAGTCTTCCAACAGATATCAGGGAAATTGAAGTCCCCCATTACTACCACATCGTGCCTCCTTGAAACAATGGCAATTTGCTTTTCAAAAGTTCCATCCTCGTCTTCTCCTTGATTGGGTGGTCAGTAGTAGACTCCAACCGCCATGTCCGTTTTATTCTTTGCCCCCTTTATTTTAACCCAGATGCTCTCAATGGGGCTGCCAAGCTCCTCTTCCTGTATCTCTGTGCAGAGATACGTATTTTTAACATACAGTGCAACTCCACCTCCCTTTCTGTTGCTTCTGTTCCTTTTGAACAAGTTATACCCTTCAATTGCTGTATTCCAGTCATGGGAGTCATCCCACCAGGTTTCAGTTATCCCTATCAAGTCGTACTTGCCCTCATGTATCAAAAATTCAAGTTCGTCTTGTTTGTTGCCCATACTCTGGGCATTAGTATAGAGACATCGAAGACTATGTGCTTTATAGTCCGACTTTCCCCCTACATTTTGTGGTAGACTATCAATGGGCACCGCTGGAGCTGTTCTCTCCATTGTGGCATAGAGGCCTTCTTCCATTGGTACCCCCGAGTTTATGTCTCCCTCCCCTGTTGGATTCAGTTTAAAGCCCTCCTGATTAAGTTCCTCATGCTGTGGCCAAACACATTCTTCCCAGTCCTTGTGAGGTGCAACCCATCCTTTGCCAGCAGTCCATCTTCCAGGAAGTGTAGCCCGTGGTCCCAGAATCCAAATCCCTCACGTCGGCTCCACCTTCGTAGCCAGTCATTCACTCGGAGTATTTTTCTTTCCCTTTCTATGCCTCTTCCAAGTACTGGAAGGATGGATGAGAAAACTTTCTGGGCCCCGAAGTTCTTGAGTTCCATTCCCAGCTCTTCAAAGTCTGCCGTGATTTCTTTGTAACTCCGCTTGGCAGTATCATTTGTACCCACGTGGAAGAGAAGAAAGGGGTATGTGTCGGTGGGCTGCATGAGCCTCGGCAGCTGCTCTGACACATCCTTAATCCGTGCCCCGGGGAGACAGCACACCTGGCGAGTCCATGGGTCTTCGCAACATACTTTGGCTTCGATCCCCCGCAGGAGGGAGTCTCCCACTACGAGTACTCTTCTCTTCCTCTTGCTGTAGGCCTTGGTTTGATGATTGCCTCCACTCGACTGACCCTCAGCCTCTTGCTCGCTGTCACGTTGGGTGCCCGGTAATCCGTCCTCTGCAGGCTGTCCTCTGCTCTCATCCTCAAGTACATGGACGCGGTTCCATAGCTCCACTGCTTCCACAGGCGCAGAGTGTCTTGTAGTTCTTCTGCTCCTAACAGTCACCCTTTTCCAGGGAGTTCCCCCTGCGTTATTTTCCCTTGCCTCTGCAGTCTCCGACTCCGCCTCATCCTGCCATTGCCCTTCTGGCTCCTGTACTGTGCTTTGGTGCTGTAGATCCACCGTTCTGTCTAAGAACTCCTCGCTTTCTCTTATGCTCCTGAGGGTTGACACTTGCTGCTCCAGTCCTCTGACCTTTTCTTCCAACAGCGTGACCAGCTTGCACTTGTTGCACGTGTAGGCCATGTCGATCTCCGGCAGGAAAACAAACATTGCACACCCCTTGCAGGTCACCACCACTGCTGAGTCCTTTCCTTCCATAGTGCTCTGTTTCTGTCTTCCTAGAAGTTTTTTTTTTTTTTTTTTTTTTAGGGACCTCCCCCTTGACCTCCCCTGCCGAACTCCGCTGCCAAACTACTCCTGTTTTCTCTCCCTGTTCGCCCGCTCTGTTTGCTCGCTCTCTGGGAGCCTGCTTGCCTTATCACAGCCCCAAAAACAGCTGGAGCCTCTCTCCTGTTGTGCTCCTGATTTGCATAACCGCTCCTGAATGGCCCCTGCGAACATTCCAAGTGACGCCATTGGCTAACATCTATTTTGGGCCGTACAGGCACAGTGATGGCTTTTTCTGATATTTGAACCTGCCAGTCTTTGTCCTTGGGTGATGGAGAGTATGCGTGCCAGGTTTGGGGCAGATCCATCCAACTGTGTAGGAGCCTATGTGACGCACGCAAACGCCTGTACACACAGACACACAGGATTTGGGGACGCCCCACACACAACAGTCATTCTCTGACTGAAAGTGTAACGTTTAGGCTGGGTGCTGGCAGCAGAAAACTTTTCTGACAGAAATATCTGATCTTAAAGAAAAATCAGGTTAATCCCAGGGCTGGATTAAGAGCATTATGGGCCTGGTGCTGAGGATTTTGGTGGGAAAATCAAAAATTTCCTTTTTATGGAAATAAATAAAATGAAGACGCAATTTTATATTAAAACAAATTAAATATTTTAATTACCATTAAAGTGCCAAAACAGAAACATATTGAAAATATTTCTTTTTTTGTAAACAATAAGCTTGTTAACTCAATAAAACAGTTATAAATAGAACATTCACAACAACCATTTTTAAATAAACATAAACCATATAAACAATTTAAATATAAGTGTATGATGTTTGGCTCATAAAAATTTGTTCCTTAAAGTATTATTATTATTATTATTATTATTATTATTATTATTATTATAGCATCATAATCAATACAGCCTGCATTATGATTATGGTGCAGAGAGTAACTCTTGAAATAAATAGCAACCACTAGTTTTAAACACACAAACAGGTTATTCACTGAACTCTAACCTGCATTTAAACTAAATGAATCAAGCTGGTAGATTAAAATAAAATTACACATTAACTTTTCTTATTTATTTATTTATTTATTATATTTATCAATCGCCCATCTGGCCGGTCACCCGGCCACCCTGGGCGATGTACAATTAAAATACAGCAAAATTACACAATAAAATATAATAATTAAAACAATATAAAAAATTCTCATTAAAAACCTAACCCACCCCATATTCCCGCCTGAACAGCCATGTTTTTAATGCACGGCAGAAGCTCATCACGGAGGGGGCATGGCGAAGGTCACTAGGGAGGGAGTTCCATAATGTGGGGGCCGCCACAGAGAAGGCCCTCTTCCTAGTCCCCACCAGCCTGGCTGCTCTGGCTGATGGGATAAGGAGAAGGCCGTCCGTGGCAGACCTTGTTGAGCGGCCTACTTGATGTTGCTGGAGGCGCTCCTTGAGATAAGCTGGGCCGGAGCCGTGTAGGGTTTTAAAGGTCAAAACCAACACCTTGAATTCGGCTCGGCAAGCAACTGGTAGCCAGTGCAACTCATTAAGCACTGGCGTGATGTGATCACGCCGGCGGCTGCCCTTAATCAGGGGAGCCGCCGCGTTCTGTACCAGCTGAAGCTTCCGGACCGTCTTCAAGGGTAACCCCACGTAGAGCGCATTACAGTAGTCTAGGCGAGAGGAGACCAAGGCATGAACCACTGATGGGAGCAGGTGATTAGGAAGGTAATGGCGCAGCTGCCGTATCAGATACAGACTCCAGATACAGTCTTGCTTTTTTACTTGCAAATTCCTCAATTGTAGAATCAAGATTAAGCTCGTTCAGCAAACCATTTTCAATGCACAACAGAGAGAGCGCATTTAAACGCTCCTGACCCATGGAAGACCTTAGTTCATTTTTCACACGTTTTAATGCTGAAAATGAACGCTCACCACTGCAGTTGCTGACCATTAAACACAAATACATGCGGAGGGTCACAGATGTATTTGGAAATGCACCGACTAGAGATTGTGCAATCATAAACTTGTACATTTGTGTTTCTTGACTCCCATGAATGTCTTGATTTGCAGTGGAAGATTGGTACATTTTGAAAATAGATGAAAACTGTACAATTTCATCTGCAAACAGGGGTTCAAGATCTTCAGGATATTTTGACACTAGTGTAGTGGCTGTGGAACGTAGACTATCAGCTGCTAGAGTGCATATTTCTGATAGAAATCCAAATCTTTCTTGAATTATATTGTATGCTGCTTGCCTGTGCCTCAGTGATTCTGTCAATTGGTCAATTATAGGATAAAAGGTATGCACTTTAAACCTCTCAGACGGTGTCATATCAGCATTAGCATCTTCTGCATCACCATAGTCCCACCTCCTATTTCTTTTCACTTTCCTTCCACGTTGTAGCTGGTACTCCTCGCAGCCGGAAATATTTTTACCCTGCTGTTCAAATTCAGAGAATCTAGAACGGAGAGACTGCACAAAATCCTTTAGAGAGTTCAGCATGTCTGTTGCTGTATGCAGATCTAATTTTGCATCTTGGAGACACTGACTGGTTCTGTGAAACCTTGGTAAAATGACAGACCATACTTCAACAATCATTATTCCAGTTTCCAATTGATCCATGACATTATTTAGGCCCTTTGCTTGTAAACAGACCTCTCCCTTTGTGGATTCAACATTCATAATATTTGAAAGGACATCTCTGATAGTACTATAGCCTTTTTGTAAGGCATTCACAGCATCATGGTGAGCAGACCAACGTGTATCAGATAACCTTTTTAATGTCGGTATACCACATAGTTTGAAACTATCTGTTAACAGATTCCATAGATGAGTTGAAGCAGAAAAAAAACAATACAACTGCTGCACAAAATTAAAGAACGAAACTGCAACTGGACAGCTGTTTACGGCATTTTGTCCAACAAGATTAAGTGAATGTGCACAACAAGGAATGTATTCAGCAAGTGGGTTTTCCCCCCCCAAATTAAGGCCTGCATACCATTATATTTGCCACTCATATTAGATCCGTTATCATAAGACTGACCCCTGCAGTCTTTGATGGAAATTCCATTTTCATCCATGAACTGCAAAATAATGTTTGCTAGCTCCATACCAGTGTGTCCGTGCATTGGAATGAATTTCGTAAAACGCTCCACTGGACCACTAGGTAGTACATAGCGAAATATAATTGTTAGTTGATCACAATGTGCTATGTCAGGGGTGGAGTCAACAGAAATTGAATAATATTTGGCTTCTTTTATCTCGTTTATGATTTGCTGCAGCACTTCCTGACCAATCAGTTCAATAAACTCATCACATACCGTTGATGATAAGTACCTCCACGTTTTTTAACCTCTAGGGCAGTCTTCCCCAACCGGGGCCCTTCCAAATGTTTGGGGCCCCAGCTCCCATCTTCCCCAGCCACTGGCCATGCTGCCTGAGGCAAATGAGAACTGTAGTCCAAAATATCCAAGAGGGATATTTGGTGAACTCTGTTCTCTGGGGTTTTTCAAAATAAAACTTAAAATGCCACACAATTCCCCATGAAAGCGCACGTGCACACACACACACACACACACACAGTATTAGCCAAGCAGGTGACATTTTGCAGGTGGCAGGAGGATCAACACCCCCAAAAGGCAGACACCCACACCCACAAACACACAGCCCTTACGTTCAATTTGGCTCACAAAAGAGGGAAAGCCCTTTTACAGAAAAAAAGGAGAAGGAGAAGGAGAACTTGCAGATCAAAAGAGTCAAACTTTTGAACCTTACCTGTGCAGAGGAGGGCCATCAGGACCAGCGGCAGGTAAAGACCATCCCAGAGGTTTGTCCCATAGCAAGCAGAAGTCATGGTGGAGATTTTGGAGGCGGGTGGGCAGAGAGGGGTCGCTTGACGGAGCAAAAACTCAAAAACTCCTGCAGCTCATCAGTAAGGGTCTTCCCAATTTCCCCCAAATTATTTATTAAAATAAAAAAAAAGCAGCCACAACAAAAAGCCAGGAAGCTTTGCTTGACCAAGAATAATTGTGTTGTTCTTGTTGCTTTGTTTTTTTTTGTTAAACTAGCATTTGAACAATTGAGCTGCGAATCAGAAAGATCTTTTGCTCGAGGCTGGAGAGAGAGGTCCCTTCTAAATCTGAATATTACAGATTCCTAGCAAGCCCCCCATGTGCTAGAAGTTCTCACAAAGAAATGTAGTAACAGTGATTGAAATGCAAAGCTACTGAAATGCTAATTTGAGAACAACAGTTCTTGCTAGGTCTTGCCTCAAGCCTGTAATGCAGATGTGCTTAGAACACCTTTCTAATCTTGAAAAAATCATTAATTATGCTGAATGATAACAATCAGAGCTAACTCCGAAGGGGGAAAAAATCGCTGCGTGTCCCTATAATTGCGGGCCTATTTTCTGTTAAGGGCCTGGAGCTGCCGCTCCAACAGCCCCTAGCTTAATCCGGCCCTGGTTAATCCTGAGAGTCTACAGGTGATGGAAGAGTGACCGTGCCAAGTTTGAGGTAGATCCGTCAAAACGTGATGGAGCCTATGTGATGATGCCCCACACACAAGTCAGTCATTTAAAAAGTTTCCCTCCCTTTTCACCCCCTCGGAGAACATTCTAAATTGCCTAGGGGAGATTTGCATACCCACTCCTATTGGCCCCTGCAGGAATTCATATGAACATTCTAAGTGTCGTATGGGCTATTTGCATAATTGCTCCTACTGGCTCCTGCAGCAATTCTGAGGTGAGGCCGATTTGCATAACTGCTCCCCTGTTGTTTTGCCCATAGGAGATATGAGAGTGGGGCAATTCCCCCCCTTTTTTTCACCCCCTTAGGAACGGAATTTCCAAAAATCCTTCCTTAGTGGGTGTCTACGTCATAAAAGCAATGTTCCTTCAAAATTTCACGTTCCTAGATTAAATGGTTTGAGCTGGGCGTTGATGAGTCAGTCAGTCAGGACTTCTTTTATATATATATATATAGATAGATAGATTGTTGGGTGTGGGGGAGAACCTATGGGAAGATCATGTCTCTTCAAGAGGCTCAAAAGGTTCCTAGTTCCCATCTAAACCTGAGCATCTAATCTTCATTTTGTAAAAATATCTGGAAATAGGAAATAGGGAAGGGTATACCGAGGAATGTTCAGTGGTGTGTTTTATTAAGTGTATCATAAATAGATGATTTTATAATTTTAAATACATTTAGAAAGTTGTTTCCCTGATAGAGAGATGAAGGAACACACATACCATGAGTAAGGATAATTTCCTTCATTAAAAAACTTATTAAACGGTTAGGTACAGGGTCAGTCACTCTTACCAGCAATAGCATACATCTCAACTGTAACGGTTCACATTTTATAAGTGGAATATCGTATACCTCCTGGCATTTCTGTTCAGTTACAAGCATTTTGATGTTAGACATAATCCAGTTGACTGCTGCATTCTCTTGTCCCTTCCTGCATGCACTGCAATGAGGATGGTTCTTTCCTCTGACATCGCCTTCCCACTGGCAGCCTTCCTGCAAGCTCTCATGGGAGGACTACACATGCACATAACAGTGTGCATAAGGAGCCTAACTCATCAGCCTGTTTGAATCAAAATTCAAGTCCCCTTGATTACACCCTACCAATTGAGAGATAAGGGTCACTCTGTATACACACAGATATACTGTAGTTAAATACATGCTCATCCCATTTAGACATCACAACCGATGCATGGAGGTGGAACATGATTCTCATACCTGAAACATGCATTTTGTATGCAGATTTGCTGAACAGGTACACAGAGCAAAAGCTTGCTGTGCTTTCTTAATCCAGCCTCATGACAAGTCCAGTTTCTAACAAACAAACAAACAAATGAAAATGGAAGTCATTTCACAGGAATAGCTAGTAGGCTTTTAGCAGCAACACACAAACAATGACTACGAACGCTGGGTTGGCTTCTGCACACTTTTTTGCTTTATCATGCAGCAGTAGATACAGTGCATAACAAGAAAATGCAAGCATTTTGTCAATAAAAGAATGTTATTTTTGCATCTCCTATTTATTTTTATTTATTTATTATATTTATACCCCACCTTTTTTCCTGAAAGGAACCCAAGGCGGCTTACAGAATCATCCTTCTCTCCATTTTATCCTCACAACAACCCTGTGAGGTAGGTTAGGCTGAGCTGTCAGTGACTGGCCCAAAGTCACCCAGTGAGTTTCATGACCAAGCGGGGACTAGAACCCGGATCTCCCAAGTCCCAGTCCAACACTCTCACCACTACGCCACACTGGCTCTGTTGTTCTGCATATGGAGTTCAGGCCAATATATCAGCCTTTAATTTTATAGTATTGTGTACAAAATTACAATTTTTAAGGTAAGCAGAGGAAAAAATAAAAACCAAATGTCCAGATATACA
Organism: Shinisaurus crocodilurus; assembly: GCA_021292165.1. NCBI lineage: Eukaryota > Metazoa > Chordata > Lepidosauria > Squamata > Shinisauridae > Shinisaurus > Shinisaurus crocodilurus. The sequence goes on from CM037876.1 coordinate 264,717,938, forward strand.
GAGGCCAATTCCCATACAGGAACAGAACTCTGCACTCCATATGCATGTACAGAGTATAACAAGCTGCTGGGATGTGGGTGGGGAATATCCTAAGCTATGGTCAGCACAAATATAGGAAGATGTTAATATGTGGATCAGGCAAAATGGTTACAATTTGCTTCATGACTTTGGAAGACACCAGCCATTATGCTAGTGTGACACACAAGCCCATCTAATTACACCACTGAAGCAGATGTACTAGTGCAAGTTTTTGAAAAGTGGAGTGCCAAAGTAATAATTATTGGCATTCTACATTTATTGCTTCCAAATTCATTATGGTTTTATTGTAGGCTTGTCTTTCTCAATTCAACTCTGCGGTCAAGACAAACGTCATCCAGCATCCCCAACCTTTTAGGCCCATTTTGAATTTTTAGTGTTGTAGGTGCCAGCACAAAATAGATGGCATGGGGTGGGGGTGAGCATGGGCATGACCATTCACTAAATGGCTGCCACAGTGTACATGGCCTGTGACAGGACACCCATTTCACAGAAGGCAAACAGGTGAAGCTGAAATATGATTAACTTGCCCAAGAACCTGCTTACATGGGAATAGAGATTTGAGCTCCAAAACCACCCATCAGAACCTTTTTCTGCTCCAACGGAACACCTATTTCATAGAAGGCATCCTTTCCCTCCCTCTATGGCTCTAGCATTCCCTTTTTCTAGCTTTGCCCCAGAACTCCGTCCCCTCTTTCTATCCCCACGGACTGCATCTGCTGTTTCAATGCCCGCCCCAGCCTTTGCTATTGCTGCTACCCACCTTTCCTGCTCCAAACCTCTACCTCCCTGTACAATGGCTCACCTCAGACACCGTGCAGCTACCAGATCCTTCTCTCCTCTGCAACCAATCCAAAGGCCTGCTGTTACTAATCAGAATGGAAGTGGGTGGGTGTGACAAGGGCTCAGCAGGAACAGGCAGAGGAGCAGTACAAGCCAAGGAGACCATTTTATTTTTGTTGGTCAGTAAGGAGGTGGCGGGGAGCAGATTTGTGCCTAAGGCAAATCGGGGACCCCCAACTTGTACACCTTTGCTTTTCTACTCCTTCAGAACAAAGTAAATCAGTTCACCATGCTATGATGTACAGTACAGGCCCCAGAACTAGCACAAAGGGATGCTTGATTGGTATCTTCTGCAGCTGCACCTTGGCCCTGCTCTCTCCATTTTAATTCAGGTGTTGCTAAATCGGTAAGTGACACAAAAGAGGCTTTTTGAGGGCTGGAGTACTGTGGAGAGGAAGATCCTTCACGGACTTTTATGGCTACCAGGGCTCTTATGTTCCATGATAAGTTTGTCTTGTACCACTCAGCTAACAACATAGAATGGACTAGCCCCATAGTAGCCATATATTTCAGAGCCCTGGCCAGGAAAATCCAGTAGGGTATAGAAATTGAACTTAATAGCAAACCAAGCATTTAAATGCCATAGAACATAACGGGCATGTTGCTGGATGGGGTGGGGGCTTATTCTGTCCCACTCCTGGCCCAAGCTGGATTTCCTACCAGTCTGCATCAGGAGGGAATTTAATGTTGTTTGGGGTGGGGAGGATTGTTCACCAATGTTTAAATGCAAAAAAGCAGTGTATAAAGAATTTGCCTCTCAGAACTACTACAGCAATTTTAACATGTTAAACACCTTTTTCTAAACCACACACATAAAACACTTAAATTGTTTATTACAAGTCATTTAGGGTACAAATTGTTGCACATTGCCTGTATTTTCAGTCCTCTTAAAAATCTCAATTATGTGAGTGGACTTCCATCCGCAAAAGGGTTCTCCTTGCCCTCCTCCCTGCTTGCCTCCGAAGCAGATTTGGAGGGATGCAGGGGGTAGGGGGAAACCGTTCCATTGGTAGATTGACAGCATTGGATACAACCTCAAAGGAATGACATCTAGATAGTGAGGAAATTGAGACAAGTTACTCTACACATTAGCATAATCTGGCAGGAGATAGTCATGGGGTTATTTTGATACAGCAATTCTTCTATTGAGTTGTATTCAATTATTCCCTTCCAATCTTGGAAGGGTCTTTGATTTAGTAGAGGCCTCTGCTAATGGAAGAGGAAGGGATTTTCACAATTTCCCCCTTCCTGCAGCTCCATATGCCATCTTCCACGCTGTTCTGGAGGATTTCCCCAACCCTCTGAAGCAGATAGGGGTGGGAAGGTTAGAATTGGCAGAAACCCCTCCCCCTCCTATTAGTGGAGCTCTCTACTGGCTCAAAATTGAATTGAATCCATTACATTTTACGTATTTATTTGTCCATGTGCCTTCAAGCAGAAAGAATACAATGGTTTAGTAACTGAAAATAAGATCTAAAAAGCACACAAGTATGTCTCTTTCCCCATTTTTAATACAATTTCAAAGAAGAGAACAGTTTATGTTTGGCAATGTTTATTAAAGAATCACATTTCATTTAAGCATTAGAATGCAGCAGTCTGGAAAAGCTGCCAGAAACAATATTTGACTTAAGAAAAGGCAATTATGAAATTACTTCCAATAAAAATAAAAAATACACACACTCTTGCCTGTTAATTAGTGAATGCTTTAGACTGGAAAAAAAACCCAAGAGTGCAAATCAGAACAGTTTTTAAAAAATCCTACACACACACACGTCTTGAAAGCCTCACCATGATCTCACTGGTCAAGGGTGGCATTTTCCCTTTTATTTACAATATAAATTTAATGCATCACATTGCAAACAATGATGCTGCTGCTTTAAAAAAAACACACCAAAGTTATAAGCAATATATGATTACATTACTCTGTCAAGGGTACATTACTACTTTTTTGTTTTCTTCCAGTTCAATCCGAGATACATTCTCTTTACTAATCTAGATGTAAAACATGGAAACACAGTTGCCACTCTTTATAAGAACATCTTCCAAGTACAATAATGTGCTTAGTTATTGTGCCATTGTTTCAAGAAACACCATTCTTAGTTTGTACTGTGCTGATTTTTCTCTTTAAAGAATGGGGCCATTTGTAGAAATAACCTATGGATGAAAGATGTGCTGCAACAGGAAATAAATGATACACATAGATCCTATCAACTGCTGTGCCATAACAGTCACAGACACCATAATTTTATGTTGGAGGACAAGGGATGCATGTAAGAACCAAGTAAGAATCTAGCCTGTCAGTGATTGGCAAGCTTTACACTTAAAAAGTATCACTTTTGTTACATTATCTACCTTTTAGTGTAAAGACACAATGATCTCAATACTTATAGATGACAACCCTAAGATTTTCTTAAGGCCATACAATCAAATTGTATTTAAAGCTGCAATCCTATACATACTTACCTGGAAGTAAGTTTCATTAAACTCAATTGAGCTTACTTCTGGGTAGACATATAGGATTGCATTAGAAGTATGTCCATATGTTGAGATCACTAGACTGCTTTTTTTAAAAAAAAAAGACACACACCCCTACAATGGCTGCTTTGCCATTGTGTTTCGAATTTTAAAAATACGTATCAGCAAAAGAATATTCTCTTGAAACAAGTTCTTATAATAGAGTGGTGCGGTCAGAAATTGTTGATAAATATTACAAGTGTTTAAAAGCAATGCAGTTTATTTAAAATGTGTAAATTAATATTTTGTTGCTAGATTTAAAACCATCATTTCCTAATTTAGTTATTTGGAGAATAAAATGATACTTAAAACTTTGCAACACAAAATATAGCCAACAGTAACATACAGGTACACCATTTAGTATTTATTATATGCATTTTATATACATTATTTTTTTAAACAGCTGTACTTTTGCTATGTTGTACAATCTTAAAAATTTGCTGATTCATTGTTTGTAAAACAGAAAACTTACAAAACTCATCAAAACTCGCAAACTGATCAGAAAGATTTTTGTGGAAGACTAGAAAAAATACTTTATTGTCTTAATCATGCAGTTACACAAACAAAATCTTTTAGCTACACCATCAACTGAAGCATATCTGAAAAAAACAAATCAAAGCAGGGAATAAGTATTCCAAACACAGCCAATTTCTGACTCTTTGATTCAACTACTTTTGCATTCTATATGAACCGCAAATAAAACATTTTCACTCCAAAAGTTCTGAAATGACTTTCTGGAATTAACTTTACTCCAGACACTTAACTGGAAAAAAGTTTATCTGCAACTTTAAAAACTATTACATGTCCCATTTTTAGTCTATTTTAGACTGCTCAAAGAGTGCCATAATAGATATACAGGGCCCTTAACACGCTACATAAAAAGAATATATAGTCCAACAAAAAAGTGAAATAAATAATAGGCCATTAGCCAGATGGGTAATCCTTGATAAATAATCTCGTAAATACAGTAAGATGTACAAAATATCACATAGTGATAGGATGCCAAGATTAATTTTAAAAGTTCATTGGTAGGGCTGCGGGTGCTTAGTTCCTTTATGTTTCTTTTACACACTTCTGTACAGTCCTTTAGGAAGCCAGTAATGCAATGATGAATTAGCATCCTGATGAAAGGACTGAGCTGAGCTTTGTTAGGCAACAAAGGGAACCGTTGGGTTACAGGACAGCGGGCCAGCAAGATCTCTGTGGTAGGGTACTATAATGCCGAAAAAACATCATTCGTACAATCTTGAGCACTGTTGTGACAGGCTAAATATATAAAAGACATATAAAAACTAGAATTTTATCCAAATATTTTGTGCAACTAATGCTAAATATTTTAAGTTAATTCCTTTTTCTTTAAAGCAAAATAAAAGTTTAAAAGAGGAATCTGTGGCATTTGACTGATAAACAAAAGTTACTACGAGATGCAAAGAAAGCTACTCTTGGAGCTCACTCCCACCCACCCCCACAAGAGCACCACATTCCTAACCCTAAGGCAGCACACAGAGTCCAAAATAAAAGTCTTTAGTAAGATCCGACTCCACGTTCGTTTAAAGACACACCTAAAGAACAGACAAACGCGCAGTTCATATCCAGTCAAGGCTACAAATACTGGTTTGCTTTCCCCCCAAAAATACAGTAATTACAGTTAAATGAATCAGCCCAGCATTATTCACGAGATCGTGATCTGACCAATTTATACCTGCCCCAAACACAGTCTCTGCTGAGGCTGGTCACATGTAGTGTCTCATCAGCAACCTTTTCAGAGATGGCAGTGACACATTCCCTCTTTTTGTCCTGGCAAACCTGCTACATAAGAAGCAGGTTTGCTTTGTTATGTCACACAAATACTTTGGCAAGGGCATCAGCTCCTGCACTGGCAATATATGCTTTTGATGGATGAAAAGCTACATCGTAAATGGATTCATCCAACTTTTTTCTATGTGCTGTTATTTCTTGCACACATGTTTTGCTGTCCAAATTCCATAATCTAATAGAACAGTCATGGCCTGCATGAAGAAAAAAACAGAGTTAGGCTTTCAGACATAACAAAAAAATGCATTACAACAAAATCCACTGGCAATGCAAGAGGTTGTTAACTTACTTCCAGACATCAAGTAGATTCCATTAGGGTCCACAGCTAAACTTGTAACAGCATCCAAGTGAGCAACCATAGAATGGATAATTTTACCTAGCAGCCAAGTACAGAAAAAATGTAACTTTTGTATTTTGACAGACTAGAGAATCAAAGCAATATCTAACAGAAATACCATAAAAACCAAACAAATTGCCTTGCTGGATCACACTGAGATCCATACAAGTCCAGCATTCTGTTTCCAACAGTGACTTGCCAGATGCTTCCAAGAAGCCCACAAGCACAGCATAAAGATCTTGCCTTGTCCATGAATTTGCCCTTGAATCAACCACAGTTAAAAATAAGTCTTTTGAAGGGCCAGTTATGTATATGACTTTTAGATTCCTCATTATTATACTAATTTTATTCTGATCTCCAGTTTTTGCTGGGTGCCAAGCTGAGACACCAAGTTGACTGACTTGGTTAGGGAATGTAAATACAGACATAAGATTTGCAGAACAAGAGGAACAAAACCAGATAACTTAGTCCAGCCACTGAGGACTTCAAAGAGTGTCCTCAGGGGACATAACTTAAAAGAATGAGGAGACAGGGAAATCTCTCCTTAATATGGGGTAATGGACTGCTCCACTGAGCTGCTAGCGCCCAATTCCAACCCTAGACCCCAGATACTACCAGGGATCGGACTCCAGGACTCGACTCGTGAGTCGGACTGAGTCCCCCCTCTGACTCGAGTCCCAATATTTTTAATGGACTCGAGACTCGACTCGGGACTCGAGACCAAGGACTTGTGTTCCAAAATCGTGTTCCTCAAATGCAACATGGATAGGTTTTAGGAAGTACAGCAAGTTTATTTTTTAAAATCATTTTCCTAAAATGCAACCTTTCAGACATTTTGGGTTTGGCTGCCTCTGCCTGCCTGTTTGGGGTTCTCAGCCTCCTCTGCCTGCCTGGTCTCTTCTTAACCAGTTCCACAGTTTGAATTGAAGGTTGGCCACGCCTCCCACTGCTAACTAAGTCACTCACCTGCATACCCGCTGTTATCTCTGATCTCAGTTTGGAGATAGCAATAGGGATTCCTCCAGGGAGCGGGGCTTGGAAGCCCAGCCCCACCCTCTGGAGAAATCCAGAGTGGCTTCAGAGGCCAAACTGGAAACTTCGGGAGGCAGGAGGTTCCCCTCCTATGTTCTATATGACAAGCTAAATGAGCAGTGTTATAATTCCAATTGATTTACAAACTGTGGCTAACCTGTAAATTGCAGATAGAAAACTGTTGCATGTTAATTATCACTTCCTCCTTTCCCCCAGCTGGCATCTGTGGCTTACACTGACTCAGCTTGTCTGAGCGTGAAAAGCTAAGCAGGGTCAGGCCTGGTTATTACTTGGATGGGAGACCCCTCCTCTAGTTTCCTGCATTGAGCAGGGGGTTGGACTCGATAGCCTTGTAGGCTCCTTCCAACTCTATCTGTGAAATCTATAAGACAAAGGCCTCTGCCTGCCTGTTTTGGGGTTCCCTGCCTCCTCTGCCTGTCTGGTTATTTTGGGTTTGTCTGCCTGGTTTGTTCTTGCCAAAATCAGCTGTAGAGTTTTGAAATAAAAAGGCACACTTGTGCCTAGAATTTATTTAAGCCACACATCTGAAATAGCCTTATTTTGTTGGGGGAAAACCCCATTGATTTTAATAGGGACTCGTGGAGTCAGCTTTGGGAGTGACTCGTGACTCGTGAGTCACCATTTTGGACCAAGGACTCGGACTCGAGTCCAAAGACTCGTGACTCGACTCGTGACTCGAAACCAAGGACTCTTCAACATCCCTGGATACTACCCATTGCAGCTTTGAAAAAATTTCATCAAATGGCACTCTGCCTTTAAATTCAAGCTTACAGAAGTAAACATAGGCTGGCCATTTCCCTTCAATCAATAAGCTCCTTTCCAGCCACTGCTGTGACCTCACAGCAGCCCAAAGGGAAGCATAGAGATGAGGAAACAAGAGACTAGAGAGAAAAGGCTGGCAGGAGACCTGAATGTCATGGATAAAAGTGAAGGGATGACAGTGCAAGGAACAGCAGACACAGGAAGTAAAGGAAGAAGGGAGGAACAAGCAGGGAAGTAAGGGAAAGATGGGAGAAAGAGACAGGGTGCTAATGAAAAGGGAGAAACTCCAGGACAGTACACAAATCATTTCCTTACCCGTCTTATTGTCAAAAAACTTGATGTGTCTATCTTCATGAGCTGTTATCGTTACAGGTAGTGTTGGATGACTTACTACCCTGTTAATGTGATTGTTTGACTGTAAACCTGAGAATAAAATAGAGGCAACAATCAGATGAAGAAGGAAATAAACTGCACTCAAATAACGAGAATATGTTTCATACTTATAGTACAAAACTTGTAACACTGAAAGTTATAAAAATTACTGAAGTATAGAAATTACTAAATTACAGGCAGAGCGATCCTATGGACCCTAGATGGCATCTAGAGGGCCATAGGATGCTTCGGATTACCAGCTCCGAGATCGGAAAAGAGCTTCGACCTTGGAACTTGGAATCCACATGCAGACTGCCGGGGGGCGTGGCGTGTGGAAAGAACTGTGCCAGCTGCATCTCCGAGGTTGTAAGACCTACCTTGGAGAAGGGATAAAGAGAGTGTTCCCGGGGGCGGAGAGGGGAGGAGACTGGGTCCACTAGGATACGACATGTCCTGGTGGCACTCCAGGCTCCTTCCCTCCCTGTTTGAAATGCTGCAGCTAGATGGCCAAATTGACTGTCTGGCTGATTTGCAGGGCAGGAGGGGCAGAGGGGTGAAGATCGCCACCACGCTCCTCTGCCCTGCATAGGATGCCTGTAATTCTCCAAGTTCAGAGGCTTACAATGGCATCCCCATTGGATTGCGACCTAAATTACTGAAGTTAAAACAAATTATCAAGGCATGGTTGGCTGGGGATGCTGGGAGTTGTAGGACTTTTTCCTGTCTAAATATGCATACGATTGTGATCTAAATTAGCCTGCCCTGTACTAGAAATTTCTATTACAACTACGTATAGGAGCCTGCCTTTGTGTGCCAAGGGCTGGACTCACCTTGAACCAAAGATATATCAGCTCAGTTCAGGCATAATGCAAAAGCACAATTTGTTGCTATGATAATGAACAATGGCAATCCTCAGGCTCTCAGGTTCCCCTCCTTCAAGCACAGGGAGATGAGGCTGGAATCTTCCACTTTTAGTTTGCAGCAAAACATTTACAGTAATACCTTGGATTGCAAGTAACTTGGTCTGAGAGCGTTTTGCAAGACAAGCAAATTTTTAAATATTTATTATTTTTTACTTGATATACAAGCGACGTCTTACAATACAAGTACTGTAGTATGGCTTAAATTAAAAATCTCTGTACACATTTTTTGGGGGGGATTTCATTTTGATATAAGTGTTTTGAATTACAAGCACGTTTCCGGAACGAATTATGCTCTCAATCCAAGGCATGACTGTAATCAGAATGTGGCAAATGATGGTTTGCTGCAAACTAGAAGTGGAAACTTTAATCTTTTCTCCTAAGACATAATGGAAAAGGAGGATGGAGCATTTGAACCCGAGGGTAAACTATGTTTGTTTGTTATATTTTGAGCCACAATTACTCCAACACAGAACTACAAATAAATCGTGTTTGGAAATCATTGCTTTGATCAATTTATTACAGTTCTAATATTGGAGGATTCACAGAATATTTTTGCAAGGATTTTGAGGACATGAGGCAGTGAAGACCAGGTGGAAGAAGGAAGGCATTAAATTGTCACTAGTAATCCTTTAAGTGAAACTTTTAAAGGATTAGAGGTTCTCATAAGGCCAAATTCTTCATCTCTTTACTTTATTTATTTATTTCATTTTTATACCGCCCAATAGCCGAAGCTCTCTGGGCGGTTAACAAGACAGTCCCTGCCCTCAGGCTTACAATCTAAAAAGACACGACACACAAGGAAAAAGGAATAGGGAGGGAAGAAGGGGAGATCTAAGGCCAGATTAACAGCAGACTAACTGAAAACTAGTCCAGATTTTCTAAATGAACATCCAGCACGATATATGACCTGTTGGGGGTGCTGAGCTCTGCACTCAACACCAGAGCATCTGGGAAATGAAACAGTGACCCTCTGTGATGGAACATCACTCAAGCTGCTTATGCATCTACATGTGTGTCATCTGAGATATGTTTTGATCGCTCCCTCTTTTACTCAGAGGCTGACAAAATATCAGTTGCTACATAGCCATACGAGTGACCCTTGAACAGGCAGTCGCATACAACTAATCCAATGCAAGCACTTACCACACATTGCCAGCATTGGTCTCCTGAGGTCATGCGCTACATATTCACTGTCTGTGGCTCCTAGTTGCAAACACACACACACACACACACACCAGCTACAAAACCTGCTGTAACACGTTTTTGTTGTGATATGTATCACATTCACAAGCTGGAGCACATTGTTTACACATGGAAGGGACAGAATGGCGGGTAAACAGGTTTATTATGTCTCTCTAGAATCTCGTGTTTTCGCAGGGGTTACTAAAGTGTGAGAACAATATGAGCTGGTCACATGGTTTGTATGTTCTGGTGACGTATTAACTTGTTGTCTGTCTGGAGCCATTTTAGAGAGGAGCAGGACTGTTCTCTCTCTTCACTCTTTTCTTCTGACTATTGCTTGCTGGACTTATGCAATCAGGTAACGTCTTTGCTGAGGTGGAGTAAAGCCAACCTTGCTCCACTGGAATAAATGCTTGCTATGCATTGTACTCTGCACATGGACTGTAACTAGGAATGTATACTCTGTAGAATATTACTTTGCTAAGTAAATAAACAGGTAGAATAGACCTGTGGAGTTACAGAGTTTTTTCCTTGCTATCTGCAAACGGGGGAGCTGGCTGCTGGAGTCGGATTACATGCTGGAAAGCTGGCTGGCTGATTGCATCCGAAACGCTGCACGCTGCGCAGAGAGAGGGGGAGAAAGATCTGGATTTCTGTGTGTGGATAAATGGGCCTCTACACACAAACAGGATTTTTAATCTCCCATCTCGCACACACGGGGCTCTGCTGTCACTCACGCGCCATCAGTTTTCTCTTATTTGTACCGTAGGTCACACTGTAAAGTTCTTACTCATCCCTCCCATCTCCTGCTTCTTTTTAGGCTCAGACCCAAAGTCTAACCGAAGGAACAGTGGCAGGGACAAAAAGATCTTGACCGAGGCAAGCATTATATACATCTTGGACCCTATTCCCACCACCACCACCACCACCACCACCAGTTGCTTACTGAGCATCCATGATCAGTTGAAGCTCAGTTGAAGCATTCTCTGAAATGCTACCTGTTCCATGCACAGTTCGCCAGCTAGACGGGCAAAGCTGAGGAGTCTCAATGTGTGGATGACAGGGTGGAGGTAAGTGGTGGTGAGGACAAGGGGGGATGGTGCCCAATCTGAACTGTACACCACAGGGTGATGGTGGGGTTTAAACCAACCTCTCCATGCTATAGTGCAAGTCCCTACTTGAGTGAATATGTCAGCAAAAACACATCAAGGACTTTTAATCTGGCAAGTGAAGTGCTGTCTTTATCTTGCTTGTCCTCACCATACATTTTTGAAGTAGCTCATCATAATTCTCCAGTTTTACACATGGGGACTCCTACTGAGATATAGTGATTTCCAAGACAACCCAGTGAGCAAGGATTAAACAGCTGAGCAAGGATTAAAAACAAGTTTCCCAGAACCAAATTCAATACTATCAACAGAAGCATCATATAGTATTGTGACATATCTCTGGTTTAGAGTAATACAACTATAGCAACACTATAGTAGTTCAGATGATGTTCCCAATGAGCCATGTTTCCATATTTCACTCATATAAAGATGAATTTGAAGAAGATACTTTCTTGTATTTAGATTACAATTTGGCAACTGCATACAAAAACTTTCTACTGGCATTGTTGCAAAACATTGTAAGATCAAGTTCCAGTTGCAAAGGTGAGACAAAAGCTGTAAGAACCCCCCCGAGCTTACCAGAATCAATCTGTGAGGAAAGCATTACCAGTGACTGGGATGTTTCCAAATCATAGATGACAGTGTTGCCAGTGCTAAATGATGTCACCATATGAGCAGGATCACAGCCTATAAAGTCAACTGATGTGGGTATTCCATACTCTAGAGCAGACAGGAAAGGAACAACATGGGTTCTGTTAAGAGGATTATTCATCATCTCAAACTCTTTAAATGTCTACACCCTGTGTAGCCCGTAACATCATTAATTTCCTTAAAGATGGAAATATTTCCATAGGGATAATAATTAATTTTAATCAATTAATAATTGTTTTAAAAAACCAATCAAATTCTGAAAAACTAATCTACATTTCTTTTTAAGCCAATTATATTGCTCCCAAGTAGAGTTGCCATCCTAAACTAAATGGCATGGGTCCAGTATATCTAAGGGATCACCTCCTCCAATATCAGTCTGGCTGCTCCCCAAAGTCTGACCGGAAGGCTCTTCTCCATGTCCCACTTGTGGCCAAGGCATGACTGGTTGGAATGCAAGAAAAGGCCTTCTCTCTGTGGCTGCACCTAGATTGTGGAACTTGGGAGCTTCATTTGGCCCCCGCTCTCACTATTTTTTGATGCATGGTTAAAAAAACCTTTTTATTCCAGCAATCAATCAACCTGCCAGGTTGAGTTTTTTTGTGGCAAAGCCTTACTATTAGCTGCTCCCCCCCCCCTAAAGTCTATCTGCAGGGGGATGGATCCATCTTCTTCTCTGCCAGCAGGAACATTCCTTGAGCAGAGTTTCACTCAGAACACTTCTGGCTACCAGAAAGGGAGGGAAGGCGACTGTCACTGATTCCCCTCCCCTTCTGCAGCCCCAAGTGCCACTTCTCCTAACCTTCTGGAGCAGCTTTTTTTTGGGAGGGGTAGGGGGAATAAAGGATGAGGAAATCAACAAAGAAAGCTGCCATCTCTTCCATTCAGCCAGTGGGATTCCCTTGCTGGATCAGAAGCTGCTCGAGAAGGAGCCCTTCCCTCAACAGGAGGCAGATTCTGGATCCAACCCATTGTTTTAGCTATATGTCGATTTGTGATTTTATGGGTTTATTTGTTGCTGGCTGCCCTGAGCAATACAAAATGCACTGGAAGAGTGTGATATAACTTTTCCAATAAAACAACCACCACCTTTATATTTAAAAACAAACAAAAAATAGCCAAATGTCTTAATAGCTGAAGGAAGCACCAAGTGTCTAGGCTATTATCATCACCTGTTATCAACTTTCGATTTATTTGCAGAAATACTGTTACTTGGTCAGAGATTTTATATGGAATTCCTTTCTTTTGAGGTATAAACATTTTTAAGTCGCCCCATAACTTACCCTTATTTCCATTGTAAGTGCAAATGCAGGGCACTTTTTCAGGTGGATTCCATAATCTAACACTGCCATCTGCTGAGCAAGATAATAAATGATTCTTTATACTACTGAAAGCAAGACCCCAGACGGCATCTGTGTGAGCAATTAATGTGCCAGCTAGAACGTTTGGCTCTACAGAAAAAAGAAAACAAAACCAGTCAATCTTAAAATTAAATTTCAGCACTTTATTTTGTGTTGCTAATCAATATCAATTTAGCTGGTATCTCTAATGGCCAAAAGCCTTTCATTAGAACCACAACTGCTGCATGGACAGTTCAGGAAATTTTAACACTGCTGATGACTTGTCCAGTTCACAGCTTAACCAAGATGAAGATTTAAGGCTTTGGCATGGAACCCAACTGAGATCAATCGAAAGATCACCAAAAAAATTACGTGGGTCACTGTAATGTAAATTTGTATGACCCATCATTCAATTTACAGTAAGATGTAAAGATTTTCTCTCATAATTGTTAAAAGTATATCATATCTAGAGGATGCTTACCATATGTATCATAAGGATCTACATTAGGGCTAGGCATGTTCCACCACTGTATAGTTGCATCAATACCACCACTAAAACACTGTTCTCCATTAGAACTAACTGCCAATGACAATACAGGTCCGCTGTTTTAAAACACAAAAACAACACAATAATATTTAAATTAATAAACTAAAAATTAAAAGTTTGGACTTTGAAGTTTGGATAGATTATCAAGATTACTAAATATCCTTGTAAACACGCAAAGTGCACTTTTATTTATTTATTTGTTGTATTTATGAATTGCTCACCTGGCCGGCAAACCGGCCACTCTGGGCAATGTACAACATGATAAAATATAAAATACAGTTAAAACAGTATAAAATTTTAAAATCTCAACCCACCCCATATTCCCGCCTGAATAGCCATGTGAGCAGCTTTTAGTGAGCGGTGGAAGCTCAGCAGAGAGGGGGCATGGTGGAGGTAACTAGGGAGAGAGTTCCACAGTACGGGGGCCGCCACAGAAAAGGCCCTCTTCCTCGTCCCCACCAGTCTAGCTGCTCTGGCTGAAGGGACAAGGAGAAGGCCGTCTGTGGCAGATCTTGTTGAGCAGCCTACTTGGTGTTGCTGGAGACGCTCCTTGAGATAAACTGGACCGGAGCCGTATAGGGTTTTAAAGGTCAAAACCAGCACCTTGAATTCGGGTCGGCAAGCAACTGGTAGCCAGTGCAGCTCCTTGAGCACTGGAGTGATGTGATCCCGCCAGCGGCTGCCTTTAACCAGGCGAGCCGCCGCGTTCTATACCAGCTGTAGCTTCCGAACCGTCTTCCAGGGTAATCCCATGTAGAGCGCATTACAGTAGTCTAGGCGAGAGGAGACCAAGGCATGAACCACTGATGGGAGCAGATGATTAGGAAGGTAGGGGCGCAGCTGCTGTATCAGATGGAGTTGATACAGCGCTGCCCGGCTCACAGCTGATACCTGAGCCTCCATGGACAGCTGGGAGTCTAGAATGACCCCCAAGCTGCAGACCTGGTCCTTCAGGGGGAGATGTACCCCATTCCACACCAGGTCAACATCCCCTAACCTCCCCTTGTCCCCCACCAGAAGTACCTCGGTCTTGTCGGGGTTCAGCTTCAGCATGTTCCTTCCCATCCAGCCAGCCACTGACTCCAGGCACTTGGACAGGGTCTCAACGGCCGACCTTGGTGAGGACTTGAAAGAGAGGTAGAGCTGTGTGTCATCCGCATACTGATGACACCGCACCCCAAACCTCCTGATGATAGCTCCCAGCGGCTTTAGGTAGATGTTAAATAACATCGAACCCTCTGGTACCTTCCAGAGAGGAAGGACCGGAACCACTGCAATACAGTGCCTCCTATGCTCAACCCCTCCAGGTGGTCCAGGAGGATACCATGGTCAACAGTATCAAAAGCCGCTGAGAGATCGAGGAGGACTAGAAAGGAGCATTCACCCTTATCCAAAGCCCTCCTCATATCATCCACCAAGGCGACCAAGGCCGTCTCCGTCCCATGTCCAGGCCTGAAGCCCGACTGGCATGGATCTAAGTAATCGGCTTCATCCAAGTGTGCCTTCAACTGAGCCCCCACCACTCGCTCAATCACCTTGCCCAGAAATGGCAAATTGGAGACTGGCCGGAAGTTGTTCAGATCTTGGGGATCCGAGGAGGGCTTCTTCAGAAGCGGTCTTATTGCTGCTTCCTTAAGGGCTGGTGGCATCACTCCCTCCTCGAGGGAGGCATTCACCACCACCCTGATCCCCTCACCCAGTCTCTCCCTGCAGCTCATAACAAGCCAGGGCGGACAAGGATCAATTAAGCAGGTGGTCGGCCTCACAGATGAGAGCACCTTGTCCACTTATTCATGTGTACTTGTTTGTAATGTTAACATGGTCTTTTTTTACATAAGATGTGGCATATGCAGCATTTAATATTATGATTTAAATATTAAAAGTGTTATTCCCTACCATTTTTCCTCCTACAAACAGGTCTTTGCATTAGTTGGCCAGATCTTTTAAGGCAGATACCAATTTTTCTATATAGAAAATATGACATGCCTATCATAAATGAGCCATTAAAGTTTATGAGCATCATTGGTACATGACCGATTGCTTTGTTGTAAAATTAAAAGAAATCAAAAGCAAGCATCAAAAGCCTGAGGCTGCAGCCATTAAACCAAAACACTATGCTGTAATCTTTTCTTGTACCACTGGAACACATATTTGGAAAATACTAAAATTTAAAAATACTTACATATGGGCTCTAAATGTGTAGATAGGTTCCACATCTAAAGAGGCACTCCTGAAAGAAAGATGCCAAATTTGCAATCTATGAGCATGAGCTTCCAAAATTGTACACTTCAGAGATTTCAGAATATAAGGTATCTAAACATATACTTGCTTTTTGGCAGGAACTGTTTTTTGTAAGTTCCAAAGTTTTAAAGTATGGTCCTCAGAGGCTGTAACCAGCACAGGCTCTACAGGATGAAAAGCTAATGCCCGCACTCCGTCAAAATGGCTGCGCAGTGTATACTTAGGATTCCATGTTTTCCGAAAGGCATCTTTGTTTGCTGGCAGCTAAAAGAAGAATGCATAATGTTAACAAGTAAGAGAGGCACAAAGCTACACGCTTTTATCCTCTGGGTTCGTTGGCATGTATATACCAAACTTTGTTGGCATGTGTATAAAATGAACTAAGTATGTGTTCCATAAATGATGTCTAGAAATCTGTTCTGCTAGGACTGTATTGCAAAGCAGAGAAATGAACTTCAGTGACTATCCTTGTATTTTTATGAGAATCGTAATAACCACAATTTCATTTAAAAAGCAACAAGCAACTTTTCTAGAACTGATGATTGTAGAGAAAATCTAGAAGGATGTATGCCAGCTATGCCTGCTGAAGTTTCAGTAATCAGAAACAACCTAGATGATTTCCTGTGGCCAAAGCCTGCTTTCCAGTCTTAATAAACCTCCATATCTGTTCTTCCTTTCCCCTAAATTCCTATCTTTTTACACTACAATATATCACATGTCTGAAGCACCCTTCCTTCAAATCATCTTAGTCTTTGCATATATCTGATTTTTAAAAGGATTCTGATTGCAAAACCTTTTTCAGAAATATTTGAAGAAATGGGAGTCACTCAAAAACAATGCTGTCACAGTGCTAGCATTAATGATGTTGCGCTAGCGTAAACCAACACTAGTGCAATGTCATTAGCACTTGCCAGGTAAAGGGAAAAAGCAGTGATTTGTCGCTCAATTTCAGTTACGGCTTTTCCTCTTTGCCTAGGAAGCTCTAGTGACATTGAGCTAGTGTTGGTTTATGCTAGTGCAACGTCATTAGCACTAGCATTGTGGTAACACTGGATACTGCCTGATGAGCTGGAGACAGATTTCCCCTTCCTGCAAATGAAAGAATTTCTTCCATTCTCAGAAGGGATTTTGAGCCAGTCGAAGTTCCCCCAAGAGGAAGGGAGGGAGAGGAGATTTTCATGAATTCTCGCTTCCCCATGCAGCCTCCAGTGCCAGTTGCCAGGTCCCCCAGCTCTCTGGAGAAGATTTTTGGGAGGCACACAGGGCCGCAGAGGAAACTGGCAAAAAGCGGGAGAGTCCCATGAGCAGAATTCTTAATATTGGCGACATATTGGTCCTGTTTGGATGTAACGGTGGCGTCCAGCAGCAAATCATGGGTTAATTAACCTACAAATTACAGGGATGTACACCATGTCCGAGCTGCGTGCAAGCTGCATCCTGTTTCCATTAACAACCCTCGACTGCCACATTCAAGGGTTGTTTCCATGACATCCAAACAGGGGTACCTGGGGTTCTTCGTGGCTTAAAAAACCCTTTTTAAACCCATGAGCAACCCCAAGCACCCCTGTTCAGATGTCAAAGAAACAATCCTCCAATGTGGCATTCAAGGGTTGTTAATGGAAACAGGAAACGGCTTGTGCAGGGCTCAGGCACACCACACGTCCCTGCAATTTGTAGGTTAATTAACTCACAATTTGCCGCCAGATGCTACCGTTACATCCAAACAGGGCCATTGTTAATAAGTAAAAGCAATAATATATATGGTGCATAGCTCTAGGCCAGGGGTGGGCAACTTTGGGGGGGTCTGGAGGTCACCTTCCACCACTGGAACCCCACGGGCGACACTTTTGCCATTGTAAAAGTATCAGCTGTTAACTGCCATGGAGGCTTAAAAAGGACAAATGTGGCTTACTTGCAAGCTAAATATGTTATTTTTAAGCCTCCATAGCAGTTTGCTCTGCAGTAGGTTTTTTGCTCATGTGCTGCCAGACGGAGGCTGCATGTTGCCCACCACCTGCTCTAGGCCCTAAATATTTGGAACACTCTTAGAAGGTACTACTGTGTTAGATCCATTATAAGATAAAACTGCACTTACATCATAACTGTAGTCTGCATCATTAGCTACAGTCAGGTCTGCAAGGTCCCCAAGGCCCAGTACACTTAACAATACGTCTTCTGAACCCATAATAAATGACTTGCCTCCTCCAGATGGAAACGTTATTGGCTCAGCTATAAGAAAAAAGACAGTTTATTAAGTTTATTTATGCTATTCTTTTTAATTCAAAAAGAGGTATATTTTGCATAAACACAAAGAGTATTTTACATTTATCTGAATAGCTGGGTAGTCTTTGATATAAGACTGCACCAACTAATAATACCTCTCTTACATATGCATAGAGATGTGAAGGCCTGGGGAAAAAAACAGAAAAAGTTGGTATGAAAAATGGGGTTCTTCTCTGTGTGTGTGCCCGCCCTGGACCTTTTTTTTGTTTTGTTTTTCGAAAAAACTGAATGAATTTCAGTCATGTAATGTTGGGCAGTATCCCATACTGCCGTGGCATTTCTGCTGGTTCTGTTGCGCCAGTGGAATGGACGCTACCTGAACAGAAACTAGCAGTACTGGAAATAACCCTGAAAATTAGAGGAAATGCTCATTTCCAGAATGGGAGAGGGCAGTGGTGCTCCCTTCGGTTAGCTCTGCTGAGCTGTTCCATTCCAAAAATGAGCATTTCCATGCATTTAAGGAACTGCAAATTCCTGTTGCACTACTGGTATGTTCTGCTAGTGGCAGTGCAGGATAAGACAAGGTGGTCATATATTACTGTCTGGCTTTTAGCCCCCCAAAATGATTCCTAATAACTACGTAATAGGAAGACGTTTATAGCAAGCGTAGAGATGTAAAATTTCTGAAAATGTTGAAGCCATGGGGTGGGGGTGATTCCCAGTATAGTTATATCTTCCATACCTTATTAGAATTACTGATCTATATTTTACTGATAGACATTTAGGGATGCTCCAAGTCATGCTCAGTTTCCCAAAATGTGACTAGTCAGCTGTATCTAGTCTCTCACCATTGAAAGTCAGTGTGATGTAGTGGTTAAAGAGTGTTGGACTGGGACTCGGGAGATCCACGTTCTAGTCCGAACTTGGCTATGAAGCTCACTGGGTGTCTTTGGGCCAGTTACCGACTCTCAGCCTAACCTACCTTACAGGGCTGTTGTGAGAACAAAATGGAGGAGGACCATGTAGCCACCTTGGATTCCTTACAAGAGGAAAAAAGGCAGGATATAAATGTAATATTAAATAAAGAAATAAAAATGTAATATAAGAGAAAACATGGTTTTTTGACAGTTCAGGTTTTGTTCTATAGAGTCCTCCATTTCTGGGATTGTTCTGGTTAGATGCTACTGCGGTCAATGAATACAGTTCTAAAACCCACATGTGAAACACTGTAGGTTATTCTGACACTGCCACCACATACGATGGAACACTGTGTGGGTTATATATATATATATATATATATATATATATATATATATATATAAAAAACTTTGAGGCTTAACTTTATGGAACTCACTGCCATAGTTTCTCATAAATTTCCCAATTGGACCTCACTGTTAGGGAGTGCTGCCTCAGCTATAAAGTCTTTAACTGCTGCCACCAAAATAAACTGTCTATAGCTAAAAGAAACTCAGTAGTCTGGTTCCTATGGCATAGGCATGGGTCTGACACCACCACTAGAGACAACCTCTCAAAACAAAGAATTTCCGTTTCTCCTTCGAGGGTCGGAGGCCAGCAAATATGGGGATGTAAAAAAGCAGTCCATCCCCTGGGTGGGAAAAACCTCCCTCCCAGCCGGCCTCCTACTGAGACGGAATGACTCCCTGCAGAACGCGCCTCCCAAAGGCGCCCTCTGCTGAGGCCATCAGGTCAATTTTATAATGCCTGGTGAAGGTGTGAACCGAAGACCAGGTGGCTGCCCTGCAGATTTCATCTAGGGGCGCCCTTGCGCTGAATGCCGCTGAGGTAGCCATCCCTCTCACTGAATGAGCAACTATGCCCTCAGGCACCGTCAAACCTGCTGAAGTGTAGGCCAGCGCGATGCAGTCACGTAGCCAGCGAGACAGGGATGCTGTGGAAACCTTTTTCCCGAGGGAGGAGGGCTTGAAGGACACGAACATGTAACTAGCTTGCCTGTGGGGCTTGGTCCTGTCTAGATAAAATTTGAGTGCCCTCATGGCATCAAGTGAGTGCCACTCCTTCTCTATAGGTGTGGCAGGATGAGGGCAGAAGGAAGGAATTACCAGGTCCTGGGACCTGTGAAAGGGAGAGTTGACTTTGGGCATGAAGGACGGGTCTGTGCGGAGCACCGCCTTGTCCTTGTGGAACGTGCAGAGTTCTTTACTGCAGGAGAGGGCCCTTAACTCTGAAACCCTTCTAGCTGAGGTGATTGCAACTAGAAAGATGGTTTTCAAGGTCAGCACCTTGAGGCTGGCAGCCCCTAGTGGTTCGAAAGAGGGCTTTGTGAGGGCCCTAAGGACCGTGTTGAGGCTCCAGGTGGGGAACCTCCGGGTGGGAGGGGGGCTGACGAGGGTGGCCGCCCTGAGGAACCTCTTGATGTGTGGGTGTGCTCCCAATGGTGATCCCTTGGAGTCGCCTAACACTGACCCTAGTGCTGCCACTTGCCGCCTGAGGGTACTAGGACTAAGGCCTGAGGACAGGCCTTCTTGGAGGAACTCTAGGATGTCTGGTGTCTCCGCATCTAGAGGGTCCCTCACAGTTGCCTTGGACCATTGGAGAAAGGCCCTCCAGGTGCGGTCGTATGTTTTGTGCGTGGACGGCCTCCTGGAGGCCAGCAAGGTGGAGATTACCTTATCGGAATAACCACGTCTTGTTAGGAGGCTCCGCTCAGTTTCCAGGCGGTTAGTTTCAGGAAGCTGGGGTCCTGGTGGAAGATTGGACCCTGACTGAGTAGGTCGTGCCTGAGGGGGAGTCTGAACGGCTTCTCCCTCGAGAGGTTCACCAAGTCTGGGAACCAGGGACGGCGTGGCCAGTGCGGAGCCACCAGGATGACTTGGGCTTTCTGGTCTCTGACCTTCTGGACTACCCTCGGGATCAGAAGTAGCGGGGGAAAGGCGTAGAGGAGGCCTACTGGCCACTGGCTGATGAGGGTGTCAGTGAGCTGTGCCCCTTCTGTTCGGTATCGCGTTCCGAACCGTGGCAACTTCGTGTTCTGTGGTGTCGCAAAGAGGTCGATGCATGGTCGGCCTAGATGCTTGGTCAGTAGGACGAAGACCTCTGGGTTTAGGGACCACTCGCTCTGGTCCACTGTTGTCCTGCTGAGCCAGTCAGCCTGAACGTTCATTACCCCGCTCAAGTGTTCTGCCCTGATGGAGCGGAGGTGTTGCTGGGCCCATCTGAACAAGGACATCGCCTCCTTTTGTAGGGCTTCGGATCTTGTTCCGCCTTGCTTGTTCATGTATGCCTTGGCTACAACGTTGTCTGTCATCACCAGCACATGTTGATCCTCCAGGAGTTTGCTGAACTCTCTGAGGGCTAGCTTCACTGCCCTTAGCTCGAGGAGGTTGATGGAGAGCTTGGTCTCTTCTTTGGACCACAGTCCCTGTGTGTGTTTTTCTTGGCAAACCGCTCCCCATCCGGACAGGCAGGCATCTGTTGTCAACGTGATGCGTGTCGGTGCTTGAATCGGAACTCCCTGGGAAAGGTGTGCTGGGTGAGACCACCACTTTAGGGAGCGGGAGACAGAGGGTGGGGTGGTGAGAAGTGGATTGTGGTTGCACGTAATCTCAAGTTGGAAGTCCAGGAGAAAGGTTTGCAGTGGCCTGGAGTAAAACCTGGCCCATTGCACTGAGTCCTGGCACGAGACCATCATCCCCAGGAGCTTGGCTAAGTCCTTGAGTGGTACTCTGTCCTTCGAGCGCAGATGTGCCGCCAGTCGGCTTGTCGAGGTCTGTCTGTCTGATGACAAGAACATCATGTCCCTGATGGTATTCAGGGAGACGCCTAGATGAGTGAGCGTCTGAGACGGAACCAGGGAGCTCTTCTTCTCGTTGATGAGGAACCCCAAGTTGTTTAGCAGCGTCACTGCCTGTGAGGTGTCTTTGAGGCTCTGGCTGAAGGACGGGGAACGGATCAAGATGTCGTCCAGGTAGGGGTGTAGCTGCACGCCCCTTGTACGCAGAAGCGCCACCGGTGCCAGGAGGACTTTGGAGAAGACCCTTGGAGCTGTAGCAAGACCGAACGGGAGGGCCCTGAACTGGAACTGCTTGATGCCATAGCTGAAATGCAGGAACCTCCGATGGGCAGGGCGGATTGGTATGTGGAGGTAGGCCTCTGTCAGGTCTATCGATGACAGGAAGTCTTTTTTCCGCAGGCACTCCTTGATGGATCTGAGTGTCTCCATCCGGAACTTCTGCTTCTTGAGGGAGCGGTTGACTCTTTTCAAGTCTAGGATGGGACGCACTTTCCCGTCTTTTTTGGGAACAGTGAAAAACACTGAAAATGTTCCTCGATTTCTTTGATTCTGGGGAACCTCTTCTATTGCGCGTATCTGAAGGAGGTGTTGGATAGCTGTTACGGTTCTCAGGTGCTTTGCAGGATCTCTGAGATAGTGGGTCCTGAAAAACCTTTCTTTGGGCTTCTTCCTGAATTCCAGGGAGTAGCCTTGCTGAATTGTCTCTAGGAGCCATCGATCTGAGAAGTATTTCTTCCAAATTTCTGAGAACTCGCGTAGCCTCCCCCCACTGGGGGAGGAGGACCGTCAGGCGGAGCTGGATTTCTTTCCCTGGGCAGATGAGCCTTTGTGCTGGCCTCCTTTCTGGGCTGAGCCACGCTGCCAGCGGGGCTTGTGTCCCCCTGAGGGAAAATTGCACGTGGAGGATGAGGAGCCGCCGTGTGATGAGGAAGGCTGCTGGGGTTTATAGTTCCGAAAGGAGCCGTATTTCTGAGAAGGACGTTTAGTGTCTTTCTTGTGGGGGACTGGCAAGGCTTTCTTCTTGTCCTTGTTCTCCACCAGGACTTTATCTAGGGGTTCGCCAAAGAGCCTTTTGCCAGTGAAGGGGACGCCTGCCAGGCTGGACTTCGTCTTTCCGTCCACTCCCCAATTGCGGAGCCATAGGTTCCTCCTAGCTACCACGTTGGAAGCTGTGACTCTCGCTCCCAGCTGAAAGGAATCGAGAGATGCATCTGCTAGGAAGGCTGCTGCAGAGGACGACTCTTTAATGAACTCTTTCATCTCTTTAGGTGTTGGATTGCCTTGAAGGAGCCTTTTTGCTCCTACATGCATAGCACGGGCCACTATGGTTGACGTGTTAGCAATCTTTATTACAGTGGCGGCGGTCTCGAAGCCCCTGCGCAGTGCTGCATCTGCCCGCTTGTCGTGGTGATCGGGAAGTTCTTCTCGCTCTGTTGGCAACAACGACTTTGAGGTGAGGGCTGACACCGGGTCATCTACTCGAGGAACTGCCAGGGCCTGCATGGTGTTTTCCGCGATGCGATATAGCTTGTCACAAAGGCGATGTGGGGGCCTTGGAATAGCTGGCTTCTCCCACTCTTGCTGCAGTATCACCTGAAGGTTCCACGGAACCGGGACTGCAGGATTGGCTTGAAGCTAGATAGGAGGGAAGGCCATGGGGTCTCCCAAGGATTCCGGGTCAGTAACGGTTGGGGTGCTATATTTGCTTACCAGCCCTACATGCGAGAGAGCCTTGGCAATAATCTTTGGGAAGGCTTCCGCTGCGAACAGACGGCCTCTGGGTGGGGCCTCACTCTCGTCTTTGCTGTCCTCAGGCAGCTCGCCATCTTCAAAATCGGAAGCTGAGGCCCCTGCACTTGTAGAAGTTCTACTGCTGTACTGGGTGCGCTGTGACCTGGCTGGGGATGCCGTTCTTGAGCCGTCATCAGAATCGGAAGAAGGGCGGCGGCGCTTGGTTCTGCTGGCAGCCGTGGGACTGACGCTGGCGCGTTTCGAGAGCACGCTTGCTGACCTGTGACTTTTGCTTGAGCCTGCAGGTGGGGCCCTCAGCTGGCACACGGTTGGCTGGGAAACTGAGGCATGCTCGGAGCTGTGGCGGTTTGGCGACCTGTCCCGGGACCCTTTGAGGCTCTGGATATCACGCCACATTTCACTCATTAGCAGGTACATTGATTCAGGCACACCCTCTTGACGAACCGGGTTTGTAACTGGGATCACACGTGAAGGCGAGTCTGGTAGCATGCTGCTGCCCTTCA
Organism: Shinisaurus crocodilurus; assembly: GCA_021292165.1. Taxonomy (NCBI): domain Eukaryota; kingdom Metazoa; phylum Chordata; class Lepidosauria; order Squamata; family Shinisauridae; genus Shinisaurus; species Shinisaurus crocodilurus. Next base: position 264,741,910 of record CM037876.1, read on the forward strand.
TTGGAGAGGTGGAGGGATTGGCGTTGGGCATTGGTAGGTGTCTGGTGAAGAGGATCCATGGCTGCTATGGAATGAGCATTGGTAAAAAGGGAGAGATGGGTGGCGTGAACAGGGGCCATTGTATGCTCAGTTTTACCCTGGGGCTGTGGGTCCTTGGGGGTCTTGGCTGGGGGTCTTGGCTGGGGGGTCTTGGCTGGGGGGCCTAAGCCCCCCAATCTGGCAGACTTGAGGACCCCTGTGGTGCCTCCAGGTCCCCACTTGCGTAGCCGGTCAAAGGCCTGGGCTGGGCCGAGCCGCTGGGTGTCCCCACCACGAGGCTTGTAGGGCTTGCCGCTTGCCAGTGAGGAGGGAATGCGGGGGGAACCCGATTGTGGCTGGATGGCCAGCAAACAGCTGAGCTGTAGCTGAAATTGCAAAAGAAAGCCTCCGGAATGGCCTTGCCCTCATCCAAGATGGCGGCCCTGGCCTCGCTCACTGGCTTAACAGGGGTCTTGCCCTTAACCAAAATGGCGGCGCCCATGCGGCCTCATAAGATGGCCGTGCCCACAACCAAAATGGCGGATGCAACCTCACAGCCCGATATAACAAGGGCCTTGCCCTTAATCAAAATGGCGGCACCCATGGCACCCGAAGATGGCCATGCCCACAACCAAAATGGTGGACACAGCTTCACTGATTGACTTAAACAGGGCATTGCCCTTACTTAAGATGGCGGCCGCCATTGTTGCCCACGCTGCTGCCGGCGGAGCTGGACTGAGGCTGGGACTCCCGACGGCCAAACGCGCAGCAGAGCAGGGGAAGGGAAGAGGCAGCAAGTAATCCCCTGGGGGGGTTGTGCCTTTCCGGCCGATTGCCGGCGAGGAAGCCGCTCAAGCCCATCTTGAGATGGGAGAGGGGCTGGGAGGGAGGGGGGAGGTCCGGGACGCCTGGGCCGCGATTCCCTCCCCCCCCCTTGAAGGGCACCGACTGCAGCGGGCTCTCCCACCCCCCTGGCGCTGGCTTCCATGGGGGGAGGCCGGTTCCCTTACAGCAAGGTGTCTCGGGTCCCCCCGGAGTCCAGCCGCCTGTCTTACCGCCAAGAGGCGGGGGCGAGGGGCTGGCTCCTTCCTACCGTTGGTAGGTGTCTGGCGAAGAGGCTTCGTTTTCTTCCTTTTCCACCTCTTCTTTTCTTTGTTCTTTGCTCGCGCTCAGAGGAGCGCGAAAAGTCTGCCTCCCACTGTGAGGCAGGAAGAACAACTGGAGCTTCTGGGGAGGCCCCTCCTCCACCGGAAGCTCAGAACAAGTCTGCCTTCCAGCCCCGGAGGCGGGGCTACTCCCCATATTTGCTGGCCTCCGACCCTCGAAGGAGAAAATGGATAAAAGGGAATAAAATGCCACTCTTCAAATGATAGGCTGAGATCACTTAAAAGTTATTACAATTATATATGCCTTAAAATTAAATATTAAATACCATTCCCATTAGGTAAGAGAGTCTTTCCTAAGTAAACTCTCTATAATTTTTCCTTCAGAACACATTTTTCTAAACTCCAACCCAATCAATTCCTCACATACAGAATCAGATGCTGTACACCAGTCTCAGCTCTTCCTTCTTCTTTTGGCTTCTAGGATAATTGAGATGTTTCAGGAACTAATCCATTCGGGACGCCCATAAGTCTCCGAACTTGGAGAATTACAGGCATCTTATGGAGGGCGGGAGGAGTGCGGAGGTGAAGGTCGCCTCCATGCTCCTCCTGCCCTGCAAAGCACTTCAATGGCTGATTTCAGCTGACTAAGTGTGGTGCTTTGGAGGGGGAAGGAAGGAGGCTGAGGCACCTCCAGGATATCTCATATTTTGGTGGCACCAGTCTCCTCCACTCCCTGCTCCCCAGAATGCCCCCAAAAGCCCTTCTCTGAGGTTGTTTTTGTGACCTTGGAGAAGCAGCCGGCATGGTTCTTTCCACACCGGCTGCGAGGGAAGGGAGGGGGATCAGAGTGCGGATCCCCAGCTACAAGGTCACAGCGATTTTCCGATCTCATAGCTGGGAATCCGAAAAATCCTATGGCTGTCTAGATGCTATAGGATTACACTGAAATTTGCTAAAATCCCTAAAATGTATTATGTCTAACTTGGTCTGCACGTAAAATTATTGTGTTTGGTATATTAAATTTAAAAGTATAGTTTATTCAGACAATAATTACAAATTTACTAACCGAGTTTACTTTTAAATGGTTCTAATCTTAATGATAATTTTATGAGCAAACCAAGTTGTACATAATACATTTTATGTTCCTAAAGTAACAAAGTAAGTTTAGGTCTGTAAAGAGCACTAAAAAAAAAAAAAAGCATTGCATATGTTTCTGTTTTTCCCCAACCCCAACCCCCCCCCCCCCAAATACAGATCTTTTCCTATGGCTTCAAGATTTCAAAAAAAAATTACATCCCTATTTACGTGGTTACTAACAATATAAAGCCCTGATTTTGTCATTTAGATGGACAGAAGTCTATGACCATTTTGAGCATATCTATTTTACTGATTCACTAATTTCTGCAAGCAAGCAGTACTGCATCTAAGCAATTTCAGTTTCATTTTACACTCACTTACCTTTTTAAAGGTGTATCCCTCCTCATTTTCAAATACAAAATATTTGCATGAATGCTTTGCATGAATGCTTGCACAATGGAACTTCTCTATCTCTTCCCCCTTCTGCAGCCCTCTGTCCCCCAATCTGCTCTGGAGGGTCCCCCACCCCTCCAGAGCAGATTTTGAGGATGCACAGGGACCTGCAATGGGAGGGGGAAATCACTCCTACCCATTTCACAGATGGAAGCTGTTTCACTGGCAGAACGTGTAAACTGGATACCACCCTCAGTATAGTAAGCCTTTCAAAACACTGACTTACAAAAGGAATAGTTTTATTACATCATTCTTGGTTCTAATGGGGCAAATAAAATGGTTTGGATCCAGACTATCCACGAGCAGAACTCCACTCACAAAATGCTCTGCTGGAGGAATGGGGCATGGGGAGAATGACCCGTTTCCTTTACAGTCCCCTGTACTCCTCAAAAAGCTGCCCTGGAAAGTCTGGTGACCCCCTGGAACTGAATGGAAGGTGGCCCTGGGGGCTGCAAAGGGAAGGGGAAATTAGTGAAAATCACTTTCCACCTTCCTCCAGCAGGGAGCCTCTGCTGGATATGGTACCTTCCATTTGTGTAAGGGCTCCTTCTGTTAGCGGAAGGGCAAGTCTGAATCCAACCCAATGACTTGATTCACATGTAACAACAACCCATAGGTTGTTAGGGCCGCACTGGAGTGAGCACGCTGCCTGGCAACCACTCACCACTTCTGCTTCGTTTCTGGTTTACAAAGCATCCCAGGAACACCCCATTCCTGGGATTGAATGAATGACTGATTGATTTGTGATACTTCTATACTCATTAATATACCAAACATCCCTAAGCAGTTGTTCGCTGAGATAACTGAACCCGAAAATTCTGGGTTGCTGAGGGAGAAACAATCCAGACTTTTAAGCCAACAACAAGCCATGGGTTAAAAATCTTGGGTTGCTTCTCCCTCAATAACTCAAAAATGCCGGGTTCAGACCTCGCAGCACACAACTCAGGAATGTTCCTGGGTTGTTTTGGGAAATGGAAATGAAGCGTAAGCAGCAAGCACTCTCACTCACTCCCATGCAGCGCTGACAACCCATAGGTTGATGTTACGTGTGAACCAGGTCAATGTCCATTTTATTCTTAAGAGTTAAGAGGCCTTTAAAAACACAGACTTCGTCACTAACTTCTAACTTGCTTTCTCCAAACTTTCCTCAAAAGCAGGTTTTTGAAATATATCATTCAAATTTTCAGAAGGAAATTTGTTTTTCTTGAAGAAAATCTAACTTGCTTTTGAACCAACAGATCTTTTTCAGATGAACTTAATTTTCAACATTCGTTTTGGTTGAATCTTTACTTTTAAAACCTAGGCAACAGGTTATTTATCTTACAAACCTCTCCTCCAATGTGTAACAAAAATCTCTTATTAAAGTAGTACTCCTTAAAATATGCACGTTATATTTAGACCAGTAACTTTCATTATGATTATTTTTAGTATGAATACATAACATATCTACAATATTAGAAAATGCTTGACTTCCTACATTTTCTAAATTTTCTCTGCATTTCCGGGTACTGAAGCTCTACCAGAAATGAAAGAACAGGTAAGTAACCAGGAGAGTCAAGTACATGCATGGTATACAGGGTAAAATAAATAAACATATAAATAAATAATTTGCCTTGGCCTTTAGTAGGCTACATAACTAGTAGGGAGGAGGAAGCCAAAGTGCAAAAGAAGATGCTGCATTTTTCCACATTATGCAGCTTGCCAAATAATAAAATTCAAACATGAGGTGCCTGAATCCTGCATTCTCATGTGAGAATAAGGTCACACATCCATTCCCTCTATGCATCATAAGCAGATCCATCCAGCTGCACTTTGTAATTCATAAAAATAACCAAACCCCTCTCCTCAATGGAGAAAAAAACATTTTTTTTAAAAAAAAGATCAGGGTGCAAAGTGACTTGATGGTATATCTTTGCATGTTCAGAACACTGATAATACTTAACTCCCACAACCTATCATTTGCAGTCCAACTCTTGCATACAGAATGAAAGGATCCAGGACAAATAATAGTGAAAGAGTGTTAATACAAATGAATGTTGAAAAGTTGGTGTGAACATGGCTTGCCAGTTAAGCATCATATACATTAAGGGTTTTGCATTTTTTGCAAGGAAAAATGGGTTTTTCCACTTTTAAGATAGATCTCTTCTTAGGACAGGGCTTGCTTCGTTTTAGAAAAAAATTCAAGGAGTAGAATTTGGATGAATGTTGAAAGCTGGTGAACACGTATATTTTGATTAGCAAGGGTTGTTTTTCAGATTACAAAAGAATATTTTAAAAACAAATTAATGACTACTAAAAAAGCTGAAACAGCAGCATTTGTTTCAAATGGTGAGCAGAGCACAAATCAATTCCACTCAGTGCAGGTGCAACATATTTTGCTCAAGAACACGTTTTTAAAAAGGTATTCTCAACACACTAGAATGATTAAAACGTAAAACAGAAGGGCTTCATTCACCACCAGCAACTGCTTTTTAATTCACTCCTTAGCATTTGTTACTCACCATACTTATAGTAAGCTTTGTAATTTTATAGACATAATTTAAAAACACAAGTCTGGGTATTGACTTCTGTCATACAAGACAGAAACTGGCGAATGTACAGTGGTAGTCTTGCGCAGAACCAAGTTGCAAGCAACAATGGCATCTTAATGTTAGCATTCAGTTCAGAGGGGCTATGCAAGTGTGGTTTTAAAATAAAACCTTTTAAAAACAAAATAAGTAGCTGAATTTGTTGTACCTTCCTCTGCTCTTGCACCTTCATGATCAGTCATTCTAGAAGAGGGTGACCTAGACTGATTAATGACTCCTGATGGGATGTGGGGCAGCTCATCATCGCCCAGATCAGCTATCATGTCGTGCAGTTTTGTCCTGTTGACCCCTGTAAATTAATGTCAGCAGCAAAGGTTCATTTGATTGCTACCGCTTGACTTGAAAGCCATTTACATGCCCAGTATGTTAATCAATAATCTTGTTTTAATGTGATCTCATTAAAGACATATGCTTGAGTAGAATATATATTTTTACATAATGTGTTGGGAAATGAATTAAAATGAATCTTCAAGAAAAGGATTCAGGCTTGACTTGTACTTTGTGTAATTGCTGTGTGTTCTGCTTATGGTAGAAGAAGAAAGTTGAATGTTTGAACTCCCTATAAGAAACCTAAGAATATCCCTGAACAACACCATATATTTATTTAAAAAAATCCAGCTAACATCACTGAGAAGGCACAAACATTTGTTTACCGAAAGAGGGGATAAATACAGATGAATAGGTGGTTGGGAGGCAACAAACTATTAACTTTCCCCTTTTTGTATTTTAATAATTGGGCAATTTAAAAAGATTCACCTAAACACAATGGTATAAAATCATTTCTCCTGTTTGACTTGAAATTAGTATGCAAGATGTAGATATAATGGACATATAGAACATTGTACACTATTCTGTCCTGTAAAGTGCTTTAAATTAAACTAGAACTGCCAAGGTAACTATTAAAAATACACGCTATTATTTATTTAATACACTTATGAATTGCACCCTCTGCCTAACAGGTACCTGGGTTTTACGGTATAGAAATACCATAAAAAACTAGAATCTATCATCATAGACTAAACATTGCAGATAGGATACAGAATCTCCTCTCTTAGGATGCAATCCAAGATTCCAATGCCCTGCAAGGCTGAAGCCAGCAAGGTGGGAGAAGTGGCGGAGGTGATCTTCGTCACTCTGCCCCCAATTTCCTGTATTTTCTCCTCCCCCGAGGTCTCTTTCCTGACCTTGGAGAAGCAGCTGGCACAGTTCTTTCCACACTGACTGTGAGGGGGAGGGGTCTGGGATCAGATCTCTGGAGGGTGGCAGCACTGTCTGTGACCTCAGAGGGGTTTCCCGAGCCATCCTATGGTCCCTAAGACGCTTGCCTAGGGACCACAAGATTGCTCTCTTAGCCTATTTCTGGTCAATAGAACGACCAAGCAAGTGCTCTTCCTTGTTTGCTGATCAGGTAACCGTTATTCCCTTATTATTATCCAAGATGACCCCTCTTTTCACTGCAACATCCCTAGAAATCCAGATTACACAATACAAAAACTCAATGTCCTAATATTACAAGAGTTGGAGATAGTCTATACAAAGAGAAATAAAGAGCAAATCCAGAATTTCCTTTTCCTGACACCTTTCTCCCTAAAGAAGTGTCCTACATATATGCACCCAATAAGCCACTCATCAAAAAGCAACTACCGGTAATACCTACACAGAACTAACATCTACAGAGTAAACATGTATCAATTTAGAGCACCACTGCTTAAAGACAGAAATGAACAATTCAGTAAGTTATCTTACAAACCACCTCAAGCAATTCACACTAGACTCATGTGATTTGGATAAGTAAAATTCTATCAGGGAAAGAAGGTGGAATGGTCAGGACCCAACATGTATATGTGGGATGTTAAAAATTAAACTAGAGAATCACATTTTCTTTTAGTCTCAAATTCTGATCCCTAGATCAAAACAGGCTCACTAGTGCACCGTAAGAACTGCTTCCATCAGGGAACGGACCAATTCCTCCTCTCACCTGCAGGCTGCAGCCTTCCATGCACCTTCAAAATCTGCTCTGGAGAGCTGGGGGTTTCTCTGGAACAGATTTTTGGGAGGCAAAGGGAGCTGCAGGGGGAGGAGAAAGTCTTGTTGTATTGGAATTGGTCCTATAGTTTCTAGTTAAGCTTGTTAGGAAGGTTTACATGATGCTGACAGACACACAGATTCTATCAGACACACAAGGTCTATTATTTATTTATTATATTTATTATATTTATACCCCGCCTTTCTTCCTGCAAGGAACCCAAGGCGGCTTACATAATCCTCCTCCACCTCTCCATTTTATCCTCACAACAACCCTGTGAGGTAGGTTAGGCTGAGAGTCAGTGACTGGCCCAAAGTCACCCAGTGAGTTTCATGGCCGAGCGGGGACTAGAACCCGGATCCCAATCCAACACTCTCACCACTACGCCACACTGGCTCTCAGTGTTATCTGTTATAATCAAAAGGTTAAATTGAAGGCTGCATCAAGTAGACAAGATTTTGTCATCTTCTGAAACAAGATTATTTTATTATTTTATTTAGAGAACTTCGGCTATGAAAATAAAATAAAATAAAATAATAATAATACAACTGCAGCTGTTCTTGCAATAGCTACAATTGCAGCTAGGGGCAGTGAAACTATGGATAAGGAACTGGGACATTTCACAGAAAGCCACTAAACTTTGAAGTTGTTACTGCCAGGATTAATTAGGACTGTTAGGAAAGATGCTTCTCTCAACTTTTGAACTGTGGTTTAATTTAAAGGTGGTTTAGTCAACATGAGATGACTAAGTTTGTTCAAGAGTATTCTAACCAATCAGGAGTATTTGCTTGTAATTCTTCTCTGAATTAACTGCTTTCTGCATACTCATATGTAATTTTAAACACCGGTATGTAACCTGAAAGCGTACTTATTTACTCTGAAGATATAAGCACATGGCAAAAATAAGTATGTATTGATTCTTCCTGCATGTCATCCTCTGGATAAAGCTGGTCAAGGTTTATTTGTACTATCTGAGCTCTTGTCTGTATGCCTGAGTGTTTGTGTCTTCCATAAAATTAAGGTAACACTGTTGCTGAAAATCAAACTGCTGAATGATCCTAGACTGTAAGAGAATATACCCTTATGGCTTTCCTGATGGCTAGAACAAAATTCACTTTCCTGAATAGCAGCATATTTAGGACCAAAATTCACATGTTATCTTGCAGGTTACATAGAACTCCTCAGACTGAGTTGGTCTGTTTTTTAAATTAAGTGGAAAAGATGATTCAGGGCAAGTGCATGAAGTTAATCTATGCATATACTTTCAATTTTAAAACAGAAATAGAGAAGGTTCTTGAAGACTAATTTGGGTTAAAGAACTCTGTCTTGTGCAAAAGACCTCAGGTTACACTGAGACAGGCTGGAACAGAGAAGCAAATGGAAGTTCATCCCATGATAACTGAAAAGAACTCTTTGGGTTCTTGTAAGGCAGGGAAAGATATGCTGGTTCCTATATTAGAAAACTGGAAATACATTTCACAACACAAGTCACTGGAACACAGGAAATATGAACACTACTACTCAGCTCAATAACCTTTTGATATACATTTGATCAGCTGCTATATGTTAACAAGATTCTGCACACTTGGGGGGTACATTTATTTCCCTTAACACTTTTCTTTTCAATTTTCCTATCACTAGTTTTGATAAATGTAAATGAAATAAATGTAAATGAAAACACATCTTTCAGCTGAAATGGGAAGAGTTCATGAAAATTATGCTCATAATGGTCCTGGCCAAGTAGAAGCAGAAGTCATTATTCTGAAGGTTCACTCCTGCCTTAATATCTTAAGACAGTCCAGAGAGGATGAATGCACAGAAGGATGTAACCGCTTGCCTCGAGCGGGCCGAAATCAACCCCGCTCATGCCCGCCAGAGACTCGCTTTGATATAAGAGTGTTTTGGATTACAAGCACGGTTCCGGAACGAATTATGCTTGCAATCCAAGGTATTAGCCTCTCAGCCTAACCTACCTCACAGGGTTGTTGTGAGGATAAAATGAAGAGGAGGAGGATTATGTAAGCCGCTTTGAGTTCCTTGTAAGAAAAAAGGCGGGGTATAAATGTAATAAATAAATAAATAATTAAATAATTACTGTACATCAATTCTACCTTTAGTTTCTTCTTCAGAAAAAGGAGGATTCAGAGATGCCATTAAGAGCCAAGTGAATAAACTGATGTAACACCTTATATTTTTTCCACAGGCCTTTCCATGATTCAACAAAATCAGATAGTTTTGCATGGTAAACACAGCCTTGGCAACAAATATTATGCCTACAGCATGAGGAAGCTGTATCTTTCTTGCAAGTGAATAGTCCTGGATTGAAGTATTTGTATTTCCAAACCAACATACAAACTTGTGAATTTTGTGAAGAGAAAGGTACATGGTGTGATAATCACTGACTCCAATAGAAGATTGGAGTCTTAAGATTGTCATCTGTTGGGAGTGTTTGATATATGTATGCAGTAAGAATCCTATTGCCTTTTGACCATGTAAATAGGTAGATTGTTTAGTATCATTCTGATCCTGAATCTGGTACAGGGGCCAGGACAGTTTTTACTCAGTATTCCAGATAAGGGTTCTACCATTTGGAATATATCCTGAAGCATATACCTCTGATTACTAGATGGTAGAACAAACAATAGAGTATGGCTAACCCAACCTTATCCTATGCATTACAAAAAGATAATGATGTTACTAAATTATTATGGAAATTATATTATAAATTAAGATATTTGCCATGCTGACGTGAGAGGGGTGGAGGGAGGAATAGGGTCAAAAGGCCATCTCCAATAAGTGGATGAAATACTTGAAGTTCTGAAGTAAACAATGTCACATCATCTGTCAGTTGTCAAGTGAAGCCAGAGTAATGAAGATAAAGTAACATCCTGTCAATTATTGTCATGGGTAATACTTTATGTCTATATATTGTTCCAAGGCAGTCTCCCAAATAGGCAGCTACAGGATGAAGCCTACTCAACTTTAGCAGAAGTGGTTTTGTGTACCTTTAGAGCACTCTCTGGGGCCACACCATCACTACAGGAATGAATGAGCAGTTATACTTCTTATATGGAGTGGTTATATTTCTGTTTTGAAACAAGCCTCCTGAGTGAGTCCATTCATCATCATCAGGCGATCACTCGTGACCGAGTAAGATTGTCTTCCAGGATAAAAGGAGGAAATTCTAAAGAAGACTGTGTAGACTCTAGCGATGGGTCCGTAAGTGACTGTACTTCAGGCTTACAGGATCTACTTTTTTTCCTACTAGAATTCCAAGATCCACCAACTAGAGCCAGATACAAAATGGAGGCTAAGGGGGTGGAACAAATTATCTACTGCACCCTGGCAATCAAGGTGCAGAAGATGTGCTGGCTCTCTGTTCCAATGTACCATTCAGTGGAAGTTACCTAAACACCTTGACTCAGGAATCCATGTTTGTTCCAGAAGGCATGGCTTGAATAGTTGCCAAGAACAAGCAGCAGGCTCTGGAATGCTGCATAATTAGGAGCTGTACAGCATAGAACTATCCCTCGATTTAATTTAAGGGAGTGCTTCCTTGAAACCAGAGGACACAAGCAAATGCATACCTAATTGTCATGCCACAACCCAGCTGGTTAACCCATGAGGGTACCTTTGAATTGGCCTAGTAAACACCCTGGTGGAAACGATCCAATCCTGATGACACCTTGAATAGGTAGTAATTGGATGTAAATGTAACCACGAGTCAGGGGACCTCCCTGCATCTTGTATTCAGTAGCCAGAACCAAACTTTGGTTACCCTTTGTTTCAACCCATCCTGAGTCCAGTCTCTGAGCAATCAAACCCTTTGTAGCCTTTTGTGTGAAACCCTATGACTGACAGGAAGTTCAGGCAGTCTTTGTTTTCTTTGTTTGTACATATCTTATGCTGGTGTGTTTCAGCTCACAGAATCAACCTGGGGTTCGACTGATTCTCATCATTGTTCCTTGTGACTCTTTACTAGCACAATTCTCCTTATGCTTTCCTATTCAACCACCTTATTTGTTGCGTTTGTACCCCCAGAGAGAACGCTTTACCACCCTCATAAAGTGCACATTGAGTCCCAGAGCTGGGTTCTATGTAGTCAGAAACACGGTTTGGCTTGTGCTGTGACCTCCTGGGTGTTGCAAAGCAGCTACCAAACAGGATCAAAGGAACGCTAAATTCTGTGAATTCTATTAAGAACTCAAAATATATTTTTAATCAAAATTGTGGTGGCTCTAGGGTACCTAATAATGGCTTATCCGCCATTTGGTCTTCCCATCATTGCCCACAAGTGCCAGGAAACAGTCAGAACTCCATTTGGAGCTATCCACTATCTCTCTCTCACTTGATAGGTATTCAATAGTGCCTAAGGCTTGAGGCTAATACCTTATTAGCTAATACCCTATTGAGGCTAATACCTGGGAATAAGCTAAAAAAAAAAACAACCAAGGGTAGTCTGTGCCCACAGCATTTTAATACAGTTTTGCAGTCCATTACAGTCTGTTATGCTTGCTCTAAATCAGATTAACTATAGCCACCCCTCAATTTCCTTTCTTTTTCCTTCCAATCCTATTCTGCAGAGTCCGTTCTTTTGACACTGCCAACTTCTCAGGTGTGTTTGGTGGCTATATGAGAGAGGGCCTTTTCTGGTGGCTGCTCCCAGGCTGTGGAACTCTCTCCCAAGGGAGGCTAGGTTCGCTCCCTCTCTGCTGTCCTTCCACCAGCAGGCAAAGGCCCCTTTATTCAAGAATGCATTTGGCCTATAAATGGGTCTAATGGGTTGGGTGCTGTTTTGTTTTTGTTTTTTTAAAAATCCCTGTAATTATGTTTATTGTATTTTAATGTATTCTTTTATTGTTTTAATCAACTTTAATTGTGGCTGTAAGCCACCTTGAGTGCCATTTCTGACAGAAATGTGGGGTATGAATCAATGAATCAATTTCTGCCCCCATGGAACTATTTTTACAGGCACCCAAGCTTTTCTGGTTCCATAGGCTCCCAATCCCTTCGCAGCCATTTCCCTTGCAGCACTTCACCTCCTTATCTGGCAATACTATTTCCCCAGTCTTCTTTTCTATCTATTAGTTATGTTTGTTAGAACCAGTATACCATCCCATGTGCTAGGAGGTGGGTATACTAACCAAGACATTTTTCTCTGCTGTAACATTTCTGCATGTGTGTACTTGAGAACAATAACTGTAAAAATAAAACTGGTTTTGTTCTGAATCTAACACAAATGTGTGAGCTAAATTCCCCACCTTTAGAAGTAGCTATTCCTCATTTAAGTAAGAATGCAGTGCATAAATCTTCTATGTGCACACCACACCTAGGTTAAAGGCTCCATAGACTCACATTGTTTGTTACACATGTACTGAGAACAAGGACCATACATGGGATAACCTGCATACACAAATTTACAGCTGAGTTACAATAGATCACGGATTTTAAGTCTAATTTAGACCTAAAAATAGCTATCGTTAAACAATTGGGAGTTCAAGAACCTTGCCGATCCACAGCAAATCATCCAGAGATCTACCAGTAGATCCCCACCTATCTTCTGCCCAGCCTTGCTTTAGAAGTAGGAGTGGGGAGAATTGTGCAATACATCCTATTCCAAGTATATTTAAGAAATAAATAATTTAGTTACTAGACCAAATATTTTTGAATGAACAAGTGGCATCCACACACAGCTAGATATGAGTCCTTAAGACATTTAGAAAGAATACAGTTCACCCTCACCAATCTCTATTTTATCAAATATTGGAGCTTATGTCATCTTTGTACTATTCCAGGTCAAGAACAGTGATATTGCAGTTGCCTACTTTGGCTCTTTGTCAAGAAAAAAGATGACATGTTTGAAAATGTTACCAATACAGGCATTCTTAAATGAGACCTGAAGTGCTTTGTTCAGCTGTGGTGTAGTCTTTAGTTACAGAATGTGGTGTGTTCTCGAATGTTCTACACAGAGTACTCTAAACAACTCTACCAAGAAGAGGAGCGTGACTGAACTTCTTCTACAAGTCAAGCAATCCAATAGCTTCAATTCCAGGGCCAATTGACCTGTGCTTAAGTCATGCTGAAATCAATATACATAAATGTATGAGCTCTTCTACCCATTAAGATTTTCTGAGGTAGCCATCAGAAGGTTCAGCTACTTGTTGTGCAGAAATCAAATTGGGATATAAAACTTTTTTTTATTTAGCTATTTCAGCCCTGCAGAAAGACTTCCCCCATGGAAACTCTTCCTCCCTCAACTGCCACCACCAGTGACCATTCCAGCAGGCTGTGCAGACAGAGATGGAAGGGGAAATGGAGCCATTCCACCAGCCCTGCTACTTAATGTTTTCCTCCTTTTCCCATCCTTTTTTCCTTGTACATTGTCTCTTTTTAGATTGTAAGCCTGCGGGCATGGACTGTCTGGGTTTACTGACTGCATATATTTATTTTATTTTATTTATTATATTTATACCCTGCCACAACTCTGTGAGGTAGGTTAGGCTGAGAGTCAGTGACTGGCCCAAAGTTGAGATGTGAACGCCTGGAAAAAAACCCCGAAAAATTCAGGAAAAAAATGGGGGGGGGGTTCCATTTTTTTCCCTGAAGCCTTTTTTGTTTTTCCCCAAAAAAAATTGAAAAAATGAAGAAAATTGATTATGGAATGTTTTATTTTAGCATGATGAATAAAATCTTTAAGACAAGGTGTTCATATATTCTCCAAATCATTTCTAAAAACCATGTACAGTATCAGATTATTCTAATGTCTGTGCACTGAGGACAAGCAAGTCCTAGGTTACAAACTGAACTCTCCAATGCAAGGGCAAGATGCATTTCTTCCTTTAGGGGGCACTGCTATTGTCACAAGAGAAGAAAAAGGTTTCAGTTTCATTTTTGCTTGTGGATGGGTCTGTTTGGTTCTGTTCTGTCCTCTTCACTAGGCCTCAAAGTACTGGAAGGAAGTACAGAGCAACAAAAAGGACCTGAACATATACTTAATTTAAAAAGGTAAGAGTTTAAATTTATCTGATTTCAGAAAATTGAACCATATTTTAACTACATTAGTTTATCTTTATAACCTTTATGTAAATAATAATTTAATTACTACTAATCTGGTTCTTTACTTCCCCCACCCCCAACCATAGCTTAGTGTTTTCTTGCAAGATAGCCACTAAATTGTTTTTCTTTCCTACTCCCCTCAGGAAAATGGTGAGACCAACATCTAGCATATGGAGGCATTTTCACATTGCAAGTTCTTCTAAGAAGAAAAATGTGATTTGCAAATACTGTCAGATGAAATATGCATTTCCAAATGCTACTAGGATGACAAAACACATTCTTGTATGTAACAAGTGTGCTGTAGATATTTAAAAAATCCTTCATGGATCTAAGTGAAGAGGACCATAATGATGAAAGTGGACATAGCTTTCCTCAACGTTCTCGTTCAGGAAGTCCTCTTCCTGCTCCGTCTGTAACATCAGCAGCATCAGAAAGTGTTGTCCCATCAGCAGCAGCATCTTCAAGTAAACAAATATTGAAAACAACTGCATCCAAAAAATACTCAATAACTTCATTTGTAGACAAGATGACACCTGAAGATGAGGAAAAAATTGATCAAGCTCTTCCACGAGCAATATATTCTTCTGGAACGCCATTGTCAATAACTGAAAATACATAATGGCAGGGAGCTTTTAAATTACTAAGACCATCATAGCCATTTGCCCAGCAGACATACTTTGAGCAAGCCTCTTTTGGAGTCAGAATATGAACGTGTAATGGAATCTGTGCAAGGAAAAATCAACGAAGCACTGTGTCTTGCACTAGTTACAGACGGATGGTCAAGTGTGAGAGGAGAAGGAATTCTAAATTTTGTGATAACAACACCTCAACCAGTTTTTTACAGAAGCATTGAAACAGGAGAGAACAGACATACTTCAGAGTATATCAGTTGTAAAATATGTGAAGTCTTACAGAAAATTGGGAGTGGTAAAGTATTTGCTTTGCTGACTGACAATGCCAGCAATATGAAAGCAGCATGGGAGATCATAATGGATAAGTATCCACATATTACTGCAATAGGATGTGCATCTCATGGGCTAAACTTGCTTCTTAATGATATTATGAAATTGGACACCCTTCAAATGATCTATAGATGAGCAAAAGAAGTTATAAAACATGTAAAAGCTAGTCATATTGTAGCTGCAGTTTTCAAGAAGACGCAAGTAGAAAAAAATGGAAAGAAAAAAATAGTGACACTGAAGCTCTGTAGTAAAACTCGGTGGGGTGGAGTGGTGATCTCCTTTGAAAGTTTACTAAAAAACAAAGAAGCTCTTCAAGAAACAGTAATAGTGAAGATCTCAAAGTACCCAGGAGTGTAAGAAACACTGTTCTTGATGAGGATGTCTTCTGGGTTCAGCTGCAGAATTCCTTGAAGATTCTAAAGCCAATTTCTGCAGCAATCACTGCATCTGAATCAGACAGTGCACTTCTGTCAGAAATTCCTTATCAAATGGCCAAGATACAAAAAACTGCTTTTGAGAATCTCACTGTATCTCCACTTACAACTATAGAAGAAAGTGAAAGATTTGATTTTTAAAAAGGGAAGAATTTTGTGGCCATCTAATTCATGCTGCTGCAAATCTGTTGGATCCAAGATTCAAAGGTGGAAATATAAGTGATGATAGCACTGCTACTGCATTTGACTGGATTACAAAACAAGCATCACACTTAGGTCTTGATGTTGGAAAGGTACTTTCAAATGTTGCAGAATATAGAACATCTTCAGGGATTTGGTCCAGGAATGCAGTCTGGGATTCTGCCAAACTTATCCCTCCTGCAACATGGTGGCAAGGTCTTTGCACAACACAGCCTCTGACACCTCTTGCTTCTCGCCTTCTTCAGATGCCTCCATCTTCTGCAGCATGTGAAAGAATCTGGTCTATGTTTGGAAATACTCACACTAAATCAAGAAATAAACTGACACGTGAAAGGGTAGAGAAGCTTGTTTCAATCTGGGCAAACCTTCACAGTTTTTAGAAGTCCATGATTACTATGATGATGACAAACATAACGAAGCAGAAGCAGAGACTGAAACTGATGACTATAGCTCAGAAAATGAGTCTGATTAAATTTCATGCCTATTCATTGAATCTTAGTCCCTTCCACACACTCCCCCCCCCCAATTCTTTTTATGGGAACGGGTGCTTTATGTCTATTTGATACTGTGGAGGATTAGAGGAAATATAAATAATTTTCTTTGTTACTAATGTTGATGGTTTCTTCTGGGTTTTTTAAAATTGTTTTTTGCCTGCTCCATATAAACTGGCAAAGCCAAAGAGTCCGTACAGTTCAGGAGCTTGTTGCTCCAATTGTTACAAATAATATTTTTTTTTTTAAAAAAAGTAAATTCCGTTTGTAATAATTGTTTGAATACACTGTATTTTAATATACCAATTGTGATAATTTTATGCCAAATCAAATTATACACAGTCATATTTTATGTTCCTAAAGTAACAGAGTGACTCTCAATCTGTAAAAAGTGCTAATATTGCATTTTTTCCCATTCCCCCCCCCCCAAATTCCATTAAAAAAAAAACAAAACAAAAAACCGGGGGGGGGGGGAGGTTTTTTCCCATGGCTTCAAAAATTCCGGAAATTTTACATCTCTAGCCCAAAGTCACCCAGTCAGTTTCATGGCCGAGTAGGGACTAGAACCTGGATCTCCCGAGTCCCAGTCCAACACTCTCACCACTACGCCATACTGGCTCCAGGAGCCTTTCTGGCTGAAGAGCTGGATAAGAATACTTTAAATAAAATAAATAATAAATATAATGTTTACTATTATTTATAGTATTATTACATTTTGTATATTGTTAGCTGCCTTGGTTCTGCTAAAAACTGGATATATAATTTTACATAAAGTAGTTTCCCTTTAATAAATCGGCCATATTCATTGGACTTTTTGTTTGTTTGTTTTGCTGAAAATGTTAGTTTAGTTTCATTACCTGGGAGTATTTCCAGCACTAACATAAACAGCTGTGCCTGTTGCAAAAAATAAAATAAAAATCTTTCAGAACCTCGCTCTACAGCTTGTTTTCTGAGGAACTATAGCATGTGAACTCTATATTTCCTTGAAAATATTCAAGTTTAACAGAAATGGTTGGTTCACCATTCCTCAACATTTTATCCTAGTTACTTTCTAAACATTAGACATATTTTAAATCTCTAGTAACTGAATTAAAACATATGTTATATAGTAGTTTAGATTTGGAAGCAGACTGTCTTGAAATATATATTGCAACTCCAACAACTTTACAACAGATGTCTACATACGGTCAGCAGAGGATGAAGCTATATAATGGACTAAGAGCACTTCCTAATGAGGCAGGAAAGGCCCATTCAGAATAATGTCATTAGTACTTGGTTAAGCAAATAATGCAGAGAACATGCAACATTATTTAATTTAAAAAAAAAACAAAACCCATGCACAAATCGATCTATATTAAGAGTTTGCATACAAAGCCAAACCAGCATTAAATACTTTTATTAAGAGTGTAAAAGATTTCCTTTCATGGCTGCACTCCACCTAAGACATTGATGGGACTTACTTCAGAGTAAACATAGTTAGGATTCAGCAGACTGGGTATACATTTAAGTTTCAGCTACCTCAAGTCTATTTTCAACCTAGATCAAAATTTCTCAGGTAGCGTTTCTCAAACTTTTAAAACTAGCTGCCTTCTAAATTTACGCTACTGTCCAAGTCTCCCAACCCTACTTGCAAGCTTCATTTCAACAAATGAATGCACAAAATTCTTGCATGCAGTTGCATACAGTATATGGAATCGGCTGCTGTGCCTCAAAGAATCTGTGGACTGGAGTACCGCCAACACTGCCATAAGAAGCAACCAGGACAGGTCATCTCAAACTAAAATCAGCAGGAGGGGAGCAGCTGATGTGGCCAGAAGCTCCCTCATGTTCTTTGCCTTTCTGCAGCTTCCATGGTCAGCATAGAAGTTTTTGCAGCTAAAAAACTAAACCTCTATTTCTGGACAGAAACTGGCTCTGCCTGCTGCAAAATCCTCTCCCTCATTTGAACTTTAAGCTCTCATTCTGAGTCTTGCACCACTGCTCAGTTTAAGAGCCACTGTTCTAAGGTCCTAACTAGAAGACATATGATTGCTTCTGACCCTCATCATCCCAGTAACATTTCTGAAAGAAGGAGCATGACATTTCATTCCATACTCAGCAGTGGTGGTAATTAAGCTGCAAAATTAGGTCGGTTCCAAGGCAAGGATCCACAAACAGATTTGATAGGCCACCAATGGCTTCTTTCCTTCCTTCCTTCAACACTTCCTTCCCCACTGATTACTACCCTTTCCTTGAGTTCCCCATGAATTGCACAGAACGGGGGGGTGGGGGGTTGAAGCCTCATGGTGGCTTTGCAGAAGCAGCACAAGAGACTCTTCCCTGGTTCTGTCAAAGCCCTGGGCAAAGTGAAACCAAGACCAGCCTTCTCACACATCCCCTCTTGTTTCTTTCATTCTCCAAAGCCCAGCACAAAATGTGAGAAAAGACCCTGCTCTTCCTGAAAGTCCTCCACAAGTGCCAGAGGATTTGGGAAAAGAGCTGGGTCTTGTTTCACTTCAGGCAGTTTCTGCAACAGCTGTAGCAGTGTGACATAAAACAAGACTCCTGAGGCAAAGAATTAGGAGAGGGGATGGTTTGATAGTGACCCAACACAATAGCTGACTAGTAAGCCAAGCCAAAATTTGTGGACCCCTGTTAAAAATAATTACTTTAATGAAAAATCCTCTTATTTCCATATACTCCTTTAAAAAAAAAATAAAAAATGTGGCAAACTAAGTCAGAAGCAATACTATTAATTTGTATTTGGATCAGATTTCAAGTCATCACTGTCTTCATAAATTATTTCTAGGTGATACTGAAGCAGCACAAGTGGCCCACCTCCGGCCCCCCACCCAAGGTTCAAATCTAAAATAATTTCATTTTAGATGAAATTTTGATCTGCAGATTTATCAGATGGAAAGTTAAAGTTGGTTGCCCCCAAAACAGAAAAGTGTTAAAATAGAGGGGAAAAAGAGAACACATTAAAAAACAAAAACAAAAAAACCCCGTTCTCCACGTGATTCAGAGAGTTGTGTCAAGATTCAGAATCTGCACTTACTCTTTACCCCCTTCTTCCCCTTTCGTTCCTTCTTGTACTGTTCCTTCAGTTTACTTATTAGTCCCTGGTCTACATCCCAAACCTCAGCAGTTGGGGACAGGTCATCTTTGTCTACATGCAGCATATTATTGAAAGAAAAATAAATCAGCAATTGGCAATGCAAGCTGTCTGTGTTACAGGTTAAGCATCAATAAGAAGTGTTATTCAAATACATTTCAGTATTTTAAAGGTGCAGTTTCTGTTACTATTATGTAAAATGCTTCAATTTTGGTCATATGTTTTTTCACAAACTTACTTTATGATAATTTGCCAACAATGAAGACACTTTAATTTCTTTGTATTCACTGATATAAAAAAATTAAAGGTTTAATTTAGTGCATGAAATTACTGCATCTTTAGTAAGACAATATTAACCAATTATTCAGCCAGACTTAAATAAGCAAATAAAGCATGCGATACCACTCATAAAGTGCAACTCAATTGTCAGCACTATTTTTTTTTAATGAAAACCACCATGCAATTTCTTCCTGCTCTTATTTTACATGCAAAAAGATCTTATTTTATAGCTACTAGATCTAGATATAAACATAAAAAAGGGAACGTGTTCATCTATTAAGGTTATTGAAAACATCAATACAAATCAAGACAGTTTGGCATACCACAGAATTTCTTCAGGTTTTTACTTGTTTTTTAATTATAAAAGGACACCAACCCAAAGATAATATATTCTGCAACCCAACCAACCATGGCAAATTAGGGGAAAGTGAATTGATGGAAGAAAAGATTTGTCTGTGTCAATATTTTAAATGAAGAACATTCACATATTTAAAACCAGATTATGAAACATGTTACATGGAAGTTCCACTGAAAACACTGAGCCTTGTATGAAATATGTTTGTGTACAATGTTATTTATCTTAAAGAATGAGTATAGGCATATGTAATTCAGAGGTTGCGGTAAACTCAGGACACTTCCATTCTTTAGCAAGGTCACAGATGTAGGTGTTTAATTTAGTGCACCTGATACTAAGCATGATCCAAAGGGAACTTCTGTAACATCAAGGCTGCAATCCTGCAATCACTTGGGACTAAGCCCTACTAAACCCAACAGTATTTACTTCTACGCATGTATAGGACTGGGGTGCTACTTGGAAACCTTAGAAAATATTTTTTTTAAAAAAGGCTTCCCAGTCAGGTTTCCTCTGAATATTGGGTATTCATGGAGGATACGTTTGTCAATGGCTACATTAAGTGTATTATAATTAACACACACACACACACACACACACACCTCTAAGTACTTTTTGTTCAATTTATTCAGCCTGTGCACCTGGGAACAAAATAGTTCACACCTCCAGGAATAGGCACATGCTCTCTTCTCTGACCACCTTACAGTGGGGAGAAGATAACCAGGGAATTAGGAGATCCTATGAAGTAGAAACTGGCTGTGTCCAAAACAAAGAATGAATATTTATTTATTATGGTCATTGACCAGAACCAACAATAACATTAAAAACAGGGGAACAATCAATCAATAAAACATGAATAAAACAAAGAAGAAATCTCCCTCTTCACTTGGCACCATCTACCTCATATGAAGGGGCAGAAAAAAGGTGCATATAAACCTGAGGCCCACTCTTTATTTCACCCAAAGGAGGAGAACTACCATCTGAACAGCTTCCAAAAGTCCAGCTCTCAACCAAATGTTATGATTTTATTTCTCCTTCAAGTAAACAAGCTATTCAGAATTAGTAGAGTTCTTGGTTTAAATGCTATCTTTAGCAATGAACATTTACAATAACACTTTACTTTTGTTTCCCTTCAGCTAGAAATCAACCATTAAATAAATTGTGATCCAGCAAAAGGGTGGGCCACAGCTGACTATGGGGATGCTGTGTGCACAAAGGGTTCAAACATGTTTCACTGAAGGGTGATTACAAGTTTATAGTTGGCTAAACATGTAGGATAAAATCATTTAAAAACATAAAAGCTACCTGAGACATCTGAAGAATTATAGTTAAGAAGTAATTCAAAGCAATAGGTCTAAGTGATTGACACAACGTGTAAGCAAAATCTTTATTCTAAAATATGCTTAATGAAGTCTGTTACAGCAATCATTACCTACTGGCAGACAAGAAGGCAAACATGGACTGAGGTTACACGCCCTCACCCCTTCCCAGCTGACTGGAGTGAATCCTTTTACAATACCTAACTCCCTTCTCATTGCCACAAGACTATTAGGGAAAGATGCCAGGACTTTACCAAGACAGCCATGCCAACTGCATACGCTGAATGATGAGATGAGTTCTCTTCAATTTCCCAACACATTAGGCCTTCATTCCTTACATGGACTACTGTCACTGGAGTGAGGAAGGTATCCCATTGATAACGTTATAACTTTGCAAATTTAACTGGTAAAATCTTTTACCTAATTGGTAAAAACTATTCTAGTGATGAAAAAGTCCTACCTAATTCACTGAAATCTTTCCCACCAATACCTCAAGAATTAAGAAAGGAGCAATTTCATTGGATGAAGATTTTGCTTGATTTGTGCAGTTTTAAAAATCAAAAGCTAACTACATATGTGCAGATTCACATGTATATCAAGGAAACCACTTGAAGCAGTAACAAACTCAATGGCTTAAGCCTACCCCGTTCAGGTGGGTCCCCTGATCCTCAGGAGAGTCTTTTCAGGGATCTTCAGGGGGCTGTAGAAGGGAGGGGTGGGAAAGTCCCCTTCTAACCCCCGACATGACTACTTCTTAGGATTCAATATATTGAATTGAAGGGTGAAAAACAGGTCCCGCCAGAAGGCAAGATGTTGCTAACATGGTATTTGAATCCCCATTATCAAAATAAATAATCATGTAAGATAAAAAGCTTCAGACCCAACAAGTAAATATTTAGGTCAGTATCCAACTGTATCATTCTGCTAGCGCAAATGACTATGTGCTAGTGGAAACTAGGTTCTAAACTATGTGCAAGGGGAGAATCCAACTAAAGTTAAGTTAGTGCAAGCATGGTTGTGCAATCACTACCACAACTGATTGCACAACAGAAAGATATGGTAGAGCTCCATCGATGCTATTTGAGTTTATGGAATGACACCGTTGGATACTGCCCTCAAGAACAACATGGAACATGTCAACACTGGACTCTGAAATTTTACAAACAGCAATCTTCAAGAAGTTAGTGTTGTTCTTTCTCTTCTGAAGTTCTGAACTGTTTAGATAGTAGCAATTTGAAGTGCTATAGTTTAATACAAAAAATTAATACCATCAATTAGAAAAGATAAAACCTATGTTTATCACCTGTTGCTTTTCACAGCTCCAATCCAGAGAAACCAATCCACATGCAGAAACTTTTTGGCATGCAGATTAGTTCCACTGCCAGCACAGTGGAGCTCTAGAAGGGAGAACCCTCATATCTGATATCCTAGGTTCATGAGCAGCACAATCATATGTTGTTAATAGGTGATCGATGCTTTCAATTCTACAGTTCCAAATAGCTATTAGACATCCACAATCTAGAAGAACATGTGATCAGCACTCCATGAGAGCTGAACAGGCACTGCAGCCTTTAGTTGTAAGTGGAATTCCTTGGATTGGGGCAAGTGTGATCTATTTAGAAAATGAAATTGACTGTTTGCAAAATAGGAAATGAAAGCACAATACAAGAAATAAGAAATGAAATGTTTGCAATATAGCTTTCTTTATGCTACACAACAATACATCCATATTCATTCTCACTTATGATACCATATTTGTAACCATCACTGGTACCTTAACCCTGAACATATTGCTTGGAAGCAAGTCCCACTGATTTCAATGGAATTCCAGGTAAGCATGTTTTTCATGGCATCCTAAAATATTATTTTTATATGGTCACATGATTTTTAAATTCTGTACACTCTGGGCAAAAACTAAACTATTTAAAATAATTGGCTGCCAATTTCACCAACAGTAAATGTGCCTGCTTTTTAACAACTATTTCATAAATATTAGTTCGTCTTTAAAAATACCACCATCAAGTATTGCCAAATATATTATTTGCTTAAGCAGGAGGAGAAAAATAGCAGGGGATATGAAATAAAAAGTTAACCACCAACCAGGCTAAAATTCCAAACACAATTTAGAACTCTTAAGAAAGAGGACACACAGGAAAAAGAATACAAGCAGAAACAGAGAACATATTTAAATATAAATAATTTAAATTAATGTAATTAAACAGTATGAAACCTACTGTTCCTTTTTCCAATGACCATAGCATCTGAATACCACAAATAATGCACTCAATTTGATGCATACACGTATATACATATATTTAAAATCTTTAATTTTTAATTCATGATTGTTCATTTCAGCTTCTTACCCCATTCTGTCCCATCCCCTGAACTTCGTGCCTCTCCAGCTCCTTCTCCATCTTCTGCTGTTACTAAGAAATCAAATTCTTTCAAGGCTTCTTCTGTATCTGGGTCATCTGTAAGGTCAGCAGCTAGCCCTTCATTTCCAATCTACAAGTTGATTATGTCAGAATCAGCATTAAGGACAACATCGTTCAAAAGGACAATTTTATTTAGTCCCCCCCACACACACACACACACCACACACATCACGAAGAGTGCCAATTGGTATATTTCTGTGTATAAATATTATCTTACTCAGTTATGGAGACGAACTTTGTTAATCTAAAATAAAGAGAGGGAATATGCAATTTCTCCATGAGAACACTGCAGTTCATCATTATCTATAATAATAAAAGAGGATGTGTGTCTTTCAGCACCATAGCTTCAAGACTTGAAAGCTAAGACATCTGAAACTTGGCATGCATACTAAGGAGACCCTAGAGGTGTGCACCTTAGGGTTATTTGGTTTTTAAAACACATTAATGAATTTTAATTAATTTAAATGTGTCCCATGGGGGGGACCTCTGCTCCCTGGCTTCTGAGATTACTATTTACCTCCTATTAGTAGCAAAAGAGAAACAACCATCTTGGTAGCGATTGCTGGGGGTTGGGAAAGACTTTCACCTCCATTGCCCCCACTCCCAAAGCAAACTATAGATCTCAGCAGGTAGGAAGGGAAGGTTAAAGCTCTCCATTCCTGCATGCTGAGATATGTATAGAGTGAGTGCACAAGTACAGTTCCTGGCCTCCCTGCAGGCACTGGATTCAGCCCCTGGGGCCAAAAAGGTTACCCACCCTGATTTAGATAAGAGTTAAATGGAGCACATAATAGCAAGGAATTGTTTTAGTGCAGATAAAGGAGACACACTATTCTCCCCCCCCCCCCCAATATTATCTGAAGGAACATGTGGTTGATTGTAGCAGAGAACCAGACATCTGATTAAAGGAAATTGGGGGGCAGGTAATAATATGCAGTAGGTAGATCACTAAGCTCTATGAAAATTTCGTATGTAAGCAAAACCTGAAACACAAGCTATTTTTATGCATGTTATATTTTGCACCAACCACCGAACACTATTCTCATGACATTGCCACTAATACTAGGAGAGGGGCCTCCTGTTCTGCAGTCAAGCATATGTTTTGCATGTAGAAGGTCCCCAGTTCAATTCTCAGCATCTCCAATTAAAAGGATCAGATAGCAAGTGATGTGAAAGATCTCTGTCTGAGATCCCAGAGAGCTACTGCTAAATCAGAGTAGAAATAAATGATGCTGGGCTAGACGGACAAATATTTACTTACTTTATATCCCATCTTTCCTACAACAATTTCAAGGCAGTGCACATGGTTTCCCCCATACCCATTTTATCTTCACAACCCTGTGAGGTGGGTATAAGGCAGCTTCCTATGTCACGTATTTCAATACACAAAGTACTTACTCCAGTCATTTTCAGCCTGCTTTGCCTCAAATTAGGCAAGCATTCGAGAGGTTATAGCCATAAACTCTTCAAATGGGTGCAAAGAACTTTATGCCAAAGAATTGTGGGATTAGTGACTGTATACTGACTGAATGGGACAAGCAGTACCCAGATGGTGGTTCTAAGATGACATAATAATGATCTCATCCAACAACCTATCTGCACTGTTGGGTGATCAGCAAGACAATAAAATAAAGACTTTTTTTTTACTTTGTGTTTTTTATTTATCCGGTGTTTTTCTTTTCCTTCTGCAATATCTTCTATCATGTCACTCTCTTCTTCTTCATCACTATCATCTGCATTTTCCAAGAAATTAAATGTTTCAAGAACATCACCAGGGTTCCTATAAAAGAAAATTTCTTATGATGTCAGCAAATACCTATGGCTCCTTCCAGAATTGAAAGATTCAGTTACTTTCAGTCAGGAAAAACTTAACGAATTTCAAGCAATTAAGACTCTCATACAGTAAACTACTTTAATAGTGTGACGATAACGTGGCTGGTTATTTAATTTTATTTCTCTCACTACCACCTGGCTGTTAGTTCACTTTCTTCACTAACCCAGCAGCTGAGATTTGGTAGCTCCAGGGTCTTAGTTCACCCTATTTTAAACTAACACTGTTCCAACTCTGTCACAAGTCTTCACTCACTCCCAGACAAACCCGAGCAGACAATCTGTCTGTGGGAGATAAACTCTGTTAAAATACCATTGTTGGTTATTGTGGTGTTTGTGCTTAGCAGCTGTACCAAGTGACTAGGTGAGTGAGTTTCAGGATGGAAACAGTTACCAGACAGTCTCTTCAGTAACCCAACAAATCGTTCTTTATTTTCTAAAGTAAAACATTTCTTCAAACAGGAACAACCTCTTTTCCATAAAGGCAATAGTTTATGTTGAATTAACTTTATGACTCTTATTGGACTGACTGACTAGAATCCCCCTGACTCACTTCCCTCCAACTCACTTCTCTCATCTCTTATCTCACATCTCCCTAACTAACTCTAACTCTCTGCCTCTGTCTCTCTCTCACGCACATAAATACAGAGCTCCCCCTCCCATCAGAACTTTCTACAGAGCCCCGCTAGGTTGCCGGGCATGACCACTCTGCCTGGCAATGCTAGATGTTAACCCTTTCATCTCAAATAGTGAGCCAACATATCTAATCCTTCCACAATATGGTAGAAGCACAACATTGATAAATTATAGATTTCATAGATCATAGAGTTGGAAGGAGCCTACAAGGCTATCGAGTCCAACCCCCTGCTCAATGCAGGAAACTAGAGGAGGGGTCTCCCATCCAAGTAATAACCAGGCCTGACCCTGCTTAGCGTTCCACGCTCAGACAAGCTGAGTCAGCGTAAGCCACAGATGCCAGCTGGGGGAAAGGAGGAAGTGACAATTAACATGCAACAGTTTTCTATCTGCAATTTACAGGTTAGCCACAGTTTGTAAATCAATTGGAATTATAACACTGCTCATTTAGCTTGTCATATAGAACATAGGAGGGGAACCTCCTGCCTCCCGAAGTTTCCAGTTTGGCCTCTGAAGCCACTCTGGATTTCTCCAGAGGGTGGGGCTGGGCTTCCAAGCCCCGCTCCCTGGAGGAATCCCTATTGCTATCTCCAAACTGAGATCAGAGATAACAGAGGGTATGCAGGTGAGTGACTTAGTTAGCAGTGGGAGGCGTGGCCAACCTTCCCAGCGCCAGCTGAGTCCATTCGTGTAGTGCATGCTACCCCCATGGGGACAATGCTGCACACTGCTCAAAGTCTGGGTCCTTCTGCTTAGAAGGTGTGCTGGGTCCCCTAAGCACTGGCAGAGTCCCTTTCTCCATGCTGAGGCATGGAACCCCATGCCTCTCTCAGCATGGAGAAAGGCAAGGTGAGGGGCTTGATGCTGGTGGCTGTGCCCACTGATGTCTGTAGATATGGACATGCCGACTGATGTCATCCGGCCTGCAGAGTTTCAGCCCCCCACCTATAACTGGTTTCCCCCTGACATAGACCGTTTCCACAAGGATGGTGATCGTTTCTGCATTTCCTTCTATTAGCTGTCATTGCTTGCCCCCTTCTACAGTATACCTAAGCTAGAAAGCCAGCCTTATTGATTTGCATTACAAATGTATCATTACTTCTACAAATGTCCACTTTAAAAATGTTCATCAACTTAATGGGAATACACAGGGCCCCCTAAACTTTTCATACTAAAAGGACAGGCATGGCTAAGTGCATGCTAGCTATCTGCAAAGAGGTGAGGCTCCACACATTTCAAATTCAAATATTACACAAAGCAGCAGATACTCAGAATCAACAATACTTCTTCATATTGTTTCAGATGGACAGGGCCAAGGATGCGCTTATGCTGTTATGCTGATTTCACACGAACACAAAACTGAAGAATTTGTGGACAGATTTCAGCATCTTTAAGGCTTGAAAAACATGTCGGCTTTCTCTGGTAAGACTTACAAAAACATAGCAAAGTTCAACAGGCAAGGATTCCAGTGGTCTAGACTCAGGGATACAATGCTCTGCTTAATTCCTTGCCCCTTCCTCAAGACTAATGAAAATAATGAAAAACTGGAAAATATATGCAAAATTCCATAATTTATATGGTTCATATCCTCTGCTATCCTCAGCTTTTATTGACCCAGAAAAAAAGAATTTCAGACTCTCTTTTTTAGTACTAGATACAAACAAGGACTATTTGCACTCAGCTGGGAAAAGATGGTTCAGGTAAGAATCAGCTTGATAATGATTGAGGTATCATTATCAAACGACTCTCTTGTGGTGTTATATGGCAAATGCATATCAAGAGTAAAAATGGAATGTACATCTTTCAGATGAATGAATGACTATGCATCTCTAGTAAAATTCATTATCAGAAAAAAGCAATTAAACATGCAGAATACTGTCACATGACATTGCTTACCTTTTAATGTCCTGTCCCTTTTGTTTTGATGCTGGAGATTCTCCTCCATTAAGAATCTGTTCCAAGTTTTTTGACTCCACTGAGCCATTTGGTTCTGAACTGGAAAGCCCAAGTAAAGACCTCACCCTCTGTGACCGTACATCCAATATTGTGTCCGAGTAACCTACTTCCTGAAGATACCTAGCAAAGAAGAGAAGATTACCCTCACATATACACACAAAAGCCCCACCACCATCTAAATAAGATACACTGTATGATGTATCTTTACAGATGTCATTGCCAAATTGTTTAAGGACTGCCCAAACCCTATCCGGTAGCTGCTCTTCTTTTTTGGTAGTTTAATTCACACAATACTCCCACATTTTTAGGGTGTTGTGTGCCATGCAACATTTCCGCCAAAGAAAGAGACTTAATTTAAATTACTTGTTCTTATGTACTGCATTTATTATGCTAACATACATGATCACAAAATGGCTTCAAAACAAAAGCATATGGTATAGGAAAAAGTACAAATATAACACTTACTGTCTTAATAATTGTCTGCCTTGTTTCCAGGTTAGCTGACTATTATGAGGTACCGCAGGAACCTCTGTATCTTTGGTTTCTTCTGAAATGCAAAGAACACTTTAGTAACAAGTTTACCACTGGTCTTGTACAGGATGCAGCACACAGAAGAGTAGACATCACTTATTTATGTTCTGTCCCTTTTATTTTGTTGAAGGAAATTCTCCATTAAGAATCTGTTCAAAGTTTGTTTGTTTGGTCTCCATAAGCCATTTGGTACTGAAATGGAACTTGATACAATAATATGTAACAAAGACTTAAAAGACCCATGGTGCTCTTCTAGGGTCCCTCAGATTTATTAGAATTTTCAATCTCTAGCTTTTATGCATGTCCTAAGACTTCAACCTGAAACAATTTCCATTTTCAACTTGTATGATTCCTAAGGATACATTTAGAAGTCCTGGACTGTATCACTTCGGAATACACATGGGAAACCACATTTGAATGCTCTCTCATGATGCAACTGCTATACATGGGAAAGCTAGTATATTTTGAAGGCTACATTAAAACTGCCTCCCAATATGCCAGCTTCCCATGTGCATGAATTTTTGCTTTTACATGGCAAAGCACTGAAATATGACTTCAGCTATCTACAATATGAAGTGATACAGTTCAGGAAAGCCATGCTATTTCTCCACTTCTTTAAACAGCCATTTGTTTACTTTTACCCAGGTTTCTCCAGTATTCACAATGTGCTTACTGGACCCTGCCCTTTTACTGTGTCCTATTTTTTCATTCACTCCCGCTCAATCCCAAGGATTTCCCCCTTTTAAAAGATACTCATTTCAGACACTGACATGGTTCAGAAGACACAGCACCCCATCATGGGTCAACTTACCCTTGAGGAGCTGTGGCATGTGCTGGCCACTATTATGAATATGCAACCCCCGACCAGGGGTTGTTGTGTCATGTGAACCCAGCCAGCAGGGGTTATATGAGGACTAAACAACACTCGCATAACCCCACAACAGACCGTGGATTATACGAGGCTTGTTTAGCCCGCAAATAACCCCCGCCGGCTGGGTTCGCCCACTCACTCTCACATGCACGCACACACAACTATTACCCAGATTTCCTAACTGTTCAAATTCCTGGCTGTTATTCTAGCTGTTATGACTATTTTTCCAATTCTCATTTGAGTTACCTGCAGTCAGGATTTTTGTCATCACACTCTACCAAGATAGCCCTGATTAGGATTTCCAGTGACTTGTTCTCTAAGAAAAAAAGTTTATACTCGCTATCTTCTCAGGATGAACTGCCTACCAATTTTCCTTCTGCTGTATTTCTCACCACTGGCTCTTGATCTTCTATTGTATTCAAGTCAAATTACTCTGATTCACATTTTAAAAGAATTAAATAAACTTGCTTTCTCTCGCTCTCTCATCTCCTGGCTCAAGCCATGCCCCTGTCCTTACTCTACTGTTCGCATTTGCTTTTTCATGTCTTTATTTTTGCATGAATGCTCTTCCAGTCCTTGTTTAACAAGTTCCTGTCTTTTCTTCTTTTAAAGGAACACTCAAAACCTCACCTTTTTTTCTTAGCTTTCTCTCCTTAATTTCTATCATCTCTTCTTACAAGTAAAAGTGACATAAAATATGTTAGTTTAATTTTAAATCGTATAAAGCAAATGTACTGGAATTTTGTGCATTTCAGTATTTTTCCTTCTCTATTGTTTTGTGTAAGGTTTTCATTTAGATTGTAAGATGTTTTTGCATAGGACTGTCTTGTTTTAATTTCTTGTACAGTACAGTTTTAAGCTAATAAATACTATTAATAATGATGATGAAAGCATTAGTGAACAAGTATTTAAAACATATTTAAATAATACCTAACATAATAATAAACGTGTACCATCCCAGGACATTGTCCGATGGCACATGATGCAGTCAACACTGTTGATGCTAAGCAAATCTGGATCTGGTTGGGTCCTGGATGGGAGACCACCTAGGAAGCCCACATAACACACCTTGAGTTTCATGATGAAAGAAAGGTGGGATATAAATGTTCTAAATAAATAAAAATACAGAATATTCCAAACACTGCAACTGCATGTGGAAGGGGCACTGCTGTTCAAGAAATAGAAGCTCAAAGTCCAATCAGACACATGGAAATAGTTGCATAGTTATTTCAGTCCTGCCAATATTTAGTATTAATGTAGCATAACTGGTCAGTTGAAAAGATATTTGGTTGGATCCAACACTGTATTTCTGCTTATGGAAGCAGTTCCATCAGTGTAACTAGGAGGGGGATACTACCCCTCCCCGGCAGCCCCCCCACATGCCTTCAAACTCTGCTCCAGAGCAGATTTTTGGGTGGTGAGGAGAGTTGCAGGGAGGAGGGAGAAAGTCCCATCACACTAGTGGACTTCTGCTAGAGTAACATTGGATCTAACCCAATATTCTCTTAAATATCTTTAATGTAAAGTTGGAGTACCTTCTACTTTACATAAATTATAATATTTGGACTGAATAATAAAGTAATGATCTAAAAAGTTGTAACAACGGCCTTTATTCAATACAAATATGGTCCAGATTAATGGTTTAATACTAGAAAAGCCTGTAGAAGCACATAAAGAAGGTTTACCACGAAAATAGAAGCTATAATGCTCAATGGCATTTTCTAAATAATATTTCATGTTACAATTGCCTTTACAAAAAAGCACCAGAATTATCATTAAACCATATTTATAAATTGTATCAAAATTAATCATAAAAAGAAAGCCACATAATAAAAGCTAGTATAGAATACAATTCACTTTTTGCTTTAACTACAGATGTATCTAAGGATACTAACAAGATTGTAAAGAGACTTCCCTTTATATAAGCGGCCAATAGAAGAATTTAAACTAAATCCAACAGTTACAAATAGATTACCTGATTCAAAAGTTGGCATTTTCAAGTCACCTTGGTTCAGTTCTGTGCCATATTTTAGTTTATGATATTTTGCCCTTAAAAGTTAAACATAAATATATGCATCAGCAAAGAAAACAAATTTCTCCTGTGTTTTCCCATTGGGTTGCATCTAAAGCAGTGTTCATACAAAAACACTTACCCAAGGCGAATCCTTGTCTCATCCTTCTCAAAGCATCCCCAGGCATCTCCCCTGTAAAAGCTTGTCCTGCAGGTCAGGGGAGCTCCCACAAGCTGCCTCCTACCTCAGGAGAGGCTTTAGGGGAAGAATTCACCTCTACAGGCATCCTTGTCTTTTGCTTTAGATACAACCCACCAGAAACTAATAAGCTGTCAAGTAGATGTCCACACTGACCCGGTTTGCATGATCACTGTGCCTTAAACAAGCAATGGTGGCTTGTTTAAGCTGCAGTGATTGTGTGAACTGGGCTATTTCTGGTTATTGGGGTTTCTGTGTTTTTACATAAGAACCACAAATGTTGAACTGAAATAGTTTTCCCATTTCTCCAGCTTGCAAAACAGTCTTACATGACCGTGCATACAGCCCGCAAAATTACATTTTATGTAGTGACCAAGTGAAAAAAGGTTAACAGTGCCAACAGAGTCGGTCACATTCTAAAACAAACAGGAAATTTTAATCATTAAATGACTGAATACATGTTGTGTCCTGAAATGCTGAAGCAAACCCTAGCTCTCCTACGCACACATCTCTGAGATAACACACATGGGAGGAGGTGGACTGTGCCTATAATCAATTCACAAGTAGTTTCACAATGTATTTTCTGACATATTTTCACTTGAGCTAAAGCTGCCCTTCCATTTTGTACCTGTTATACTAGCTTTAAAGAGTTGCGTTGGGATGGGTAACTGTAAAGTCAAGTGGTAACACACAGGACACTGTTTGAACCTGATCACTTCCCATCTTTCTTTAGGAAGAGTGGAGGTATAGAATCATTAACTGATTCTTTGAGAATTTTCTACTAATCAGATGCCTGGATGCTGGTTGTTACATCATGCTTACATTAACAATGCTGCAAAACAACATTGTATCCCACATATCCCATGAAGCTTGGCTCTCTTGCATTTTAACTTATCATTCCCATAAACTCTCATTGTTCCTATCAGTCTTAAAGTGGCATTCTTCTGCTGTAAGAATTTGTCAGTTGTTTATTCAGAAAATGTTACTTTCCCAAATACAGTAATACCTTGGATTACAAGTAACTTGGTTTGAGAGCGTTTTGCAAGACAAGCACATTTTTAAATATTTATTTATTTATTTTTTACTTGATATACAAGCGTCATCTTGCAATACAAGTACTGTAGTACGACTTAAATTAAAAATCTCTGTACAAATTTTTTTGGGGGGATTTCGTTTTGATATAAGAGTGTTTTGGATTACAAGCAAGTTTCCGGAACGAATTATGCTCTCAATCCAAGGCATGACTGTACTGAAATGTTTTCCCCCCGGTTTCCTCAGTAGTTACAACTTTTCAGATATTATTCCTGCTAAATCCCTATTATTCGGTATTGCAACTGTTGTGATTCACTTCATGTACAAGAAAATTCTTAAGTCTTCAACCTTCACAATATTCTTCACATAAGAAAAGTGGGTCTTTTTTGAGCAAAAAAAGTGGGGAGGTTGGAGTAAACTGGCATGTCACATCTCTGGGAGTTTAAATACGGGGCTGGTTTGCACAATCAAGCAGCCCACCGTGGTTAAGCCACAGTAGGCTGTGGTATGTGTGGGCAGCCATTTTGAATAGCTGTGTTGTCTGAACCCAGGGAGGATGGGTTGTCGGCATGGTTAACAAACCACCCAGAACCCATGGGCTGTTTTAGGGTTATGGGTGGTTTGTTAACCACACCAACAACCCACCCTCGCTGGATCTATACAACAAGAGAAGCCACAGTTTGAATATTCAAAGGTCTCCCAGCATGCGGCACAACCCAACGTGGCTTAAATAAGCCATGGTGGGCTGCGGTGATTGTGCAAACCAGGTCACAGTTTCCAAGTATAATCTGCCATTATTCATCTCACATTCATGTCAAAGCCAAACCTTCTCTACCACTATATCAGGGATGGGGAAGCCAGCTCAGGAGGCTCATCCGTGGCCTTGAGGTGCACTCCTTGAAAGGCCATGGTTGAGTTCACTTCTCAGCCGGCTCCTGAAGGAACAATTCCTCCAGGCACTGGCTACGTCCCTTCAACCCCACTCAGCATGCCAATTGAGATGATGAGCAGAGGGTGAAGCCAGCACATGAGTTGGCAGATGCCTGGAGGAGCTGCTCCTCTAAGTGCTGGCCAAGTTCCTTTCTCCTTGTACAGAGGGGCACGGAGCTCCATGCTTCTCTGCACAAAGACAAAATGGGCTAGATGACATCAAAGGATGCAGCTTACAGGAGGGGATGGGGCTTGGGGGAGGGGCCTGATCTGTCCCTCTTGATTGTTCCAGGGGGGCAATCCAGACTCCAGGACAAATCCTATTCTTCACCCCTGCCCTGTGTGGCAACATATCACAGTAACAATTATAATCAGGAAAACGGGGCCCTAAATTATGTCTTGTCAAGTTAAAATAAGTAAGCAGAATTACATCTAAAAAACTAAAAAAAAAAAGCCCAGTGCAGACTTAAAGGCTATATTGTGCACCATGCTTTAGCCGCAAAGGAGATGGCAACTCCAAGTCAGTTTATTATTGTTTGTGGGTTGTTCTTAGAAAGAATCCCAGCTTTTACTACAAACACATAATTGATGGCAAAAACTGCTTATGCAATAGAAGACACTTCAAGCAACAGTAGAGTGACATGAGCAGATCCGAATCAGAAACTGAGACTTTGCCACAGATACATTAAGTAGATTGCCTTTATTTAAATCTATCAGTTTTCTAACTTGTGACCAAATTTCCATCTACTTGATATAAAAAATGTACATATAAATTTCTCAGTTGAGAGAAATGGTACACATACCTTTCTTGTTTTAATGCATATTCTAACATTTTTATTCGTCTTACTAAATCTTTCTTCAAGTTTTCTTGACCCTTTCTCTCGCCTTGCAAAAATGCTATCCGAGCCTGAAAATAGAAAATAGTAGAATTAAATTTTTCCATTCAAGTCTCCAGTTCACATATAGCATCACTTGCAGTGCAATCCTATACATGTCTACTCAGAAGTAAGCCCCACTGAGTTCAATCGGTATAGGATTACAGTCTGAATGTAGGTTCTTCCCATCAGTTTTCAAGGCATATGTTCTGAACTATTATGGACTGGTGGGGAAATTGAAATTCTGTAGATCACACTGCTATGTTTTGTGAAATAAAGTAAAGCAATTTCACCATCAAACTGGTCTGCTTGATTTTAATTATTATTACTAAGTTGCCAGGTGATTTTTTAAATCATAGGAAACCAGTAATAACACTAAAACTAAAGTCAATGTATTTGAAAATAAGAAATATATTTCTACACCTGTTAGCCCAAAAAGAAAAAAACAGTTTGTCAAATGCTACATTGAACTTAAATTTCCTCTTAAGAACCTTCAGAGACCCAGCCTGTTCAAGATTCTACAGAGCAGAAGGAACATGTATGCACACTTAATCCATCCCTGCATTGCACACATAATGTACCGTAATTGTAAAATCTGGTGTTTATCTTACATGGGATCTCCTTAATTCTATGATCTATTCTCTTCTTTAAAGGGCTGGAAAAATTACAGGAGTTAGAGAGATTCCACATACAAATAAATGAAATGCAGCCTTGTTCGAGCATACATTTACATAGGCAAAAAATGGCCTTACTCTCACTATTAGTATGTTGTCCTTTTGATAAAGTATCATTTGAACATAACCGTTAATGAAAGTTTTTAAAAAGCAGATGAACATAATTCATTCATTGGCCTGGATTCAGGGTTGTGCATGCAGAACTCAGTTCACACAGTGGAGCTTTCCCGTCCCTTCATCTCCACTGAAGCCCCCTGAAAACCCACCCATGTAGTCTGGGGAGAACCTCCCCAGACTATTTAACTTTAAATATAACAGACTTAAGCATCACAAACAATTGCAGTATAAGTAGAGCACCTGCTTCATATATATTTGCTTAAGATCAAGTTATATTCTGGAAGATTGCTTGCCAAGGAAGGTAACTTGCCATTTAGTGAAAACATTGCTGTGGTGCATTTCTAATTTGCCTCATTCAGAACGTTCTAGAGTTCAGTTTTTGGCAAAAAGCCCATCCCTTCTCAGTGTGCATGCCTAAAGGCTGGGATTCCCGCTAAGTTCCTTTTAGCGAAGTTCCGTTTAGACTGCTGCAGTGGCAGCATCGTCTGGGAGCATTCTCTCTAGTGCAAGGGTGGGGAGCCTCTTTCAATACGCCCCAAATACTAAAAACACCAGTATATTGTAGCGTAAAGCTCCTGCTGCCAGGAACCAAGACTTAGGAGATGCATTTCAACATTTTAGAATGGGGAAAAAACTACACAAAAACCAGGAAATCACCAAACGATCAGTGCTTGGGGGAAAGGGGGCATGGCCATCTGCGGAACCCAGGAGAGCAGGATTTGGCCGCCAGGAGATTTCCTACCCCTGCTTTAGCGAGTCCTCTCATCAGAGCTTAACTGAGCCTCTCTTCTTTTACTTTCAGTTTTATTCATCCACTTTTATGATAGCATTGACGGATTATGAAAGTGTGGCGGGGGCAGTAAAACTTCTTTCTTAATATAGGCTAAGAATAATAACTCACTGGATCACATAGATTTTTATGTACACCTTATCTGAATAGATTGCAGTTGAGCACTGTTCCGATAGCACAATGACAGGAAGGTAGGCTGGCTGTCAGGTTTTTTTTTTTCTGTTCTCCTTAGCTATATATCACAACCCACTTGTGTCTCAGTTATTAATGTAATCACTACAGTGAGAGGAGAACCTGTGGATTCAGCTGGCATTAGTCTATGCAACTGTGTTGCATTTTCTTTCGGTCTGTAAAGCTTGTTGTTGCATTCAAATATTTAAAGATCTTGTTTGCTGAATATGGTGTCTGAAAAACCAAATGCAGAGTTACAGAATGGGGGACACTTGGCTCAACAATACTACAAGTGAGAAGGATCTTGGAATTGTTGTAGATCACAAACTGAATATAAGCCAGCAATGCGATGTGGCTGCAAAGAAGGCAAATGCTATTTTGGGCTGCATTAATAGAAGTATAGCTTCCAAATCACTGGAAGTGATAATTCCCCATTACTCAGCACTGGTTAGGCCTCATCTTGAGTACTGCGTCCAGTTCTGGGCACCACACTTTAAGAAGGACGTAGACAAACTGGAGAGGGTTCAGAGGCGGGCAACAAGGATGATAAAGGGACTGGAAACAAGGCCCTATGAGGAGAGACTGAAAGAACTGGGCATTTTCAGCCTTCAGAAGAGGAGACTGAGGTGAGATATGATCGCACTCTTCCAGTACTTGAAAGGTTGTCACACAGAGGAGGGCCAGGATCTCTTCTCGATCATCCCAGTTTGCAGGACACGGAATAATGGGCTCAAGTTACAGGAAGCCAGATTCCACCTAAACATCAGGAAAAAATTCCTGACTGTTACAGCAATAAGACAATGGAACCAACTACCTAGGGAAGTGGTGGGCTCTCCCACTCTGGAGGCATTCAAGGTGCAGCTGAACAGCCATCTGCCAGGGATGCTTTGACTTGGATTCCTGCATTGAGCAGGGGGTTGGACTCGATGGCCTTGTAGGCACCTTCCAACTCTACTTTTCTATGATTCTTCTACAATCTGTGTTGTTCTATGAAATCGTATTCCTTTTTACTTTCTCAGTGGCCAGTTTGGGGAGTTGAAAGCTAATATCAAAAGTTTAAAAGGTAACGTAAGCAGCTTTAAACATCGTACAGTTCTTTTTTTGTACAGTTCTTCTATAATATGAACTTCACCAAGCTGTTCAATTGAATTTACATTGAATACCTAAACAGGAAAACAATAACTTAATCCCAAGTGGTGTAGGGCACCCCCCCCATTTCCTCTGATTCACTCCTCCCACAACAGCTCCCTGTGCCACATCCCATGCTATTCTACCATTTGACCTGTTGTGTATTTCCATCAGTCTATTTCAAAACACAATTTAAAATTAATGCACAAAACAAGGACAGCAAAAAACAAAAGGCTGGCCCATAAAGGTGGCTGGTATAGTTGAGGAGGTATATTTCTTTTCCCAGCTACAAAGCAATATTAAATAGATAACATGAATCAGGTAACACTAGAGGGCATCCATGCATTATCTTGCATACACTGACAATTTTCTAATATATTAAAATTAAGATATAAATGAACTTTATACATGATAATGATAATAGCTAGGGCATAATATAGCTTATGAAGGTAAGAAGTCTGCAACTGGGCTCCCATAAAACGGCAGGCATTGGTAGAAAAGTGTGGCGTAGTGGTGAGAGTGTTGGACTGGGACTCGCGAGATCCGGGTTCTAGTCCCCACTTGGCCATGAAACTCACTGGGTGACTTTGGGCCAGTCACTGACTCTCAGCCTAACCTACCTCACAGGGAACTTGTTGTGAGGATAAAATGGAGAGGAAGAGGAGGAGGATTATGTAAGCCGCCTTGGGTTCCTTGCAGGAAAAAAAGGCGGGGTATAAATATAATAAATATATAAAATAAAAAGTATACTTCATTACCATAAGATTTCTGCTACTGTAAACCAGTCTTTGCGCAGCATTACAATAATCTCAGAGAGCTCTCTGGAATAGTTGTAGTTATTCTTGCTTGTTGCCCTTTTCCTTTTCTATAATTACATCCAGTTTTTCTTATTCAACTTAATCTAATGATTATGGTTTGTAATCTTTATAATACCTCTATATGCTTATTGTATTTGTAATGCCTCTGTATTTTTACTGAATGTATGGATTTATTATTTTTTTTATTGTATTGTGGTTTTAAATTGCTGTAAGCCTCTCTGGGTGATGTACAGGCCCTAAATAAGATTTGTAAGCAGCTTCAAAACTTTTCATAGATGTATGTTCAGCAGCACAGCTCTACAAAGTATCAAAACAAAAGTTAGCAGACCACACAATTTTTAACTAGTCTCAAATACCAACATTAGTCATGAGCAGCACATGAATGGCTTGAAAAAACAAAAACAAAAAATAAGACCAACTCTCTTCCCAATTATTAAAGGTTTCTTATAAAGGATCCATGGACTTTGAAGAAGCCCGAGTGCAAGGTGAAAGGGAGAAACGTGCTAAGCGAAAAGCACATCAAATGAATCCTTTACAGGACCATCTTCCATCTGGTAACCTCTGTCCTCACTGTGGGAAGCTGTGTAGATCTAGAATTGGCCTCCACAGTCACTTACGGACCCATCGCAAGAGTCTCACAATCTTCTTTAGAATTTCCTCCTTTTATCCTGGAAGACAATCTTACTCGGTCACGAGTGATCGCCTGATGATGAGAACAGACTGTGGAAACTATTGGGGCATTTCTTTCTTAGCTACCGCAGGTAAAATATTTGCTAGGATTCTCGCAAACCGTCTTCTATCTATTTTAGAAATCCTCCCTGAAACTCAATATGGTTTCCGCCCCTCTAGAGGGACAGTAGACATGATTTTTACTGCACGTCAGCTCCAAGAAAAATGTCGGGAGCAAAATCAACCCCTTTATATGGCATTTATTGATCTGGCTAAGGCCTTTGATACTGTAGACCGAACAGCTCTCTGGACTATCCTTATGAAAATTGGATGCCCCAATAAATTTGTGAATATCTTGCGACTTCTCCATGACAACATGACAGCAACGGTTTTGGACAACAACGGCTCTCATGGTGCTCCATTTAAAGTGGGATCAGGTGTTAAACAGGGATGTGTTATCGCCCCAACATTATTTGCTATTTTCATCGCCATGATTTTACATCGAGTACAAGGTGAAAGGAAGAGACGTGCTAAGCGAAAAGCATGTCAAACGAATCCTTTACAGGACCATCTTCCATCTGGTAACCTGTGTCCTCACTGTGGGAAGCTGTGTGGATCTAGAATTGGCCTCCACAGTCACTTACGGACCCATCGCTAGAGTCTACACAATTTTTCTTTAGAATTTCCTCCTTTTAAAATTTCCTTTTTGTAAATTTTTATCCTGGAAGACAATCTTACTCAGTCACGAGTGATCGCCTGATGATGATGATGATGATTACTACACACCAGCAGCAGCCAGGCAATTGGCCATTTAAAGTCTGAAATAGCACTGTGTGCCCAATACAAAATGGAAAGTAACATCTTGTGGCCTAATGTAGACAATGGATTGGATGGATCGAGAGAAATGCTAGCAGAAGGAGATAGATGGAAGGTGATTTTCCCACCTTCTCCTCCCCCCAGCAGCCTCTCAGAGAGGTCCTACTGAATGGAGTTGGCTATGGCTGAAGGTGGAGGCTGAAGGGGAAGCGGGGATTGCTGAAAATCAGTCCAGAACGGTGCAGCCAGGCTGTTAACAAAGACTGCAAACAGGGAGCACGTGATCTTAATGCTTGGGAAGGCTCATACAGGTGTAGGTGGTCCTTCAGATAATGTGGTCCCAAACCATTTAGGGTTTAAAGGTCAAAACCAGCACCTTAAATTGGACCTAGAAACTCACAGGCAGTCAATGTACCATATTTTTCGCTCCATAAGACGCACTTTCCCCCAAAAAAAACTGGTCCAGAAGAGCGGAGGACTGGGCAGGGCGGGGGAAGCCCCCGCCTCTCAGCTGATTCCCCGCGGAACAGCTGATTTTTAAAAAAAAATTAAATTTTTTTTATTATTTTTTTTTACTTTCCTCTGCTGGTCCAGAAGAGCGGAGGACTCCTGGGCAGGGCAGGGGAAGCCCCCGCCTCTCAGCTGATTCCCCGCGGAACGGCTGATTAAATTTTTTTTATTATTTTTTTTGGTACCATACGGTAAGTGCGTCTTATGGTCCGGTGCGTCTTATGGAGCGAAAAATACGGTAAATGATGCAGAATAGGAATAATATGATCCAAACACCTAGCTACCACAAGTATTAAGCTGCTGCATTCTGTACCAGTTGCAGTTTCTGAATCATCTTCAAGGGCAGCACCACATAGAATGCATTGCAGTAATCTAACCTGAACATAACCAAGGCATGTGTCAATTTGGCTAGGTCACTTTTCTCTCTATAGTCAGTCAGTCAGTCAGGCAATCACTCGTGACTGAGTAAGATTGTCTTCCAGGATAAAAAAAAATAAAAATAAAAAAATAAAAAATTTTTACAAAAAGGAGATTTTAAAAGGAGGAAAATTCTAAAGAAAATTGTGTAGACTCTAGCGATGGGTCCGTAAGTGACTGTGGAGGCCAATTCTAGATCCACACAGCTTCCCACAGTGAGGACACAGGTTACCAGATGGAAGATGGCCCTGTAAAGGATTCATTTGACGTGCTTTTCGCTTAG
The DNA here is from genome assembly GCA_021292165.1 of Shinisaurus crocodilurus. Classification (NCBI taxonomy): domain Eukaryota; kingdom Metazoa; phylum Chordata; class Lepidosauria; order Squamata; family Shinisauridae; genus Shinisaurus; species Shinisaurus crocodilurus. Next base: position 264,783,065 of record CM037876.1, read on the forward strand.
CATGTTTCTCCCTTTCACCTTGCACTCGGGCTTCTTCAAAGTCCATAGAACCTTTGTGAAAGGCCAACCTAGGGCTGCAGCTGATGAAACAGCCTAAGTTGGTAAAAAGCACTCCTGGCAGCTGACACCACCTGTGCATCCATAGGAAGTGCTGAGTCCAGAAGCACTCCCAGACTGAGTACCTGGCCCTTCAGGGAGAGTGTAACCCCATCCAAAATCACATATAAACCTCCATCCAGATTAGTAGATTTCCCAACCCACAGTACTTCCGTCTTACCCGAATTAAGTTTCAGTGAGTTAGCAACCATCCATTTTAGCAGTTTCCCCTTCCTCTGCAGCCCCCACGCCACATTCCACTTTGTTCCAGAGGGTACTCCAACTCTCTGGAACAGCTTTTCGGGACAGACGGGGAAATAGCATCCCCCACTTCCTCCAGCAGAAGCATCCTGTGAGTGGAGTTCTGCTCACAGGAACTCTGGATCCAACAACACATAATACTGAAGTGCTAATGTTAACTCTTGGAACCCACCCAAATTAGCAGTGATATCAATATCTTATTGGAAACCTGAGATTCTCTTATTTCCTTTGCTGTATACCATGACACTAATTTGTCCAATCATGGCAGATAACATGCTTAAACTTATCAGGTACCCTACAAAGAAAAATATGGTTTGTGGGCTCTTTTAACCGTATAGAGCTTATATTACATAAACTGTCAAAAGCCACCACAGAAATTGTCAACTCTTGAGAACTCTCATATCTATCTTGCATAACTTTTAAAATATAGTGTTGATTTAAAACCACCCCCTTTCAATATCTTAGGCATTTAATTCAAATAAAGCGTAAAACTAATTTTATTCAAGACTAACACTTGAATCCTTACCAATCATTCCTCACTGACCTCCCATAGGACTAGTGTGTCAATTCCATGGGATATTCTTTAGGAAAAGAGAATACAGATTCCTGAATCTGATGTATAATTATTCTCTTTTGTATTTCTTGTTGCTTGCTACAGTATAAAGGGTCAGTTAAAGGCAGCAAGCTATTTTAATTCACTGAACATCATCCTCCAGTTCCAACAGATTAACTCCCCACTGTACGAGAAGCGTTAGAAAGAGCAAAACAGAAAGGAGGAACACTTCAATCTCCCAGGACACTACAGTACTGACCTAAAAGTTCCAATTCTCCAACAAAGGAATTTCAAAGTGAGAATACAGCATGAAACTGTATCTACCGGTATCTAAAATTATTTCTAGTCCGCCTTTAAGGGTGGAACCCTCTCAGAAACTGCAGAATTATAAATTATCAAGGGCATTTCAATCTATTCATTTGGCAATTAATGAAGATGATTAACAGTTGATTATTAGCTCAGCAATGCTAAGATGACAGTGTCCCGGTTCGCACAATCACCGCAGCTTAAACAAACCATGTTGGCTTGTTTAAGCAGTGATGCGTGCCAGCGTGTACTAGGTGCCAATTTCCTAATTACCTTCGCAGCACAGCTTGTTGTGTTGTGTTGCCTGAACCCAGGTGGCATGGCTGGTCTGAGAGGGACACAAGTCTCAAATAACCCAACAACAGACCATGGGTTATCTGAGGGTTGTTTCCCGCTCAAACAAGCCATGCCACCTGGGTTCGGAAAACACAAGCCGCACGTTGGCAGGCAATTAGGTAACTGGTGTTTAAGCCACAGTGACTGAGTGAACCAGGTCAATGGACTGGATCCAGATATCCATCCGTGGAAGCTGATCTTCCCACCCACTACTCTCCCTGCAAGCCAGAAAATGCAACCCTCAAGGGAAAATGCTCCCTTGAGGGTTGGGGAACCCTGCTGAGTGGAATGGGCTACAGCATAAGGGGGAAGAAGGAGATAATGGAAAATCAGGCAGAGGCACCTTCTGTACTTTTTGCATTTGATGACATCTGATCCCACTGTATATATTCCTCCTGCACTTTCACCCATGTGTAAATACACAGAGAATAATACTTCAGCATCTGAAAAAGTAGACTGGACTCTAGGCCACAAAAGCTTGTGCCAGAATAAATGTCCAGTCTTTAAGGTATTACAGGATTGTTTTTTCTGATGCATTTTTGGATAATTAATAGTTAGGGTGCCACAACCAAGGCTCTTTTCCTTGCTGACACATACTGTACCTGAGGTACTTGGAGAAGAACGTTAGTCCAAAACTGGTGCAAATTTGGTGCTTTTCTGAAAAACTGCATGACTAGTCAGCTACACTGCTGCACTATATCACTAAAGCACCAACAGAAGCATACATTATTTACTTCTGTGCTACTTTTCAAATAAAATTGCCAAAGTGACATACAAAATTTAACAATTAAAACGAAGGGTCTACAGAAGACAAGGGTCTACAGAAGGATACAGTGGTAAATGATACTGAAGTCCACTGAGAGGTCCAGGAGAACCAAGAGGATCACACTACCCTTGTCCATTCCCTGGACTGTCATACACCAGAGTGATCAAGGCTGTTTCTGTACCATGACCAGGCTGATACCCTAAATGGAATATGTCCAAATCAGGGGTGTTGGACTGTTATTGGTCTGGGGGCGGATTCCTCCAAGGACCAACTGGGCAGGCCAGATTACATCATGGGGGCAGGGCCCCTCCCGACACCATCCAGCCCATCTTACCTTTCTCCATGCCTCTCTCTGCACAGAGAAAGGAACTTGGCCAGCACCTGGAGGAGCCAGTCCTCCAGGCACCGTCCGAGTCAGGCGCCTCCTTCATGCAGCACCTTGACTGGGATGATGTGCAGTACAGAATTCCTGATATTATCTCCAAGTTCCTTTCTCCATGCAGAACGGGTGGGGCCTGGGGAGGGAAACTCTGTGGGTCGGATGGAGAATCTCCATAGGCTGAAGGTTTCCCGTATCTGGCCTAAATAATCAGTGTCATCCAAGACTCCCTGGCCTAAATAATCAGTGTCATCCAAGACTCCCTGATGCATAATTAAGATAGATGATCACACACATCAACACACAGATGAGCACATTTTTGTGTGTGCACCATGCAAGATGACCTGAACCGCAGCTGTTCTTTTCAGATAAAATCACTTTGGGTGATCCTCTACCTCAAAAATGGTAACACGAATCAGCCCTTCTTGTCTTGGATGACTTCAACAACCTCAATATTCCATACCTCAACAACCAACATGAATTTATTCCAGGTAACAACTAGCAAAAGGCGAGATATATGTTGGATCTGATGTTTCGTAGTAGCCTACAAATAGATGTGCCAATTATTGATAACACAGCTGGCAGGGTAGGGTATTTAAATTGGTCAAAAATGTTTACTATGGTTAGCAATGTATTATTTACCAATATCAATCGTCTTTTTAAAGCATGGACATTTACTAAAGCAAAGACAACAATAATGGAGCACCTAACCCAAGAATTCAACAAGTGTTTCTCCATTTTATCTGTATGTGTCACACACCCCAAGACTGAACAATTGAAATTTCCATTAAAAATAAGTAAAGATCTTATTTTACCTATTTTATATAATTGCCCGGGCAGAACTGAAAAATTTTACATTTCCTTGCTACTTTCTGATAAGGTTCCACAGATAACTAATAAAGAGGTTAAATTTTGTGCAAATGCTATAACTTGCCACACCTTTTTAGCCTCTGAATCTGACTGATATAATTTTGATGTAAAATTATGAACTTTATACACTTCAGATGTGTATGTTGGTGTACAGTAGCTATGTTTGTATCATGGATTGTTTTCCTGTTATAATGTTTTTGCTGGTTCTGGTCAATGACCGTAATAAATATTCATTCATTCAAAAGCTAAAGAACAAGTTATTTTAAACTTTCTTTTACACTCAGCAATAGGTTACAGTAGTCTTTTAATTATTTGACAGACACACTGGTTCCAGAAAATATCAGTCACTGGGTTCAGACAACACTATAACCCACACTCAAGGGTTGCATACAGGTTGAGTATGGGCTGTCATTGAAATGTGGGTTGTTGTTGAAATGTGGGTCATTATGTTGTCTGAACCCAGCTGTGCTAACAAACCATGGTTTGTTAACCACAAACAACCCACAGTTCACAACCCAACAACAAACCATGGGTTCTCTTTATGGGTTGTTCATGGTTAAGAAACCATGGTTTGTTAGTGCAGTTGGGTTCAGACAACATGATAACCCACGTTTCAACAACAACAATCCATGGTTCAATGACAACTCACATTCAATCCTTGAACGTGGGTTATACTGTTGTCTGAACCCAGCTAGTGTCTACTCTTTTCCAGGACCTTTACAACACAATGGCAAATCCCCTGAACAAGGACAGCAGACTTGCGGATAGTACGGAACACTTTTGAGCCTTACTGTGCCACTCTAACTCATTGCAGACACCTGTATTCCTAATTGGAGATAATCCAAGAGCTAAAACAGAAGTGGCACAGGAATATTATGCCTGCAGTTTTTCTGCAGGAGGGACTCAGCAATTTGTGGGAACAGAAAGCTTTCAAATCCAAGGTACAACTGTTGGCTACTAAAAAGATGATTTGCTGTAGTGCTGGTTACAAAGCCATTATCTCCATTTTACTATGTAATCCAATGCTCTCACATTTAATACAATTTACCAAATACTATACATTCTATGGAGAAAAACATAAAACAGAGATTTTAAACATCAGAATGGTTTGGACCTAGCAGAGCCCTTCTGCAAACAGAAAGTCCTTCCATTCACACAGGGGTCTTGGAACCCATGGAGGCTTCCACACTTTTGCAGAGGGTCCTCCAACTCTCCAGAGCAGATTTTCAGGGAGTGCAAGGGTCTACAGGGGAAACTGGTGAAAACTCACTGAGGGAAAGGCAGGATACAAATGTAATGAATGTTATTTTTTTATTTAAAGCATTTTTAAAGCTCCTTGCGTTCACAGGAGTCAACAACACCGTTTATAAAAAATGAAATTTCCCCTGTAAAACTGGACCTTGACTTCTTACTATAAGCATTCAAAAGTAGCTTTTCACTGAAGATTGGTGAAACTACGAAACAGGAATGGGGAGATTATGCGCTAATTTATTTGGCTGCAACCCTATAACCCATTTACCTGAGAGTAACCCCCACTACACTCAATTGGATTTACTTCTGAGTAGACATGTATAGATTGCACTTTTTATCTATTATTTAAATAAACTATATTGTAACATTTGCATCATGCCTCTCCTCCAGTGATCTCAAACAGGGTCATTCCATCAGCTCTGCTGATAGAACAACATCAGATTTTCACACCCTGAACAGTCACCAGCCATTCCATCAGGCTGCAGAACAGGAAGAGATGGAAAGCAGGGAGATTCCATCAACTCTGCTGAAAGACCAGCTCCATCAGTTTCTTCCTCTCCCTGAACTATTCCAGTCTACCTGATCATTATAAAAACTATTATTTAACTAAGAATTGGTTTCTGGGCTTGCTTTTTTCCTCTTCCCTTTTGGTCATGTCTTTTAGATTGTAAGCCTGAGGGCAGGGACTGCCTTGTTTTTACCTTTTCGGCTGAAGAGCAGACTAAAAATGCTTTAAATAAATAAATAACATTCGTTACATTTGTATCCTGCCTTTCCCTCAGTGAGTCCAAAGCTGCATACATGGTCCCCCAACCCCCCATTTTAGCCTCACAACTATGTGAAGTAGGCTAGGCTGAGAGATAATGACTGGCCCAAGGCAACCAGTGAGGCTGTATTAAGCAGGGAGTTGGACTAGATTATCTCTGAGGCCCCTTTCAACTCTATGATTCTATGGCCAAGTAGAAATCTGAGTCTGGGCCTCTCCAGTCCTAGTCCAAACTCAAACCATTATGGTAAATTGGCTCTTAGTTTGATTTATTAAAGGGGTGCCATTTAGGTAGCACAGAGGTTCAGTCACACACATCCCTCCATGTTTCAAGATCATATGTGATCAGGCTTCAGGACTGCCCATACCTCTTACCATACAAACTGGTTCTATACACCCCCCTAAACCCAAACCTGAAATGGCATTCCTTACTATTCCCTCATATCTCTCACCAATTTTGTTTCCATTGTTTCATAAATGCTAACTATATATGAAAGAAGTGTTAAGAACAGTAGCAAAGATGGGAAAGAAAAATATAGAATACTGTATGAAAGGCGACAGAATGGCTAATGTCAGGTTTTTATGTAGCATGGGACTTTCCTACAGAGAACTGCAGAGTCTTGATTAAACACAGAATGATCAGTTTACCTGGCAACAAGTAGTCCTGGAGGACAACAGACTTCTATCAAAAAGTCTAGATGGAAACAACTGTTTTATACAGAGTACCATGTTAGGTATTCAGAGACAAATCACAACACAAGATCTGGTACAAAATCAAGCAGGTCCTCACCTCAAATGCTCCAGAAGTGGCTTTATTGTGTTATTCATTGTATTGTTATTTATTGTATGTTTCTTTGGGAATGGCTACTGGATCCTTTTTACATAATACTTCCGCTACAGCTCGTCAGAGACCCACCCACACACCCACCACCCACCCCTCTCTCTCTCTCTCTCTCTCTCTCACACACACACACACACACACACACCCTCCTGCTCTCATCTATCCCCGCCCCCAATCCTACCTTTCTAAGATTGCAATTCTATGCATGCTTACATGGAACAGTAGACTTACATAGAATTGTTCTGTCCACTCACCCTCTCCAGACCCAAATCCCCAAGCCCTAAAAAGGAAAGGAAAGTGCTGAGAAGGGAGAGTAAGAACAAGGTTACGGTAAGTGGCAGGGGTGGGGGTAAGAGAACAAGACTAGATGCGAGGGGAGAGACAGAGCAGAAGGGAAAGGGCTATGTGGGTGGATGATTGGACAGGGCCAAGAAGCAACTCTTTCCTACTCATCCTGCCTGAACAGCATATCAACAGCAGGTTCAAGTACCAGAAAGAAAGCCTTGCACCCAGTAACTGTTTTCAAGCTTTAAAAAAATGATTTTCTGATGGGGTTGGGAAGCTGAAAACCTCACAGACACAGTTGGAAGTCTCCAAGAGTGCAATTGGGCTGACGAGCACCATGCTGAAGACCACAGGAATACAAGCTGGAACTAAAACTCCCCTTCCTCCAATGGAAGGAGTCCTTCTATCATTGGAAGGTCTCCTGTCAGAGGAAAAGAAACTTTGGATCCAACTCTACACAAATAATCTACTAATTTTTGTGCCACCATATCACCAAATGTCCTAAAAACTCAACATTAAAACAATAGGGACCTAAATATGTTATATTTTAATGCCCATATAGCTGTGAATACTTCACACACTGTAACTGGCTCTCCCAGACTATTTTTCTGTGATAGCTGGAGTTTGCTGGACTATTCTGAATCTCATTTTTACTAGGTTTTTCAGTCATATTGTAGACTGTAGTAATAACAAAACACCTGCATGATCTCCTGTTCTGTATATATGTAATTTATGCAATACCTCTTGGCTGGTAGTTTTTCCCATTTGCTAACAGTAGAGAAAACAAGCAGTTTACCCAGCTTGTTCCCAGACTCATTATGGAATAATGTACAGTTCTGGCTGTGCTGTAAACATCCACTACAATTTATCCCTTGCAGTATTTAATTGTTGTTTAATCTACAGACCACTATTCTGGTTGCACTTGATTTCTCAATCTGTTTATCATTTTAATATTGTTTCTTGCTATTTCTTCCTTTCATTTTTATAATAAACTGAAATGTCCCTTTGCTACTGCCTTAAGTTTGTCTCCAACAAGTTTCAGATGGGCTCCTTGTATGGTATTTGTGATTAAAAAAATAAAAAAAGAATTCTATCTTGCCTTATTTATTACACTAGCTCCTGATTTTGTAGCCAGTTGTAAAATATTTAGATATTTCCTAATATCTTCCTGTTGCATTTCCTTTTCCATTTAAATATCAGTACCACAGGAGCACAGTCAACACAGATCATTGCACCAATCTTTATTTCCTTTGTGCTCTGCGTTATATTTTGAGATGTCTTCTACAACTTTTCTTCTTGTTATAGTTTAATTACCTATCATCACTCCCTTTCTTTTGGGGCACACAGAAGTATTATAGATTATGGCAGAATTCATAGAGCTCTGTATGTTCACACTGAGGGGAAACTCCAATTCCAGTGCTTTATTTTCCATGGAAAATTTTCCATTTCATAAGTTCATTAGTAAAAATAAATGCCAATTGCAAATATAATATTAGGCAAGTTTGGGAGTTTCAAAATTGTAATTAATGTTTATCAGGTGATTATCCCTAGTAAATATGAGAGAGTATACATATATGTTGCTGAAATACATATACCATGTCTGACAGTGAAGTGGAACTAATAAGTAGTGATAGTGAAATTGAAGGTGCCCCAACAACCTTAGTAGAAGAGAACTGAACTCTGTTGAAATGAGTGCACTGAGCAGGGGTTTGGACTCGATGGTCTTGTAGGCCCCTTCCAACTCTACTTTTCTATGATTCTATGAAATAAATGAGTAGTTGTCAGCATATCATACACAGTTCTTTGGGTTGCTAAAAATAATTAGCAACTACAGTTGACTACAGTCAACAGTTTTTAGTACCTTTGTTGTTGTTGTTTTCTTAAATTTAAACAATGTAAGGGAAGTGCATGCTATTGTCTTTAATTTTTTATAAGTATTCCAATAAAAAAAAATTCTACATAATGTAATGGTTAGGGGAACACTCCTATGGCCTCTAGACATCGTCTGAGGGGCCACAGGAGAGTTTGGATTCCCAGCTCCAAGGTCAGAGACAATGGTCTGATCCTAGAGCTGGGAATTGGAGCTGCAACCCCCAGCACCCGCCACCTCGCAGCTGGCATAGAAAGAACTGGGCCAGCTGCTCTCCAAGGTTGGGAGAGGGACAGAAGGGGGAGTTTGGGGGGGCAGGGAGGAGACTCGGGCAGCCAGGATATGAGGTATCCTGAAGCCACTCCAGCCTCCTTCCCTTCCTCTCTGAGATGCCATTGCTAGACAGCCAAAAACAGCCATCCAACGAAAATGCAGAGTGGGAGGAGTGGGGAGGCTGAAAACAGCCTCCCCTGCTCTTTGGATGAGCGTGAGTGTCAGAGTTCAGGGGCTTACACTCATCCCCATAGGACTGCACTCTAAATCATGTTAAGTGTGCTCTATTTTTTTTCTTAAATATTTCAGGTGTAGTGTATTGGGACAAAAAATTAACATGGAGTACTTTTTTTTAGCTTTGTTGTTTACTCAATACAAGTAAAATAAACATGCTAATTTAGATCTCTCTAGGACATTAGAAATTTTTCCAATGTAAACTGAAATTTTTCCAATGCAAGTGACCCTATGCAAGTTAGCCTAATTTGCATTGGATTTTTTTCCAATTCAATTAAAAAAAAAAAAAATCCACATTACTACTTCTCAATTAGGATAACACCAACATATTTTTTTTTTGGTCAGGGGAGGAGGAAATTATATTAAATTAGCGTAATACATCCATGCTGAGAACAGGCCTAAAAGTTTGAGAGATACATAATACATTTTAGAAATAGTAAGAACTCGAGTCTCCGTTCTGAAGTTGCTCACAAATGCCACTGAAGTAAACATGTTATCTTAAATGCCTTAATTGAGGGGGACATAATCACAATCAAATACCACTGACATTATGTGTTCAGTGATATTAGTGCGGCTATACCATTGCTAATAATTACACTGATGTTATGTGAGTTAACTATACTGATAAAGAGGTAAGGCAATCTTGCCCAACCTGGTGCCCTCCAGACGTTGGTTGGGGGATGCTGGGAGTTGTAGTCCCAAGCTTCTGGAGGGCACCAAATTGATGAAGGCTGAGGTAAGGCATCCCAGAGTGGGATTCTATATTCAAAATGCACAGAGCTGCTCTAACATATATATTACCAGAGGCGTTCTCCAATATAGCAATACTTTTTCAAGACAGTGCCTCTTTCTGCCAGGCAAGGTATACCTTGCCTGGCTGAACTTGGGTTCCTAATACAGTCATGCCTTACAGAGAGCCAGTGTGGCATAGTGGTTAGAGTGTTGGACTGGGACTCAGGAGATCCGGGTTCTAGTCCCCGCTCGGCCATGAAGCTCACTGGGTGACTTTGGGCCAGTCACTGACTCTCAGCCTAACCTACCTCACAGGGTTGTTGTGAGGATAAGATGGAGAGGAGGATTATGTAAGCCTCCTTGGATTCCTTGCGGGGGGGAAAGGCGGGGTATAAATATAATAAATAAATGCCTTGGATTGAGAGCATAATTCGTTCCGGAAACGTGCTTGTAATCCAAAACACTCTTATATCAAAACGAAATCCCCCAAAATAAATTTGTACAGAGATTTTTAATTTAAACCGTACTACAGTACTTGTATTGCAAGACGTCACTTGTATATCAAATAAATAAATAAATAAATATTTAAAAATTTACTTGTCTTGCAAAACGCTCTCAAACCAAGTTACTTGCAATCCAAGGTATTACTGTAATGGCATGATGTTGAAATGAGCAGCAGGTGAAGGTGCTATGATTCTAGAGACCTATAAGCAGAATAGCAGCAAGTTTCAGACTCAAGAAATATAACACACACAAAACACATGCAAAGAATCAAAAAGCAGTCTTCAACTGCCACTGATTCCTTTCTGCACGTTGGATCAAGTAGAGTATGTCTAAGATACTGCCTTGTTCCCTCTCTGAGAGGAGAAAAAAAGATAGAAGTTGGGTTGCCTGAAGAACTGAAAATTGTTCAGTTGTCAAAGAAAACTATATTTTCTTAAACAAAAGCATAAGATTACTATGAAGCAAAATAAGAGTTGCCTGAAGTTAGAGATAATTGCTTGTTTGCACCACTATTCAAAACCAATTTGAGAAGCTATGACAAACTAAGAGATTAAGAATTAAATGACAAAAAGCTACAACCTACTGCTCCAAGGTATTTGGAAGCAACCCTAGGAGCATGTCCTATCAAATTGTCAAAGGAGAAAGGATTTATAGCACAATCCTAAGAGGGGGGCTAATTTATTTATTATATTTATACCCCGCCTTTTTTCCTGCAAGGAACCCAATGCGGCTTACATAATCCTCCTCCTCCGCTCCATTTTATCCTCACAACAACCCTGTGAGGTAGGTTAGGCTGAGAGGCAGTGACTGGCCCGAAGTCACCCAGTGAGTTTCATGGCCGAGTGGGGACTAGAACCCAGATCTCCCGAGTCCCAGTCCAACACTCTCACCACTATGCCACACTGGCTCCCAGTGGAGCTCTACCACTGCAGAGGCCCCTCACTACACCCACGGAAAGCTCCACTGGCATGAGGCAACTGCCAGCAGTGTTCCTGCCAGCAGTAGTTGGTGGAAGACCCTGAAAACAGGGCGTTCCATTGCGGGGCACAGGTGACTTTGGCTGTGCTAGCTCCAAAAACCTGAGGATCTCCCAAGGAGCCCAAGGAAAAACCCCACACCGCTGAAGGAAAAGAGCCCCTACACACACACCTTGGCCAGCAGGAGTTGGCAGAGCTTCGGATGTGGTGGTACATCTGCCACATCAAATTCCCCCGACTCCACTTAGAATGCAGACAGACTTGGAATCGGATCAAAATAGATCCTACATGTTTTAAACATATGATTTGGAATGAGACATTTGGATCAAGTAACCTCATAAAGAACATGGCCACTCCCTCAGATTGGTGTAAATGATCCCTGAAGCCAACGAAAAGTTTTAATTAATTTATTATATTTATACCCCACCTTTTTTCCTGCAAGGAACCCAAGGCGGCTTACATAATCCTCCTCCTCCTCCTCTCCATTTTATCCCCACAACAACCCTGTGAGGTAGGTTAGGCTAAGAGTCAGTGACTGGCCCAAAGTCACCCAGTGAGTTTCATGGCAGAGCGGGGACTAGAACCCGGATCTCCCGAGCCCCAGTCCAACACTCTCACCACTGCGCCACACTGGCTCTTCAATTAAATGATGGATCTACCCAAAACATTGTTCATCAGTTACTGAGACATTCCCTCATCAGTAACAACACTGTTCAAGCAGGCATTCTAGTCTTGATTACTTTGTTATGCTCTTTTACAGTATATTTTTTAAGTTTGTGGAGTATTTTACAAATTTCAGTACTGTCCTCACAAGAATTCTGGAAGATTATTCCCTTTCCTCCCAAAAAGGAAACTGAGGGCAAGAAATTGTGCAGCCTTGGACAAGTCAGTACCTGTTCTTTGACTGAGTTGGGACTTCCAAATCAAAGTCTTAACTTTCTTGAAAACCAACCACATGAATCACAAAAGGCACATCTTTACTTTTAAAACACATCACATCTTATTAGCACTGCTCCTTCCAGTAACATATGTGGACACAAAGCTAAGTCATAGGATACATCCTGTATGAATGCCAGTTTATTTTTCATCATTAAACAACTTTAAAAAATAAAGTTACACCCCATCTTGCTGCTTAAAAGCCTACGAATTTGAAAGATACATTTAGACTTAACGATAAAGATGAATGCAGCTTCACATCTATGCAACCAATTTTAATGACTATCTACATATCACTAGTGACAAAACCAGATTTACCACCCAGTAGCGTACACACTAGCAGGAAGCCCTGGCCAATGATGGATTCCTGATAAATATGCCTGTATAACACTTGCTTCTGTTACAATCACACTTTGTTTTTGTAGATGTAAACAGAATTAATGTAATGGAAGAAGAAGCCCGATGAGATCAATGATCCATCAAATTAATCAGTCCCTCCTCTTTTTCTTTTTTAGTGCTAGTGTCATCCATGTGGGTACTGAAAGGAGAGGTCAGGGGGGACCACGCCTCCTATTCCTGGAAAGAAGGCGGGTCCCTCGCCAAGAATTGACACGAAAGATACGCGTGATTTGCATTCCCAAGGTAGCAGTTGAGAAAATGGTCGGGGGCTAAGTGTAGTTGGATTATTATGCTCTCTAAGACATAACTCCTGTCCACTCGCTAGGCCGTAAAAGCCTCTGAAATATCCGGCGGGCTCCATAGTCACCGCGGCAAACGAAAAGGCGGCGCTGCTGCGTGCGACACAACTGTCAAGGCGCCCGTCCCCCATGCCCAGTTTTGAGACTGTGTCTCTAATCTGGGGCCGGGAAATAGCGAGGAGAGAAACCCTCCCCTCTCCAGACTAGCTTGACAGGCCCAAACCAGGCGGGCGCCATGCTAGAAACCAAAATGGCTGCCCCGAGGAAGGCAGCCCAACCCGAGGAGCCGTGAGGGGGATGTGCCGAGTGACGCCCGCCACGCCTCACCGGACCCGCCACACACAGGTACTTTTGTCCTCTCCTGCCGTGTTCACACCTCAACCGTACCGCCGCTGCCTGAAAGCGGCAGCTCCCTTCTTTCTCTTCCAGTCCGGTCCGGACCAACCTCGCCTCAGTCACTCTTCCATTGTGTTCCCCCCTCGCCCGCCCGCCCAAAACCCGGCTCGTTCCTACCTGGAGCTCGGCCCTTTCCACCTCCCAATGAGCGCGCTCCATCTCAAAGCGTGCCCACTCGTGCTGGATGTAGTGCAGAATCCCCGGGATGGTGTAGTGTTGAGGCCGGGACAGCTCCGACCCGCTACCGGGGCCCACCGCTTCCTGAGCCGCTGGACCTTGAGGCTGCTGCGGCGGCGGCGGCAGACTCCCGCCACCGCCAGGCCCCGCACAGCCCTGACTGAGCAGCTGAGAGTTAACGCTCCCCCCGGTGGGCGGCAGTGGCTGCTGTTGAGGTCTCGGGGTGGCCCCCGCCATGATCCCCCCGCCGGTGCCGGGATGTTCGTCCATTGTCTGTGGGGAGCCCTCCCCCTCTGCCTCTTCCCGCCTTGCTGGTGCTGCCGATCCCTGAGCGGCGCTGCCTGTGGGGAAGCCCGGCTCAGGGAGGAGGGTCAAGGCCGCTCGGAGGAGTATCCCGGTGTCAGAGCAATGCCGAGCCGCCGCCGGCCGCCATTACACTCTCAGCTCCATCATCGGCCGGACAGATTCACTCAGCTCACCCACCCACCCACAGGGAGGGGGGGTCGCGAGGCATGCTGGGAAACAACACCCGCCTTGCTCCGGCACCCGTGCCGCCCTGCTGTACGCATGCGCGAACGTTGACTGAAAAGGGACAAGAGAGAGGAAGGGAGAGGTTTCTGCGCTCTGGGTGGCGTCTGGTTTGTTTCCTTTTGAATCTCATTCCTTCAGTCACTGTTTCACCTGTTCGTGGTCATGCTGCACGTTGTAAAGCAGAAGGGTCACGAGCGGCCTGGGCTTTCCAAATCCACGCCATTATGTTGTTAGTCACTACTAACAGCACCCGACGCTTCACTTTTCGTAAATGTGTAGAGATCACTGGTAAATAAATACCCGAGAGAGAGAGAGACCCACTGAGATGCCTGCTGTTTGTTTTTATTAAGAATGGTAGGGATTCTTAACATCTGTATAGTGCTTTCAAGTGTTCAGAGTTCTTTGTCTAATTGTATTTTATTCTTCTTGCTTTTGTTGTTGGGCAGTTTAAACATCTAATTAAACAAATCCTTCCAACAACCCTGTCAATCTTGTACACTGCCTGGGTATGTTTTACATGACCGGTAGTATAAGTATACAATATTTTAAAATAAAAAATAAATAAAATTGGTCAGTATCATCCTCAATATTGATATTGCAGATGTATGGCACTGAGGCGAGAAAGTGTCTTCTTGCCAAAGGCGCTTAGTGAGTTCATAGCAGAGGTGAAATTTGAACAGGGGACTTCCTAATTCATATCTCAGTCTCTTAGCCACTGGTCTACACCATTAAACTAGAGTGTACCATAAACTATTGATATTTAAACTATTGCTAGTGGTAGTTTGGGCATTTCTTAACTCGGGAACCACTTGGAATGTGTGAAGTAGGAATACCTTGGATTGCAAGCATAATTCGTTCCGGAACCGTGCTTGTAATCCAAAGCACTCTTATATCAAAGCGAGTCTCTGGCAGGCGTGAGCGGGGCCGATTTGACTTGTATTGCAAGATGTCGCTTGTTTATCAAGTCAAAAATTTTCAAATTTTTTTGCTTGTCTTGCAAAACACTCTCAGACCAAGTTACTTGCAATCCAAGGTATTACTGTATAAATCTAACAGTCCTCTGAGCACATGAAAAGTGCCTTTTCCCTTTAGGAGAAACTCCTTCCTGGTCAAATATTCTACTTTCCAGATAACTTGTGTCTCCTGACTATAAACAACAGCAGCAATGCTGCTTGTCTACAAACTGCCCACTCACCCTGAATGTTTAAACTGCCATTTTAAACAGCAGCACAAATTATGGCCCTTCCCAATCCCACCCCTCTATGAGATGGGAAAGTGGGAGGAATAAAGGGCTGTGCCCTACTTTTGAAAATGATTCTTTGTGCTGCTGGTATGTTTTCAAAATATTGCAAAGGAGTACCTTTGATGCTTCACTCCATCCCACTTTAAAAGTCTCTTGCTAATACTAATACCTCTCCCCAGTTTATAGTTTTTTTACTGGGCTGCTACTGTTTCCTGCTTCTTCAATTCACTTAAAATGGTCTCCCTGATGATGGGTTGTGCCAGCAAAAGATTCTTAGCATTGCAGTTGCATTCCTCACATGGCTACAGCTGACTCCTTGGGGTGGACAAGGAGGCTGCTTCCCTCGCCACACGCTCAGCACACACACTCTCCTCTAGGACATGAAGCATGTTCTGATTTTGCCACTGCTGTTATTATTACGCTGTCACCCAAAGTAGCAAGGCAGCAAATAGAAACGAGTATGGGCAGCCAGCAACCTAGTATCAAATGACTACTATGAGTACTAAATTAAGAGAGGCTAACCTCTCTCTGCTTAAGGAGACAGAGCTGTCTGCATGATCCCTCAAAGCAAGCTGTGGAAACTCCCATCACAGGATGTTTAAAACAAGGTTAGTCAGAGCTGTAGGGAATGTGCATTCTTTGGCCTTTGATAAACTACTCAGTCATCTCTGCAAGCCATATCCTTCTTAAAAGGAACAGCACAATATATCAGCTATATAAAGGAGTATTTTATGTGTACATTATAAACAAAGTCTGGATATAAATGGTTCATTGAAGGTATGGAATTAAAACACAGAAACATTGTGTTGGTACACTTGAATTTAAAAGTAGGTTTCCTTTAATTAAAGGGTTGTCTTAATAAAGGTAATCCCACCCCAAGCACCTAAGAATGAGTACATTCCATAAAAAAATGAATGCTCCTTGCTCCAAAGTAAATTTGATTACAAAAACTGGGCTTTTAAGGATATACGGTACTCATAAAACCATTCCATTAGGAAGCCATTGCCCACAGCAGGGTTGGGGAACTATTTTCAGCCTGAGGACCAAATTGGCCTCAGGCCAGGATGTTGTAGGCCACATGCTAGTGGTGGGTGGGGCCACTGCCCAAAGTGGGCAGAGCCCCTGCTGGCATACACCCTATGCACACACATTCACACCCCAGAGAAACACACCCTTAACAGACCTCCACTCTTCCGCTGATCCATGTGGATCAGCTGGGGGGGGGAGCATTTTCATCCCCATCATAGCAGTTTAAACCTCCCCACTGAGCACACCATGATGGGGATGCAAGTCAGGGGCCCTCTGGTCCTCAGTTGATTCCCACCCGTGAGCTGAGGAGGGGAGAAGACCTGATTTGGCTCCTGACTGAGCTGCTGGCTCAAGGAGCGCTCCTCAAGCCAGTGGCTCAGTCAGGAGCCAGCTTGACTCCCTCCTTCCTGATTGGGAAAAGCAAAGTGAAGCAAAGCACTTACCCAGCCTTTCCTGTCCCTCATGTTCACAATTGGGGAAGGTGGGGGGTGGGCAAAATCCTGAGCCAGCACTTCAAAGTACAGGCTCAGTCAGGAGCTGGCTTTGCTCTGCCCCTCATCTTTCCTGACGTGGAAAGGTCTGGAGGGAGTTTAGCCCTTAGCCAGCTTCACACATCTTTTGCCTTGCCGTTCGATTGGGGAAGGTGAAGCTGTGGGAGTGACGCTTCAAGGTATGAGCTCAGTTGGGAGCCAGCTCCGCCTGCCCCTCACCATCCTGGATCTGAGATGAGGGGTGTGGGCAAAGCCCTGAATGGTGCCTGGAGGAGCAGCTTCTCCGGGCTCAGTCTGGAGTTGCCTTTGCTCCCCACTCACCTTCCCTGGTCAGGGAAAGGTGGGTGGGGAACGAACTTGACTGAGCTGCGGCCTTGAGGAGTGCCCCTTGAGGCTGTGGTCAATTGGGAGCTGATCTCTCAACCACCTTTCTCTCTAGTGAGGGGGCAGAGCATCACCTGAAGCATTCACAGGCCAGATGGGGATGCCTGGTGGGTCAAACCCAGCCTGTAGACCAGTGAAGGCGAACCTATGGTACGCGTGCCACAGCTGGCACGCAGGGACCAATCTGTAGGCACGCGAGAGGAGCGAGATCAGGCAGGGATCGCAGTGAGGATTCCTGAGGGGAGGGGCAGGAGAGCAAGCGGAGAGAGGTGAGGCGAGGAGGGCAGCTGCCGCTTTAAATGAAGATTCTCCGAGGGGAGGGAGAGCAAGCGGGGAGAGGCGAGGCCAGCGAGGCAGACAGCTGCAGCTTTAAATGCTAGGTCGGCTCTTCTCCACCTCTCTCTCTCTCGCGCGGGCGCACGCTCTCAGCCCTGCCTACCTGCAAAGGAGTGGCTGGGCTGCTCCTTAAATCCCCGCGCTCGTGCACACTCCTCTTCCTCCAGCATTGCCTACCTCAAAGCCGATTCTTCAGGCCCAGTTGCTCTGAAAAGTCTCTCTCTCTCTCTCTCTCTCTCTCTCACACACACACACACTCTCTCTCTCTCTCTCTCTCACACACACACACACACGTTCAAGAAAGAAACAGAGACTGACCCACTGCCTCATTCAGACACAGCAGCCAAATAGGACACACATACATACACAGCCAGTCCTGGCCCAGGACATTTTGCTGCCTGAAGAGGACAGGCAAATACCTCACATTTTTCACTGGATGATCTGGGTCAGTCACGACCTCTCAACCTAACCTACCTCACAGGATTGTTGTGAGGGTAAAAATGGAGAGATCATTTGTTCCTGGAGGAAAGGCAAAACAAATATGAGAGCCAGTGTAGTGGTAAGAGACCTGGGTGCTAGTCCCCACCTGTTGCTGTGTTTTTATTGTGTTGAATGTATTAGTTTACTGTTTTTATCAAGTTTATTTGTGATTGTAAGCCACCTTGAGTGCCAATTTTCTTTGTACCCCTTGAGTGCAGGGTACAAATCAAATCAAGAAATAAGGGCATAAACGCACATAAGATCTCTTGCTTGCTTGCTCTCGCTAATGCACACACACACCCTCCTTGCTCACTACTCTCCTCTTAAAAATAATTCAAAACCTCAAAATACTCAAGTCTCATGGTGTTCTATTCCTCCAGCTGCTGCATAGTCAGAGAGACCCTCTTTCATCATTTATTTACAGTGGTGGAGGATCGTTTCCTGAACTCAATAGAATTACTTCAAAGTAGACATGTATAGGATTACAGCCTAAATTACATGTTAAATTCAGGATTACCAAGTATAGATCCTAATTACCAAAAACACTAATGATCTTGTTCTTTCTCAGTGTGGAATATAATGATTTTATTTTAGAATTCCTGTTACAGAATTCTTTTCTACATTATCACATTTAAAAGATTTTGAAGAATGATGCACAGAGCATGGCTTGGATGTAAAGCCCTAACAGTTGACCTGAGTGCTGCATGTGTTGCTCTCAAACTAATGGAGTATGAGCCAAGGTTTGACAAATTATCAGCATGCATGCAATAGTAAAAATCACATTAATTGTGCAAAAGCATGCCCAATGCAACTTTACCTAATGCAGTGTTTGCAGTCCAAGACATAAAGTGTTTAAAATGCGTTAAGCACGTTTAGTTTTCTTGTTTATCTTGCTCATCCTAGTACAGGTTGACTTTACTTTTACTAATCCAACACCTGTAGAAGCAGGGAAAGTAAAGCGTTCCCCATACAATTTCAGTCTGGCATATAATCATATTACAAGTTGAGAATCCCTTATCCAAAAATATATGTGCCTAATTATTTAAAAAGTTTGTGTAAATTCCCTTCAGATTATGTGTACAATGTAGTACTATAATAATTTTTTGAGTTGATTTTTTTTTCAACAAAAAACTGTTTGTATCATTGAAAGCTCTGTTATTGTGTTTTTCTTTAAAGACAAAAGATGTTAATTAGTTTGGACAACTGTATGAGTTGTTTTTCTAAAACTAAAACCTCGGTATTCAGGTTTAATTGCAGTGTTGGCACTTTGAAATAAATAAGTTGGTTTTGTGTTGCAGTTTGGGCACTCGGGCTCAAAAAGGTTCGCCATCACTGCTGTAGACCAAAGGTTCCCCATCCTTGGTCTGCAGCTATGCCCTATGCTGTAACCACATCTGCTTCAGTCAGGAACAAGCACCTGCTGGATTTATATTAGTTATACTTAAAATGTATTACTTCTGGAATTTATATTAGTTATACTTAAAATGTATTACTTATTGGAAAGTGGGGGGGAGATAAACAAGGGCAGACAAGTCACCTACTACAGAAGAATACTTAATAGAATACGTAATAGAATACTTTTTACCTGAGAGCACCTAGAACTCTCATGTAAAACCTTCCTTTTCAGAGGCCTTGGATGCAATGACTATAAGGAAGCCCCCATCCATCTTAACAAGCAATTCACAACAACACTAGACTACCAAACCAAAGCCTGGCACTAGCTCTACAACAAATCCTAGCTATGTCCTAATTTCTACTTGAGCACAAACTATGGGAAGGAAGCTACTAATTAAAGGCACAGTAGCCATGAAAAGCCTCAGTAGCCCTTAGCAGTCCACACTGGACAGGCTAGCACTGCATTTGCATTTTAAATATCACAAATCAGATCTGAAAGAAAGACAGGAAAATAACACAGAAAATACTGGAATTCAAATAGTTGACAACAATGTTGTCTTGATGCTCTGTAAAAAGTGAGTGAACAGAGAATGGTAATTCCAGATGTTAACTATTCATCTTTCTATGCCTATTCATCACCTGGAGTGGCTCACACTACAGTGACTGGATCTTGTCCACATGATCTCTTTTCCATACCACAAAGAACAATCATGAAATGCAATAAATTAATATAATTGTAGATATTAGGTGCTAAGTATGGGTAACTATGAGAGTAAGGTCAATTTCAGTCATTACACAGTCAAACATGGGTTTGTCACTAAATTTATGTTTAAATGGGAGCTGCAGCCATTCACAGTTTCCGAATGAGTGCATGGATATGATGCACGTTTGTCATGTTAATAGTTTTACATGATTTGGACTACACTTAAAAACATTGGATGTGTATACCTAAAAACGTAATGTGCAAAGGGCCTCTAAAATAATGGGTATCAGTGGGCTGTTTGACATGACAGCCCACTGTGGGTTATTTAGCATGTTCTAAATGACCCATGCGCACGCACACACGTACATTTTAGTGGCTGGTAAGAACATAAGGAGAGCCATGCTGGATCATGCTGAAGGCCTTCTCTAGTCCAGCATTCTCTTCCCACAGTAGTCAACTATACATATGGAAAGCCAACAAGCAGTACATAAGTGCAATAGCACCCTCCCACTTGCGTTTCCCAGCAACTGGTACTGGGAGTCCTACTGTCTCTGGTACTGGAGGTAATATATAGCCATCATAAATAGTAGCCAATAATAGCCTTATTCTCCATTAATTTATTTAGGGAGCAATCCTATGCATGTTTAGATGAAAAAAGTCCTACAATTCCCAGTATTCCCCAGCCAGCATGGCTGACTGGGGAATGCTGGGATTTGTAATGCTCTTTTTTCTGTTTAAACATGCATAGGATTGCTCCCATATGATGGCGCGTGAGTGACAGCAGATCCCCGTGTGTGCGAGATGGGAGATTAAAAAATCCTGTTCCCGTGTGTAGACGCCCATAAATCCACACACAGAAGTTCAGATCTTTCTCTCCCTCTCTGTGCAGCGTGCAGCGTTTCGGTTGCAAACAGCCAGCCAGCTCCTGTAATCTGATTCCAGCTGCCAGCTCCCCCGGTTTGTAGATTCTATGTAGCAAGGAAATAACTCTGTAACTCCACAGGTCTATTCTACCTGTTTATTTACTTTAGCAAGTAATATTCTACAGAGTATACATTCCTAGTTACAGTCCATGTGCAGAGTACAATGCATAGCAAGCATTTATTCCAGTGGAGCAAGGTTGGCTTTACTCCACCTCAGCAAAGACGTTACCTGATTGCATAAGTCCAGCAAGCAAAAGTCAGAAGAAAAGAGTGAAGAGAGAGAACAGTTCTGCTCCTCTCTAAAATGGCTCCAGACAGAAAAACAAGTCAGTACGTCACCAGAAAGCATAAACCATGTGACAGGCTCATACTGTTTCCCATACACTCTAGTAACCCCTGCGAGAGCACGAGATTCTAGAAAGACATAACAAAGTTGTTTACCGCCATTCTGTTCCTTCCATGTTGTCAACAATGTGCTCCAGCTTGTGAACGTGATACATATCACAACACCATAATCCCTTTTTAAAACCATCCAATTTGGCAGGAATTGTATCTACCTGAAGAACTCTCAGGACAACACTCTACAATCCCATTTTGGAATGGGTTAATTAAAATTTATTCTTGTACTATAATTGATCTGTTAAAGGGCATTAATAATGCTCTCTACTTCTGTGGGTTATAGATTTCATAGATCATGGAGTTGGAAGGGGCCTAACAAGGCCATCGAGTCCAACCCCCTGCTCAATGCAGGAAACTAGAGGAGGGGTCTCCCATCCAAGTAATAACCAGGCCTGACCCTGCTTAGCTTTCCATGCTCAGACAAGCTGAGCCAGCGTGAGCCAGTAACACTTGGAGGTTTATTTTGAGTTTGTGGTGATGATTACTTTTTGTTTTCAAATGTCCTGTTCTTCAATTGAAACCACACAACTGGAGGATACATCGAAAAAGCTATGTATTTCTAAAGACATAATATAATTTGATGAATTAAAAGATGAATGGGGCATAATAAGGGTTGATAATTTCACTCAGAGCATGGAGAGGGTGGAAATAAACCTGTCTCAAAGTAAAACAGCACAGTAATTAATTCAAATCTGTTGGGACTTGAAAAAGATACTAGGAGAGGATATATTGTTGAGTATTATCCTTCCTATCTCACGTTAGTGAGATCAGCAGAGTAGAGTCCCTTTCCAGCTTAAAAGAAGCTTAGATTTTGGCTAGTGTTAGCCAGTTAGCATTTGGTAATCCAGGATGCTTTAAGGCAGACTGGATTTCCCTGGTTGTGCCCCTTTTTCTCTCCCTCAGAACAATAATCAGAGACACAGTCTTGTAAAAGTTAAAAGTAACATTTACTCAGATTATGCAGTTTCATTCAGGCAGGCTTAAAAAACGCTTCTTACAGTTGCTTACAGTACATTTGTAGTTACTTGGGGTCTGAACTTGTGGAGTTCAGACCAGCAACTCTGGTTACATGCTGCTGCAAGGACCATGTGGAGACAACAACAGAAGGTGCTACATTCACTAGAGTCTGAAAGAGGAAGAAGCTGAGAGCTACGCCCACTTCCTGTTCAGGCTGTTAATGATTCAATGAGTACCTTCTAGGAAAACCACCCTAGAAGGTATCAGTGATCTTAACCATTTCACCCAATTACCTGGTGAAACATGAGTCATAGGTTTTGACTGCAATTTTAATTATCCAACAAAATTGATAGGTAGCAGGTTTAAAAAACAAAAGGAGGTACTTACACAACACATAATTAACTAACAAAATCTATTTACATAGGATGTTCCAATGGTTATTAGCATTAGTGGTGTTAAAAAGGATTAGGTAAATACATGGAGGATAGGTATCTGCAGCTAATAACTGTAATAGCAGGAACCACAGTGTTTTTGTTGAGATATTGTGTTCCAAGTGCTTAATTCAAAAATAAGAATGCTGGAGCTCAAATCTGTCTGGGCATAATGCTCTCTGACCTGGAAGATGTTTCCCACTAATTGCTGAGGGAAAGGCATGTAGTCCATGCTGAAAGGAACACAGTTCTTTATTATAACTTTCTTTATTATCATTTCACATGTTCTCTTGACCAACTCCAGGGCTGAAAACAGATTTCAGAGTTTAAGCCTTAGCTAAAGCTTCATATTTCAAGTTTAAGCCCTATCAGATGTTGTGGCCCAATAATTGGGAATAGATATCCACATCATGCTGTGTTTGTGAATTGTCACAAGATTATTATCGTTTTGGTCTTTAAAGGGTTATGCTTTAATCTAGCAGTGCCCTGCATGAGCACAAAGCAAATGGGGGGGGGGTCATTTCCACTGAACCCCTCCCAGCTTACATCAAACATCATTCTGGAGGTTTTCCTGGTCTTCAGGAGTGGCTTTCTGCAGGTTTCCCAAACAGGCATTGAGGAGACCCATACCTGCTTAGCTTCAGCAAGGTAGCTGTCCCATGTGACCTCAGACCATACCCTAGGGCCTAATTTCTGTCAATTATCTCCTGCACTCTTTACATCCTTCACTTTTGACAGCTCCATGTCATCTGTTTTTCAGTCATTACAACATCTGATTTGACTTCCTCATTTCTGGCTATTGTACTTGTGTCTTGTAGTCTAAACCCATTTGTCACTCCTCCATTCATTAGATTTAAACTTTGAGATTTTTTTAAATTCTCATGCCTTTTAACATTTCATGACCTTTTTTATTCCTCAAATAGTTAAAATTACCATGAAGTTGGGAGCAGTTATTTCATCCCTTTAAACTGGTTTAGGCTCATTACCATACATAGGACTACACCGCACTAAGAACCCATACTAATCACATTTTAACCAACCTTTTGTGCTCACAAGCAGGTAGGGTCTACAACTGCAGCAGAATGAACTGGAAGAATGAACTGTACCATTTCAGGTGGTAGGTACCACTTGGAATGCTCCCCCTCCCACATTTAAAACACACAACCCTCCAAATAGAAAGCTAGCACATCAGGAAGAAAGGATCTAGGCCAGCTTTTAGCCTGCTGTACTGATTTTCTGTTTGCAGGGAGTTTTTAATTTAGATGAGCTTTCAGAATGGGATCTCCCACCTGCAATGTGAAGTCCATTATACTTTCTCATTCCATTATATTACCTTAACCTGGGCTACATATGCAGCAGAATGAGGTGGTAATGAGATAGAAGAGTTCTGAGATGGTGAAATGGACTGTAGCAGTTCAGACTGCAGATAGGGAAGTCACATATTTGAGTATTCCCCCTATGTAAAAAATATCCCTGCAAGTAGAAAATGGATTCAGCAGGAGTGGTGGTATAGTCCATTGTACCACTTCATTCTCCTGTGTGTATGTAGATCTGGCCTCAGAATGGCTATATAAAGGGTCAGCTGGTGTAGTGTAGTTGCCAGGAGACTGACAATGCAATCCTATGAATGTCTACTCAGAAAAAAGTCCCACTGAGTTCAATGGGACTTACTGTCAAGTAGCTATATTTAGGTTTGTAGTCTGAGCTGTTCCTTTTATTATTTTATGTAGGATATCTTATATTCCTCTCTTTGATACAAAAATTCTCAGAATGGCTCCCAATGTAAGATTAGCAAAACGGTAACAAATATAAAAACAATACTTAAGTTTCATCTTTTGCAAATGGCCACTGAAGTAGGGATAGACCCACTGCAGCACAGTCCCCCCCAATCCCCCCTGCTCCAAAAGGATACAGTGGTTGATAGTATGGAAAGCTGCTAAAAGGACCAAGAAGTCAACAGCACAGTTAACAAGCAGTGTCAAGGAAGCTATTAGAGATAAGAAGGCTTCAGAAAATGGAAGTCTTGCCCAAATGAGGAAAACAAAAGGGAGCACAAGCTTGCACAATAAGACAATCTGTTATTGTCTTGCAAGCAGACAATAATAGATGCAAAAAAGCATTTTGAGGAGCATATCGCTAACAACATCAAGGCCAACAATAAAGAATTCTTTAAATATATCAGAAGCAGAAAACTAGCTAGGGAGGCAATTGGACTGTTGGATGACAATGGAGTTAAAGGAGTACTAAAGGAGGATAAGGAGATTACAGAGAAGCTGAATGAATTCTTTTCATCTGTCTTCACTGCAGAAGATCTATGAAAGATACCTGGGCCTGAACGGTTGTTTTCAGGAAGGGAGTCTGAGGAACTAAGGCAAATAGTGGTAACAAAAGATGAAGTTCTCAACTTATTGACAAACAAAGTTAATAAAGCACCAGTCCCAGATGGTATCCAAATAAAGAACTCAAATACGAAATTGCTGATCTTCTAACAAAAATATGTAACATGTCCCTAAGATCAGCCTCTGTACCGGAGGACTGGAGAATGGCCAGTGTAACACCTATTTTTAAAAAGGGATCCAGAGCAGATCTGGGAAATTACAGGCCGGTTAGCTTAATGTCTGTTCCAGGTAAATTGGTTGAAAGCATTATTAAAGATAAAATTAGTAAACATATAGAAGGACAAGCCCTGCTGAAAAAGAATCAACATGGCTTCCGCAAAGGTAAGTCCTGTCTCACTAACCTTTTAGAGTTCTTTGAGATTGAAATGGATCTAGGTAATTGGTGTCACCCAAGAGCATCTGGAGTTGTACCCACTTGAGCACCAGACATAAAAGGGGGATAGTTCTGACTGACCAGTGTTTTAAAATAATCCCAGATAAGCTTTTTTAAGGAGTGGTTTCACAACTTCCTCTTTCAAGGCAGCTGGGAAAATTCCCATTAGAAAAGAGGCATTTATGATTTCCTGGGCCTGCCAGTCAATCCCCATCCTGCTCATTCTAGTAGAAGGACAAGGGTTGAGTAAACAAGTGATAGGCTTCACCCCTCCAAGCACCTTGTCCACATCCTTAGGCTGTAAAAAAATATGAATCAGTCTCAAATCTCACTTCTATCATGAACTCGGTGGTTATCCATTTTAGGCAATCCAATCACTCTCTGTCTCAGCCCCAAATCTACAATGTGATTGTGACTATGGAACCAAGGAGTGATTGTTATTCTGGATCCATTCATTCTTGCAGAGAAAATAAATGTGTTTTAGCTGCTTTAAAAACGACAAGAACAACAACATCACAGGCCCCTCCAAAGAAGCAAATCAAGCTTAAGAATACCTCCATTATCTTTAAAATATTGTTTACATTTCTTTTCTGCTCTATCCCCAAACCTCTGAAATGCTTCTGTCCCTGTTAATCACTCTTGTATCTCCTTACAGATGTGTCATATCTAAATCTATTAGCAATGACCACAACCCATTTTGTGAGGTTTTAACAGGTTTCTTCTAACTTGGGGGTGGAAGTTAATGTAAGCTTGTGAAGAAAGAGGACCTCCTGTTTTCTTTAAGTAGCCTAATATCCTGTGAGCAGCTCCATAATTAAGACTGAGCTGAGTTTTGCATTTAGCACAGAGAATTATGTATAAATAATGTGAAGAATATAGTTATTTTGCATACAGTGATTCATAATAATAACTCTCCATGAGGAGATCTAGCATCCATCTATAAATAAAATCAAGCATTAGGCAAATGATAGAGTACAAAAGACTTCAGAGTAGAGCTGGCAGTGAATCAGACTGTGGTGGCCATAGTTACGATGTATAATGCAAATGCAGCAGGAAATAGGAGTGATTCTTTCACCAGTACACTGGCATTCTCGCTTGGAAGCCAGTAGAATTACATGAGTGTAAGTGAATTGTCCCTTCTTGCTTTGTCCAGCTGTTATTATTGTAGTTGCCAAACTATGTAGATCAATATTTAAATCTAACATGTTATTTCAAATCTTCTAACTATATAAAATGAAGTGGTGGGTATTTATTATTTATTATATTTTTAAATCGCCCATCTGGCCGGTCACCTGGCCACCCTGGGCGATGTACAACAGGATAAAATACAATAAAACACCATTAAAACACAATTAAAACAAACACAATTAAAACAATATAAAAGTTTTTTAAAAAATCTTAACCCACCCCATATGCCCACTTGAAAAGCCATGTTTTTAAAGCCCGGTGGAGGTTCATCAAGGAGGGGGCATGGCTGAAGGTTACTGGTATATGAAGATGTGTGATAAAAACACTAGCCATTTATGGCTCATAATCCACCCTGTAGGCCCAGTCTGCCTACGTGGATCCAGCAGAGCGTGAGTTAGGAAAATACAGCGTCCGTCTCGTGTGTAAACTGGCCCATATAGCTTCACACAGAGATTCACTGTCTCTCCTGCACACAGCTCATACCAAGCGTGTCGGGTTACAGCGTCTGTCTCCAGCTTGCCGCTTGCTCTAGCTCAGCTGTAATTAGGATTTGCCATAGAATACACCACAGGGATTTTCTTTACCTGTTTATTCTATATCCTAAGTTACATAGCATAGCAGCATAGCATAGTCCAGTGGACAAAGCCCACCCTAGCATTCAGAGCATCAGAGAGAAGACATGAAGATGCATACAGAAAGCAATCCTTCTCTCAATGAAGACAGTTACAGTTACAGGGAAACGAAACTTAACAATCATAATACATCATCAGAAAGTACAAACCATGTGACCAGCTCATATTTCTTTCCAGCCCACTTTTCCCATGAGAAGAGAATCGCAGTCTCAGACTCAATAAGATTGTTATTGTAGCCACCCTGTACCTTTCCAAATGAAAACACTTGTGGCACAGCTGTTGTTGTGTTACATGTCCCAACAGTATATACAGACAATCCTTTTAGAAGAGCAATGGGAACGACTTCCTTTTATAATGCTACTGTAGCATATCCCCCAGATTACTCTTGGCAGTTTGATAACTGTACAAGTAAAATTGGGGTCGAACCTTACTGGGGAACTTTTTGGTGTATTTCCTAACCGAAGCTGCTGTGGTCAATCCCAGTACAAGTCAATGGCATGGTGAAACTGATTTTACCATACAGTAAGCAGTGTAGTCAATTTCAATCCTGAAGGAAGCTCCTTTAATGGCAGCACATTCCGGAGGAGGAGAGGGAGTCTTGTACTCCCCCCTTCTTCTTTAACAGCTACATGTGGAGATACATGCTTATGTGGATAAGCACTGAGCCTTTCATATACTTAAAACACCTTTAAAATAGTTTCAAAACTGTTCTGAATACTGGGGAGTGGGGAAATGTGTTGCCTATTAGGACACTATCCAGTAGGTGCCAATGGTCTACATCGAATGTCACATTAGCAGACTTCCACTCATGCAACAGGACTTCCCCTTCTTCTCTTGCCCCCTTCCCACTCCCATATCCCCCCCCCAATCTGCTCCGCAACGTCCCCCAATTCTCCAGAGCAGATCTGGAGGACATGCAAGGAACTGCAGAGGTGGAGTGGGAACCTGTTCCACTAGCAGTGTCTGTTCCTCTGGCAGACAGATGCCATTGGATACAACCTCATGACAGTAACAACAAAATGTACACACTTCTATTCAGTAGTCCTGGTTGTGCCATTGGAAGCTAGTATTTGAAATGCTACAGGAGCTCATAAAACGAGTTTGACCAGATACTATGGCAGAACAGGAAAATTGAGTGTGTATTTGTATACCATGGGTAGTAACAAGTGCTATCTACAATTCTCAAAAAAACAACTATTGTCTCTGCACAGGAAATCTATACCCAAGGCATTTGTGTGTAATACCTTAAGCACATATATAGTAGAATCTATAATACAGCCTATGGGAAACTAGTATTTGATGTTTTCTGTTAGATAATCTGAATTAGAAGTCTAGATCCTACTGCTAGTAAAGAAAGAGTAGCTACACTTGAGTACAGTTCACTAACGGCACAATCCTATGCGTGTTTAGACAGAAAAAAGTCCTACAACTCCCAGCATGCTGTCTAAATAAGCATTGGATTGCACCCTAAGGCTGTAGCCCTATGCACACTCAATAGGAAATTCATATTGAACTCAGTGGGGCTTAATTCTGAGTACACATGTATAGGATTGTGCTGTAAGGTACATTTTAATGGTGCCAGAAACCCAACATGAAAATGGATGGGACTATAAGTTGCAAATGGGTGATATGCAGCCTTCACAGATCAAACTCCAAGGCAGAGCTTTAATATCACTAGTCATTACTTCAGAAGCAATAGTGTTTAGTTCAGGGGTCCCCAACCCCCGGGCTGTGGACCGGTCCCGGTCCTGTTAGGAACCAGGCTGGGACGCGCCATGAGCACCCCACCTGGCTCTTGGGGTGCTCGCGAGCTCCGGCGAGCGCACACACACCCCGCCACTCGTCCCTCTGCTCGCCTCCCAGCGAGCATTTCCGGAAAACGGATGGGAGACCCGTCACATCATTTCCTGGTTCTCTGGCGCTTCACTTTTTACGTAAATACCATAGTAAAGAACCTTAAAACGGCAGCGAATAGCAAATCACGGCCATTTTAAGGTACTTTACCATGGTATTTACGTAAAAAGAGCAGTGCCGGAAAACCAGGAAGTGACGTGACGGGGTCCTCGTAGGTCCTTTCCCCTGCGTGTTTAGGTCGAGTGGCAGCAGGCAAGTCGCCGAGAGTCTCAGGAGGGCCAAGCGGGGCGAGTTCGACTCGCTTCAGCCCCCCTCGAGACTCGGATAAATCCCTGCCCGCACAGCAGGAGGTGAGCGGTGGGCGACCCCCCCCCCCGGTCCATGGAAAAATTGTCTTCCACCAAGCCAGTCCCTGATGCCAAAAAGGTTGGGGACCGCTGTGTTAGAATACTAGAAAAGCTGACATATCCCTGAATAGTCATTCCCCAGAAAGGGGCTAGATAGCGTTTTCTTGACAGGATTGGGATGTTTCTTGACAGCAGTAGTACAAGCCAATCTGTGAAAAATTACAGGGCTCAGTTGTTATTTATATTTTGAAAGTAAGAAATGAACGACATTGCTGTGGAACATGGAAAAACTGAAATGTATCGAATACATAGGTGACTTGATGCACATGACACATCACTCAAATCCACAATAAACCAGTAATCACGCATCCAGTTTATTTTAATTTTTTAAAAGAATAATGTATAAACAAACAGATTTTAAAATGTGAAATGTTTCAAAACATTTCAGAACTCTCATTTGTGACCGAAGCTGGCATTTTATGGCGGCATATATCCCTGTCAAAAAACCCATTTTAAAAAGAAGCCTGAGCTGTCAAAACTCTATGCTCCCATAAAGGGGTGGCTCACACTTTCCCACTTTCCCAAGCACCTAATCTTGAGAAAGGGTGGAAAAGGTGGAGAACACTAAGAACAGTCAGATCCAAACAAAAAAAAATCTAGAGGATCTTGCTGCAAAGGTCCCCCTAGGTCTCTCTTGGCATAGGTCATCCCACAGGGCAACCAAGGCAGCTTCCATTCTAAAACCAGGCTTAAAGCTCAATTGAAATGGATCTAGAAAATCTGTTTCACCAAGCGTGTTGGTTAGGAACTACCCGCTCTACTTGCCAGCCCCTTTCACCAGCCAAAATCCCCTTACGGCTTCTCTTCTCCGTTGACAGCTCGTCGTTTGACAGCTGTCAAATGAGAAGCAAAGCAACAAATTAACCTATTTGTAGCCTTGCTTTGTCAATGTCCATGGGTTGTGTCTCCTGTACTTTGGCAGTAGACACCATCGAGGGCATTAAAGAGTCGAGGCTGCACATTTGGGATAGTCGGAGTTGCGCACTTGCCCGACTCCGAAAATCCAACACTTTTTTTTTTAAATGACCAAAAAATTTGCGCAAATATTGGGCACAAAAAATGATGGCAAACCAGTGATAGCTGCTCCAATGTGCCACTTGGGCACTTTGTAGGGGTTGTCACTGGCTGTCATTTCAGAGATCACAAAAAGTGATCTCTGAAAAAATAAAAAAGGGTAAAAAGGAGGGGGGGGGAAGCCACAGCAACCGCAAAAGGAATCACAGTTGCAGTGGTGAGGGGAGATAAGACGGGCCCTGCTGTAAAGTTCCCTGGGATACCAGTGGGAGGACCGAGGGGGAAGGAGAGCGGGACAACCCATGATGAACCCGTGTGTCTGTCAGACACACCGTGGGTTATTCCATGAGCAACCCACCCTGCGTAGCTTATTTGCAGGATGGGTTGTCATGTCGTGCAACTGCAACCGGTATTTGCTACTCACAAATGGTATTTTAAAATTGGAGGATTGAGTGAAAACTACGGCCTTGTACTTTATTGTTGAACATTTGTTACAAGAAGTTCCAGCAAAGAGCCCAAACCATACTCGCCATAGCCATTTTCTCTATACACCTGTGGAACACTTACATAGAGCTCCCTGGAATAATTGATAAAGGTATGTCTGAAACATAAGTTCAGTTATGTTAGACAGTGAGTACCGGTAAGCCCTTTATAAAAACAGTGACCACCATTTGTTGTTATTGCTTTAAAAATCAAGGTTGGAGAAATGAAATCATTACATCTGACTACAGATTGAGTTTTGCAACCATTACTCATGATAAAAGGGTACTCATAAGCAATTCTGTTCACAGAATTACTGGAATAAATGGGCAACTGTGAGCAACAGATAAACTGCAGATAGTGATGCTGTGGCTGCTGTTGTGGAGGACTACCTAGAGTGAGGTGGCGTGGGAACAGCATTATATCTAGCATGCTTACCTCAGCCAGGGACTGGCCCAGTGCATAGCATGTCAAAACTCATAGTAAGATAGTGACTGGGTGGTAGATAGATGATGAAATTTGCTTTGCACAATTCACATGGAATGTCTCATGATTATTTAATAAATGTGTCATGAAACTGACCCTGATGTAGTTCTGTGCTTGGCTAATTTCAGCTTTGTACAGGGTGCTTCTGTGTTCTGATGCATCCATAGTAGGTATCCATGAGCCAAGGCAGGCCAGTGATTGCAGCACCATGGAAAGCTTCAAGTGAGCAACAGGGTCACTCTCCCCCTAGGTCTCTCTTGGCATAGGCCATCCCACAGGGCAGCCAAGGCAGCTTCCATTCTAAAACCAGGCTTAAAGCTCAATTGAAATGGATCTAGAAAATCTGTTTCATCAAGAGTGTTGGTTAGGAACTACCCGCTCCACCACCTTTCCCAAGAAGGGGAGGTTTGTAACTGGCCTACAATTGTTCATATCTTCAGAGTCACCACCACTAACAGTACTGTCTCAAATATGGTGCCTTGATTGAGACAGATGTGATTAACTTTATCTTCAAAGTGTCTCGCAAACCCGTCACAGCATGCTAGGAAGGGTCCCACCATCCTTCTCTCTGGGCCAGAATGTAACAGGCCTCTAATCATCCAGAAAAGTTCTCCTGGACAACAGGGAGAAGATGCAGTGATGGAGGAAAATAACTTTTTGCCACCATCACCACTACATAATAGACTAGAAAATGAGCTCTAATCTGTGTTTGATTAGATTTGATTTGAGTTTTATTTATTTATTTAATTTATTTATTTTTATACCGCCCAATAGCCAAAGCTCTCTGGGCAGTTTACAACAATTAACAAGACAGTCCCTGCCCACAGGCTTACAATCTAAAAAGACACGACACACAAGGAAAAAGGAATGGGGAGGGAAGAAGGGGGAATATTAATACTCCTGTCAGGGCTGGTGGAATGGCCCTGTGCTCCCTCTCTTCTCCCTCTGCACAGCCTGCTGGAATGGCTGGCGGTGGTGACAGTAGAGGGAGGAGGAGCCTTCAGGAGGGCACCTTTCAGCAGGGCTGGTGGAATGGCCCTGCGCTTCCTCTCATCTTCCTCCTGTCAGCCTGCATTCTTCTCCTGCATTCCAGCCATCTCTTCTGATGCTTTATCACCCTTAACTCAGGTGTATCCTAAAGAACTACCTGGGATCTGCTGAGAGGGAGAGGGTACTTAGATGTGATTGATCATCACTGTATTCCACATAGCGACCAGGACATCAACAGAAGCACCAGCCAGAAAATCCCACTCCTAGAATCCATTGGAATCCAACAGCCTCTGCTGGCAGACTATTGTAATGGGGGGTTGGTTAACCCTTTTCCTGCACACTCTTTTTCAGATCCAGTTCCCCTTTCCTCTTGAGCAGTATTATGGGAACAATTTGGATTGCAAAAATGACTCCCCCGATGCTGCAGTCCTGATCCATATGAGAGGTCTTGCAACTGTTTTTGCCATTTAAAAGAACCTGCAGAAGATCTGATCATGGATTTTCTTGCTGTCTTATCTGGTTTGGCCCTCAATCATGACTAAGTCCCATTTAAAGCAATGGGACTAAAGCCAGTCATGACTAACTTGTTCTTTTGGGTCTAGTGGAGTTTAAATCAGGATTAACTAGATTGGGACCTTTATGTGCATTTGCTTTTATCCTGCACTTATAGATTATAGATCATAGAGTTGGAAGGAGCCTACAAGGCTATCGAGTCCAACCCCCTGCTCAATGCAAGAAACTAGAGGAGGGGTCTCCCATTGAAGTAATAACCAGGCCTGACCCTGCTTAGCTTTCCACACTCAGACAAGCTGAGCCAGCGTAATCCACAGACCTAATTAAAAGCAACTTTTAATTAGGGCTGTCATCCAATTAAAGAAATCCTAGTTGATTAATTCTGTGAGTTTCAGTTGGTTAATTGATCAATTAAATCTGTGTTAATTTGCATATGTTTAAGAGCAATATTTTTAAGGGTAAAAACACCTTTTGTTTCTAGATGTTGCATGCACATATTGCCACAGACACCATCTTAGAGACATTCCCTTGCATGTTGGACAGAACAGAAATGCCTCTTCTAAGACACACTTGCTACTGACAATTTGTGTAACTACTCATTTTAAAAGTAATTTCAAAACATTTCTTAAACATCTGCTGCCCAGTTCATCAGGGGCACCTTTTTTAATTGATCGAAAGGTTTTCAGTGATTGATCAAACTGATTAAATAACCTTTAATCATTTACATGAGGTTGGATCCAGAGTTCCATGAGTGGAATGGAGATTGGAGGGCCCTGTAACATAATGGGAGGTAAGGGGGGGGGCACTGCAAGGGAGAAGGGAATGAGCAAATATTGCCTCCTGCTCCCTTGTGTTCAAAAAGGCTCTACTAGATCCAAGCCCCTTCTGCCAGCAGAAGGGACCATTCTGCGAATGGAAGGGCTACTACACTGGATCCAAGCTATGACATAAAATTGTGAGAGTTGGACTGACCCGGGTTCAAAAGCTCCCCTAGCCAATGACCCTCAGTCCCAGTCACGCAAGCGGAAGGAGGAGATAACAGCAGTTAATAAAGATTAAAGAGTTTATTTGTAAGACCCAATTACATGGGATTAAGGCAATCAATGCATCTCTACTCACTACATCATAGCAGACTCAAAACCTATACCCCAGTGGTAAGGCTAGATGAAGTGAAGTCCAAGACAATACATGTCGAGACGAACAAGCAGCAGAGAGAGATGAAGAGGAATGACGGAAGTGTGAAGCTATCAGCAAATGTGCCAGCTTATATACCCCAGACCCTGCATCTATGAATAGGATATTACTCACCCAGTTGCACAACCTACTCATCAACATGTTTACCCCAAATCTGTTCAAGGCTGCTGAGTCATGTCACCTTGAGACCATGTCTCCTGACCAAAGGCCTTGTATACTTGAACTCAAGTAACAACCACCAGGTCAGGTGATAATCCCGATGTCAGGTGGTAATCTCGTTCTGCCTATGCAAAACCTAACATCCCCCTGCTTTTGCATTTGCGTAGAACGTGGTTATTTACCTCATACAACAGCAACAGTTTTGTTGACATCCGATGCTGTTCTTTCATCTATGGACTTTGATAAAAAAACTTTTGCAGGAATGATTTTACCTGTCAGAAATTTGAACCACCATCAAATCACTTCTGATGTATCCCTCCTTATGACACAGTTTTATCTGCAAACCCAAAACGTTGTATATTGCTATCTGCCTGCAGCATAGCAATCCTGCCTTGGTTTCCTGAAAAAACTGTAATAGGTTTTTCACATCAATCCCAGCATCATTTAAACATTTTTTTAACAATTTAAACTATTTAAACAAATGCATTCACTATTCAAGCTTTACAATAGCATAATAGCACAATACATAATACAATGCATTCAGTTCTGCTTCAGTTGAACTCCAACTTTTAGATGATTGTTTCTACAAAATCAATCAAACAAAGTATGATTATAAAAATAACAAACTTCAGGTGTGTTCTTGTTGTTCTTACTATCACAACCACAACTGGCATTTCTGTGAATCTGTAAGCCACCTGTGCTCTGACTTATAACTCTTAGTCTGAAGTGTGATGTTCCTTCCAGATAACACTCAACTCCTTTTCAGAGCTCTCCAAGCATGTCCTGTTGGTCTAACAGTCTGCCCATTACACTGACAGCAATACCTGGCCTTGTTGCTTGTACAGTAAAGCTCAACAGCCCAATGCTTCTGTGTAGCATTCAAACTGCTTTTCCACCAGCATGTGCTTGAAAATCCTCAATTATTTGGAGTTTCTCACTGAGTTAACTATCTCCAAAATTCTCAATCACATCCATGATTTTTCTCTGGTTTGTTGCAGTAAGTACTGCCCTCTTGGTTCTTTTTCCCTCAACTTCTATTTACAAATAAACAGTTGATCCACCACCAAGCAGTTTCAATTCAATGAAATTCCAAACCCTGGATCAATTATATCATATTGCTTTTATCTGTCCAGAAAAAACAATAGATCACCCATCTAAACAAAGTACATACATTTTATGTCTCTGTTCCTCCTGCTTAACAAACAAACATTGATCTGCCTCTCTGTGCAAATCTCAAGTCAACAATGTTTGAGTTCAAAACAGAATTCCAGCCTCCAGCTGATTTCTAGCTTTTCCTAAAGAAAATTTCAGACAGTTTTCCATTTAAAGACTTCCTCTCATTTAAAATGCTTATGTTCCAATATTTCCAATTGTGAAAATATTCTTACATCTTTACATTCTTAAACATCAGTCTAACTGTTTCCAAAGCAAATTGTTGTTGCACTCATTCATGATTATCCTGCCCCTTTTAACTTGAGCAAAAATCACAAGCAACCAATCTTGCTATTTGTCATGTAACCTTTTTCAATCTGGTTAGTTTTCATTTAAAAATCTATCTGGTAACAATGAGTTCCATGGACTGCTGTTTGTTTCACCAGCTTCCATGTTTTGTTCTTTATCCAAAGAAATTCAACTCAGCTTGCATAGCCTAAAGCTATGGTTCAGCTTCTTTAACAGACAATTTTTCACCTCTTTGAAATTTTGAAGTTTCAAATGGCTTTCCCTGCAAATTCATCCTGATATCTCACAGGTTGTTTGACTCACCTGTTCCTTACCTCATCAGTTATCAGGTTCCTGTTCCAATAAATTTGCACCAATGATGAACAATCATTTGTTTAGTCTCCACCAAACCAAATGTGTATCAAAGTTTGTCAAATTTACCTGACTGTCTTTCAGCAAATGCTTTTCTATTCTGACTCTGAGCTTGATGCATCTCCTGCATTAACAGAATTAATTTTGAAAATTGATCTCACATTTTCATTCAGCATTATACTTAACACTTCTAGATAATCTCACTATCCAAGTGTTATTCACGTAAAACCCAATATTCTCATTTCTAGAAAAATCTCATGTAAGCTCCCTTACAGATTTCTTCTATCTTTGAGGTGTATGTACCTACATATCAGATCTAAGATCCTGAAATGTTTCTCCAGAAGATTCCTCCTTCTACACTACTTTCCATAAGATGTACAGTTCATCACACAGAACTAAAACTTCTATCATGTACATAATCAAAACATTTAAGAGCTTCTACCCAAACCTCATTATCCAAATTAGTATCACCTCTTCTGAGTGTTTGTTTACTCTTCCACACAATCCATGTGTTCAATATCACATCCTGTTAGAAATGCATCAAAACATGCACTGAATTGAACTTTCCCCCATATCTGAAAAGAAATAGGTAACATGGGTAATATGCTTGTTTCCCATCCAAGCACAAAACACCTTGACTTTGTTCAATACTCCAGCTTTCTATCTAACATGTACACAACCTGTACCTCGTGTATTGATCAATTAACATCATGAAATAATGTGCTTCTCCTCTAAAAACCATCAGAGTACCCACAAAATCATCATGAACAAATTTATGAAATGAACTGTTTTTTTCAGCTTGCCTTCCAGTTTACCTGTTGAAGCTAACATGCCTTGTTTATGTGCACAAAATTACCTTTCATGTGATAATTACATTTTCCCAATGCTTTCCCCACCAACAGTTTGCATTTTCTTTCACAGGCCTGTGAATCTAAATGATCAAACATTCATGTGATATGCATGCATGTACATGTCATACATATAAGCATTTAACCTTTTATAGTTGCAACAGTACAACTTTCCATTTCTTTATTTACATCATTACAGTATGAAAGAAATAATCCATCTCTTAGCTTTGCCATATAAACATACCTACTTATTCAGTATTTTACATTTTGCTACAGAAAAATCCACAATATACTCAAGTCATATATACATTCAGTACATTTCCTGACATTTCAAAGCATATATTACACTTTCTTGAGTCCAAGTTATCCAACTTTCAAGAAATACAGTTTCAAAAACATGACTGTTAAACTCTTGACCATTTGCATAGTCCTCTTCCTGTTTATTTATGTCCAACACAGAAAGCTTCGTTTAAACAATCCACTGTTTTCTGTCCAAACAAAATAATGTCCATTTTGTTATGTCCTGGGTTAAAACATAAAGTTTTTCCCATCAGCAGCACCCCTGCTGATTTCAAGCTCCTTTCTTCTGTGATCCCACATGAAGAAAATGAAGAACAGCTTCCCATTTTAAGCACAGCTTTCTCTGTTCAAAACTGCTGCGCTGTTTTTAAACCACGCCTCCGCTGGTTTGATACAGCCTCCGCTGTAGTATCAAGTTTCCCGAGATACGTTTGTCACACGTGACCTTGCTTTGCTGCGACATGACGCTCCAGACGCTTTGCCCACGTCAGACGTAATCCACGCATTTGTAATCCAAGCCACTTGTTGATACAATGCAAAAGATAGCTGATCCGCTGCTGTGTGAAGAAAACTGTAAATGAAATATGATCCTCCTGCCTGTAGCCTTGATGAGTAGACACACAGAGCCTCCTGAAGATTATTTCCTTGCCCGATACAGCTCCTTTGCAATCACTCCAGCACGCTGTGGAAAACAAATCCTTGTGTCCAGCGTTGTTCACTTTTCAGCCTAGTAGCTGCCCAAACCGGCACCCCCGTTCACAGTCTGTAGCCTTGGATTTTGCCAAGCCTGGCACCTCCGTTCCAGCTGCTTTCAAAACGAAAAATCCTCCGTCTCTCTGTTTCAGCATTTTTCAGTTGTGCTGCATTCCAAGCCGCTGTTATCAGCATCCAGCTTTAGCAACATCCATCGCCTTCCCCGGTTTGTTTACAAACCGTTCTTACAAATAGTAAACAAATTCTTTAACTCTATAACTGCTGAATTTCTCCAAACTGCGTCTCTGTGGCTTATCTTCCCATCTAAGATAACCATCAGATCGTTATCTGATCCTTATCTGGGCCCATAACCGATGTGAGAGTTGGACTGACCCGGGTTCAAAAGCTCCCCTAGCCAATGACCCTCAGTCCCAGTCACGCAAGCGGAAGGAGGAGATAACAGCAGTTAATAAAGATTAAAGAGTTTATTTGTAAGACCCAATTACATGGGATTAAGGCAATCAATGCATCTCTACTCACTACATCATAGCAGACTCAAAACCTATACCCCAGTGGTAAGGCTAGATGAAGTGAAGTCCAAGACAATACATGTCGAGACGAACAAGCAGCAGAGAGAGATGAAGAGGAATGACGGAAGTGTGAAGCTATCAGCAAATGTGCCAGCTTATATACCCCAGACCCTGCATCTATGAATAGGATATTACTCACCCAGTTGCACAACCTACTCATCAACATGTTTACCCCAAATCTGTTCAAGGCTGCTGAGTCATGTCACCTTGAGACCATGTCTCCTGACCAAAGGCCTTGTATACTTGAACTCAAGTAACAACCACCAGGTCAGGTGATAATCCCGATGTCAGGTGGTAATCTCGTTCTGCCTATGCAAAACCTAACAAAAATAACTAGTATTTGGAAAAAGCTATATAATCATTATAATTCTTATTATTATAGCTTCATATTGTAGCAATGCATATAAAGACCTCTCAGGTATGTATCCATGATTCATTATATTCAATTTGTCATATTTGAATCTCACCCTTTCTTTCAGGAGCTCAGCATGGCATATGTAGGGTTATTTTATTGTAGCCTCACAACAACCTGTGAGGTAAGTCAAGCTGAAATCTAGTGACTTTCCGAAAACCACCCAGTAAGTTAATCACTGAGTGAGGATTAAACTATGTAAATGATTAGATACTGTACAAAGAGCAGCGCCCCAGGTAATTTTTGTAGAATATTACCAATTGCTGTCTCTTGCCTGTATGCACTTTATGTGTGGGGTAAGAAAAAGTGAAGATAACATCTAGAATCAATGGAAATATATTATTAAAATAGCCTGGTACAATGGCCCACACACTTGATGGCCTTTATATAGGCCTAAGTAAATAGACCTGTACAGTGCTTTTTTTCTGGAGAAAAGGGTACCGGAACTCTTGGATTACATTTCCTCCAGAGTAGATGGCGATTAAATTGTAATGCAATTAATAGAAGAAAAGGTGCTGGAACTCAGTTCCGGTGAGTTCCACCAGAAAAAAAGCCCTGGACCTGTACATTTTCCCCACAGATACTTTCAGAGTAAGACAGCAACATCACTCTTTTGAACATCTACTTCTTTCAGTGAATGGCTCTGTTGATAGCACATTAATGCAGAACAAAAAGGGGGGAAATCTGCATCGTTCTGTTTTCTAGCCTTTCAATTTTCTGCAGAACACCATTCTTCCACAGTGGCTACACGGTTTCCTCCCACATACCTGCTAAACATATCTCCTTTGTGGGGTGGGGGAAGGGCTCCGCACTGGGAAATGTCTGCTAGAATTTATATGCTAGTAAAGCATTTAGTAGCTAATGTTCTTTGAGAGTAGCTCATCTAAAGCTCCTGCCTCTCTAGGGCCCCCACAGTTCACCTACCTGGCAGTTGGTTGGGATGGTTTGTGTGACTTCAGCAGCTGCACTCACCTGACCCTACAATTGTAGGCTGAAAAAGGTGGTCTCTAACCCAGAGCCAGTTCATAAGATGAAGCAGCTCATTTTCTGACAGTTTTACGTAATTTGCATTTCTGATTTCTTCCCTTTCAGTTTTGATCATCTAACCTCTAAAGGATATTTAGAACAATCACAAACCATGATCAAGTTTTTTCTGATGGTGAACAAACAAGGACAAACAAGACTCTCTCGTTATTATGAATACATGGACCTTCATAAACGGACAATACTGGAAGCTGAAGTAATCAAACATTGCCTTTCTCGCTCAAAGGAACAAGTATGTCTTTTGTTCCTGTGTAGATGTTTTAGGGCTGAACTACATGTGACTGGGGCAGACTTATGGCTTTAAAATTGGGTCAGCCCCAATCATGGGTAAAGTGGGAGTGTGTGTGTGAGAGTGATTAAAAGTGCAAAAGGGATGTGTGCAGATGGGGTCATAGAATAGTAGAGTTGGAAGGGGCCTATAAGGCTATCGAGTCCAACCCCCTGCTCAATGCAGGAATCAAGTCAAAGCATCCCTGACAGATGGCTGCCCAGCTGCACCTTGAATGCCTCCAGTGTGGGAGAGCCCACTACCTCCCTAGGTAGTTGGTTCCATTGGTGTATTGCTCTAACAGTCAGGAAATTTTTCCTGATGTCCAGGCGGAATCTGGCTTCCTGTAACTTGAGCCCATTATTCCGTGTCCTGCAATCTGGGATGATCAAGAAGAGATCCTGGCCCTCCTCTGTGTGACAACCTTTCAAGTACTTGAAGAGTGCTATCATATCTCCCCTCAGTCTTCTCTTCTGAAGGCTAAACATGCCCAGTTCTTTCAGTCTCTCCTCATAGGGCCTTGTTTCCAGTCCCTTTATCATCTTTGTTGCCCTCCTCTGAACCCTTTCCAGTTTGTCTGCATCCTTCTTAAAGTGTGGTACCCAGAACTGGACGCAGTACTCAAGTTGAGGCCTAACCAGTGCTGAGTAGAGGGGAACTAGTACTTCATGCGATTTGGAAGCTATACTTCTATTAATGCAGCCCAAAATAGCATTTGCCTTCTTTGCAGCCACATCGCATTGCTGGCTCATATTCAGTTTGTGATCTACAGCAATTCCAAGATCCTTCTCACTTGTGGTATTGTTGAGCCAAGTGTCCCCCATTCTGTAACTCTGCATTTGGTTTCCTTTCCCTAGGTGCAGCACTTGGCATTTATCCCTATTAAATTTCATTGTTGTTTTCAGCCCAGCGCTCTAGCCTATTGAGATCACTGTGAATTTTGTTTCTGTCTTCCAAAGTATTAGCTGTTCCACCCAATTTTTTGTCATCTGCAAATTTGGTAAGCCTTCCCTGCACCCCCTTATCCAAGTCATTAATAAAAATGTTGAAGAGCACTGGGCCCAGGACCGAGCCCTGCGGTACCCCGCTCGTTACCTCTCCCCAGTTTGAGAAGGTACCATTGATAAGCACTCTTTGAGTCCGATTCTGTAGCCAATTGTGGATCCACCTGATAGTTGTTCCATCTAGCCACTTTTAGCCAGCTTGCTAATCAGTATATCATGAGGCACGAAAGCTTTGCTGAAGTCAAGATATATTATGTCCACCACATTCCCACAGCTGAACCTCCACCCAATTCCTCTACCACCACCCCCAACCACTTTTGAACCATCTGGGTTCTCTTTCCCTATCAGAACCTGGCTAGAGGGGGAAATGACCTTGAATGGATAGACTGCAGGGGGAAAGGCAGTGGTGGGAAGAGGGTTCAGCATCCTTGGCTGGGCAATCTTTGCCCCTTAAATTGCATCCACTACTTTACCCTGTATAAAAAATTAACTTTCCAAGACTTCACATAAGGAGCCATTTGTGCCTATTTTTTATTGTCTTCTATTCTTTGGTTCACCCTCTCATATTTTAATACTGGTCCATTCTGTACAGAAGTTCTCTCAAGAAAACAATCCTTTTTATATCGCTAGCCAGTTTTTCTTCATCTGCAAACTGTTGCTAAGGTAATAGAAGCAAAATCACTTC
The DNA here is from genome assembly GCA_021292165.1 of Shinisaurus crocodilurus. Taxonomy (NCBI): domain Eukaryota; kingdom Metazoa; phylum Chordata; class Lepidosauria; order Squamata; family Shinisauridae; genus Shinisaurus; species Shinisaurus crocodilurus. The sequence goes on from CM037876.1 coordinate 264,825,219, forward strand.
AAACTTCCTTTCATTTCAGCATGACAGTGGAGTACTTTATTCTCTTTTTGTTGCTGCTAAGATGACTTTGGGAGTGTGAATGTTGGCCGCTGGTATCTCTTCAACACTGGGACAAAGTGTGGCTTTGAGTCAGGTTAGGTCCTTTTAGGATCAAGTTAAATGTGATAATCAACGTGTCATTTACATATAAACAAGGGGTTGGAGCCAGACAGTTCTGCTTAGAGTAGACCTATTGAAATTAATGGAACTTAAGTTAGTGATGACTAACTTAAGTCCCATTGATTTCAATAGATCTACTTTAAGTGGGACTAAATCTGGATCTAACCTAAGGAGTCTGTGTGTTTTGGGGGGAGTTATTTATTTTATTTTTATTTTATTCATTACATTTCTGTACCACCCAATAGCTGAAGCTTTCTGAACGGTTCCCAACAACTAAAACCCTAAAATACAAGGAACATGCGGGGAAGAGGAGCAAAACCTGCACCTTCCCTCACTGCTCTCTATTGTTTTAAGCAGTTTTCTCAGATATCTGCCCAATAATATCTTGTTTGACTCTAAAATTCTGTCTTGATTTGTCATATTGTTTGCAAGCTGCTCATTTTTGGAACTGGTAAACCAAATCAAAATGCAATATTGGCATTGATTTACTTCCATACACCTTGTCAGCTTATTGCATTTGTGAAGGACTGCCAACCAGTCCTTTTCTCAAGACCAGAGGTCAAAGGTGCAAAACTGCCAGCCTTAGCTCTGCCGTCTTGACACGGATTCTCTCAGGTCCTTCCCCTTGTCTATACACTGGATTTAGCACTGAACCACAGAGGAACCACACACTCCGTGTGGGGTAAAACCAGGAAAGTTTATTCAAGGTAAACAGATTACAATAAAAGGTGGGGAATGAGGGAAGAGGGAGAAAGGTGGGGAGACACTTTGCCTAAGCACTTACTCTCCTTTGCTTAGGGGTTGGTGGTTCTCTTGAGGGCTTGCCTCAGCAACAGCCCTACCGCACTTCTTCACGTGCAGACAACAACAACAAAACCCAAAAGCCACGGGCCAGGCAGTATAGATTCTTCCCCCCACCCCTCCTTTCAGTAGCCCAGGTGTCTTTAGCCAATCAGGATGAACTTCATCTGGGCCAGGCAGGCGTGGCTCTTTGCCACATTTGCATGCAAATAGCTGTGGCACTGGGGAGTCAGGAGCCAATGCGTCAGGAGCCATCAGAGGAACTATGTACATTTTGCATTTCCCAGCCCCCAGCTGGGATTATACTTGTTTACACGTGAGGAGGTGTGTGTGTGTGTGTGTGTGTGTGTGTGTGTGATGCAGGAAACTCTGATGCTTTTTCTTCAGAGCGTTCATACCTGCATAAACTGAAAACTGTCCAGAAATATGCTGTTGTGATGAAATAGAAAATCAGATCAATTATTCAATAAGCAGATGTATCAATTTATATCCTTTATTTTGTGTCTTTCTTTTTTTTAGTGTTCCTTCATTGAGTACAAAGATTTTAAACTGGTATATAGGCAATATGCTGCTCTTTTCATTGTGGTTGGAATTAATGAAACAGAGGTATGTGTTTATTTCTTACCAATGCAAAGATAAAGGCAAATATGGCTCTAAGGCAGGGGTGCAGAATTTTAAGGTGGGAGGCCCAATTGTCCCCCACCACCAGGCCTACCGTGGGCCGGATGACATCAGTGGGTGTGGCCATTGTTGTGGAAAAATTGATCTACTGCATTGTGTTTTGGAGAGGTTCTTAGAGAGGAAAGTTTATTAGTGAATTCACGGATGGCATCTGAGCACAGTCAGGAATGCCAACAAGAATGAAAGGGTGACACTTCCACTTATACTGAACAGTATCCCATAGAGATCAGGTAACAATGAGTCAGTACAACTAAACTGAGAGACAATTCAAAAGGAGACACTTAGACAAGAACAAAAGATCAGGTATTGCCCATCTTCCAGCCAGCATGGTAATCAATACAGTCTTTCCCAAGGTGATAATGGCTCACAGTACTTTTAGCATAAGAAGGGAAGAGGCTAGGCAAATCAATAGATGAGTGATTTGCCCTCAGAGTTGTTCTTTGGAAAGGCAAGGCAAGGGTCTGACTTGTCAGGGCATGTTTCTGGAAGGTAGAAGGAAAGGTCTGACTTGCCCTTCCAGGCCTTTCTGTTTAAACTGAAGCCTGGACAAAATTTACTTCTACACCATGCTCACTGACATCATTGTCCTGCCTCCTGCTATTTCCCCCCCTTGTTTTTCCATGCTTCTCCCATCATGTAGAAAGGGACTCCCGGCGCTGGGCAAATCCCTGGCCTCGTGTGGCTCCCTCAGGGATGCCGCACACAGCACAAAGCAACTCAACCTACACCAGAAAGAGCAGCTGCCTGTCCAGGCACGGGCCAAGTCTTTGGCTTCATGCAGCACCCCTATGGACATGTACATAGCAACTTGGCCCTGGCAGTCGTTCTTCCCGGTGTGGGCCAGGCCCTTAGCTTTGTACAGTGCCTTTATACGTGCCTGTTGCTTCACTTTCCTCCTAATTTTCATGTGTGATCTAATACTTCATCTTGTGTCCTTTCCTCTAAGCACCATTTATCTCTCCTAGCAGATAACCACTGCAGCATAAGGGAGAAAGGAAAGGCCACATTTGCCTCAGAATTGCAAGAGCATTCATCACAATGGTGGCATCCTCTGTCCCGCTTCCAGTGATGAGCTCCACCTAAGGGCAATCAGCGTTCACCTTCCTCCAAGCCATCTATGCTGAAATATACTCCCATCCCATCACCCTATTCCATACAACCCCTTCTCCCTAGCTTGATCCCTGCAAGATCAAGAAGAGGAGACTGAGGGGAGATATGATCGCACTCTTCCAGTATTTGAAGGGATGTCACACAGAGGAGGGCAAAGATCTCTTCTCGGTCATCCCAGTTTGCAGGACACGGAATAATGGGCTCAAGTTACAGGAACCTAGATTCCACCTAAACATCAGGAAAAATTTCCTGACTGTCAGAGCAATAAGACAATGGAATCAACTACCTAGGGAGGTTGTGGGCTCTCCCACTCTGGAGGCATTCAAGGTGCAGCTGGACAGACATCTGTCAGAGATGCTTTGACCTAGATTCCTGCATTGAGCAGGGGGTTGGACTCGATGGCCTTGTAGGCCCCTTCCAACTCTACTTTTCTATGATTCTATGAAGATCTCTTCCTACTCCTAGAATGTCAGGGGATAGAGCTTTGCCCTGTTTGGAAGACAAATACTTTGTTTTTTAAGCTGTAGTGCCCAAGACAGCAGCTTGTGACTAGTCCTAGCAATTTCATAGGACTAGGCTGCGAAAAATATATAATTAATAGATGTACACATGCCAGAAAAACCAATCCAAAGGTTTAGGATTGTTAGATCCGAGGGCTAGAAAGGAGGACAATTGAGTGCTACTAATCTTGGTACAAATTCCAATAGCATAGCGGTATCAGTCTCTTGCAGTAAAACCAAGAGTCCTATGGCACCTTAAAAACTAACAGGCTGATGTGAGCTTTCGTAACCAAGAATCTACAAACAGATTTGACTAGAGACCAGGGTTTAGTTCTGCAATTAGTTCGTATGTGGACTATGCAAATGGAAAATTGCCTCGATCCATCTACATCTGTTGGCTTGATTGTTTCTCATTAAGTTCAGTTGATTGAGTTGTGTATGGTACCGCTGATTTCAGGATGTGTTTATTCCATGATTTGCTATTTCATGTGAATATTTGCCAAAAAATATTCACAACCAGATATATACAGACACACACAAAAACACAACCACACTCATTTCCATTGTTTGGTGTCCACGCATCTGATGGAATAGGCTCTTGCCTATGAAAGCTGATCCTGGAATCAGTTTGTAAGGATTCACTGCTTGACCCTGAATAAAATGAAAGTTACTTTTCTATTACAAAACACCTTCAAGAAAAACCTAAAACTGCAAATGCATTCCGAACCAAAAACCTTTGCATGTATTTCTTGAACAATGGTACAAAGCTGACCACTAAGCCTTGTTAATTTACAACTATATAACACTGTATTGTTTACACTGTTTCAATCCTATACGTGCCTCCTCAGAAATAAGTTCAATTGAATTCAATGGGGCTTCCTCCTAAGTAGGTGGGTATAAGATTGCAGCCTTAGTATGAGGATATAGGAAGATGCACACTGGACAGTTTTGTCTTCTCTCTTTCTAGTGTTGCTCCTTTCTGCTTCTCTCTGTCTTGGCCCAGCCTTGCCCTCACAAAAAAAACAAGTAGCCAAAAAATTTTTTTAATGACCATGACTGATAGGTCAATGCAAGGTTTGATGGTTACTGGGCTGTAATCATCATCATCATCATCATCATCATCATCATCATCATCATCATCTAATTTTGGGATGTTTTTAAAGCATCATTTTTAATCCACCTTGCTATATTGTCTTTCTGTCTTAACTTCTCTGCCTTGCTTGGTCCAACTCCACCACCACATAAGCACAGACCAACAATCCTATCTAGCCTGTGTATTTGCATATGTGACTTTAGTCATAGAAACTGAAAGCCCAGATTTTTTAACAAACAAGAGTTATTAGTTAGATGGACAGAGCCATTTTCATGAGATGAAAAACTGAAATTAATGCCTATGTTGGTAAGTAACTTCATTTTTATAAGGCTGTACATGTGGACAGTACTTTTATGGTGATACTTAATTGTAACTATGTTATTTTTTAAGTTAGAGAGAAATTTAGTATTTTATTATTATTAAAAAAAAAACAATTTAATAAAAATCCATGTTGTTATTTTTTTTAATCATTGGTTTTTATCCACTGTATTTCTAATTTTATCTAAAACTTAAATTTATCACCTGTAAGCTTTATAAGAAATGCAAACAGTTTAGCAGACCTGGTCTCTGGTTCTTTTTGATTATTTTCAAATGAATTCCAGAACGAAATGGCTGTATATGAACTGATTCATAATTTTGTGGAGGTGTTGGACAAGTATTTCAGCAGAGTGGTGAGTATGATTTGTAACCAAATAGAAACATCTCCCTTTTTCAGAAATGGTTGGCAAAATTAATTACACTTATTACATTTTAGATGCATCTGTCTGAAAAACCAAGATACCTAAAACACCCAGTGTCATGTTTTTCTGTACAGGGCACAACTCCATTGAAACTCGTGGGAGCTGCCATGACTGTCAACCTTTAGGTTGTGCCTTAGTGTGCCCTTTCCTTAGCTTATGATTTTGCTGATCTCTTTTCGTCATTGGATATAGTCCAGCAATGTTGAGAATATAAGAAGAGCCTTGCTAGATCAGACCAAAAGGTTATCTAGTCCAGCATTCTGTTCCCAGAAGGTCAACCAGATGCCTATGGGAAGCCCACAAGCAGGACATGAGCACAATAGTGCCCTCCTGCTCATGTTCCCCAGAAACTGGTGTTCAGAGGTATAGTAGTAATCAAAATAAAAAATAAAAAATAATCCTTGCTAGGATTGTTATGATCCATAGATAATTCTAGCCAGCAGTAGGCTTTCACATGATTTGTATGCATACATGTGCTAAATAAATAGTTGGAATTGTTAACTTTACTGCCAATCTCCTGTATAAGGGGGGTTGGCTTCAATTCCACCCCCAATGCCCAATCTGCCTAAACAAGTGATTTGCACTGCACATAAAATCTTGATTCAGAAACAACATGTATCTTCAGGCTTTGGATGCAGAAATCTAGGAAGGGGCACTCCATGTGTTTTCCCAAGCAGGATCCCGTAGACCTGTGCACAGAAGCCAGATCAAGGTGTCAATATTTAGCCTCTTGGAGTGATTTATATCAAAAGTTCTACAAATTACAAAGCCACTGCATATTAAATAAGTACATACGTAGATGGTCCCCATATATTTATATATTTACACATGTATGGAATTCTAGTTTTGTAGCTGCCTTAGAAATCAAGGGGAATCTGAGCAAAGGTTGAAACAGAGATTGATGACTTACTCCCAATTTACAAATTCTTCCGTTGGATATCAGATATTAAGGTTTGATATCTGAATGTAAGCTCTGCAAATGCCATTAGATAAATATAGCACTTTGAATCAATTTTTGAAACTCACAAATCTAAAAATAGTGAGATGACAAAACATCTCTCTAGCAGAGGACAGATGTTATTTTCTTTCCTACAGGTTGTTCCTTCCTCCTCATCCATTATTGTCCTAGCTTGGGGCATTGCCACAATTCTGCATATATGTTGTATTAATTTAGCACAGAGACTAATTGCTTTCATTTTTGTGGTTTCCTCCAGTGCATTTCTTTGAAACTAACAGTCTAATATATCAGTAGTCGTTTATTTATTCTATGTGTTACATGCTATTAAAATAGAATCATGCACGATATGATCCGCCCGACTTTTCATCTCTCCCAATTTTAACAAACTAGCAGCTCTGAGCGAGGTCAGTCCCTACAGGGTATGCTACTGGTATGTTGCTATTAGACTGCATCTTTTAGCCAATAGATAATGTTTCAGAAATAGATATGTAACATGTGTTGAATCTACTATAATCACAAACCAGCCAAGACAAGTATTAGGAGAAGGTGCTTAGAATAAGGCATGCAGATTTTTAGAAAAAAATATATATGGTGTTTCCTTATATGGATGGTGACTTCACATATGCACGCTGGGGTTTTCTACTCTGTGCATGATGGTCCCTGACATGCAGAGAGGTACATGTGCAAAGGGGAATGCTATGGCTATTATTATCATTGCATATTCACATAACACACCAACAAAAATGTGATCAGAACAGACATAAGTCAGAATTTGTATATTCCTACAATTTGGCACAAGTGCAAAAAGTTTTATTTTGGGGGATTGAATTCGGCATCCTGAGGCACTTGGCTTTCATTTAAAACAATAACACATAATGTTTATATAGAGGGTAGTGTCCAGACTTCCCATGAGCAGAGTTCCATTCATGGGAGGCTCCCTTGGAGGAAGGGGGAGGAGACAATGATTGCTGATTCCTCCTTCTCCCCTGCAGCATCAAGTGTCACCTCTCATGCTGTTCAGGATGGTCCCCTGACCCTCTGGAGCAGCTTTGGGGGGGGGGCACAGGGAGTTGAAGGGAGCACAGGTGAAAATCGTCTCCTCCAGTGGAGCCTTCACTGGATCAGGTAACCTTCTGCAAATGGAAGGAGCCATTGCATTCATGCTGGGACATGTCTGGATCCAACTCACAGTCCTTATGCCTGCAAAAGATAGTCTTGAAAATATGAAAGCAATGTCTGGTAGGATCTGCAAACCAAAAGAGGGGCACTTAGTAGGATTTCCTGTAGTCAAGGGCTGCAATTCTCTGTATAGTTCATTGCCTCATCCCAGGCATGGCAGAAGGCCCAATAAGAGTTGTACAGAAAATGGTTGTAAAGGATGAGTGGGTATATACAAAACATGGTGATCTCTCAGGTCAAAAAGCAGCATACAAATATGTTTTATAAATAATACTAATGGTAACACAGTAGAATAATATGAGTCCTATAATCTTGCTGAAATGGCCTTTCCTTTTTACCTTTCCAGAGTGAATTAGATGTATCCTTTTCCGTACCACCAATTTATTTACTCTTCTTTATGTTACTGTTACTTCCTGCCTCTGCCAGGCTTCTTGGCATACATCTAAATTAAAGTAGTGCTGTGGCCTGCAGGGGAGACCAAACCAGAATATGAGGACCAATGGTTTGAAGTATCTGAATAGTAAAAGTGTGGAGGTAAGTTGTTAAAGGTCACATACATTTTCCACAAAGAAAAATGGTGGCAAAATTATAGATGAAGGGAGGTTTTGCTGTTTGGTCTGAAGCTGCAGGGGGCACCATTCTTGGCGCCCACCAGGCTCCCTGCCCCTCCTGATTCTTATTCTGTTTCTTAAGATTTTGTAAAATTTATATTTTTAACTGGGAGGCTGGCATGCTGCAAAGGGAACTGTTGGCCTTAAGCACCATCTTTATTTGGGTTGAAAGGAGAGGTTTTGTGTTTTGGAGCTCAACTCACCTCTACCTTGTACTTTGGTTCTAGAGTGAGATATTTTTCTTTTAGCCTCCCAGTTTGGCTTCTGGAAAATGAGTGTTCCGTGACCAGCCTTGTCCACCATGGCAGCCATCTCATGAATGGGCAAGCCCTCACCCTCATAGCAGCAATTTTGTGAGAGAATCCATGACATTCTCTCAAAATTCTAAATGTGCCCAGGGTTGGGGACCCCAAAGGTATAAAAATTGCATCTTGCTATAGCTGCTGCATGGATAAGCTTGATCAGGTTTCGATAGGTACATAAACATGGTAGTTGTGGTAAAGGAGCTTGTACAAAGGATGATCTCTGTCCTCAAATAAGTGGTAACTAGCTCTGAACATGAACTGCAAGATTTACTCATTTTATTAATTTTTCTGAATTATGCAGTGGCCAAATGTGTATTCCGAGGGTGGCTTACAAGGGAGTAAAAAAAGAAGAAAAGAAATATTACAAAATATCTGAAACAATAATAAAAGACAGCATAGCACAGTATAAAATTCCAGTGCATTAAAATCACAGCAGTTCAGAAGACTCAAAAGTTTTTAGAGTCAGGAATATTTCAAAGCCTGGAAAGTCTTTGCCTGGCACCAAATGATAGCAAAGTGGGTGTCACATGAGCCTCCCTGGAAAGGGCGTTCCACAGGCAGGGCACCACCATTGAAAAGTTACTGTGCTTTAGCAGATTTGCGCAAATCTCCCCCAAAGTTAAAGAAATACATAAATAATAGTATACCTGACAAGTTCTAGCTTTGCGCAAGGAGAAGTGGGTGGACTTGTATGAAGCTCTTTATAACAACTGCAGTAGGTGCTGATTTCAGAGAGAGATGAGTCATTAAAAAAAAGATTAGAAAAACAGTGAGAAATTATCACAGTAGTTTCGTGCAGTAAAACCATGATCTGGAGTGGGAGTAGTTAAAAATAAGTGGAATTTCTTTAGTTCAAGTTGGTTTTCTGCTGTAGCAGGAATTCAGCTTTGTAAGGAACATGAATTTCTGTGAAAGAAACAAAGAACAGTTTTCTTCAGGAAAGGAAAACATAGATGCCCTGATCCAGCAAGTATTGCAAGCATAGGTTGCAATCCTATGCACGCTTACCAACCCACTTACTGAATGGGACTTACTTCTGACTAAATACGCATAGGATTGCACAGCACATTTAATAAAAGCAAGTAAAAGCATTGATTTTCAGAGGATATTTATGTTAAGTGGATTTTTAGCCAAACTTTCCGAGGAAGTTATAGCTAAGGACTTTGAAATGCATGGCTCGTGGACATCGGAAGCCACCTTTCAATTGGTCCATAACACACATCAAAAAAATATACAGCACCAGAACTAACTTTTCTTGTCTCAGTCACACAGTTGTAACACTTCTAATAAAGCATGTTCAAGGTGCAGGTATTTCAGAGATGTGCTAAGTGAAACAAAGAACTCCAGTGACTGACATAGCTAACACAGTGAGCTTTATGGCCAAGTGAGAACTAGAACCCAGATCTCGTGTGAGTCCCAGTCCAACACTCTAACCCTTATACCACACTGGCTCTTGATCACACTTTTTGTATAATACTCTAGAAAACACTAAGTATACAAATAAACAGTGATGTTAAGTGGATATTTAGCCAACTTATATTTGAGCCTTTTTATTTTAAACAGGTTTTCCTTTTAGACCCATTGTGTTCCAGTGGATAATATCAAATGTGGATGGATCTGGGATCAAATTTCAGACCAGTCATACACTCACAGAGTGGGATTTGGGCATATCATGCCAAAGTTCCCATCTTTAAAAAGGGAGTAATAATAATTTATTCTATGGGTTGTCAAAAAGATAAGTAAGCACTTCATATAAAATACTCTACACCTGATTAATATATACAGCTGTGCCATCATCTTGATGCCATAATCTCTGGTTAATTCCCTGTGAATGTTTTACTGCATGGTAAAATCCTGCACAAAATCAGTAAGACCATTAGACTTTGCAGACTTTTCCCCACCCTCGCTTAAAAATATAGCGAAGGAGTGGCATCATTTAACCACAAGGCTTTCCAAAGAGGACACAGTACCTAAACGGGCCCAGCAATGACACCGAGCACTTGCCAAGAGCAACATGGGCAAATGAGGAAGGAATGGACTGAGTGGGAAGGGACTGACTATGAGCTGCAGTCACTTGATTTGCAATAGCAGATGAAGTACGGTATGTGCTGGTGGAATGAAGAGTAGCTAGTTGTGGAATGCTGCCCAACAGGGTGGGGCTAGGTCACATCTCACTGGGAGAAAGAGGAAACTTCTTTAGGCTTCGTCATATCAGCCACAAGCTACCTCCACAGAAGCTTTTTAAAACATTCAACTGTAAGATGGAATGTAGAGGATATCAAATCCTGAACCAAGGAAATGAACATCAGTTTTTTGAAATGCAGTTCTTTCTTTATTCTTGTTTTGGAGGCTTGTTAATTGATCCTAAAAACCAGCTAGATATTTTTTCCGGTGATAACAGCATCAGTGCATGCAGAATGCATGCTAGTTGTGTACCAGCCAAGTTAGTAGTACTGTACTGAAATATTTGGTCTCTAAATAACTAGATTCTTATAACACAGCACCTTTATCTTAATGTATTAAATAACTATTTACCAAATAAGAAAAACACCTTCAGGATTTCTAAATAAGGGTAGCAAAGGTCTAGCTTCTCAAGTAATTGTGATGTTTTCATGATACAACTCTTCTCAAGTTAAGACATGCCTGTAAAGATGAGAAACTGACTGAACGCTGGATATTTTTTTTCTTTCTTTCTTTCTTTCATTTCATTTTCATTTATTTCATTTATATACCGCCCCACAGCCGAAGCTCTCTGGGTGGTTCACAACATTCTATACATAAAAACAACAATAAAAAACATACAAAATAGTTTAAAAAATTAAAAACCAAATTTAAAAATACAGTTTAAAATAACAATACAAAAGCCAATAAAACTGAGCCTACAGGTGACAATCCCCTCAGTGCTATTCCAAGATCCTAACTAAATGCCTTGGCATAGAGGGAAGTCTTAACCTGGCGCCGAAAACATAGTAAGGTTGGCGTCAGGCGGGTCTCAGTGGGGAGCTGATTCCATAACTGGGGGGCTACCACCGAGAAGGCCCTCCTCGTTGCCACCAACCGAGCCTCTCTTGGAGGTGGCAGTCGGAGGAGGGCCCCAGATGTTGAGCGTAGTGTCCGGGTAGATAGCGGTTGGGAGAGACGTTCTGCCAGGTATTGTGGTCCTAAGCCGTGTAGGGCTTTATAGGTTAAAACCAGCACCTTGAATTCGGCTCGGAAGCATATTGGCAGCAAGTGCAAGTGGGCCAGAACTGGTGTAATATGCTCGGACCTTCCGGTCCCTGCAATAAGCCTGGCTGCCGCATTTTGCACAAGCTGCAGCTTCCGAACAGTCTTCAAAGGCAGCCCCACGTAGAGTGCATTGCAGTAGTCTAGTTTAGAGATCACCAGAGCGTAGATTACTGAGACCAGGCTATCCCTGTCCAGGTAGGGGCGTAGCTGGGCCACCCGCCGAAGCTGGTAAAAGGCACTCCTTGCCACTGAGGCCACTTGAGCTTCAAGTGACAAAGATGGCTCCAGGAGCACCCTCAAGCTATGAACCTCCTTCAAGGGGAGTGCAACCCCATCCAGAACAGGTTGAACACCCTCCATCCGGTCAAAGGAACCACCCACTAACAGCATCTCAGTCTTGTCTGGATTGAGCCTCAGTTTGTTAGCCCTCATCCAGTCCATTGTCGCAGCCAGGCACCGGTTCAGCACATCCACAGCCTCACCTGCTGAAGATGAAAAGGAGAAATAGAGCTGCGTGTCATCAGCGTACTGATGGCAACGCACTCCAAAACTCCGGATGACCCCACTCAGTGGTTTCATGTAGATATTAAATAGCATGGGGGATAAGACCGACCTCTGAGGAACCCCGTACTGGAGAGTCCATGGGGCCGAGCAACATTCCCCAAGCACCACCCTCTGGAGCCGGCCATCCAAGTAGGAGCGGAACCACTGCAATGCAGTGCCCCCCACCCCCAACTCAGACAGCCGCTCCAGAAGGATACCATGGTCGATGGTATCGAACGCCGCTGAGAGATCCAGGAGTATCAACAGGGTCACACTCCCCCTGTCTCTCTCCCGACATAGGTCATCATACAGGGCGACCAAAGCCGTTTCCGTGCCAAAACCAGGCCTGAACCCCGACTGAAATGGATCCAGATAATCAGTCTCATCCAAGAGCACCTGGAGCTGGTTGGCCACCACCCGCTCAAGGACCTTGCCCAGGAAAGGAACATTCGCCACCCGCCTAAAGTTGTTAAGATCTTCCGGGTCCAGAGAGGGTTTCTTCAGGAGTGGTCTCACCACCGCCTGTTTCAGGTGGCATGGGACCACTCCCTCTCGCAAGGAGGCATTGATCACCTCTCTGGCCCAGCCGGCCGTTCCCTCCCTGCTAGTTTTTATAAGCCAAGAGGGGCAAGGATCCAGAACAGACGTCCAAGCACGAACCCGTCCAAGCACCTTGTCAACATCCTCAAGCTGTACCAACTGAAACTCATCCAAAATAACTAGACCAGGCTGTGCTCCGGGTACCTCTCCTGATTCTACTGCTATAACATTGGAGTCTAAGTCCCTGCGGATGCAAGAGATTTTTTCCTGGAAGTGCCTAGCGAATATATCACAGCGGGCATCAGATGGGTCGATGATGTCCCTGGGGCCGGCGTATAACAGGCCCCGGACGACCCTAAAGAGCTCCGCTGGGCGGCAGAGAGATGTTTGGATAGAAGCAGTGAGATGTTGTCTCTTTGCCACCTTCACTGCCTCTAGGTATACCTGGCTATAGGCACATACCAGGGCTCGATTGCATCCGCTAGGAGTTTTCCTCCACCTGCACTCAAGCCGTCTCCTGTTTTGCCTCATCACTCTCAGCTCCGGGGTATACCACGGAGCCGTACGAGCTCTACTAAAGAGAGGGCGCTCAGGAGCGATCGTGTCAACCGCCCGGGTCATCTCCCTATTCCAGAGATCAACCAGGGATTCGACAGGACCGCCAGCCATATCAGCCGGAAAACCCCCAAGGGCCCTCTGGAAACCATCCGGATCCATCAGCCTCCGGGGGCGGACCATCTTAATAGGTCCCCCACCCTTGCAGAGGGGGAAAGCTGCCGTTAGCCTAAATCTCAGCAGGTAGTGATCTAACCATGACAAGGGGACCGATTCAAAGTCCCCCACCTTCAGCTCACTATCTCCATGTCTGGCTGAAAAAAAAACCAGGTCTAGAGTGTGCCCTGCTACATGTGTTGGGCCGATGATATGTTGGGACAGTCCCATGGTTGTCATGGAGTCCATGAATTCCTGAGCCACACCAGACAAGGTGCCCTCAGCATGGATGTTAACATCCCCCAGGACCAACAGCCTGGGGGACCTCAGCATCGCCAGTGAGACCACCTCCGTCAGCTCAGCCAGGGAGTCTGTTGAGCAGCGGGGTGGGCGGTACACCAACAGAATCCCTAATCTGTCCCGCTGGCCCAACACAAGGTGCAAACACTCCAGACCAGTAGTCAGACGGACAGGGAGCCTGGAGAGAGATAGAATTCCGATAGACCACGGCAACCCCCCCTCCCCGGCCCTCAGGTCTACCCTGATGCTGCACCAAGTACCCCGGTGGGCAAAGCTGGAAGAGACTAACTCCTCCCTGTTCTCCCACCCAGGTCTCGGTAATGCATGCCAGATCGGCCGCCTCATCCACTATTAGATCGTGGATGAGGGAGGTTTTATTTTGCACCGATCTGGCATTTAGAAGCAGCATCCGGAGACCCGAGGGCAGGCTGATAGGGCAACTAACAAACCTGCGGGTGCGAGGAGGGCCGGAACGCGGCACAGCCATTAAGTGTCTGGGCCATGTTCCCCTTACCTGGCTAGTCCTCCTCCCAACGCCATATCTCCCTCTACCCGTCACTACACTAATCGGGGGGCCCACAGAACCCCCCACTTGACCACATGACTCCCCTCCAAGGCACATGCTCAGGCCCTAGACAGGGAAAAAAGCAATCCCCCCCACCAAGGGCACCGAGCAACAATAGCAATGTTAGGGGGCAGGCCCTTGCCCTTGTGGCACCCCCGAAGTGGCTCCCCCCAAAGGGGCTGCCCCCTTTGGCGTCGTCCCCTTCGGGGCCGTCGTCGCCAGGGCGTTGCCGCCCCGCTCCGGCAGATAAAGGCCTGCGGAGCGTCCAGCAAGCCCAGGTGGCAGGCGTCTCAATCAGGCAGGCCTGGGGGAGTCGCCCTCCTCCTGCTGGCAGTGGAGCTTCTCCCAGGAGAGGGGCCCAATCCAGCCAGCAGCAGCAGCGTCAGCCAAGACAGAGGGCTGACGAGGTGGTAAAGCAGGCAGCTGGCAGGATGGTAGAAAGGCTGGCAGGATGGGAAAAAGGCAGCCCTTTATTACATTTATACCCCGCCTTTTTTCCTACAAGGAACTCAGGGCGGCGGCTTACATAATCCTCCCCCTCCTCTCCATTTTATCCTCACAACAACCCTGTGAGGTAGGTTAGGCTGAGAGGCAGTGACTGGCCCAAAGTCACCCAGTGAGTTTCATGGCCGAGCGGGGACTAGAACCCAGATCTCCCGAGTCCCAGTCCAACACTCTAACCACTACACCACACTGGCTCTCTGTAATACACATATTACAGTATTAGTCAAGCACATAATATTGTTTAGAGAATATTCTCTCAACACTGATACCACTTCATTTACAGCTGTAATCAAATCTCATTCCCTTTTCCTAGAAAACCCTTGGAACTTTGCTATTTTGGGAAAGGGGGAAGGGCTGGGATCTCCAGTAGATAATGTTCAGCACCCTCTGCAAAAACTACAATTCCTCGTGATATATGGGGGAAGCAGTGACAATTAACCTGGAATAACATTCCTTTAAGTTCCTAGCATAGTGATAACAGAAAAAGACATTAGCTGATGGATGTTAACTCGTATGCCGTCACACATCAAAACAATTTCCTTTACAAAACTCGATTAAGGTTGAAGCAGGACAACTATATATTAAGGAGGTTAGAAATAGGAAAACCACTGAAAGAGGTATTTGCCAACTGAAGTATGTGTATACTGGGCCCACTGGTAGTAAACATATTTAGGTGGAACAAAGTAGTAGTGGGATTTATCTGTAGGCACACACACAAAAAGGGCCAAAGAGAAAGAGGAGCTGTTCACTTGATCCCACATTGTTGTAGTCTCAAGGATCTGCCTATTATAATGCCTACTGGGTATTATTTTGAATATTGAAAAAATAATAATAGAATCATAGAATGTTAGAGTTGGAAGCGGCCTACAAGGCCATCGAGTCCAACCCCCTGCTCAATGCAGGAATCTAAGTCAGAGCATCCCTAACAGATGGCTGTCCAGCTGCACCTTGAATGCCTCCAGTGTGGGAGAGCCCACCACCTCCCTAGGTAGTTGGTTCCATTGTCGTATTGCTCTAACAATTATGATATAGCTATTATGGTATAGAAACTAATATATATTCTTGCTTTACTACTTCCTAAATTATTGGCATAAAGGCAAATCATATTTGATGTTTTGTGTTATTTATCCTATTTGGTATTTTACTTAATGATAAATGCATATATGTAGTATTATGCAGGTCTTTTTGGAAAATATTGGAAAAAAAATTCCATTTAAAAGAAGAGAAATAAATGGGGGATGTGATTTTCTCTGAGCACTGCCCAGCACCATTAATGTAAATATAAATGTGCACATAACAGAAGTATTACATGAGACGGATTTAACTTGTCACTGTTTTGCCATAGCAGAACTAGTTAACACATTGTTCTGAAACAAAGAGTTGTTAAAAATAGGTGGTTTTTTTTTAAAAAAATTACCAATTCACTTTTTCTAATGTTTTGAATAGCCACTTCATGAAGCAAATGCTGTGGATATTTAAGCTCTTTAAAAACTGAGTTATCTTAAAAGGAGACCTTTGTGTTAAACTTTACCAAATTATTTAAAATTGGCTCTGAGTGCAAGTTGCAACAGACTACAATAGCTATTGAAATAAAACTGGCAATTACCAGCATCATCTGTTTCTCCCTTCTAGAGCCCTTTTAATTCACATACTGATATACAATCATTACTGTTTATTTTCATTTGTAATATGAGTCACAATGTTACAATTTTGGCATAGCTACTGAAAAACTGTTATTAGAAGTTTGAATTATGTTAATCATATACAGGCCTGTGGCTCATGCTGGCTCAGCTTGTCTGAGCGTGAAAAGCTAAGCCGGGTCAGGCCTGGCTATTACTTGGGAGACCCCTCCTCGAGTTTCCTGCATTGAGCAGGGGGTTGGACTCGATAGCCTTGTAGGCTCCGTCCAACTCTGATCTATGAAATCTATGAAATACAAATTAAATGCACTGATAAAGTTATGGTCTTTTCCTATTTAGTCCTTACTGCTTGTTCCTAAATCAAACAAAAATCCTTAACTTGATGTATACACAGATCATGTTCAAATTAGATAGAGTACACATAATTTTGGATGAAATGGTATTAAATGGTTGCATCGTGGAAACCAATAAAACCAGAATTCTTGCACCTCTTCTTGTTCTTGATAAAATGGCTGAAAGCTAAGAAGATCAAGCCAGTGAAGGATATATTAACATCTTCAACCACAAAGGACTATTAACTCCCGAGTATTCCAATGTCTTGGCACACTATTAATAGGTTGAATCTATTCTTTTTAAGCCAAAAGATCACTGGAGTAAACAAGTGCCTCGCCTTCATTCTCTTCCTGTGAAAGGAGATTAATTACTTAATACTTTAATATAACAAAATATATTTGTGTAGTCTGTAATCCAGTTGAGAAAATAAATAACACTTTAAATATGTATCTATATATTTGTTTTCTGTGGGATATCCACAATCGAAATTAACAAGACTGGATGGAAAAAGCTAAAAGATGTAGGCAGACATGCTTGAAATTATGGGCACAAACTGGACACAACTAGGTGTGCTTAAATCACAGAACTGACCATCTCTAACATCCATTGCATCTGATGAAGTGGACCGTAGTCTACCAAAGCTTATGACATAATAAATGTGTTTGTCTTGAAGGTACCATAAGATTGGTTGTTTCTGCTGCAACAGACTAACACAGCTACCCCTCGACAAGTTAGCATTCATTTGTCCTTGGTAGAGAGGACTCATTGTTCATTGTAGTTCCTTCCTCCACCCCCATCAGAGATGTCCTGCCAGCCAAAAGTCCTCCATGGACTACCTTCAGTTCATTGATCTCTACTTTGGTCTCCCTTGAATGGAGACTAGGAGGGATTGGGTTGAGACTACTGAACATGAAAGGATTAGCAAAAGGGATGTGATGAACAGATAGAAGAGTTAGCACCTTTAGGCACTTCTATCTTGGACCATGACAGGAGCATCCATTTCTTATCTTGGTCTAACCAGGACGTTTTGAAATACCCCTCTTAACAATTTTTCACCATCAAAGGGGTGTCAGGCTGGACTCAGAGCTGAGATGGATGTTCCACTGGTGGAACTAAACGGAATTTCTGTCAGACCCACAGCAGGTCGTTATTCTGGAAGAAAACGAAAAGGAAGTTTGGAGATGCATCTGTAAGAAACCATTTCATGTAGACCAGTGCTTCTCAATTATTTTCTGTCATGCCCCCCCTAGGAAGAAGAAAACATTTCGCGCCCCCCACGCGACTGTAAATAGTATCATTTGTCTATAAAATTGTTATAAGTACACCTCTGCATAACACTGTATCCTTATTAACGTATAAGAGAATAAAAAAAGAAAGAAATGTGGATCAATTTACAACAAAGAATAGCTTTATTAACTGTAGCAGAAAAGATTTAAAGGAGCACAGGATTTAAAGGAACACAATATTAAAAAAAACTTTTAACTGAGGTCAAACGAGCCCCCCTTTACGGAGCCTCGCGCCCCCCTTTACGGAGCCTCGCGCCCCCCCTGGGGGGCCCGCCCCACTATTTGAGAAGCACTGATGTAGACCGACTATTTTGAAAAGTTTATTTTATTTGCAATTATAACAAACTAAAGAAAATAAAAGGGGGAAACTACAAACATTGATACCGATAGCAAGAACATAAGGAAAACAAGGATAAAAGCCTATCCAATTACAGTAATTGTTCAAAACACCATTGAGAAAAAAACAAACAAAAAACAGGCAGACCAACAACAAAAGTTTTTGACGCTTGTTTCAAACATACATGTCAATATACGTTGCCCATATGTCTAAATAAGCATCCAGACAAAACTGGCGACTGTAAGTTATATGTTCAAATGCAGCAAGAGCAGTAAGCTCTTCAATCCACTGAATAATAGGTGGCGGGTGTTTATCTCTCCAAGCTTGGAGAATAAGTTTCTTTGCAACTGTTAGGGTTCTCAGAGTTCACTTTTTCAGTCCATCTGTTAATCCCTGCATCACAGGAATATAATTTAAAAGTGCATGAGCATCTGCAATTATCACAGCTTTTTCAAGAACAAAATTTAAGCGGGCAGTGAATTTATGTAGGAAACAGTCATCATTGATGGCCCATATATAGACACCAAAAGGTGCTATACTTGAATATATTGTTGTGCAGCACTAGTTGATAAGTGATACAGTATTTTTCCATGTATAAGACTATACTTTTTCCTAAAATTGTTAGACTAAAAATTGAGGGTTGTCTTATACACGGAAGTAAGCCAAGGAGAGAACCGTGCGGTTGCGAAACTGCCCAGTGGGGGGCATCTTATACATGGGGGCGTCTTATACACGGAAAAATACGGTATCTACTCTGCAGTACTGAAAATGGTAAAAACTCACCATCCGATCCTATTAGTTGATCTAAAATATAAATTGCACTATCAACCCAATTCCTCCACAAAAAAAGTCAGTTTCTCTATTTTCAAAGCTGGATTCCCCCATAAAGTTAACTTCGCATGAGAAGGTTCAGACTGCAGTTGATGAAACATTATATGCTATGTTTCTCTAGCAGCCTAAATAGTGGGTGGAGCCATTCCTTTATTTTTAATGTGCCTAGATCCTAGTGCCATCCAGCCAAAAAGAGGTGTCACATAGTTTGACTCCAAAACAACCCATGAAATAATATTAAATGAAAAAGATTTCTTCTATTCATTGGTATAAGATAATAAGCCTCATGATATAAACCAATGTCTGGGAAATTAAATCCTCCATCCCTGGTTGGCAACTGTATCTACTTAAGTGAAAATGGCAGAGGGAAACTCCGGCAAATAATCTTTGGAAATGCTGCATAGAGTTTTTGAAAATACGTTTTGGGAATGTATAGAGTAATATTACGCAATACATAAATTACCTGTGGTAAGACATTAATTTTACGTATATTGACCTTGCCAGAAATACTTAAGTGATGCCCATCTTTCCAAATCCAGAAATACCAGTTTGTAGTTGTGGGCCTTTTTTCGTCTCAACTTGCATAGGATTGTGTCCTAAATGAGTTAAAGATGATCTATACATCGGCATTCTTTTGGCAGGGAATATTTTTGGAGATCGGGGTCATGTTGGGGTGGGGTGTCTTCTAGAACGGCTGATGTCTGGTATCTGGTTGTTCCAACTGGTTCTGTTCCTAGTAGATTCAGTTGCAGATGCTTCCTTCTTTGCATAATTCAGGGGTGGTCAACTGTGGAGGGTCTGGGGGCCATTTTCACCCCATGGAGCCCCCTCACCTCCATAGGCTGCACTCTGCAGGATGTCTGAAAAAATGGAGGGCAGGTTGTTTGTTTTTAATGGCCGTGTTGGTGCTAGGGAGCGCTAAACCGGCCTAATTTTTCTTGTTTTGAAGCTACCTTTGACCCTTTTAGACCTCCTCTAAAGCTGCAGTCCTATGCCTGTTTAGACAGGAAAAGGTCCTAACGGCTCCAGGGATTCCCCAGCCAGCAAGCCTGGCTGGGGAATGCTGGGAGTTGTGGGACTTTCCCCGTCTGAATAGGCATAGGATTGCGTCCTAAAAGGTGACATATAGCTTTAAAACAAGCAAACCCATTTAGTGTTCTATAGCACTAATGTGGCAACTTTGAACAAAAAATTTAATACCCCCCCCTTTTTTTCTGCTGCCAAATGCAGCGGTGGCTGCATGTGGCCCACCCGTGGCGAAGTTACTGAACAAAGTGGCGTTTTTAAGATCCCGGGAAACAGATGAAGCCATGTCCAAAATGTGTGTTGTGTTGTGTGTGCAGTCTTTTTCCCCGTGTGCCGTCTTAAAAAATCATGCCGTTCAGGCTCACCCAGCTTGTGGCCCCCAAACCAAACCGAGCTGTCGATTTTGAGTTACCGGGTGATTTAACAGTCTCCATTCCCAGTTTTGCTGGGCCAGGCAACCATCCAAAGCAGGGGGGGTTATCAAGCCCCCAATAATAATGAGCTGTCTTGGTGTGAGCCTGTGCTCTTAACGCCACCACCCCTGCAGTGTAGTGAGGTGTCTAATTAGGTGATTGGCAAAGGCCATGTTTTTGAAGGACAGCTGCACCCTCTAAATGCACTCACCCCACTTTGTGGACAGGAAAAGTAACTGTAAACCATTAGACCTGGTTATTATTTGGATGGGAGACCCCTCTAGTTTTCTGCACTGAGCAGGGGGTTGGACTTGATGGCCTTGTAGGCCCCTTCCAACTATGAATCTATGAAAAATCTCTAGGTACCTGTATTCCAAGATATGTTATAACTTCTCAACACCAGTGGAATTGCCATGCAATAACTACATGGGGGAACCTACTGGCATTAATTAAATTTTTGACCAATTAATAGTATGGCCTGAAAGTGTCAATTAATCTTATTCATTTTGGCATAGACGACTCTAACCTGATAATGAGAAGTCATCTGCATATAAGGCTACTTTATATTCAACCTGCTCATGCACAAAACCATGAATTCCACTACACTAATTCGGTTGCAGACACAGATCAAATATCAAAGGAGAAAGGACAGCTCTGCCTTGTATCCATCTGTAGACCAAAAATACCCACCAACCCTTGAAATAATTCATTTGTCATCACTTGCAACTTGGGGTGGGGGGGGGGGAGATATAAAATTTTAATCCATCTTGAAAATTCCTGTGGAAAGCTGATTTCTTCCAAATTCACAAACATTTAACTGTCATTGTAATTTGTGAAATGCTTTTGGATTCCTATCCATCCTATATACTTCAGAATAAAATTCTGTAACACTATTTCTATCCTTTGTTATGGTTATCTTTAATCAATGGAATATAATTCCAAGTTTTTGTTGTTTCAACCAAAATGCCAGAATCTTACCAGGCCTTTCTCTCCTTTCTCAATACCTCTCAGGGCAGACATGTCAATGCAAATTCTGCTTTAGATTAATGTAATTTTATTTAATTCATAGTTGGCGCATTGTAGTCTTTGACAAAGGTCCAGAGAGGGGCAAGCTGCAAATTGACTTAAGAATTTCATGGTTTTATCCAGATTCTCCTCTTGCATCAACGTAATATTTTTGTTGTGAGAAGCGTACCCAATAATTGTTCCCCTCATATATGCCTTAGGTGCCTCTCATTCAATAGCGCAGGACACCGCTGTTAATCTCAAAATATTTTTTAAATTCAGAAGCCATCTGTGCTTTTAAATCATCATTAAAAAGAATCCACTAGAGAATAACTGTAGAGAATAACTGTGGGTGACAATCCCAGGCCCCCAAAGTAATTTAATACTGGGGATGTGCTATTGCCCACCAGGCTAAAATGCTCCAGGTAATTCAAGATGGCGGAAAGTTCATAGTGAAGGGCAACTTCAATTGCATTCACATAGACTGGAGACATACATGTTCCGGTCAACGTTTCTTGATGTCCTAAACAACTGTGCCCTAGAATAGTTGGTTGTATTATTATTTATTCAATTTATATCCCGCCTATACATAAATGCCAGTCGTGTGTGTGTGTGTGATCCTAGATTACATTTTATGTGGTGCCCAGGACCTAGTATGAGACATAAGTGCTGTTGAACTGACTGGAAGCAGTGGCCAAGTGCTATCCCATTTAATTTTATATGTAAGTGGAAAATTGCCAAGGATGTCCAGCACTGTCACATTTGAAT
Source organism: Shinisaurus crocodilurus (assembly GCA_021292165.1). Taxonomy (NCBI): domain Eukaryota; kingdom Metazoa; phylum Chordata; class Lepidosauria; order Squamata; family Shinisauridae; genus Shinisaurus; species Shinisaurus crocodilurus. The sequence continues at coordinate 264,847,386 of CM037876.1, forward strand.
TCAAAAGAAGAATGAGGGACTGATAAAAAGAGTTGAAAGGGAAAGTCAAAAGGGTCAAATATTTCCAAAATACTTACCGTAGTTATTACTTAAAACTACAATAACAAAAGTTCAGCTAGAATGTATACCACAGGTCAGGAAAGGTACCACCAAGTCCAAGAGATCACCAGTGTGGTTAATGTCTTGCTCAAATGAGAACATAAACACATGTGTATAACTGAAATGCAAGCAGACAATTAGGGATACAAAAAAAAAAAAAGGATTTTGAGGAGCATATTGCTAAAAATGTAATGATCATTTTTTTTAAAAAAATTAAAAGCAGTAAACTGGCTTGGGAGGTGGTTAAATCACTGGATGACAAGGGAGTTAAAGGAGTATTAGAGGACACAGAGATTGCAGAGAAGCTGCATAAATTATCTGTTTGTCTTCACTGCAGATATAAGGTAGATACCTATAACTGAAATGACATTTTCAGGAACGGAGTCTGAGGAACTGAGGCAAATAACAGTGGCAAAAGTTATAGACCTTATTGGCAAATTGCACACAAATCACTGAATCTAGATAGTATCCAAGGGTTCTCAAATCAAATGGGAATGCTGACCTAACAAAAATATGTAATATGTCCCTAAGATTGGCCTCTGTAACAAAAAATTGGAAAGGGCCAATGTAACACCAATTTTTTGCAGACTGGTTAGCTTAATGCCTGTTCTGGGTACACTAGTGGAAAACGTTATTAAAGACCAAGTTTATAGAAGGTCAAGTATTGCTAAAGAAGAATCAACATGGCTTCTACAAAGGTCAGTCTTGTCTCACTAACCTTTTTAGAGTTCTTTGAGTGTCGACGAACATGTGGAGGGGTAATCTAGTGGATATTGTTTTTGGGGCTTCCAAAAAGCTTTTGACAAAGTCGCTCACAAAAGGCTCCTGAACAAAGTTAGCCGACATAGGACAAGAGAGATCCTCTTATTGATCGGTAACTGATTAAAGAGCAGAATGCAGAGAGCAGGAATAAATTGACAGATGTTACAATGGAAGGAAATAACCAGTGTGGTCCCTCAAGGATCTGTATTGGGACCAGTCCTGTTTAACTAGATGAACAACGAGGTGGCCAATTTTGCCAACACCACCAAATTATTAAGGGTGGTTAAAACAAATAGCTCCAAAAGGATCTCTCAAAGATAAAGGAAATGGGCATTGAAGTGGCAAATGCAGTTCAAGGTAAATAAGTGTAAAGTGATGCATATTGGGACAAAAAAATCCTAATTTCACGTATATGCTGATGGGGTCTGAATTGGTGGTGAATTACCAGGAAAGGGACTGTGGGGTTTCAGTGGGTAGCTCAATTAAAATAACCCAGTGTGCTGCTGCTGTGAAAAGGTGAATTCCATGTTGTGAATTCCTTAGGGAAGGAATCAAAAATAAAACTGCCAATGTAATAATGCCTATGAAGAAATGTTAGTGTTTTCACTTAAAGGCTTTTTGCCTTAGAAAAATGGTGAGAAAATAATGTGTAAGTGGGGCCTACTTCTGGAAGCACTTGGGACCCAGAACCTGGGTTACATTAAAGCTTGCATCATCATCATCATCATCATCATCATCATCATCATCATCATGCGATCACTCGTGACCGAGCAAGATTGTCTTCCAGGATAAAAGGAGGAAATTCTAAAGGAAGATTGTGTAGACTCTAGCGATGGGTCCGTATGTGGAGGCCAATTCTAGATCTACACAGCTTCCCACAGTGAGGGCACAGGTTACCAGATGGAAGATGGTCCCGTGAAGGATTCGTTTGACGTGCTTTTCGCTTAGCACGTTTCTCCCTTTCACCTTGCACTCGGGCTTCTTCAAAGTCCATGGAACCTTTGTGAAAGGCCAACCTCCATTTAGATCGTTCATGGGCCAGAGCTTCCCAGTTTTCGATGTTTATATTGCATTTTTTTAGATTAGCCTTATGAACATCTTTTTTAATTCGTTCCGGAAACTGCTTGTAATCCAAAACACTCTTATATCAAAACAACCCCCCCCACAAAATTTGTACAGAGATTTTTAATTTAAGCCGTACTACAGCACTTGTATTGCAAGAAGACGCTTGTATATTAAGTAAAAAAAAATTAAATATTTAAAAATTTGCTTGTCTTGCAAAACGCTCTCAAACCAAGTTACTTGTAATCCAAGGTATTACTGTATTGCATTTTTTTAGATTAGCCTTATGAACATCTTTAAACCTCTTAAATTGACCACCGATATTCCGCTTTCCATCCTTGAGTTGGGAATAAAATAACTGCTTTGGGAGACGGCAGTCAGGCATTCGAACATGACCGGTCCACTGAAGTTGGCGTTGAAGGATCATTTTTTCAATGCTAGTAGTCTTTGCTTCTTCCAGTACACTGACATTTGTTCGCCTATCTTCCCAAGTAATTTGCAGGATTTTCCGGAGGCAACGTTGATGAAATCTTTCAAGGAGGTGGAAGTGACGTTTATAGATAGTCCATGTTTCGCAGGCATACAATAAAGTTGGCAATACAATGGCTTCATAAACCAGTGTTTTGGTCTTCTTACAAATATCCCGATCCTCAAACACTCTGTTTCATGCGAGAAGACGCGGCACTTGCGGAGCTCAAACGATGCTGGATTTAACAGCTTTCTGTTTAGCTGTAACAGAAAGATAGCTGCCAAGATAGAGAAAATGATCGACATTTTCAAGTACTGTCCCGCCAAGCTGGATAGATGGCATCACCGAAGGGTTAGCTTGCACTTGCTGATGAAGCACTTTGGTTTTTTTGATGTTAAGTGAGAGACCAAGTTTTTCGTATGCTTCTGCAAAAGCATTTAGGATAGTTTGGAGATCATCCTCTGAATGTGCGGAGACCACATTATCATCAGCATACTGAAGTTCCACAACGGAGGTTGTAATTACCTTACTTTTTGCTTTCAGCCTGCTGAGATTAAAAAGCTTTCCATCAGTTCGATATATAATTCCCACACCAGTGGGAAGTTTCCCCTCGACAAGATGTAAAACCATGGCGATGAAAATAGCAAATAATGTTGGGGCGATAACACATCCCTATTTAACACCTGATCCCACTTTAAATGGAGCACCATGAGAGCCGTTGTTGTCCAAAACCGTTGCCGTCATGTTGTCATGGAGAAGTCGCAGGATATTCACAAATTTATTGGGGCATCCAATTTTCGTAAGGATAGTCCAGAGAGCTGTACGGTCTACAGTATCAAAGGCCTTAGCCAGATCAATAAATGCCATATAAAGGGGTTGATTTTGCTCCCGGCATTTTTCTTGGAGCTGACGTGCAGTAAAAATAATGTCTACTATCCCTCTAGAGGGGCAGAAACCATATTGAATTTCAGGGAGGATCTCTTCTGAAATAGATAGAAGATGGTTTGCGAGAATCCTAGCAAATATTTTACCTGCTAAGAGAGAAATGCCCCGATAGTTTCCACAGTCTGTTCTATCACCCTTCTTAAAGAGGGTGCCATAATTAAAGCTCGCCAATAACCAGCAGGTAACCATTTTGAGCGCTTATGCGCCAACATTAGATGCTGATGATGACATCAAGGAAAGTTTTTATACCCAGTTGGACACTCTCCTGTCAGAGATACCTAAGGAGGATAAAATTATTCTCCTGGGCGATTTTAATGCAAGAGTCGGGCGTGAATTTAATTTATGGCTAGAAACTATTGGAAAAGACGGAGTTGGTAATAGCAACCCAAACGGACTCTTACTTTTGTCTACATGTGCAGAGCATAATCTCACTATTACAAACACGGTCTTTCGACAAAAGAATAAGTTTAAAACATCATGGCAGCACCCACGGTCAAAGCACTGGCATCTTCTGGATTATGTAATTGTCCGTGTTAGAGATCACCGCGATGTACTTCTTACTAGGGCCATGGTGAGTGCCGACGACTGCTGGACAGACCACCGACTAATCCGGTCCACAATGGTTATCAACACTGCTCCCCAACGTAGGCTTCAAGGAAGGAAACCAAGGCGTAAAATGAACATCCACGCCCTTCAAGATCCTATTAAGCAAACTCGTCTTCAATCACTTCTTAAGGAACATCTACCTACAGAACCTCCTGACAACATTGAGGACCATTGGTCTAAGCTGAAAACCTCCATTACTGCAGCTTGTGAACAAACTATTGGATATGAAACTAAGAAACATCAGGATTGGTTTGATGAAAATGATAATGAGATTAAATATATAATTGACCAAAAAAGGAAAGCCTTCCAAATATGGCAAAATGATATTAACTGCACTGCCAAGAAAAAAATCTACGCTAGCGCAAAGGCTGAGATCCAAAGAAGAACAAGAGAACTTAAGAACGCTTGGTGGAAAAAGAAAGCTGAAGAAATTCAACAACTTGCAGAATCTCATGATGCACGGGGCTTTTTTAAGGCCACAAGGGCCATTTATGGACCAAAAACCTATGGTACAAACCCTTTCCAATCAAAAGATGGCACCAAACTCTTAAAAGACAAAGAGTCTATTGCACTGCGTTGGAAAGAGCATTATTATGATCTTTTAAATCGTAAATCTAAGGTGGATAAAGAGATTTTCTCGCAAATCCCGCAAAAACAAATTAGAGAGGAACTTGCAATACTCCCCACTCTGGATGAAGTAAAAAAAGCCATTAATCAAATGAAGAACAACAAAGCTAGTGGACCAGATGGGATTCCTGCTGAAATCTTTAAAGAAGGGCCCCCCGAACTTGTACAACATCTTCATAAACTCATCGAAAAAATCTGGGTAAGAGAAGAGATCCCAGAAGACTTCAGGGATTAAAGCTTGCATACATACAGAAAGGTACACAAGCCCAATATATGCTACCACGACTCACCATGAGCACACACATACACACTTGCAAAATAATACAGGATAATTCAACACACCTAAAACAGTGGATTGTTAAGTTTCCCAATAAGCCAGTGCCAAGAATAAATCTTAACTGCAGTAGAAGTACAGCAAAGCATATATTTCTCCAGTGCTTATAATGAGCAACTATACTCTGGAGCCAATGAATGGTCCAATGTCTAACCCCTAAGAAGAGCACCTACCTAATAGCTGCCTTTATTTGCCAGCAATCACAGTTATAGTATATTGGATTTACACCTTGATTCTTAATGTGCTGAACTAGCAGTGATTGAAGAGAGCTTTGTCTGGCCGTTAAACTAAAAGCCCCTGAAGCTTAATCAGTCAGTTGGTGCTCTCAATAAATCATTTCTCTCATAGTTGTGCTGCATCAGTTCTATACAAAAGTATATAGTTTCCTTCATCACCAGAGTTAAACTCCCCTGGAGCAAAAGCCATTTCACAAGATATGCATCAGTTTGTGGCACATGCAATACAAAAACTAACAGAATGTTGTAGTTTACGGGTAGACTATATAGGTCAAGGCCAAGCTTTTTATTATTTCAGCTAATAAATAAAAAGAATTGAAGGCACTATTATGCACACCAACATAGCAGAAGAACTAGTAAAATATTAACAAGAGGCTGTTTTGTACGCTGCAAACTGTTTAATGATTATTGTTGAGCATACACATTGGAAATCTTTTTTTAACTTCAAACCGCAACAAGTTAAATAAATGTTTTAATATACAAAGAAAGTACAACCAAAAGTAAAACTTGCTTTAAAGTGTGCCTTGCACCAGGGACCAGTGTATTTTAAAAGCTTTATTGTTGAGCTGTACGCACACACACACACACACACACACTTAAGGATTTGATCTTTATAGCAGGGCATTTAGAAATCAAAATGTATTCCCACTTGAAATAATAATAAAAGGTTGTGCATGATTATATGCAAACACCCCACCCCCCAACACTAGCATACGCCAATAGTGCAGGCACCATTAAAGAAGGGGGAAAAGCTTGAGATGCCCAATGACTAAGTTAAGGAAGCAGGTTTCTGACCAGTTAGCTTAAAGCCAGCAAAACAGGGATCAGTGATGGCAACTGTAGTGTACAGGGTATTAAATGCTACACTTTACACAAATACACTGTTATAAATCTTGTATCAATGAACACTGAAAATCTGCAGATCTGCTCTTTGGAACAGTCAAACATTAGCTTCAGCTTCTGGTTGCACAAGCCCTTGGAAGCATCACACAGTGTTCTTGCCTTTTTCTTGCTGGCTGTGAAATTCATTGGGATTTGTTTTGTCATTAGCAGCTAACAAAATTATTCCACGTGTTTCCAAAGCCTCATGGATAGGGGGGAAAGGCAAGTCTCATTAGAGCACAGCGTGGAGATTGTATTTTCTGCACATACAACACAAAAGGCTTCACTAGTTATGAATGCAAAACCAGTCTGTGATGTCCTATGTCACACTCATCAGCTCAGTTGAGATGGAAGCCTTTCTCCATTGTAGCAGCTAGCAGGCGCTCTCGCATAATCTCTTCAGAGGAATACTCAGGCAACTTAAGGTAATGCACACAGGTATTCACAGATGGGTAACTTGCATCTGTAGCATCAACCTGTGAGTACAAATCCACAAATGTACTTTTAAAAGAAAACATATATAGTTTGTTCCAGATGCAGATGCATGACTCTGTCCCCAGGATGATATGAATCAAAACCTCTTCTATCAGTTTTCACACAATCCAACATGTGACATAATTATCAGCAGTAAAATCAGTCACATAGCTTAAAATGCTGCTAATCGTGAAAGCAAGGATCTTCCTGCAGTAAGTATAAAATGTTACTTGTGTAGCATGAACCTAAAATCGCATTTCTTATGCTGGCACCACCAACATAAAAGGGGTAAGGGGTTTGGCTCTAAAGCAGTGTTCTCAAACCTTGGGTCCCCAGATGCTTTTGGCCTACAGCTACGCTGGCTGGGGCATGCTGGGAGTTGTAGGCCAAAAACATCTGGGGACCCAAGGTTCGAGAACACTGCTCTAAAGGAAACGTTGCTTACCTATAACTGTAATTCTTCAGCTGATCATCTGTGCAGTCACACATATGAGTTATGCACCTGTGCAGAGCTTCTGTCGAAACTTTATAAAGCTGAGACATTTCGGTGGGAAGCCTGCTCTCAGCCCCTTCCACGCAAGCCTAGAGGGTGGCACTCCCACCATTCTCCTCAGTTCCTCTGAGAGTGCCACAGCAACACCCCCGGACTGAGAAGAATGATGAAAGCCATACTAGAACACCTGTTAGTAGGGTGGGAGGGTGGGTTGTGTGATCGCACAGATGACCACTCGAAGGAACTACAGTTACCGGTAAACAATTTGTCCTCCCCTGTGGTCTCTGTGCATCACACATATGGGTGCTTAACCAGCTGACTTACCATAGGAGGAGAGAACAGGTGGTTAAGTCAGTACAGATGAAAGTACTGCCTGTCCGAAGGACAATGTTTCCCTGCATGAACATTGTGGCAGTAATGCTTAATAAATGTCATGGGTTGTGGCCAGGTAGCAGCCTTGCATAATTCGTGAAGAGGAACACTGCTTGAAAAAGCAACTGAAGAGGTGACAGTCCTGGTGGAATAGGGTTGTACTGACTGAGGTATTGGGAGTCAAGCCAGTGCATAACAGAGTCTGACCATTTCTGAAAGCTAAATGGAGTTTCGTTGGGTTGAGTTAGAAATGCCTTTATTCGTGCACCTGTAAAACACAAAAAGTTTCAGTGTCTTTCGAAACAATCAAGTCCAATGAAGACAGAAGGCTAAAGGCTTTCATACATCTAAAGTGTGTAGGGAGGATTATAGAGGTCTGGTCATGTTTGGAAAGAAAACAGGATGAGTGATATCTTCCTGGTTCAAATGAAACGGTGACACAACTTTAGGCAGAAAAGTCAGATCCAGTATGAGTACTGCCTTGTCCCCATGTAGGATAGATAGTAAATGGAGGATCAGACTGGAGTGTCACAGTTCACTTGTTTGACATCTTGTGGTCATGGCTACAAGAAGACTTTAAAGGTAAGTAGCTGAAGATCAGACATAGCACACAGTTTGAAGGGGTTTGACATTAAGGCACTGAAAGACTCCAGGTAGGAATTGGCTGGGAAACTGGTGGATATAAATTCTTTCTTAATCCTTTTAAGAATTTCTGAGCCATCGGATGGGAGAAAATGCTATGTTCCTGAATCCGACAGTGGAACACAGATAATGCCGCCAAAAAACTTGAAAAGATGCAAAGCAATTCCACGATTGTGAAGTGTTAGTAGAAACTGAACAACATAGCGAAGGGAACAGGTAACAGGATCAACTGAAACAGAAGCCACTTATACCTGGAATGCTTCCAGTCCCATGTAAGAATATAGGACTGTCCAAAGGAATGGGTGAGGAGGGCAAATCCTCCAAGCTGTAAGTCGAAGGGAGATGAGATCTGGATGCCATACCCGACCGTTCTGCTGAGTGACGGATGGAGAGTGGGGTAATGTTATCCTCAGTCCCGCCTGATCTTTGCCAACACTCTCAAAATGAGAGAAATTGAGAAGAATGTATATAGAAGGGTAGTGTTAGAAAGAAGAAGAGTAGATTGAAGGTGAGTACAGAGTAGCGAACAAGATAGAGCCACAATGAGTTAATCATCAATATATGGGAATACTTTAACAGCCTGGAGATGGAGGTGAGCAGCAACCATAGCCTACACTTCGTGAATACCCTAGGTGCAGTAGCCAAGCCAAATGGCAACACCCGAAATTAGAAATATCACTCATCAATGGCAAACTGCAAATACTGATGATGGGAAGGGCAAATGGAAATGTGAAAATAAGCATCCTTGAGATCCACAAATGTAAACTAGTCTCCCCCTCCTGAAGCAGGGGAAATATGGAGATCAGTCACCATTCAGAACCTCTTTGGTTGAATAAAGAAATTAAGATCCCTTAAATCCAACATGGGTCAGAGACCCCCATCCTTTTTCTGGACTGTAAAGTAATGGGATATATAACCTGGGGCAGTGTACCAGAGGTCAGTGTGTTCGATAGTCACCTTATGGAACAGTGACCCGAGAAAAGACAGAAGCATTGGCAAGGCTACTGGTCCCATAGCTTTGGTTAAGATGAAATCCATCACTGGATTGACTGGTGCATCCACTTGCTGAATCTCCAGGCCTAACAATGCAGCCATATGGAGGAATTGGTCAGTATAAGGATGACTGTTCTCTGTTGGCAACAGTGGTGAATGACTGCCAACTCCTTGATCCAGAGAAGAAGCTGAGGGTAGAGCTGATTCTGGTTCTGCTGAATCCGACTGACAGTCATCCAGGTTAGATGGTTCTAGTGGCATTGATGGTTCTAGTGGTATTTTTGAAGTAGTCATGGTTTGAGGGGCAGGTGCTGAGACATGAGTAGTCTTAGTCACTGAAACATGACTAGACATAGTCAAAGGAAGAGGTGCTGGTGGCTGGGAACACTGTAGAGTCTGTGCGGCTCGGAAAAGGTCCCATACAGATGAGACTGATGGTATTACACAGTGTGTTGAAGACAGTTGGATTGACACCACAGGGGCTGCTGGAAGCACTGTCATCAGTGTAACTAGCGCCTGTGGTACCAAAGTGATCGTTTGTGATATCAGAGGCCTGGACAAAGTTGCCATTACAGAGTGAGGCTGCCGTAACACCACCAATCTATGACATGGTGACCTCTCGTACTCCAGGTGAAGCACCTCGGGATCAAAGGGGATAGGATTCAAAGTACTAGGGCCATTCCCTGTAGCGCTTCAGTGGGGAATCCCTCCTTGGTGACCTTCTGTCCCAGGAGTGGGATGGTAAGTGAGAGTACCAACTTATGTGAGGTTCGCACCCAAGTTGATCCCCATCCTCTCCTGTCCAAGTAAAATTGGTCAGAACATCCTGGAATAGTATGAATTAGGTGAGCCCCTTCTCGGGTTTAGGGGACGACAGTACCAGAGGAATAATGCACAGTCGGTGCTCTGTGGCAACTCCTGACAAGGATGGGTGGAGGCAAAGGTTCTCTCATTTCACCCTCTGATGTGAAGGCTGTAATGCAGACATCATCAGAGGTCACGGGTGATTCACATGGAGGATTCTGCACCATCAGAATCGGCACAAGTAACAACAGTGGAGGTGGTGGAAGCTGTGGAGGCTCCTTCAGAGGAACTGCCGAATCATCCTGAGGAGCAGGAGATGGCATGGGTATAGTGGGATACAAATCCCCCTACACTAGCTTAGATGTATTTCTCTTTTTCTTCCTTGGCTTGTCAGTTGAATCATTAGCTGAAGAATGCTTGGACTTGGTTTTCTTTGTGATAGAGTGGCCTGACATCAGTAGTGGGTTTGGTGCCTGACAAGCAGGACCCAAATTTTTGTCAGAGCTGACGGGTGGGATGAACCCTACAAAGATGGTACTGAGGCCAACAATAATGCCAGGGCCATTGAAAGGGATGGCTTAGAGCAGGGGTTCTTAACCTGTGGGGTACACCTCCCCAGGGGAGGTTTGGACTGACTCCAGGGGAGGTGTGAGTAGCCCCTCAACTATAAATTGTTTATTTTACAAGTACATAGCAGTGCAGCTTGGCGGTTGGCCCAACCGTATTTCTTTCTACTAATCTTGGGAGCTACGCCGGTCATTTAATTGAATATGCTTTTTTTTTTTTTAGTCCAGAGACATAGCATAAACTAAAAAAATGCAAACTCATCCTGCCAAAGCCTAAATTTTGGTCCGTTAACACATGGGAAGCATGGGTCATAAGATTTTTCACAAGGGAGGTGTGACACCAAAAAGGTTAAGAACCACTGGCTTAGAGGAAGGGCACCCTGTCTGTAGGGCATGTTCCCAAAGTACTGCATGAAGGCAAGAAGAATAATTTTGCCGTGCTTGTCTGGTAAAACCGTGGCAGTGCGTGCATGATTCTACCACATAGTCCTCACCCAAGCAGAAAAGGCCAAGATTGTGTCTGTCAGTGGTAATTTTCTCCCACAACTGCACATTTACGGAACAGGGCCCAAAGGGCCATAGGCCACTAAAGGGAACCACTAAAGTGGCAACACTCACACATTGATAGAAAGAAGAAACAACAACAACAACACCAGGTAGAAGAAAAGCTAGAGAAAAATCAATACTTCAGAATATATCACGCAGGTCAATTGCCAGAAGAAAACCAGCGACTTAGTTTGGAGAAAGCTCTCAATGATGCTCCTGCTGCGGCAGTCAAAGAGAAACTGAGGGGAAAGGAAGCAGTGTTGCCCTCTAGGTGTCTGCAGAAGGGGTGTAGGGTGGGCTTCCCGCCTAAATGTCTCAGCTCTAGAAAGTTCCAGTGGAGGTTTTGTGCAGGCACAGAACCCATATGTGTGATACACAGACCATGAAGAACAGTGATTGTTAGTACCTTTTAAAAAACAATCCTAAGACTTGCTGCCACCTGCAAATAAATGCTTCAGACAGGGTATACTGACGGCTATATCAGAGCAACACAAGGTGATTTTCAAGCTGCCATCCTGTGGCAATGTCTTTGTGGAACCCATTCTGCCACAGCAGACTCTACTGTGCTGTGTACAGGGGTAGCCAAGCACGTGGTCAAACAATTAACGAAAATAAGATCTATAGGGATCTCTGCCAAAGGCTTGACAGTTACCTTATGGCAGTTTTCCACAACCTGGTGCCCTCCAGAGGTTTTGGACTACAACTACAATAATCCCTGACCACTATCCCTGATTTTTCAGGCTGAAGGGAGTTGTAGTCCAAAACCTCTGGAGGGCACCAGCTTGGGGAAAGCTGCCTCAAGGGACACAAGCCGTTTTCTGGATCAACTATGAATGAGTTAACGCAAAGACAAGTCCTCATAAAAACAGAAGGCAACTACTTATAGGCTTTGTTAAGAAATGCACATACCTTGCGTACGACAGTGAGACGGGGGTGTAGGTTAGCCAGACCTCCTGGAGGGAGCGTTGAACAGCCAGTTGTGAATTGCAGGAATGCTTTTCTTTCATCTGAAGACATGCCACACAAAACTCTTACAAATCTCAGGAATCCAGGGCTAAAATACAAAACAGAATAAATGCAAACCAGCCAGATACTAAATAAAACTATTGTATTGACTATAAATTGCATACATCAATCCAATTTTGAACTAGTCCATGAACACACACATTTGATTGCCTTTTAGAGATGCTGAAAGGAAAGCAACAATTTGATGTAACACTTGGCTAGTCACAATTTAACCTCATGACAGTGTGGTGCCTAACAGGAGGAACTTATTTCAGAAAATGTATAGAGCAGTTATTGTATAATGCAAGTAGCAGACACTTTCCTCACAGTTCCTTCATAATGAACTAAGCATTGAATAGTTACACAAGCAAATGGTCAACACTCCATTATTCTGTGTGGCCTGACATAAAACTAGTGTAAATATATTGCCATTTGGTGAAGTACCTGTCTCGTGTGTAGCCAAGTTTAGGTTCTGTGTAGTTGATTATATCTTCAGCTGCCCAGGACGGTGACTGATTTCCACAAAGAATCATCTGAACTTCTTCATGGCTGAAGGAACTCAGCTTTTCCATCGGAAAGACTCGGTTAAAGCCATCTTGATTTAAAACAATTAAAAGCAAATGTGAGTTGAGTTAACAATTGAAAATAGTTAAAAGAAAAAGAAAACTTGGTTTTACTAGTGACATCCCCTATATTACATCTCTATGTAGATAGATCATAGAAAATAGTGGCTATGCCCTCTCATTTCCCAGGAAAAGCATTCTATAAATGAGAAACCGTAGCTGAAAAAGCTTTTGCACTGGTCACCACCTGCCTAATCGCAGAAAGCTCCCAACAACAATTTTAATGCATCATTAGGTGTACACATGTTTGCGTCTCTGCTTACTACCAGGCACCAACTCAAGCTATGTCAGAAAGCACTAAGACACGCACATTTCATTTTAATTAAGTGATTAGTACTTCCTTTAAATCTGAAAATTGTGTCCTTATACGCCATCCCCCAAATAATCAGTCAGTTACATACCTCTAAAAGCATCCATCTGTTTTTGTATGCCTGTGTGCATGCAGAAGTCAAACATCAAATCCACATACTCCTCTGCATTATCCATAGTGACCAACTACAATGAAAACATTTGTAAATGGTAAAAGAGTGCCCACATTACATTACAGAAGAATTTTGAGGAAATTAACTAATATTAAACTCCCATATTAGAGTTGTTCCTCTACCTCATCTTCTCCACCAGGCTTGAGATCCACTGCTGTAAAGCCATATACTCTGGATGAAGGGCAAAACTGGAAATTTAGGCTGCAAGACAAGAGGAGGCATTAGAAGAAACACAGCTGTTCATGCTTTTTCAGCAGATAGGTCATTTAAGATGGCCCAAAGTTTTTCAAAAATGGACCAAATATCAAAGTATTACAGTAATACCATGAAAGCTGTATGGTAACATCCATGAATCCCAGAAATTCATGGGTCATTTAAGATGGCCCAAAGTTTTTCAAAAATGGACCAAATATCAAAGTATTACAGTAATACCATGAAAGCTGTATGGTAACATCCATGAATCCCAGAAATATTATCATTCAACCTTATACCTAATCATAAGAACATATGAAGAGCCCTACTGGATCAGACCAAAGGTCCATCTAGTCCAGCATCTCTACACATTTCTGCCCAGTGCTTACAGCTGTCAAAATATGCTTTGAGAACCTCTCCTATAGGGTACCGTAATCTTTTACAGATTATCAGCAGTGTCAAGCTGTGCTTAAATTCTGGATTTGACACAAGCGTTACTGAAATAAATTGTTGCACCTGATGCAGAAACTCAGCGGAAAAGATAAAGCTTAGACTAAAAGCACATGGCGGTGTATAAAAGCAGTTTGGTGATTTCCTGGGCTGTATTTGGTGTTTATCCTGCATGCTCTACTTCCATTTTACTGTTGGAATTTATAAATGCATACATCTTATGGGTAAATTTCTGCACTGACTAGGTAGTAAGAAACAGTGTGTAGTTGTGGCTTCCATCCATATGTTTGATTCTATTTTGCGAATCTGGATCATCACACAACAAAGAGGAATGAAATGCTGCAGGCTTAACTTTCTTATAGCTATTTATTTATTTATTATATTTATACGCCGCCTTTTTTCCTGCAAGGAACCCAAGGCGGCTTACATAATCCTCTTCCTCCTCTCCATTGTATCCTCACAACAACCCTGTGAGGTAGGTTAGGCTGAGAGTCAGTGACTGGCCCAAAGTCACCCAGTGAGTTTCATGGCCTCATCCAGCAGGCATCCTTTCTTGTATACTGGGATTGCTCTGTTCACAAGGATTTCTACAGATGAAGAGATTTATACTAAGTGACAGAAGCTGGCCCTTAGATCCTAAAGGCAGTTAAAAAGCAGCCTTCAAGCACATGCTTTATTTGCAAGATGTCCCAAATTCAATCTCTGGCACCTCCAGGCAGACCTGGGGAAGACTCCTGTCTGAAACCTAGCTACCAGTCAGAGCAGATAATACTGAGGTAGATGGACCAATGGGCTCAGTCAGTATAAGGCAGCTTGCTATGTTCCTGCAGAAATGATCCCACAAGGTTTATAAATTTCAAATACGAGCCCTTTGTCTTGGCTGACTGCTGCTGCTGCTGGCTGGATTGGGCCCCTCTCCTGGGAGAAGCTCCACTGCCAGCAGGAGGAGGGCGACTCCCCCAGGCCTGCCTGATTGAGACGCCTGCCACCTGGGCTTGCTGGACGCTCCGCAGGCCTTTATCTGCCGGCCCGGAGCGGGGTGGCAACGCCCTGGCAGCGACGGCCCCGAAGGGGACGACGCCAAAGGGGGTCGCCCCTTTGGGGGGAGCCACTTCGGGGGTGCCACAAGGGCAAGGGCCTGCCCCCTAACATTGCTATTGTTGCTGGGTGCCCTTGGTGGGGAGGGGGATTGCTTTTTTCCCTGTCTAGGGCCTGAGCATGTGCCTTGGAGGGGAGTCATGTGGTCAAGTGGGGGGTTCTGTGGGGCCCCCGATTAGTGTAGTGACGGGTAGAGGGAGATATGGCGTTGGGAGGAGGACTAGCCAGGTAAGGGGAACACGGCCCAGACACTTAATGGCTGTGCTGCGTTCTGGCCCTCCTCGCACCCGCAGGTTTGTTGGTTGCCCTATCAGCCTGCCCTCGGGTCTCCGGATGCTGCTTCTAAATGCCAGATCGGTGCAAAATAAAACCTCCCTCATCCACGATCTAATAGTGGATGAGGCATGCCGATCTGGCATGCATTACCGAGACCTGGGTGGGAGAACAGGGAGGAGTTAGTCTCTCCCAGCTTTGCCCACCGGGGTACTTGGTGCAGCATCAGGGTAGACCTGAGGGCCGGGGAGGGGGGGTTGCCGTGGTCTATCGGAATTCTATCTCTCTCTCCAGGCTCCCTGTCCGTCTGACTACTGGTCTGGAGTGTTTGCACCTTGTGTTGGGCCAGCGGGACAGATTAGGGATTCTGTTGGTGTACCGCCCACCCCGCTGCTCAACAGACTCCCTGGCTGAGCTGACGGAGGTGGTCTCGCTGGCGATGCTGAGGTCCCCCAGGCTGCTGGTCCTGGGGGATGTTAACATCCATGCTGAGGGCACCTTGTCTGGTGTGGCTCAGGAATTCATGGACTCCATGACAACCATGGGTCTGTCCCAACATGTCATCGGCCCAACACATGTAGCAGGGCACACTCTAGACCTGGTTTTTTTTTCAGCCGGACATGGAGATAGTGATCTGAAGGTGGGGGACTTTGAATCGGTCCCCTTGTCATGGTTAGATCACTACCTGCTGAGATTTAGGCTAACGGCAGCTTTCCCCCTCTGCAAGGGTGGGGGACCTATTAAGATGGTCCGCCCCCGGAGGCTGATGGATCCGGATGGTTTCCAGAGGGCCCTTGGGGGTTTTCCGGCTGATATGGCTGGCGGTCCTGTCGAATCCCTGGTTGATCTCTGGAATAGGGAGATGACCCGGGCGGTTGACACGATTGCTCCTGAGCGCCCTCTCTGTAGTAGAGCTCATACGGCTCCGTGGTATACCCTGGAGCTGAGAGTGATGAAGCAAAACAGGAGACGGCTTGAGTGCAGGTGGAGGAAAACTCCTAGCGGATGCAATCGAGCCCTGGTATGTGCCTATAGCCAGGTATACCTAGAGGCAGTGAAGGTGGCAAAGAGACAACATCTCACTGCTTCTATCCAAACATCTCTCTGCCGCCCAGCGGAGCTCTTTAGGGTCGTCCGGGGCCTGTTATACGCCGGCCCCAGGGACATCATCGACCCATCTGATGCCCGCTGTGATATATTCGCTAGGCACTTCCAGGAAAAAATCTCTTGCATCCGCAGGGACTTAGACTCCAATGTTATAGCAGTAGAATCAGGAGAGGTACCCGGAGCACAGCCTGGTCTAGTTATTCTGGATGAGTTTCAGTTGGTACAGCTTGAGGATGTTGACAAGGTGCTTGGACGGGTTCGTGCTTGGACGTCTGTTCTGGATCCTTGCCCCTCTTGGCTTATAAAAACTAGCAGGGAGGGAACGGCCGGCTGGGCCAGAGAGGTGATCAATGCCTCCTTGCGAGAGGGAGTGGTCCCATGCCACCTGAAACAGGCGGTGGTGAGACCACTCCTGAAGAAACCCTCTCTGGACCCGGAAGATCTTAACAACTTTAGGCGGGTGGCGAATGTTCCTTTCCTGGGCAAGGTCCTTGAGCGGGTGGTGGCCAACCAGCTCCAGGTGCTCTTGGATGAGACTGATTATCTGGATCCATTTCAGTCGGGGTTCAGGCCTGGTTTTGGCACGGAAACGGCTTTGGTCGCCCTGTATGATGACCTATGTCGGGAGAGAGACAGGGGGAGTGTGACCCTGTTGATACTCCTGGATCTCTCAGCGGCGTTCGATACCATCGACCATGGTATCCTTCTGGAGCGGCTGTCTGAGTTGGGGGTGGGGGGCACTGCATTGCAGTGGTTCCGCTCCTACTTGGATGGCCGGCTCCAGAGGGTGGTGCTTGGGGAATGTTGCTCGGCCCCATGGACTCTCCAGTACGGGGTTCCTCAGGGGTCGGTCTTATCCCCCATGCTATTTAATATCTACATGAAACCACTGAGTGGGGTCATCCGGAGTTTTGGAGTGCGTTGCCATCAGTACGCTGATGACACGCAGTTCTATTTCTCCTTTTCATCTTCAGCAGGTGAGGCTGTGGATGTGCTGAACCGGTGCCTGGCTGCGACAATGGACTGGATGAGGGCTAACAAACTGAGGCTCAATCCAGACAAGACTGAGATGCTGTTAGTGGGTGGTTCCTTTGACCGGATGGAGGGTGTTCAACCTGTTCTGGATGGGGTTGCACTCCCCTTGAAGGAGAAGGTTCGTAGCTTGGGGGTGCTCCTGGAGCCATCTTTGTCACTTGAGGCTCAAGTGGCCTCAGTGGCAAGGAGTGCCTTTTACCAGCTTCGGCGGGTGGCCCAGCTACGCCCCTACCTGGACAGGGATAGCCTGGTCTCAGTAATCTACGCTCTGGTGATCTCTAAACTAGACTACTGCAATGCACTCTACGTGGGGCTGCCTTTGAAGACTGTTCGGAAGCTGCAGCTTGTGCAAAATGCGGCAGCCAGGCTTATTGCAGGGACCGGAAGGTCCGAGCATATTACACCAGTTCTGGCCCGCTTGCACTGGCTGCTAATATACTTCCGAGCCGAATTCAAGGTGCTGGTTTTAACCTATAAAGCCCTACACGGCTTAGGACCACAATACCAGACGGAACGTCTCTCCCAACCGCTATCTACCCGGACACCACGCTCAACATCTGGGGCCCTCCTCCGACTGCCACCTCCAAGAGAGGCTCGGTTGGTGGCAACGAGGAGGAGGGCCTTCTCGGTGGTAGCCCCCCAGTTATGGAATCAGCTCCCCACTGAGACCCGTCTGGCGCCAACCTTACTATCTTTTCGGTGCCAGGTTAAGACTTCCCTATATGCCAAGGCATTTAGTTAGGAGCTTGGAATAGCACGGAGGGGATTGTCACCTGTAGGCTCAATTTTATTGGCTTTTGTATTGTTATTTTAAACTGTGTTTTTAAATTTGGTTTTTAATTTTTTAAACTATTTTGTATGTTTTTTATTGTTGTTTTTATGTATAGAGTGTTGTGAACTGCCCAGAGAGCTTCGGCTGTGGGGCGGTATATAAATGAAATAAATGAAATGAAATGAATAAATTTCAAATACGAGCACAGAACGAATAAGAACAAAACAGAAATTTGAATATTTAATATGCAACCTTTGGCCCTAACAGATTATTACTTCAAAAGAAATCATTAGAGGTTTTGCTAGAAGGCAACAGATTCACTACTCAACATTTATGGCAAACACAGAATTCCAAGCATTTGATGAAGTTACATCAAATGAAGTTTGGTGAGATTAGATCAAGTGAAGTTACAAAACAGAAATATCAGAACATAATATCCATTATAAATCTTAATTGATTAGCTACATAATACCACTTAATATTAGGAAGGCCAAGCCCACCTCCTTTTTGGGATTTATACCATTTACTCTTTGTAATCCTCGCCTTTTCCCCATTACAAAAATTATTATTACTTGGCATTCCTTAATTTCCTTCTCTGTTAAGCACATTGGTATCATTTTAAATAAAAAAAATATCGTTGGTAAAATCTTCATTTTTATCAAAGCTATTCTACCCAACCATGAAAGTCCAATTTTTTTAATATTCCTCTATCTTATTTTTAACCTCATTCTAAATTCTGTTCTCCTATTTTTTCTAACTCTTTTAAAATATCTATACCTAAATATTTCATTATATTTTTTACCTTAATATTTGATCTTTTTTTAAAATCCCTTCTAACTCCTCAATTTTACTATAATTAAACAACATAATCTCAGATTTATCCCAATTTACTTGTAACCCCGTAACATTCCTAAACTCCTTTAGATGATTCTCTAACCTATCCATCATTTCCATGGGATTTTCAATTGTTAACAGAGTATCATCTGCAAAAAGGTTAATTTTTATCTTATCCTTTATCCCAATCCCTTGTAAACTACTTTCCTCTCTAATTACATTTGCCAAAATCTCCATAACTAACACAAATAAAATTGGAGAAAGGGGACAGCCCTGTCTAGTACCTCGGCCTAGAAAGATTTGATCTGTTATACCATCATTTACTACTACTGACATCATATTTTGAGTGTATAATTATACGCTCAAAATATGTACATTATATATAAGATATATAATGGATATTATAGTTAAGAAGGATATTATGTGGTTAGAGTTAGAAGCGCAGGAAATAGGAATTGGGATGGGAAAAATTTTATTTAAAAAAAACACTAACAGCTGGCAGAGATGGCCAAACTCACATCATTAATTAGAGAAAGGACAACATCCACGTTTATTACAGAGTGGAAACCTCTAATTGACTTTTTGCAGAGACTGGAAAATAATGATTTGTTTGTTTGTGAATTTATGGAATAATAAGTGAATTTGGGACAACGGGAAGAAAGAGATTTCTCATTCTGATTATCGAGTAAGAAAAATTATTGTTACCTATATTTGCTGTAGAAGAAAATCGGAGGTCTATTTTGTTTTGTTAATTGTTATATGTTTGATATTATGTGTTTGTTTTATATAGAAATAAAATTTAAAACTTAAGAAAAGGTTAAAAAAACCTAACAGTATGGTAAAAAGAATAGAAAATCCCTTTTTGAAAAATATGTTAGGGATTTGGAACAGTAACAGACAGATTTTTATATATACCAGGGATATCCAGTGGTAGCAATGGAGGACTTTCCAGAAAATGCACAGCATTTGGAAGGCTTATTTAGGAAAAAAAAAAGGTTATCAAATTAATGGATTGGAAAAATTGAGCCTAGACAACAAATAATTGAAATGTTTGGGACAGGTAGAATTTCGTGGTTAAATTTAATGCAATTAGATCAGTGGACTAAGAAATGGAAGAAGAGAAATGAGCATGAGAGGGAATTCACTGGATTTGAAAGGAAAGTGCTGTCTAGCGAACTTATAGAAGGGAACGTTTCTTCCAGAGGGTTAACAAAGGAGATATATAAAATGTTTCAAAAAATTGAAGAGCAAAAAGATAATCTTAAAATGGTATGGGATATGGAATTTGAGGAGATTTCGAACGCGGGGTGGAAAAATATTTAGGGCAGACGTATATTAAGAAATATGTCAGTAAGGATAAAAGAGAATTTTTTAAAAACGATTTGGAGCTGGTATCTGACTCCAGTAAGATTAAATAGACAGTAATTGTACTCCATTATGTTGGAGAGGATGTCAGGAACTTGGTACTTATGCTCATATGTGGTGGAGCTGTAAAAGCGTATTGGATTTTTGAAATAAATTTTCTGTAGAAATTTCAGAAATTATTGGCATTACAGTAGTACCTTGGATTACGAGTATAATTCGTTCCAGAACCATGCTCGTAATCCAAAATACTCGTACATCAAAGCGAGTTTCCCCATTAGAAATAATGGGACCTCTGCTGATTCGTTCCACAACCATTTAATCACTGCTTTGCTGGCTCCCTGACAGGGAGCCCCATGGAGGGAGCAGGCAAAGCAGTGATTAAATGGTTGTGGAAGAATCAGCAGAGGTCCCATTATTTCTAATGGGGAAACTCACTTTGATGTGCCAGCTCCCAGCCGCGCCGTGCCTCGCTCTGCTAGAGCCTGGCGCCTCGCGCGCTGCCATGCCGGCTCCCAGGCAGGGAAGCGGCACGGCAGAGCGAGGGGCCGCACCACGTCTCCTTTGCCAGCGGCGGCTCGCCTCTGCTGGCGCCCAGCGTGCTCCCGCAGTTTCAAAAAATTCAAAGCCCCTTCTTGTGCCAAACTTCACGTATGAGCACAAAGCTGTACAGAAAGTGTCGCTCCCATTTCAAAGCCTCGCATCCCCCCTCCCGCGAAAAGTGTTTGCAAAGGAGAAGCTCGGCGGGGTGGAGAAGGAAGGCGAACAGGACGCTCGGGAGGGAAGATTCAAGATGCACCAAGCCTGAAGTCTCATGTGTCCTGCCGGCAGCTCTATACGGAAGAAGGGCAGAAGCGGCGGCAGCTGTTGCTGTTGCGACGGCAGCAGCAGCGGCCCGGAGGTGGAGAGAGCGAGAGGAGGGCGACTGCCCACCTCCACCCAGGGAGGGCCCTTCCACGCACCAAACTTGGCTCGTCCCGCCACTCCACCCGCCTGGGAAAAGGCGCTGCTACATGCCAAAGGGGAAGGGGGGAGGAAGAACACTCACTGGAGCATCGCAGGCAGGAGGAGAGGGGGAGAGAGCGCGAGAGGCGCCGCCGCCCAGGGCAGGCACGAGACGGAATTCCTGGGCTCGCGCCGTCAGGCACGGCGCCCAGTGGCGCGAGACCCCGCCGCAGCAGTTGCCGCCGCTCGTGCGGACCCCAGCACGCGTGCGTGCAGCCTTTTCTCTTTGCTGGTGGCTCGCTAACGAGGCTGGCTTGGACGTCCTGGTGTGCTGCTGCTGCTGCTGCTGCTGCTGCTGGCGGCGGCGTTGCTCCTGCGACCACCACGGCTCGGAGCAGCCGCTCCATGATTGACGGCGATGCTCCCCTGTTCTCGGCGCTCGTCTAGGAATGCCTGCGCATCTCCCTCGCCTCCTTCAACTCGCTGGTTCGGGTAAAGGTTATGCGAAGGAGGGTGAGGAGCCCCGTGGAGGCGAGGCACCGACCGGTGTGGCCGCTCGCTTGGCTAGCGGCGGTGCAGCAGCACGAGGCGCCAGCTGAGCGAGAGCATAAATTTAAATTTGGAGCAGCAGTGGCTCGTGTTGTGAGACTTGCTCGTCTTTCAAATTTAAATTTATGCTAAAATTTTCCTCGTCTTACGAGTAGCTCGCAAACTGGGTTACTCGTAATCCGAGGTATTACTGTAATTTGGAGGTCTGTCCAAAATTAGCATTGTTATCAATAACGGAGAAACTTCTGTGCTCTCAAGAGATAAAAGAATTAGTTGTAAGTTTGTTAACGGTGGGGAGATTATTGATAGCAAGGAAATGGAAAGTTCAACATCAGTATTTAATTATTGATTGGTATAAAGAGGTGTGGGATATTGCTTTAAATGATAAATTAACATGTAGTATTAAATGTAAAAAGGGAAAATTAAAGAAAAATAATTTTAAGGATATATGGGGACCATTTCTAGACTATGTTTTAGTAAAGGGGAAGGGGAGTAAGCCATGTCAAGATATGATGTATTTTTGGAATATAGATTAATAATGGATTATGTGGATAGAATTATTTCTTGGCCCCGTGATGATGGGTGCACTTTGGAGTTATATGGATTTGTGGGGTTTTTTCTTTTTGTATGTGTGTTTATTTGAAAAATAATAATAATAATAATAATAATAATTAAAAAATTAAAAATAAAATAGAAATATCAGAACAGTTCCATTTCTACAGTGGATTGGTCTACAGCCTAAGGACAAAAGACCTTAGGATTTATCGTGCACTCTCTCGGTCTCTAGTTTGTAGGTCTATCTATAAATAGCCAGCACTTCATTAAACTGAAGAACTCCTTAAGGAGAAAGGTAGTACAGACATGAACAGAAAAAAAGTTGTTTAAGATAAAATCTGTACAGATAAGCCTTTAAATAGTTGGTCAAAATTGGAGGTTCACCAGTATGCAGGAAATGCCACCAATTCCGAGTTCTGTGATTTATGTTTGGGAAAGTAAACTGATTTTTCTCTTTTCCTAAATGTATACATTAATTTCTTAGCCCATTAGGAGGCCATATGTATGCAAGCAACAGCTAGAAAATAAATCAGCTTACCCTAAATCTTCTATGCTAAGTGGAGGTCCAGATCCTGATGGGTTCTTCATCATTAGTTCCTGCAGTTTGGTATTTTTTTCATCTTCTGAAAGGCCTTTGTTGCTTAATATTTGACGTCTCTTAATTGCAAGGTCTTTAATTTCTTTTAAAAATCTTGCTCTGTGAGGGTTTACCAATTCAAAATCCTCCCATGTTAAAATCCCATTAAACCATGCTGGGGGTTTAGGTTTTGGTGGATCAAGGATAAATTCAGATTTGGAATCTTCTTCAAAACTTCCTACTGAAAGGGAGTCATGCCCCTCTTCTGTAGAGGCCTCTGATTGACTTTCAGTGCAGTGCAAGTCTCTGTCACCCCGTGACTCATAAATCAATTTACTCATATTGCTTTTAATGTCTCCCATGCACATTAGTTTAAAGAAAGGCTTAGAAATGGGCAAGTCTACCAGTCTGTTGTCTTGGATACATTTGGCTAAGAAAATTCCCAGAAAGTGGAAGAGTTTAGTTATTCTTTCAAGTTCATCACTATCCTGTGGGAACGGTGCTGTGAAGAGCCCACAAGATCGCTGTACATAGTATCCCGGAGGTTTTAATCCACCGCCTATATCAACCTATTTTTAAAAAATGAAAAACAATGGAGGAAAATGTTAGATATTTCAAGAGAAACATACCACCACATATCTTCTTAGCTCTACTAATTAGAAAAATGCAATATACCTGACGTGATTCATCGTCTGGAAAATCATCGTCACAAAGCCATGCTCCCAGTTCTGTCCTCTGGAATTCTGCTGCTACCAGTGCATAAAACTCCAAGGTGGGCCCCAATCCTGTTCCTTCTTCTCCCAAAAACTCCACCTGGAAACCCGAGATCACGACACTAGTACAAGCTGCCCCAGGTCACTGGTACTGAGTACGTAGTTCCCCACCCCAGACAGATTCTCTTAACCCTATACAAATGAAATACAATGACTGGGTTTGCACAACAACCCATCATGGGTGACAAGCCATGGTGGGTTGCTGTGTGGTGTGAACCTGGACCGTTTCCCACAGGGTGGCTTGTTTATGGGCAACAAGCCACCCTGACAACACATGGCTTGTAGTTGAGGTTGTACCCACAATGGGTTGTTGTGTCATCCAAATCTGGGCGACCACTGTGGGTACTGGGACCAGCAACCGAGCTTTTTGGCAAGAGTGGCAGAAAACCCTTCCCATTCTTGCCAAGCTCGCACAGGCTGCCGCCAGTGCCAGCCACCCCACAATGTGCCCCCACCACAATCACAAGCCCTTTTGCGCTCGCTGAGGCTTTTTTGCCCCCTCCTTTTTTCTTTTTTTGGAGATCGCGAAAAGCCATCTGATTTGACAGCTAGCGACAGCCCCTTCAGAATGCCCAAGTGGCACATTGGAGGGGCTGTCACTGGTTTGTCAAAAAAAGGTTTTGCTGCCTAAATGTGTGTGATTTTGTTCTTTTTTTAGTTGGACTTGCACAAGTGCACGCTTGCGCAGGTCCGAAATGGCATGCCTCGACTGGGCAATGTCCAGGGAGGTGTCTGTTATCAAAGTGCATCAGGCATCCCTCATGGGCATTGACCCAGAGAGGCTGCCAAGAACTTGATTTTTCACTTCGGTTTGTTTTGACAGCTGTCAAGGGAAACCAAAGACGTGAGTGATCTTTGCTCACGAAAGGGGCGTGTCCACCAGACCACATCCTTCATGGTGAGGTCCTCAAATGTTTTTTGGGACCTGGCTCCTCTGAAGGTCCTCTCATTTTGCACCCTTTCCCAAGATTCTAGGTGCTCAGGGAAGTGGAAAAGTGCAAGCCATCCCCTTGTTATGGAAACAGTCAGTTTTGACAGCTAGCTGTCAAAACTCCAGCTCCTTTTAAAAAGGATGTGTGTTTTTTTACAGGGCTCTCCATGGTTTCTTGACAGGGACATATGCATTCATGCCTGCATATGTACCTGTGAAAAAAACATGGGGAGCCCTTAAGAAAACAACACAACTTTGAAAAGCATTTTAATGATGGTGGTGGAGCATCTGCGCTCATTAGTGGAGTAGGCTGCTGAGGTTGTGCTGCAAAGGCCTATGGGATACATACCAGGAGTAGGCGGGAGGACTAAGGGGGAAACAAGCCACAGCAAGCTGCAGGGCACCTGATCATCTGTCAGGAGGAAAGTGGGTTAGTGAGTGAACAACCAACCCACTGTAGCTTATTTTCAGGGTGGCTTATTGTGATGTGCAAACCAACCCAATGGGTTGTCCCAAACTCTGAGAATGGAAGGCCTCCTTCTGTTTGTGCAAGGGACTGAGATTTTGTGGAGGTGATCTTTGCTGATTCCCCCTTTCCCTCTATACCCTCAGTGCCACTTCATATGCCATTTCAGAGGATGCTCATGGGCCTGCAGAGGGAGGGGGAAATCAGCAAGGAACACTTCCCTCCCTTCCTCCAGCAGGAAAGTCCAGAACCATGCCAGTATAATTTAAAACAAAAAAGTACACATTTTACCTCAAGAACTGACTTTCTGTCTGCATGGATCTGCATGACATTTTCTGCCCATTCCATCAAAGATTCACCACGTGGAACTTTTACTCTTTCATGTTTAAGGCGCCCAACTCTAAATTCTCCTGGATCATCTCTTCGCACTGTGCTTGTAGTTCGTGTCCGCTCAACAGTAGCTTCACGCCGATTCTGTAGCCACACTATTGCTCTGGTTACAGGAAGAAATGCAGATACATTGCTTTAATTCCAACTCAGATGAAATGCTGGTTTAAGGAGACCTTTATTAGGCCAATGTTTGCTTTCAAGAGTATTTTTTTTAAAACTCTCAAGGCACAAGTGTCTATAGCTTATGAAACAACTTGGTAATTTAAAAAAAAATCACAATGCACTTTGTACCCTTCTGCTGGGGACCACAAAGCAGTCACCACAAATTCTGCATCATAGCAATCCATCTATTTCCGGTATTTAGGTGGCAAGTGTCATTGCTTATGCAGCCAAATTAGCACCATCCACATACAAGAGGAAGGTATCAGCAAGTATGGGGTGGGGGGAACCCCAGGGTTTGCAGAAGTACCAAAAAAACCAACAAACACAAACAAAAAACCCTTTAGTAAAAAAACCCCTAAAGGACACCCACCCACCCCACAATAGCTCAATGAAGACTAAGTATGCTCAGTGACCATGGAATGCTGGCTGTTGAGTCAGGAAATGGAGTGGCTGGAATCCTGAACAGCAGCACTCCAGATTACATTTTGTTGCAAATCCAACTTGTTTATTATATTACTCACTCATTTACAAATCTGCCCTCTCATCTCTCTAATTGTCTGATATAGTCTCAGAAAAAATTGACACTTCTTCCCTCTTTTCTCGCCAGAAAAAGGCTATTTTTGTAATATTTCTGAGATTCTCAACATTAGAATAAGCTAATTCCAAATACTGAACTTAAAGCACTTCAATGCACTTCAACTGCACCAAACAAGCACTCTTTTTACTTGTCAAATTTCTTACCTTGATGCCCCAAATGCTGTGCACGTGAAATACAGCTGTCTAGTTTCAAATGGGATTAAGAAAGGACACTTGCTAGTTATCTGTTCACACCAGTCTGGCAAAGCTCCACTCGCTAGTGCCAATGGCTCCTGCAATTTAACACACAAACCATTTAAAACATGAAGTATTTAAATGCATGATGGATAAATAGCGATTTCTGTATTCTGTATTGTCTTTTCTCGTACATTCTCAGTTCATGCCATTATTTTTTTGCTTTTTAAAAAATTAATTAATTTTGGGAGTAATCCTAAATAACAAAGGATTTTTCTTAAATGTTTAACTGTCCTTTTGTTATCATTGTACATACTATATTTATTACATTTAATTTATTTATGTATTTATTATATTTATACCCCACCTTTTTTCCTGCAAGGAACCCAAGGCGGCTTACATAGTCCTCCTCCTCTCCATTTTATCCCCACAACAACTCTGTGAGGTAGGTTAGGCTGAGAGTCAGCGACTAGCCCAAAGTCACCCAGTGAGTTTCATGGCTGAGCGGGGACTAGAACCCATCTTTCTAGTCTATATCCCATCTTTCTTTATCTATATAGAATATATATATATATATATATATATATATATATATATCCCATCTTTCCTCCAAGGAGCAGAAGGTGATGTACATGCTCCCCACCCCAACATTTTTATCTCTGTGAAATAGGTTAGCCTGAGAGGTAGGTACTGGCCCAAGATCATACAGTGAGCTTCGTGGCTGAGTGAAGATTTGAATCTGGTCTCCCCAGTCCTAGTCTGACACTAACCCAGCTGTCCCCAACCCGGTACCCTCCAGGTAGTTTGAACTACAACTCCCAGGATTCCTGACCATTGGCCATGCCGGCAGGGGCTGATGGGAGCTAAAGTCCAAAACATCCAGACGGCACCAGGGTGGGGAAGGCTACACTAACCACTGCACCATACTGTCTCTCATGTGTTTATATGCTATCTAGTTTAAAGAAACTTAGGAGTAAATAAAGGTAACAATGCTATTTAAATACAATTCCAATCTTTTAATTTTTGCAACATATATCTCAGAAATTTTCTTCCCAAAAGGTTCAGCTTTCAAGATTAAGGCCGCAATCCATTGAACTGGACATCTAGCTGCACGTACCCACTTGGCTTTGACCACCTCACCCTCCCAGGAAAGAATAGTCCCCCTGTGCCACATGGCAAAGTGGGTTGTTGTTGTTTTGAAACCTAGAAGTTTCAATATCTGTTTGTGAAGTGGCATGGATACCAAAACACTGGAAACAAAAAGGCACATTCAAATAATTTTCACAGCTCTCATTAAACAAGATTATATTTCAGACGTCTAGACTGTCTACAATAGCATCAAACTGAATCAAAATAATTTCTCAATATATTACCTCAATCTGTTGAAGAATTTTGGTAGTGATTTTTTTGCTTGTGAATTCATCTGGTGGAAAATTAAACTGAAGCTGTTCATCTCCTTCTGAAAATTAACAGAAAGTTTTATTTCATGTTTCCTTTGTGGAAGCTTTTTTTTGGGGAAATGTGTTGCACCCTACTTACCTTCCTGAGAAGTTCGAGTTGAATAAGGGTCACTTGCAACAATATACAAAATACGGAGCAACTGTAGAACATCTTCTACTCCACAGGAATTCTGTCCACTACCAGCTTTGGCTTGAGGCTGTTCTTTAGTTGAAGTAAGAATGTCTGAGTTTTGAAGTGTGGAAATAGCTCCCTGGCTCAAACTGGACTTTGATCCGTGCTCACAAAAATCCTGTATGAATGATCAGAAGTACATACTAAGTATATGGTTAGAATTGTGGTATGGTTATTTTGTAGCTTTAGAGAGAGAACAAAAATACAAACATGGTTTGTGTGATGCTAACTATTTAGTGCTTAGAATATTGTTAGGCACTATATTAATTACTGCACCTATTCAAAAGCATACAAATCACTGGAGCTGGTAAAAGCTAAACATGAGAGTAGCATATGAACCTGTTTAATCAGAAAGCAATTTCATTAGTTACATATCAAATCCCTCTATCAGGACTCCTAACGCGATGCAAAAAAGAAGCACAGACATTCCCCAAAACAATACTTTTAGATGCAGACATATACCTTGTATGCAGCTATGAGCTGGGAACAATTTCTGTTTTTCCTAATGCTTTTATTAGTGCCGGTTAATTTCCAGTGGCGCAGAAAGGCTGAATCCGCATTCTTCTGCAGGTAGGTTATCAAGTCATTCTTTGGTAATTCATCAGTGCCAAGGTACTGTTCCACATGCTCTATTGACCAGCAACCCTACAACAGGAACCACCAAATGTTGGTCTTTCCTGATTGTAAAGTTTGAAAGACTTCACATGCACTACATACATTTCTTTAGGAACATGCATTTATAAATATTCTCTATCATATCTTCTGCATAATAGAACTAAGTTAGTGCAGGATTTTTAAAGCTGCCTTTTTTAAGTGCACAAACTGCACAAACATCTACAGCCACATAAATATTAAAGCCTTAAATTCTTCTCACCATTTTCCTGCTCTCTTTCTCTTTATCAGAATCCTTCATTTCTCTGTAGACAATTCTAAACATAAAAAGATTAGAGTTATGTACTTAGTACTGTCTTTCCACAACAGAATAATCTATCATATAACTCATATAATACAGGGATGGGCAACCTACAGCCCTCGAAATAATTTCAATAGCCCTCTGCATGGGAACAGTTCAGACTTCTGGAAAGGGCGATCTGTCCCTTCCTTCACAGCCTGCTGCACGGAAAGGAAGAGGGAGAGAGAGAGAGAAAAGGAAGTGGCAGAAAGAGACAAAGAAAGAGAAAAAGGATGATGCACTCACTTTTGCTCTGACTCCGGAATTAGGCTCTTGACAGATTACCCACAAGGGCTGCAGCCCTCAACAGAAAAAAGGTTGCCCACCCCTGATACAATACGTAACATGGATCTTGGGGAATCTTGAAATTTTCTGCATGTTAACATGAATGAATGTGAACATTCTATTGTTTAGCACACAAGGGTGGCATGCTGACAGAGTCAGCCAGTGATAGTTCTCCTCACCGGGCACGCAGAACAGGAGATATAAGCCACTGAAAGAACTCAATTGCTGATGCAGCAACTCTTGGATCTGGTCTATAAATTATTCAAACTATAAAAACAATGAAAACATTTTGTATTATAGGTCAACTTGGGGCCAACTGATTAATTTTGGCGCAGTGCAGGTACCATTAATGTTAAGAATTCTTCAGTCAGCATAAATTTGTCATAATGTAGAAAACAATCTAACAACCATAATACTGAATGATGCTAGGCAGGAAAAAGGGATGACCTCAAGGATTAAGCTAACCGTGTCAGCATGCAAACACTGCTGTTGCACAACCATCGTTCACACCATAAGAGATTGCACAGCAGCAGTGCCTGGAAGACTTCTTGCAAGACATTAACAAGAGTTCTTGATACACATTTTGAACAGTTTGTCTTACAGAGCAAACCTATGCATGCTTACTCAGAAGTCTCACTGTGTTCAAACTGAGTTCACTCCCAGATAAGTGTGCATAGGATTTATAGCGTTAAATTGTTTTAGACTGATGACCACATTTTAGAGGAAGACTTACGTGTATGTTGGCTCCCAAATTCGTCTAAGTTTATCAGATTTGACACTGCCATTGCAGGAAAGCTGCAGCAATTTTTGTACATAGTAAAAGATAGTTGATCGGAAATTTGTTAGGGGGAGCTCAACTTCGCGAGTTGTACCAAGGCCTGTCACTTTCAAGGTAAGTGCTAAACGTGGCGATGGCGTACACTCAACTTCTTCCAGGAGTTCCGAGTGAGGTGTTCCTGTAGCCAATGGTGAGTAAGTGAAAGATGAGTAATACATTTCTATTTTCTGCAGCACCTTTCATCATTTCACATATATTCAAGTTGCTTATTTATGTTTGGTGACTCTATATTTCTATACTTTATACCTTGTCTGTACCTTAACACAAACGTATAAGTAGTAAGGCCTTTGAAATTTCATGAGGGGTGATGGTGTTCTAGTCCCTTCCCCTTCCCCTTCCCCGTATACACTCCCTGACCCACTTGTCCAAATCTCCCTTGTTCTAGCCTCAACTACTTCCTCCACTTAGTATCTCCCATCTCCAGCTTCTTCCTCATGAAAATATTGCGTCTCTCTAAAATAGGAGTGTACAACCTTTTCAGCCCCAAAGGGGATAGGAGCACACACCCCCAACATACACACAATCTAGATACAGATTGCTCTTTCCTCACTGCTGGTAATCTGTATGAGAATCTCTGAAGGAAGAGTGGCAAATACAGGCAGCGCTGGAGGGATTGCAGGGGGTCAGGGCACTCATGGGGGATGTAGTAAAGGACGGGGGGCACAGGTTATGCACCCCTGCTCTAAAACATAAGTATGTGAAGTGAAAAAGTGTTAAATTTTCACTTGGGCATTTCTGAAGTTTCCTTCCTCCACTCAGCTGCTGGCTATTGGAGAGAATCAATATGTCAGTTTCATGTGCTGAATTTTCTAATGTTTTCTCCCCCTGGCCTTGTAAACCATACAACCCAACCAACCCAGGAGACAGTTTTGAAGGTGGGTATGTGATGGATTGAGGCCTACACAGGATTGGGTTTGTTGAGGCCTACACAGGATTGGGTTTGTTGAGGCCTGGAGGCCCAAACACTTCCCTCGAGTAGTGAAGCCTGAAGGCCCAAACACTTGGATGGGAGGGGGAGTTTGAGAGTTATAAGTTACCCAACAGAAGTCAAGAATTAGTTCTCCTGTGCAAGGTCACATGGTTATAACCTTCCAGTCCTGGGAAGACTATATATGTGGGGTGTGGTCAGCTAGCAGTTAGTGTGTGCTGGGAGAGAGCTGGAAGCAGCAGCAGAGCTGGCAGCAGAGAGAGAGAAAGAGAAACTGATTGCATAGGATATAGGTAGTCTGAAGTTATACTAGAGAACATTGGATTGTTTGTTTGTTTTATATTATCATACTTGCTTTTGAATTATAACCACTCTATTAAGTAAAAACCCTAATATTATTAGTAAAGTGTTGTTGTTTACCCTGGAGTTTGGAGTGACTTATTCACCACGTCTAGAGCCTACACCCACGTTACTGGAAGCAGGCAAAGGACTTGATAACCTAGAGAGGGAGAGACTTTGGGAAGAGGCAGAGATCTCCCAAAGGCAGATCAAGGGGTCCCTGCAGTAGCGGAACCTTGACAGGGTAATGCAGACAAAATGGGTTGGATCCAATGTTGTCATTCCACTGATGAAAGCAGTTCCATTAGAAGATCCAGGAGGGGGCGATTCCCTCTCCCCACTTCACAGCCCCACGTGCACTCTCAAAATCTGCTCCCGGGCAGCACAGAGGGATGAGGTGGGGAGGAGAGAAGAAGGAAGTCTCATTGTGCTATCGGACTTCTGTTAGCACAATGTTTGATTTAACTCACTGACTCCCCTCCTGAAGCTGGCTGTCAATATGTCAAATATATTGCCTCTTTCCCCCTCCTCCAATTTGGTTCTTTTCTTCTCTGACATGCTAATATATTTATACATGTGTATGTTTGCACACATATTTTTCAAACATTTCCTGAATATACCTGGAGGAGGAATTTCAAGATCAGTTGTCTGTTGGACATTAGTACGACCCGGTCTGGGATCAAAGGCAGGTACTAAAGCAGAAAATTGACGCTTCAAAACATAATCATCATCCCATGTTCTTCTACGACCTCCTTTTGTTTCATATTCCTCTTCTTCCTATTAAGAAGAGCCGGTTGCCGGCCAGATGGGCGATTAATAAATGTAAATAAATAAATAAATAAGAAAAAAAAATGCCACACAGGAACAACTGAGAAGATTCATTTGAT
This sequence comes from Shinisaurus crocodilurus, assembly GCA_021292165.1. Lineage (NCBI taxonomy): Eukaryota > Metazoa > Chordata > Lepidosauria > Squamata > Shinisauridae > Shinisaurus > Shinisaurus crocodilurus. Next base: position 264,879,511 of record CM037876.1, read on the forward strand.
TTTAAAAAAACTCATGTAGGTTAGGTGGTAATCATTATCACCAATAAATCAGGTATGGCTAAACATAAGTAAACAAATTAATCCTGCAGTAAACTGTAGACTTATAGTCCATGGGTCATAGCAAAAGAATTTTTCTCACATGGCAGTAACACTGGGCAGCAATGGCCCAACATTTAGGGTGCAATCCTATGGCTGGTAGACTCTGTCTGGACAACCATAGGAAAGGTCGAAGTTCCAACTCCGAACTCGGGAACATGTCCTGAGGTCGGAGCTGGAACTCCAAATTTGGAGCGCCCTCCCTCTGTCCCCACAGCCAGCGTGGTTCTTTCTGCACAGCCTGTGGCTCCAAAGTCGAGCCGGCGCTGGGTGTTCTGGGGGCAGGGAGGAGTGAGGCTCTGCTGAGATACAACGTACCCCAGCGGGGCCTCAGCCCCTCCTCCTCACAAGTAGGGGCAAAACACTTAGATGGCTGAAACTGGCCATCTAAGTGTTTTGCAGGGCGGGAGGAGCACGGAAGTGACTTTTGCCTCTGTGCTCCTTCCATCCTCAATTGGATACTCATAATCCTCTGAGTTCAGGAGGGTTACAGGCAGCCACACTGGATGGTGCTGTTAGTAGGCTAAATATAGTCCACAGGCCTTGCATTGATTATCCCTAATATAATGGAATTGGGGGAGAGATAGAAGATATGCAATAGGCCATTATTGTGCTGCAATCTGTGATTTAGGGATTTCCTTCAGTGTTCCACTGAACTGGAGAAATGAGGAGCACTAAAGACTCACCTAATGTTCACCTAATGAAATTAAAAATAAGGTCTACTATACTTTGACATGTAAACAAAACAGAACATTTGTAGTAAGCCATTAGAATGATGCTGAGAAGACAATTGACAGAACTACTTCAGAAACAGAAAAGATCTGTAACTGACTACATTAGGTCTGCGTAACTGGTCTTTATGCAACTTGTACCTACAATTATAAATCTCTCTTGAGTTTGGAAGGTTAGGAAGATTTTGATATGGCCCAGAATAACAACAGATAAGACAGTATTGTAAAAAGTGATCTACACAGTACCATAACTTCCTCATATTCTTGATCTTCTTGATTGTCATCTTCATTTTCGTCATCTTCCTCATCTGGCTCAGGTAGATCTTCATCATCATCTAACTCTGCCAACAGAGTACTGGCACGACAGCTATCAAGAAAATCTATATATAAAACAAACAAAAAAACTCTAAGAACTCCTTAAAAATAAAGACAGCAAAAAAGGATAATTCTATCAATTCAAAGCAGGAACAGGAAAAAGAGGTATCACTTTTGAGTAATGTTCAAGACAGCAGGATGGAAACCTATTTAAGAGATTATGACAATGGAAAGCTGAAAAGGGGAAGAAAAGCACTTCAGAAAATTACCTGAAAAGTAATGGAAAACTATTTGTATTAAAGGAAAATATTCAGTATGTTTTTGAACACATAACGTTAGTGGAAATGCCAAATAGCAAATTACTATTTCTTCCCAGTACGTTTTCAATGTGTATTTCATAGAAATTATTTGCGAAGTACATTTTCAAGAACTTACAAATGTCCGTTTAGTACTAGCAGAGGAAGTCATAGACCACTTTCAGTACTATAGCTTACTGAAGTAAATTACGACTGCACAAATATAAATGATGTGCAAAACTAACCCTGTGTGTCAATTCATAAGGAAAACAACAACAACAACACACACACCTCTCTAGAATACCCCAAGTACTGGTAAGTTCTACAATGACAGCAGAAATACTCATACATAACTTTCCTTCAACCATCTTCTTAAGACAGAGTTCCACTTCTTGTACTCAGAAGACTTCTGATCAAACCCCAAAAAGAAAATGTGCATTTTCTGACTTTCCTAGAGTTTGGGCGGCACTCTCACCTGTGTAGGAAAACAGCACCAACTTCCGATTTCCTTCCTGCCTCACCCCCAAATTACTACAATGTAGACCAGGGGTGGGGAGACTACTCTTTTTCCATTCCTCCCCACTCAGCAGGCTGCCAGGGGGAGGGGCAGAGAGCTCTTGCCAGGTAGGTCTGAAGTGATCACTTGCAGAGGACTTCCATCCCACTCTTCCATCATTCCATCCATTTCAGCTTTTCAGATTTCATGGCTGCATATTAACCTGTCAAAAATCCCAGTTTAGCCCTGTGAAAAACCCTGTTTTAAAAGAAATGCTTTCTTTTGACAGCTGTCAAAAAACTCCATGCTCCCGCAAATGGAGTGGGACGCACTTTCCCCCTTTCCCAAGCACCTAGAGTCTTGAGAAAGGGTGGAAAAGGTGGAGGACACTAAGAACTGTCAGGTCCAGGTCTTTTGTAAGCAAAGATCTTTTCACAGCTTTGCTTTTCACTTGACAGCTCACTGTTTGACAGCAGTCAAGTAAAGTAACAAAATAACCCATTTGCAGCAAAATACCCTGGCTTGGTTTCATAGATTTCATAGATCATAGAGTTGGAAGGAGCCTTCAAGGCTATCGAGTCCAACCCCCTACTCAATGCAGGAAACTAGAGCAGGAGTCTCCCATCCAAAGTAATAACCAGGCCTGACCCTGCTTAGCTTTCCACACTCAGACAAGCTGAGCCAGCGTGAGCCACAGGCCTGTATGATCAATGTCCCTGGCTGGTGCCTACTGCACTTTGACAGCAGGCACTTACCATGACATTGAACAGGAAAGACTTTCCATTTCAGTCACCAGCAAGTGCGCACTTGTGCACTTCTGAACTACCGACCAAAATAATAATAATAAAAAATAACAAAAATATTTGCTCACATTTCTGGTGCCTAAAAAATAATTTGAAAAAGGTGGTGAACCAGTGATGGCCACTCCAATGGCACCTTGGAGGGGCTGTCAGTGGCTGTCACTGGCAGAGATTGTAAAAAGATCACAAAAGGGAAAAGAAAGAAAGAAGCCATGGCAGCAACTGAAAAGGGTTTGCAAGTGGGGAGAGGAGACAAGGCAGCTTCAGCTGCCAAGTCCCCTGGGGTACTGGTGAGAGGACCACAGGGGAAGGGTGGGGGAGACAATCCACAGTGAATCCAATAATCTGTTGGGCGTATGTAGCTTATTCATAGGATGGGTTGCAGTATTGTGCAAACTCATCCAATGTCAGAAGAGGTGATTCTTACTGCATGAGTTTTGTGTAGTGTATATCTAGTTGTGCTCTCAGTAAGAGCTAGTATTTATCTTGCAGTGGCAAACCTCTATGGGCACTTTGAAACAATATATTCACCATGCAAAACTAATCTGGCAAGAAAAAAAAAATCTCACTGTGATTTTACTGAATTTAAAATATATATATATATATGCAAATCTGGCCTAAGGAGACTCATACAATTTATTAATTTAAAATTTCTCATTAAGAAAAACCGCCCAAAACGTCACTAAAGCCACAAATATGAGTAATACAACTCAAAAACAAAATACAGATCACTTCCTAAATACCGAACTACATTACAATACCAGCCTGAAAGCATCTTTTAGGTACACTAAGATAACAGGCATAATTATGTTTTAGTTCTGCTTTATATTGAAGTCAAGGAATTCAACGAATGGAAACGTATGTATTCTGCCATTTTTTCTGGTGCTTTGGGGTGAAAAATGTGTTCTCACATTTCTTTTCATTGTTCTCTGTAGGCTAAAGGTTAATTGACACATAATCCCAGTTCACGTAGAAGCCACAGGGTTGTTCCTGGCACTGGCTGGCCCCCAGTGCACACATACTACATGTGTACAACCATTAACGTATAGCATTTCCTAATGTCTTCTGCGTAGCTCATACAATGCATAATACATCTCTATTAAGTAGGATTTCAGCATCGTGTAGGACCAAGCCTTCAAGATAGGAACATGGGAAGCTGCCTTATACGGAGGTAAGAGCATTGGTTCGTCTAGCCCAGTATTGCTGGCATTGGCTCTCCAGGCTTTTAGGCAGAATTTCTCTCCTAGCCCTACCTGGACCTCCTGCATTCAAAGCATGTGCTTGACCACCGAGCTATGGCCGCTCCCCTGATGGTGTAGCTCAGTGGTAGAGCATAGGTGATGCAAGCAGAAGGTCCCGAGTTCAACCACTGGCATCTCCAGCTAGAGCTGGGAAAAACTGTTCTCTGAAAACCCGGAGAGCTACTGCCAGTCAGTGTAGACAATGCCGACCTAGATGGATCCATGATCTGACATGGTATAAGCCAGTTCCCTAAGACAAGACTCAATGTATCACTTAATTTTCCATTTTCTTTCCGACACTTACAAGACAACTACCATTTTTCTCTTACCTCAACTGGAATGTATCCAAACTAAACACTAACCATTTTGAGAACCAATTCAGTTATTCACATATTAAACCCCTGCTTAAATGTTTTGGGTGGAACAGGTATTATTCCTCAGACTTTTCCAACATGTGTATGATGCAACAAATTATTTTTAAGAAGTGCTACATAGAATCATAGAAAAGTAGAGTTGGAAGGGGCCTACAAGGCCATCGAGTCCAACCCCCTGCTCAATGCAGGAATCCAGGTCAAAGCATCCCTGACAGATGCTACGACAAGAAAGTTCTGACCTTCAACAGCCTTGACTGTTGCTTGAGTTTCTTAGAAGGATAATGTTGAGTTCTGTGCCCAGTGCCAGAAATTCACCAAGCAGCTTTGTGGAACCTGTCTGGCCAGACTCCAAATCTCGCTAAGAAGCCTTAGCTGCCACAGGGGCTTCTCCTACAAAGACGCCATCTTACTTCTCCCCACCCCACAAGAAAGTGATTTCAAACAGATTTCTAAGTGAAAATGAAGCAGTCATGTTTCTGTAAGAACTTTACTACTTAAAAGTAAAATGTGTGTACGCCAAGTTGTTTTATTATTTGCCCATGAATATGATTGCTCAGAAATAAGTTATTGAGATAATGGCCTCATCCAGACCTCATGAACCTGATATCCTGACTTGGAAGCATGGTTGGTCCAGGTTGTGCATTCCCTCCTCTCCCTCATAGGTTTGCTTCTCCAGTTTTTGGCCTTCTCTAACCAGTTTGTTGATACATCCAAATCAGTGAACTATGGGTAGTACTGCCTTCAAACCATGGTTCGCAAACCAACTTCAAACATTAGTTTGGAGGATTGTGTTTCTAACTTCTGAACCAAGGCAATGCACATGAAATACTTTGAAATACTTAAAATATGTTGCGGAAATGCTAAATTTTGACAACAATGTTCAGATGCTCTAAAACCATAAACATAGGCCTGGATCAAAAGGATCTGTAGGTTCGGATTCATGAGCACATCACAGCTCATTCTGGATGATCTGCCAACTGTCAGGAGGGACAACCCTCCGGGGGCCTGAGATTTGTAGGAAAGGGTGAGAAATCCTCATTGCGCAAGCGAGTTCTGCTCACATCTCTATGGATCTAAATCATTGTTCTTATTGTGAACATATTCAACAAGTGAATGGCCCAATTCACACAACATGTCTACCTCATTGGGGGTTGTTTAACCCACGATGAGCCACAACACATGCCGGGCACATTTTGAATATGCAACCCCCACTCGGGGGTTGCCATGCCATGCGAATCCGGCCACCAAGGATTATTTGAGGGTTAAACCACCGTCACATAACCCTTGGTTTGTTGCCCAATTACTGCAGTGTACCATACTGGACAGTCTATCCATAAACCTGTAAAATACACATTTATCAATGCCTGCATTTTAAAATAGCTCCCTTCATTTATTATGACACTCAAATTAATTGTTCTACATTTCAAAATACAGTAATACCTTGGATTGCAAGTAACTTGGTTTGAGAGCATTTTGCAAGACAAGCAAATTTTTAAATATTTATTTTAAAAATTTTGACTTGTTATACAAGCGACGTCTTGCAATACAAGTACTGTGGTACGGCTTAAATTAAAAATCTCTGTACAATTTTTTTGGGGGGAATTTCATTTAGATATAAGAGTGTTTTGGATTACAAGCACGTTTCTGGAACGAATTATGCTCTCAATCCAAGGCATGACTGTACTATACATGAAAAGCATGTAAAGGGGTTGAAGGCTTGAAATTTGTGGAAACACTGACATGAGGCTAACACCCTTTGCCTGAGCAGCTTTTATGTAACTAGTAACAGGGTAAACAGCTCAGTTATTCGATATGCTTTAGTAAATGAAATGACTAAATGAGAAACCCATAACAAAAACAGGCAAAGGAAATAATTAATGGGAAATCTGCTTATGTTCATTTAAAAATGAAACTTACCATACAAAGAATATTCTGCTTCCTGACCTGTATCGCTCTCACTAGATGTTGATGTTAGGCTAGTAGTTAGAGTGTTACTAAGTGACTGACCAACAGATAAAACTGTAGTTGCTGTGGCTACATTGCTGCTGCTAGTAACACTGGATGTAGACATGGTCACAGTTGATGTGGTACCAGTTGTAGTCAGATTAGGAAAACTTTGGGCACCCATTAGAGGAGACGCTATAGATAAAGATATGGTAAGATAAAATAAATGATCCAAAATAGTACAGTTTTACATTCATGAGTGTAGTATTAAAAAAAAGAAGAAGATGTCACCAAATCTATTGTATTTATCAAATCAGAATTACAGGCCAATGAAAGAAAGGATCTGAATAAAAGAGAACACCAACACAAGTATAGAAAATAATGTAGTTATGAAGTATTCCATATGTCCAGTTTTGAACAATTAAATGATGCCTAAATCACATTATATAACATTCATAATAATAGTGTTCACATATGTTGACCTTGATCCAGAGAATTGTGACCTCAGCAGTGCTTGTGGAGCCCCCTTTCTTACTGAACAGACTAAGAACATCATTGCTTATAGATTTCATAGATCACAGAGTTGGAAGGGGCCTACCAGGCCATTGAGTCCAACCCCCTGCTCAATGCAGGAAACTAGAGGAGGGGGTCTCCCATCCAAGTAATAACTAGGCCTGACCCTGATTAGCTTTCCACACTCAGACAAGCTGAGCCAGCGTAAGCCACGGGCCTGTAAACCAGCTGCTCTTGGAAGAGAAGGAAAGGAGTAGGGAAAGAAAGGAACGCTTGAAATACAAGCTATTATCTCCATTTCACTTTCCACGTAGAAATAAATTAGAACATTTTTCCAGGGCTGTCTTGAATTTTGTTTCAAATTTGTGTAAGATTTAGTAGTTTCTGTGAATTAAGTGATTATTCTATCATTGGTAATATTTCAATTGATGTAAAATGCACCAAAAACCATCTAATTTTGTTTATTTGCTTTGTATCCCACATGTACAGGCAAACCATGGTTTATCTCTTGCTGTTTTCCACGAGCATCCCTGAATGCTATCCCATACAGAGCCCCTCCAAGGGCAGAGCAACATCCCAAATCATGGCTTGTCACTTCAGATGTAAATGCCAAACCAAGTTTGCTTAAACAGTGTTTTCAAACCAACATCTGACTATGGTTTTGGATCACAGTTTGGTGCCCACTTGCAAACATGGTTTGTTGAATGATGTTAGTTCAGGCATCACAACAAATCATGATTGGCATTATGCCTGAACCATCTCATAACCCATTTTCACTAGTGTTGGCAGCCATTCTGTCATTCCATTTTATTGCTTTCTTAATGGTAATATGGGGTGGAAAAAAATAAAATAAAGTAACTGTACTACAGTAATACCTTGGATTGCAAGTAACTTGGATTGAGAGCGTTTTGCAAGACAAGCAAATTTTTAAATATTTATTTTAAAAATTTGACTTGATATACAAGCGACGTCTTGCAATACAAGTACTGTAGTACGGCTTAAATTAAAAATCTCTGTACAATTTTTTTGGGGGGGAATTTCATTTAGATATAAGAGTGTTTTGGATTACAAGCATGTTTCCAGGAACGAATTATGCTCTCAATCCAAGGCACGACTGTATTCTCACAGTGTAATTGCCTCTCCTCGATAGCAGCCAGAATTGATCTAGCCTATCTTAGATATTGGCGCAGACTAAATGCCTCTGATGATCACAACCTTATCAAGCTCTGCTGGTTAGAACAATTAAAGTCAGGGGGATGGGCTCGGAAATGTCAGGACAAGCTTATAGTTTATAATCTCCAGATGGAGAAATTTTTATCTCTAAGCCAGCGTGATCTTAGGAATTGGGTTTTTTATCAGGATGCCAATCAAGATAGAGCATCCATTATTGCTGCCCGATACTCTATTTGGTACCCTCAAATTAAGGCTAATCATTCAAGACTTTGAGACTGACTTTTCCGCAATTACGTAGGGCTTTTGTTGAATTGAGATTCCAACAGATGCCCTCGGCTTACATAGAGGGGAGATATCGGGGAATTCCCCATAGGGATCGTAAATGCGTATTTGGTTGTAATCAGGTCGAGGATATTATGCACTATTTACCTGATTTGTCCTTTATATACAGTGCCCAGAGGGAAATTTTTATGGCCTATCCTTAGCCTGGTTCCAGGACAATCTCCTCAGGAACTGACAATCTCTTAGCTGATAAACATCTGCAAATTACACATTTGGTAGCCAAATTTGCCTGGGTAGCTAAGAAGCTCCGATCTAGCTATGCAAATGTACTAAACCTTAAGATTTAGGTATAAATATTATTTTGCAAATTTTGCAGGTAATACTGTATGTATTCAGATGTATGTTTTTCTTTTGTCCTTGTTGCGCATTGTAAAGGCCTTTGGCTATACACAATAAATTGATTGATTGATTGACTGTATTACAAAACAAATGGTAGAGGTTACCAAACTAGATAGCATCTATAGCCAAGTCCATCCTTTAGAAATAAAATATATTAGATTTTTATCATCTATGATAGAGAGGGGCAGAAGGTAGATCTCCAAATGTTTTGGACTTCAGCTCCCAGAAGCGCCTGCCAGCATGGCCAATGGTTAGGAATGCTGGGAGTTGAAGTCCAAAACATCTGAAGATCTACTTTCTGCCCACCTTGCCCCCCCATACTTTAGTTCAGATAAGTTTCCATAATCATGTTCTCACTCATCTTACTCATCTCTAACTATTAACACATCAGAGAAAATTGGTTTCCTTTAAATCCACCAAAGTGCTAAGAACAACATTCAAACAAAAGGGAAATTGAAAAGCACTCCCCATAAAATGGGCTGCAATTCTTTTCTACAAAACACACACACTTCCATTGCATATGGCAGGCACTGCCCATCTCATTAAAAAGACTGGACAAAATTAGAATGGTTCCATGATATTCCATCAAACATGAGCCACAGACAACGTAAGACAAAATGGTGAAATAACTTGACACCTTATTCTTTCAATATAAATTATCAGCTGTATATCTTTAGTCTACCAAAAGATGGCTTTTATCTATATTTAGCTTGTAGCAAGAAACTGCGGTAAAACATACACACACAAAAGTGGAACCATATACCTTTCTCCTGTAGTTGTGCCACTTATTTATAAAAAAATAAACATAAATGGTTGAACAAAACTATTTTCTTTAAGCCTTGAACATACTACAAATGGTCAATGACTTCAATAATCAACTAAAGTATTGTTAACAGAATGTACAAGACTTTTCAGTACTTTGGAGTAATATAAGAATTACATACTTTATAACCTAGATCATGTTCAAGCATTACATTCTAAATAGATGTCATGGACTAAGTTCAGACAACATAATAACCCACACACTAAGGGTTGAGTGTGGGTTGTAGCTGAACCTTGGGTTGTTGTTGAAACATGGGTTTCAATCACAACCCAACAACAAACCATGGGTTCTACTCATAGGTTGTTCATGGTTAACAAACAATGGTTTGTTAGTGCGTCTGGGTTCAGACAACACAATAACCCAAGTTTCCACAACAACCACCCATGGTTCAACGACAACCCACACTCAACCCTTAAGTGTGGGTTATTGTGTTGTCTGAACCCAGCCAATAAGACATGCATGTATTTCTGGAATCTTGAATGGTTGGCTAGAATTGAAGGACTTAATTAACATGTTTAATTAATCCAAAAGAATTACACTTAATTAGGATGTTGTGGTTGCTTAATTTCTGACAAGTTACGATATTTGATTTCTGGGGAAATAAAGTATGTACAGTCATGCCTTGGATTGAGAGCATAATTCGTTCCGGAAACGTGCTTGTAATCCAAAACACTCTTATATCAAAACGAAATCCCCCCCAAAAAATTTGTACAGAGATTTTTAATTTAAGCCATACTACTGTACTTGTATTGCAAGACATCGCTTGTATATCAAGTAAAAAAAAATATATTAAATAAATATTTAAAAATTTGCTTGTCTTGCAAAACGCTCTCAAACCAAGTTACTTGCAATCCAAGGTATTACTGTACTAGGTAAATGGAGCAAATGGCATTCTGGCTCTACAACCCTTTTCAATTCTATAGCAGCACTAATTTCCCAAATCCAAGTACATACAAAACATACAGATGATTCTTCAAAGCTACCACATTTGAAGAAGGCAAAAACAACACATTTCCTCCCTTCTTCCATAAAAATGGCATATACTGACCAAAAATATTTTTTTACTTACTTGCAGTGCTCATGACATTTCTTCCCAGAGTATTAGTGTTGTTATCACTGCTACTTCGGCTTAAATTCATGTTGTTAGTAGCATTGGTGCGAGCTATGTTCGCCACTCTCCGGACAAAGGATTCCAAACTAGACGTTTCTCGTGAGGATAAGTTAGGAACGCTTGCACTGGAACTCATTGGAGCCCCAGCAGCCAGCAGTGAACTCACTGATAGTCTGTTACTTGCTGAAGAGCTAAGGGGTCTCTGGGAAGCAGCTTCTTTATTAGTTAGCTCAGATACTGAACTAACATCTGGAGAACTCACACTAACAATTCCCATGGATATAGCATTGGATTCCCCAGTTGCACGGATTGAGCTGTCAGGTCCTAGCTTTCTTTCAACATTTTCATTTCCAACATCTGCTGTTAAGGTGCTGGTACTTGCACTGGATGCTGACCCTACTTCAGTTTGAGGCATGCTATCAGCAGAGGAAAGTACAACAATTGGCTCATGGACGTCAGTGCCTGAAACTATATTTTGTTCCATTACATTTTCAGATCTCCGCTCCATTTTGGTCGAACCCAAGCTGATGTCGCTGCTACTGGCCACGCTACACACAGAACTGCTACTTCCTTTTCTACTTGAGGAGCCTGCAGCAGCAGTCATCTTGTCTGGACAGTTGTTTTTCACCAAGCTGCTCCATGACTGCGTTGTGCCTGAAACAGTGGATGAAACAGGTTTGGGTGATGCCGCTGAATCAGGGTCGTACCCTGGGGCAAGCTTGAGGTCAAATTTTCCTTCTGCGCCCATACGGTAAGAGTTAGAGCCACCAGCATCCCAGGTGACATCAATCCAGCCTAGAAAGGGACAGGAGTTTGTGAGACCCAGCAGAAAGCAGACAGGAGCGTGTCAGACAGTAGCTCCACAATAGGGATCAGCTTCTCATTGGGCCACTATCCTGAGTCACAGATGTTATTTAATGGGCTTTAAAGCCAAGCAAAATAAAATTAAGTTTAGAAATTCAAGAAGCGTGATCTCTGTAGATGTACTAAATTAAACTGGCAGCTCTTAATGTAGCTAATTTTAATTTTGAAGATCCGAGAATCCAGTCAAAAAATGTAATCAGTGTTTACAAAAGTAACCAACTACAAGTAGGGATCAGCTTCTCATTGGGCCACTATCCTGAGTTACAGACGTTATTTAATGGGCTTTAAAGCCAAGCAAAATAAAATTAAGTTTAGAAATTCAAGAAGCGTGATCTTTATAGATGTACTAAATTAAACTGGCAGCTCTTAATGTAGCTAATTTTAATTTTGAAGATCCGAGAATCCAGTCAAAAAATGTAATCAGTGTTTACAAAAGTAACCAACTACTTTTAAAATTTTAATTCCCTTAAAAGTACAGTTTGAGTTAAGTCAAGTAGAGATATGTGGGCATTTTGAAGTTTTGGTGTTATCAAAATACTTGATAATTATTGTATGTTTTACATTCTAGTATTAAGTTATTAGAAAGGTGACGTTAACCTCACTCCCCCTTGATTGCTGCTCAACCATAGTAGAAGTGAATGCAATTAAAAACTCTCCAGAAACCATGAAGCCAGGCCATTAAGAACAGGCTTCCCCTTCAGATTGCAGCCAGTATTTTAAGGTGGGATGGGGAAGAGAAAGAGGAGAGACAGCAGACCAAGTTTGGGTCTGTCCAACAAGCATCACTGCAGTCTCCTGCTGTTTCCTGCTAGCAATATGAAGGTCTCTCTCCATGAATTATTTTAATTTTGCTTTAAATAATTAGGTTCCTGGTTTTTATTGAATGACTGCTTATTTAATCAAATAGTGAACCCTAAAAAGGGTACATTAAAATCTCCACTCAAAGTCCAAAATTTCCCATTTATCTTCTGAATTTTTTTCACCTACTAGCAACTATTTTTTTTGCAAATGATTAGTAAGATTTTTATACATTTTATTAAGTCAATAATGTTCTATGTTTTATAAACGTGGATGCTCCAAGTTGAGAGAAACTCTGGGTTCAGTATTGCTAACTAGCAGTGCAATGTGGAAGAGCAGGAGACCTTGTCCACAGAACAGCACTTGACAAACTATTACATTCAATGCTTGTATTTCAATGTAAACTTTAAAAAATGCATGTGAAGAAAAAATTACTAATGTAACATTGCCAAAAAGTTGTAATGCAGAAGCAGATAAAGCATTTTAAAGCAGAGACCGCTAGGTGATGATGTAGACCCTGTATGTTGCACCGTAAGAAAATAATTTCCTTGTTCAAAAAATAGCAATACAAATTGAATTGCTCTGGCATTGGGAATTTAAGATCAGCCTCTTAGAATTATCCAATTTGGTTTCATCATATAGTATTAAGAAAACAGCAACTGGATCCCAGTGAAGCTAACAAGGTAAGAAAAGGCATAGAAAACTTGACAAAAGCCAAAGGGAAAAAAAGCAAGTTGCAAATTCCAAGCCAGAAGAGATATAGCAAGGTACTTTGATATTATACAGACAGTAAGCATTTATTCTTCCTGAACAATGGTTAAGTTATTCATACTACAACACACAAAAGGCCACAGCTAATCTGCATACTGGAATTGCATATAATTAGCATAACTTCCATATAACATTCATTCCACATTATGGCCCAGTTTTCATGTCATGACAACACACATGCATTTTCCCTGTTGCAAGTGGAAGCGGCTAGAGAACCCACAGATCTTCTCTCCATGGTTTGGTTAGCATTACATGTGAACCAGGAACTCTGGCTTCTCTCCCCCCACCCCACAACAAGCCAGAGAAATAACCCAAGAACAAACCATGGATTATTTTTCTGGCTTGTCAGGGGAGAGTCAAGCCCAGAGTTCCTGATTCACATGTAAACCACAGATGGAAAGGCTGTTGTTTGTTTAGATGCTCCTGCTTGTAGCAATTTTCAAAGAATTGTGAGTTACCGTAGATGAGGCAGTGTGCATGATTGCTCCCATGTGTATTGAAGTGCAAACCAGGCTTATATTTGACAGACATGTAGAACTCAAACATGATTCTTTGTTTACCCATAATGTATATCACACTGCCCGAAGGAATGTTGTTTTAATGGACCAATAATGGTCCCTGTTCTTGATCTTTACCAATGAGGTAACCTTAGCTGTCTGCTTTCTTGAAATACAACTTTTTCAAAGTATGGGGCAGAATCCACTACAGGAGGTTGTGTTTGAAAAATACTTGGGAGAAGTGCATGAACCTGTCTGTCTTCCTCCTCTATCCTACATCACAGCTCAATTTTTGGATGTCTCTTGGTTGGGGTGAAGAGGCAGGCAATAGCCTGGACTATTTACCCTCCCAGTTATTGTAATGTAGCGAGAGGTTTCCCTTAATTTTTCAAATGGGTTTCACTTCCTTCCTCTGTAACTCTTATAACACACAATAGGTCCCATTTGCACCCTGTTCTTTTCCTTCCTTTTGGCAACAATCTTAAATCTGCTTATTTGTTAACAAGTTCCATCACACAATCAGTGAAATATACTTCCAAATAAATGTGCTTACAACTGCGGGGCTTATTATATTTAAAGAGGCTCAAACGAGCTTCCTTTATTTAGCAGGTTCACTATGTCATTTGACAAAGATATTGTGCACCTCTGATTTAACATGGACAATCAGGTCTCAAGGGAGTACAGAATTGTAATTTAATTTTTCAGCAGTTATTCAGGAAAGTACACGAATTCCTTCCTGTCTTCCACGTGATTTCTGAATCTACATTTCCCCAGTCACAAAGCTAGAATATAAGAGCTATTTTAACTAATTCGGTGATTTAAACTAGTTTTCATAAGCATTTGCTCACCGTTGTGTAATTCGCCTGTAACAGTGCCTTCACCTTGTGGACTGCCATCTTGATCTCTCCATTTCCAATCAATTCCTCTGATGACCCGGGCACCTGGAACCATGTACTTCAGAACCTGAGAACGAACTAGTCTCCTCTGCTTTCGCAGATTAGCCTCTGCTTCTTTAGCTGCTTTTCCTATATACAATTGAAACTATGATTATAAACACTGTGATTACAGGTATAATTGCTTGGCTTACAGTATCTGAAATATCATGGATGCAATCTAGCTGACCGTTAAAGCATACTTAATCACAATGCAAATATGTGGATCTTAAACATGCTTAATGCTGTTTTGGATTAGACACGTAAGTCTTTGAAAGAGTTCAATTTATGGCATACATTACTATAATGTAAGTAAGAGTAATCAGTTCATCTATATTGCTTACCTAGCTGATCCTCACACACACCATTCACAGTGCCATAAAGTTCAAATCCAGACAGAGAGAGGTAGTGTGTTTGCCCACTGGCATTCTTTCCCATCTGCTTAATCCTTACATGTCTCCAGCCTTGCTTCTCATCCTTTGGTGGGTCTAGCGGCCATGTTGCTGTTGACCTTTACATTAGTTTGGAAAAATTGCATAAAAATAGAAATTGGTAATTTTAAAAAGCTTGAAGACTGACTAGAACAGAGAGACAGAATAATTAATTTAATGCTGGTGGTTTATTATCAAAGTGTAGTGTTACATAAAAATAACTTCAAAACTAGATAATTATTCTCTTCACTGTATCATCACATGTAATATATTAAAAAGTTGTATTTCAGTTTGTACTGTTGAAACTGTGGAAGACCAATTTTTATTAAATGAATTTCATACAATAATGTTCTACTTTAAGACAAAGCTAGTACAAAAAGCAAAAGAACATTTCCATAACTCACTGCCAATCCTTCATTGTACACAAACTAAAACATCATGAACCCACTGATATCAGAGGTCTTTTCCTAGCAACTTCTATTGACTCAGAACGTCCTACAATATTACTGATGTAAGCATCTACAATTATCACCTAGTCAGAAATAAAAATGCTCTGTGCAGATTTATTAATACAGAAGTACTCAGCATAAGCAAAACAAAGCATATTTATCCAACACAGGAAAAGTAGGAGAAAAAACTTAACATACCCTGGTTCATTCAGACTACAATCATCAACATGAGTATATAGAGTAGTCCAGTTCTGTCCATCCTTAGATACCTGAAAAACCCAATTTCTGAGAGCAGATCGTCCATAACCACGAGCATGGCGCAATGTATAAGCTGATGGTATTACCCAAAGACCAAGGTCTATAGCAAACCATGCATTTTTATCATCGTTAGTATGACAATTTAGAGCTGAACTGTCACGGCTTAAGATATCTTCCAAACGACCATACGGCAGATTTCTTCCTTCTGAAGACGTAACTACCACTAGCCCATAGGCGGCTGGATTTACCCACTCATACGCTGTTCTACAATAGAAATAATAATACCACTATTATTCATGAAGCACATGGACAATAACCTATTATAAACCTTGCTTTTTATATAAATTTTTTTAACACAAAGAACCAATAAGTAGCAACAACATAGCACATATTTATAAACCTAAAAATCTAAAGCCAATGTCCCATGAATAATGCAAACTCATTTCAAATTATTTTTATTAAAATAAAAATCAGTGTATGAAAGATCTTACAGTGCCTTTGGAAAATATGCAAAATTGGGCTCTGGTATTTAAATACAGCCTTTGCTCCATTTAGGAAGATTCTAGTACTATGTCAGACTGGAGCTGTTGAAATCTTACTTTGCATTTGTTCCAATCCAGTAAATAATTCCATTTTCATCAAAATCATGCTGGTGTCTGAAAATGAATGTCTGGCCTTCACGTAATTTTCGTACAAAAACAAATGATGCTCTGTCAAAGTCATACCACTGCTTTGCCACCTAAAGAAAAAGGTATTAAAAAGTGTATCACAGAAGAACAGACATTTCTCTAAACATGGTGTGAAGAGGGGCTCACTCACCATTTTTAGGAGGTATTGTTCTAAAGATTCTACAGTTGCCAAAGGTTCCATTTTCAACATGCGACCTGTTCTGTCTATCAAAGCTGTCTCGCCAGAAGCACGCTCCAAGCGAAACCGTAGCCGCCTCGTTAATATCTAAAGGTTAATGTAACAAATTTTTAGATACATCTCTTATGTCTATACATTTCTGAAACATGTGAAATAGTAAAAGTTGTGATTACAAATTCAAACATACATTGATACATTGGGAAAATCAGTACATTTGAGAAATCTGCATAAGTACTACACATATGCATTAACACAATGACTGGGTTCACATGATACAACAACCCATAATGGGTTGTTACCCACAATGGGTTGTCATGTCATGAGAACCTGGACTGATTCCCACAGGGTGGCTTGTTTGTGGGTAACAAGCCACCCTGACAACCCCTTGGGTTGTTGTACCCACGATGGGTTGTCGTGTCATTTCAACCTGGGCAACCAACTCCATTTAAGGTACTTGGAATCGGCTAGTGAGCCACTTGGCAAGAACAGCAAAACCCCCTTGCTGCTCTTGTCAAGCTTGCCTAGGCACCCACCAGTGCCAGCTGCCCTAAAAGTTCCCAAGTGGCACTTTGGGTCAACTGGCACCAGCTGGGTGTACCCTGCTGTGATCGCGAGCCATTTTCAGCTCACTGCAGCTTTTTTGCCATTTAACCTTTTTTTTCAGAGATCACGAAAGCCGTCTTTGACAGCTGGCTTTTGTGATTCCTGTTTTGACAGCCACTGACAGCCCCTTCAAAGTGCCCAAGCAGCACCTTGGAGGGGCTGTAAGTGGCTGGCAAACCATTAAAAAAAAAATTAAAAATTGCGCACAGAATGTGCACAAATATGTTCATTCTATTTTTTTAAATTTATTTTAGGCACAATTGCGCAAGTGTGGAAATGTGAAGCCTTGGCTGGCTTTTCCTTTCCTTTGGGGTTTCCTTTGCTTTCTAGGGTTTTCCTTTCCTTTCCTTTCTCTTGACAGCTGCCAAATGCGAGCTGTCAAGGGAAAGCAAAAGGCACAAGTGATCTTTGGTCATGAAACGTGGGTGGCAAGAATTACACCCCCTTCGTGGCAAGATCTGTGCAAGATCTGTTCTTCCAAATAGGCAAGCTCTTGTCAAGACTTTGTTGAAGTCCTTTTCAATATTTGTATGGCTTCCACCTATGCCTGATTACATGCTACCACCTCTATCTTTCGTATTCACCATATTTCTCATGCTTCTTCCAAGTAGTGATCTGTCCATGGCAATGGAACTGTAGAAAGTTCCTCCACACCCAGATCAACTTAATCACACCAAACACAGAAAACCAGATACCCTGCTGAATGACCGGGGTCAGACACCAACTGGTACAGACCCATGGTTGTTTTGGAGGCCATGAAGACCTGAGCCATTCCTGACAGGGCATCCTCAACATGTTTGTTGAAGTCACACAGCACAACAAGCTAGGGCAAGGGTCCCCAAACTTTTTGGGCCCATGGGCACATTTGGGAATTTGAAAAACTGCTGTGAGCACCACCACAAAATGCCTAATCAATGGATTGCTGCACAAGATCCTGTTGTGTCTATGAATCTTAGGCTGCATCTTATTCAGCAAAAATGTTTGCTTTGTGTCTATTGGACACCACAATGTCTCTTTAATAAGGGATTGTCTAATTCAGCTAATTGCTGGTGGTGCAATAAAGCTAATACTTCTTTTAACCATGTTTGGCAATGTCTGATAGTTGTTTCTTTTTGAGAGGAGGTTATTATACAGATAAATTTTGTACTGGAACAGTCTTTAATATTCACTGATGTACACTCTTTTAAATGATTTACCTGCTTCATGGAAATTAACAAATGGAAAGGGAAACGGATTTTCTGTGCCCTTCTGACAGCTAAAAGACTGGTATTACAAAATTGGAAGGATAAACACTCACCTCCTATAATGCAATGGATTGAGGACCTTAGAACACTTTCAATATATGGACAGGTAGCATATAGATACCACCTTCAAATGGATACTTATTTGAATATTTGGTCTGCTTTTGTTGAAGCCTATGTATAATTGCTAGCAAGTTGTATGTATTTCATACAAAGCCATGCATGTATATTAAAAAAATTTTTTTGGGTGTCTGTGGGCACCACATTGGGGACCTCTTTGCAGGTGCCACATTGGGGACCACTGAACTAGGGGGACTCCAGTACCACCTGTCAGACCACGCTGGCTAGCTCAAGAAGGGAAAGTGCTAGGTGGTACACCAGCAGAATAACAGATAAAAGGCAGAGATGCTTTTCTCAAAGTATGGCTCACTTCATAATATTCCTCTTCAATGGAATACAGTAAATTTCCGCAGTATTGCAAAGTTACCTGCAGGTTATATGTTGATCCTGGTGTATCATACAAGTGTAGAGGTAGACGTTCAATAGATTCTAATACTGCTATTAATTTCCGAATTAATGCAACTGCTGGACGACTATAAACAGAGGAAGTGAACACAGAAATTACAAAATTTCTATAAAACAAGGTGCTTTGAAAAATGAAATTTAGAAACAGATTTCATAGGAAGGAGTTGTAACTCCAAAAAGCTATTAGTACCCAGTGGCAACAGCAAGGCCCACTTTGGAGGCAATGAAAAGCAATGGTTTGCCATAATGCAAAAAAACAACTGAAAGGCTCAGGCTCGTGCACTCCCTTTTCCTTCACATTCAAGACGAAGAAATATAAATCTTCAAGGTTTGTAACAAGCCATGATTTCCCATTTTATCCAAATATAGGAAACCATAATTTGTTACAAACCATGAATGAAAACAGATTTCCTGCTCATGCTTGCTTGCTCTGAGTCAAACTGTGACTTGCCATTATGACCTGATTTGCACATAAGGCTAACTCATGGGTTGCTGAATTCTGGGTTGTCATGATGTGCGGACCTAGCCATGTTAGCAACCATTATCATTAACCATGAACAGCCCAGAAAGAGAATCCATGATTTGTTTTGGGTTGTGGACTCTAAGTTGTTTAAACAATGGGTAGTTATTACCCAGAATCGTGGGTTGGTCATGGATAGTTTCACCAGACTAGGGAGGCGGCAACAGTGTTGTTTTTTTAAAACCCAGCTGTTCTACATGCCAGTACTACAAAATTGGAAAGGCATCTGGGATTCAAAGAAAGAGCAAGCAAAGGAGGAGGAAACAACCAACACAGGAACTGAGAAAACAAACCATGGCTTTTTCGATTGTCTGGGTAGAGCAACAAACCATAGGTTAGCATTATGTGCGAGCAAGGTCATTATCTGAATCAGGCCCAAGTGTGTTGATTCCTCAAACTTTATTTAAAAAAAATATCAAGGCGGCTTACACAATCCTCCTCCCCCTCCCCGTTTTATCCTCACAACAACCCTGTGAGGTAGGCTAGGCTGAGAGGCAGTGACTGGCCCAAAGTCACCCAGTGAGTTTCATGGCCGAGCGGGGACTAGAACCCGGATCTCCCGAGTCCCAGTCCAACATTCTAACCACTACGCCACACTGGCTCTCATTATGAAACATTGTTTGGAGAAAAGGGTGAAGGAATCAAAAAAGTGTTTCTTAAAATGGCAGCATTATGTTTAGATGTGATCTGAGAGCATGGCAACAATCCATGTAATACACTGGAGAGAAATAGAGCAATGTTCTAAACATTGGGAGTTTAAATCCAAATGGCAGCAATTTAAAAAAGTGTAATAAACCATTACTTTTCAGGCTAATAATGTAATCCAAAATTAATATTTGCTTTTACTGCTGGCAGCAAAGTATAAAATATATTTGTGTGCACAAATTATTTTTCATATGTTCAATAACCATTAAAATACCTTTCATCATCTTCATTTTCACTGAAGGCTGTTTTGAAAACATTTATTCTCTCCACTAGCTGACTACAATCTTGCTTCACATCAAAATCCACATTCTAAAAGAAAAAGAGAAAACACTATTTGATGGTAGCAAAACATAATAGGCCACACTGCAGGCATGAATGTTATTTAATGTAATAGAATTATATGTATTCATACCCTATGTGAATGTAATCTTGCGCCATGTGTGCATAAAGAACAGGGTGCAGCAGAGCTGCTCCCACAGGCGGTCCACTATAACCCTTTCCTCCCCTTCAAGCCTCTGCCATGATGGATACACTCCAACACAGACAAGTTATTGATGGCTCTGCCATCTCACCTAGGAGCATTCAGAAGCTTGTTTTCCCCCAGGACCTCAAGTGCATAGAATACACTCAGGGGAAGCAGGACTTTATTTTTTTTTTTATGATATCCTCACAACAACCCTCACAACATATATATATATATATATATATATCCCGCCTACATATAGCCATGGTGCCGTGGGGAAAAACAAGCTGTTGGATGCTTTTAAACGAGACATGGAAGAGTCTCTTAGTCGTTGTAATTCACATCAAGGTGTTTCTGGTATGCTAATAAGTGCTGTACAAGGGTTTATAACTTATGTCTAAATTTAGCAGCCAACCATTATCTCCTTGTAGCCAGCTGTGAAGTCTAATCCTAAAACACTATATTGTAAGTTACTGTCAAATATTCCTGACTCTGGAAGATTTACGGAAGAGAAAAACAGATACGGACTGTAATCAGACAGGGGCTGGCTGTTATGATTACTCAGCAGGAATGAAAAGGTACACAATCAATATAAAAGAATATTTTCAAAAGTTTAACTTCATCATAATTTTCTCAATTCATTTTTTCCCTGGTGGTAAGTCTCATTTAGTAATGTAACTGACTTAGTCATGATTTGATAATCTAAAAGCTATTCCTTCTCTCACCCCAGCTTCCACCATTACTGTACACTGCTAAGCTAACTGTTCTTAATAGTGTGATCCTATGCACCACCTGCATTCTAGTTGTTGTCTGACCTGTTTTGCAGCTTGCAGCTCTCCCATGAAGAGACTAGGACCTAATTTGGCTCCACAGTGCCAAAGAGAATGTTTGGCATCAATCATATTCACAGCCCATTCCATCTCACCATTCCATAGCAAGTCCAGGACTTTGACAGGAGTGGCACCATGTCAACCAGAAAATTTCCTAGAGCATTCAGGAATCCTTTGGATTCCATGAATCCTGGTGTGCATCATCCTAACAGGTCCACCACCCCTGCAGAGGGGAAAAGCTAAACTGTCAATCTAATCATCATCAGGAAGTGGTCTGACAACGATGTGAAGAGAAAGCCAGAGCCCGCACACATACCACAAGACAGCATCAGACACCCTGCCCTGGGGTACGTGCAGCCGCCACCCTGCACTCCACAAATGAGCTGTGAAGTATCCCCCACCTCAACAAAGGCGCCCAGGTGCTTGGTAGAAGAAAAGAGCAGTAAGTATTCTTGAGCACCGGGCAAGCAGGAAAAACCAGCCATGCTGGGAGGGGGCACAAGAAGAAAGAGGGAGCCCAACAGAAGGTATAAAACCTTCAGGGCCAGTGGCAGGAAAGGTTGTTAGTCGTGGGCAGCAAGCTGCACGAAGGTCCAGGGCTCCGGTCAGACCTCAGCCTCCAGCCCTGGGGAGCTCCCGGTGAACAACGCTATCTCAGACTAGCCCTTTAAGAGTCAAAGCGGCTTTCTAGGAACAAGGCCATTCCAGGTAACTGCTGTCTGTATTGCTTTTACGGCTCGCTACTAGATCAATTGCAGGCGTGTGCCTAGCGTGTTGCTTTTGTATATGTTCTGATACGCTCCATTAAATTCTGTTTACCTGTAAACAGTGCAGTAGCGTCCATTCAAAACTCGGTCTCCTCACTCCTCCTGCGTTATAATTGGTCGCAGCTTCTGCCAGAGAGCTGCATTCTGCTGACAGAGGGCTAACCTAGTTCCGGTTAACCCTGAGTGCCCGAACCCGCCAAAAGGACAGCTGCAGTCCTTTTCCACATGGTGGTAGAAGTGGAATGACGCAGGATCAGTGCTGGGACCAACTCAGGAGGGGACGTGGAGTCTAGTGGATTGGTGTGGAGCGAGCCGTAGTGAGTACAGACAGAGTGCCTGTTGGAAATGGCTACCGGGGGACTGAGTTCGGGAAGAGACATCCTGACATCGCAGACCCCAGCGGAGGGGGAACGGCAGACCCCTTATGTGTGGAAGACCCAGAAGGTCCGGACCTCGGAAGACGCCTCAGCACAGACGGCTAGAGCCGCGTCCACCGTCTCCCTAGGGAGCGGGAGGAGCGGACGGCGACAGCAAGCATCCCGCACCCGCCTGATCAACTTCTCAGATGAGGAGAGTGAGGGCGAGGAAGGGGGAGATGGCACCGAAGAAGAAGAGGAAGAAGCAACAGGAGTCTGACGAACTGGACCTTCCCCAGGTTCCAGGCGGGGGACTGGGGACCGAGGACCATGTGCCAAGGGGTCCTGGGGTGCGGCCTCGGCTGGTCAGCCCTGAGCAGGAGGGCTGGCAGAGGACCGAAAAAGTGATGGAGCACAAGCGCTGATATGATGCGCATGAAGCTGGAGTTGGCTCGGCTGGGGGCTACTGCGACCGTCGCAAACTCATCCCCCCAACCCCGACCCTCTTCCTGAGACCGCAAGTTGTTTCCCATATACCAGCCCAGCCAAGACCCAATGACCTTCTTCACCCTGTTTGAAACCACCTGCCGAGACGAGATGGTGCCTGAATCCCGCTGGATGGCGATCCTGCGCACACAGGTGAGAGGGGAATTGGTGGAGCTCATGGGGCTGATGGTCCAGAAGGCCCCCATAGACTATGAGACATTTAAAGAGACAGTCCGGCAGAGGTTTGCGCTCATGGCTGAGCACTGCCGGCTGAAGTTCCGCCAGGGGCAGCTCGGCAGGGGGAGACCTACGGTTCTTGGTGGGCGAGACTGGGGCAGACCTGAGATGCCTGGCTGGATGCCACTGGGCGGCAGGGCTGGGAAGAGTTGCGGGAGTTGATGATCTTAGAACAGTTTTACGCAACCCTCCCTGAAGACTTCGTCACCGCCATCCGGGAACAGGAGCCCGCCACTGGCTTAGAAGCCTCCTGGTTAGCGGATGAGGTGGGGCTCTACCGGCAGCCCAAGACCAACCGGGCAGGGGTCCCCAACTGTCCCAGCATCAAAGGGGGTGGAGATAAAGCCCCCACGAAGACCAAAGAAGAGGTGACCCCGAAGCCGAAAGGGGGTCCCCCCCCAATACTGCCTCGAGCTCCCGTGGGTGCTTTAATTGCAATGAGCTGGGGCACATCAAGAGGAACTGCCCCAAGCTGCAGGAGAAGAAAAAGGACCCGCGGGGGCTAACGAGAAAAGTGAGGCGGGTCGTTGCCCCCCCCACGACTCATCGGGGGGAGGAAGACGACGACTCCCCAACCTATTCCCAAGGGGAGGACTCCAATGACCCAGCGCAGAACCACCGCCACTCAGGAACCAACCCCTCGGAGGTCGCTGCCCAAGCATCGCTTCTACAGATTGTGTATCCAGAGCAGATGCGCTGGAGCCAAAGCCAATTCTGTGAGTCTATCTGGGTTAATGATGTTCCCTATGTAGGCTACCGGGTCACGGGGGCAGATGTGACAGCTCTGCCCTGGGGCAGTGTGCAAGAAACCCAGTTCTTGCAAGAGCGCACCTGTGCCATTAAGCCCTACAATTCCCCAGACATTGAAGTACCCCTGGCCCGAGTTTTGGTGAAATATCACAGGTGGGAAGGGGAACTGGACGTGATAGTGCACAGACAAAAGGAGTGGGGGATCACTATTAGCAACGACTTAGCCTACCGGGTGGCTAAAATGAGTGTAGTGACCCGCAGTCAGGCTAAGCGGCAGGCACAAGCAAGAGCAGAACCTCCGTTGCCCCTAACTCCGGAGCCTGAACAGCCCTCGCCACTGCTGGGCCCAGGGGCAGGGGAGTCGACCCAAAACCCCAACGATGGAGCCCTGCTGGTACCCATCACCCTGGAGGCCACTTCCGCCTTCTAGCAAGCCCAACAGGACGATTCCCTCTCTGCAGGGCTGTCACGCGGAGGCTGCCCCTTGCCCGGTCACTGGACCAGCCCCTTCCCTGAAACTGTTCTACTAAGACAACGGGACTCTCTACCGCGAGTTCACCCCCAGGCAGGGGATGGGGCAGGGGCAACCTAGGCGGCAGCTAGTGGTCCCCCAAGCGTATCAGGCTGCCGTCCTTCAACTTGCTCATGATGTGGCATGGGGGGGGCACCTGGGGCAAAAGTGGACATTGTCCCGGGTGACCACTGGCTTCTACTGGCCAATGAGGTGAGAGAATATTGCCAAACCTGTGACATTTGCCAGCGGGTGGGACATAACCGGGACCACCCCAAAGCCTTACTGCAGCCCCTGCCCACAGTGGGCACCCCGTTTGAGCAAGTGGGAATGGACATCATGGGGGCTCTGAATCCCCCCACGAGAACTGGAAAGAAATTCATTTTGATCATCATTGACTTTGCCACGCACTACGCTGAAGCATTTGCCCTGTCCTCCATCTCCGCCAGCAACCTCAGCTAAGACTTTGCTCTCTCTCTTTGCCCGCCTAGGAATGCCCCAGACGATTGTCTCGGACTGTAAAACTGGGTTTGTGTCCAAGCTGTTCCAAAAAATGTAGGAGTTGGGCGGCGTTGCACAGCTAACTTCAGTGCCTTACCACCACGAGACTCATTGAGTGATTCAACCAGACTCTGGAGAAGATGATCCATGTCTATGCCTCTCAGCACCCGTGGGATTGGGATCAGGCGCTTCCTTACTTACTGTTTGCATACCGAGATACCCCCCAAGAAAGCTTAGGGTACTCCCCAAATGAGCTCATGTTTAGACGAGAGCTGCGGGGACCCCTGGCACTGCTGCGGGCAGAGTGGGAGGGGGGCACAGCCGCTACCCCCATGCCCGTACACGCCTTCATGCAGCGGCTGCAAAACACCCTTCGCGCACAACAGCACCTGAAGGCAGCCCAAGTACAACAGAGTGAGTGGAACAACAGGACAGCGGTACCCCGGTCCTTTGAAGTTGGAGAAAAGGTGCTGGTTCTGAGACCCCTTAAGACTGACAAGCTGTGCCTAAAATGGGATGGGCCAGCCATGGTGGCCGAGCGGGTGGGGGAGGTCAACTATAAAGTCGTTTTCCCTGACTGCCCCACAATGCATAAACTGTACCATGTAAATTCTTTGAAATTGTATCATGCTAGAAATGCCAATGTGATGACTATGCATGCCTGTGCTGAGGAGGGTCTGCTAGATGAGAGTCTGCTGGGGGAATGGGAACAAGGGGGAGGGGGGCTAGAAGCACTCGAATTGTCCCTTTCACTGTCCAAAACCCAACAAGCCCAGGTGCGAGAACTGTTAGAAGACTTCGCACCCATGTTCTCTGACCGTCCGGGTCGAACCCCCCTAGTACAACATTCTATCCTCACGGGGGACATTTCGCCCATCCAGTCCCCCCCCTTACCGCGCTGTGGGGCCCCATGCTGAAGCCATTGCCAAAAAAGTGCAAACCATGTTAGAACTAGGCGTCATTGAGCCCAGCTCCAGCCCATAGTTGTCCCCAATCGTGTTAGTAGCTAAGAAAGATGGGGGGGTACGCTTCTGCATAGATTATAAGAAGGTGAACCGAGTGACTGTCCCTGACCCCTACCCCATCCCGAACATGGATGTTCTGCTAGCTAGAATGGCTAGGGCGGGCCAAATACATCACCACCCTAGATTTGACCAAGGGATAGTGGCAAGTCCCCTTGGATCCCGATGCGGCATTGAAGTCAACTTCTGTCACCCACCTAGGGCTGTTCCAGTTCACTGCCCTCCCATTTGGGGTCCGAAACGGTCCCGCAACCTTCCAAAGACTAGTTAACGGGCTCCTAAATGGGTTTAGACCTTTTTTTTTTTTTTTTAGAACTGTAGACCTTTAGCCCAGTTGAAATACCAGGCCAAGAATGTGTCCTGCAGTGTGCATTGGACCACAAATAATGGGAGAATTAACTCCAGCCAGCACTTCCTGGGGTGCACTATCCAAGATCCTGATGCAATTCCTGCCTTGCCTGACATGACCCAAAACAGACAGCTGAGCACCATGTTGCAGTCCGCTTCCCCTGGGCCTCACACCTAGTCAGGACAGTAGGTTACACTGAAAGATAGTAGCTGAACGTCAGTCAGTGTACCTCATGGTCAAGCGGGAATTTTGATCCTGGTCTCTCCAGATCTATGCCACATTGGCTCTGCAATAAACTTACATTATTCAATACAGTAAGAAGTGCCTGCACCAAGCCACTGCTGCACATTTCATATGGTGAAATTGTATTTTCATCTTTCAGGAGGACAATTAAATTTTCCAGAGCAGTCTTCATTAAATCTCGCCAAGTATTTTCTCCCTCAATGAACTGAAAGAGAATCGAGTAATAATGTTTCTAATCACTTCATGGTATTACACAACATTAGTCAAATTCAAAATGTAGCATATATAATGCAATGATAATAGCAAAGATAATAGTAATAACAGGTTTGTCTCATGATAGCTCAGTGCAGACTAGAACTAGTGTTTATGGATCAGAGAAGGACTGTAGTATCTCTTGCTCCCTTCCCAAACCTTTGTCTCTTGCAAGCAAATGCCTATAGCCTACCCTACAAGGGTTTAGTATTATCTGCAACTGGCAGGAGTCCAAGTTAAAATTAACCTTGGACTTCTAAACTCATTTCATAAACTTCATAAACTCGGGTGACCGGCCAGATGGGCGATTAATAAATATAATAAATAAATAAATAAATAAATTTAGAAAATCTGTAAACACCACCTAACCTGGGAATTGGGGGATTTATTTCTATGCTAGCCCAAACCAAGTCACTGCTGAGAAATAAGGTTGTACACAGCAACGTGTTCAAGTAAAACAACCACAGCATCAATTATATTAACCATTAACATTTAAATAATTATACTTGCCTGTCTATTAGTATGGAGCTCCCACGCAGATTCTAATTGAGTTGCTATGTTTCTCAGAGTTACAACTACACCTCTAGGCATACTTTCAACAGCTTTAAAATGGTCATCGTACAAGTCTCTTGCCATAGTTCGTACCTGATTATTATTTGGGAAATCAGAATTACGGTTTTGTTTTATATATATATATATATATATTCACACTAACCCATTTAAAACAAAATCAAATATTTTCCTGAGGTGAATACAAAATTAGTTTCACTCAAGAGTGGTAGTACAGCATTCGCATGTAACAGTAAGCCAGAATTCCAGAGAATCAAGGCTTATTGTTCACGAGCAGCATGCTACTGCATGCTGCACGATCACTCTTGCTTGGTTCCTCCTCCCAGCTAGAGTAGCCAAAGTAGCTAGAAACTAACCAGGAAGCAAAAATTCACACGTCACACTGCAACTAAGCCATGGTTGGTTGGTTGTATGCTGAAAACCTATGGTGCGCCCAACAGACGATTGGGCTCACCATAGGTTGTTCTCTCCCTCCTTCCCCACTCAGTCCTCCAGCCTGCTCCAGACGACACATCTTAGTGTCCTTGCAGCAGAACCCATCTTGTCTCCCACTCCTCACTCCTATTGCTACCCTTTTCATTCACCACCAGGCCTTAACAATAAAAAACCTTGGCCCCTGAAAACTGCACATTTTTTCAATTCTGTTTTGTTGGTCCTCTGCAGATGTGCAAGTGCACACTTATGGCTATTCTATATGAGTAGTTTTGCCTGGTTAATTCCCTTGTCTGTTTCAGTTGTCAAAGGGAGGGCAAGGCTAGACTGCATATAGGCTAATTTGCACACAGTTGCCAGCTGTCAATTGAAAAGCACTGGTAAACTGGGAAAAGGCAGAGAAAGTTGGTGTACCAAAAGGGGGTGAGAGCATTATCACCCACTTAGCAATGTAATTCCTCTTGATTTTAAGTGTTGGACTTAAAGAGTTCTCAGTGCCCTCCACCTTTTTAACACTACCCCAAGTCTCCAGCTACTCTAGAAAAGCGAGATATTGGCTCCCTCCGCTTTACATGGCTCCTTTTCTGAGAACTTACTGCTGTAGTTACTGTGGTTTCCTGACAGTTCTAAAAAAAACAACCCACAGGAATATATGCAAATTTAATGTCTAGAAAGTAAATGGAGGGCAAGTTTGCGCCAATTTAAGGGCTGGGAAGTAAATGGAGGGGAAATTTGTGCACCTACAGTAACTACTCTGAAAAGTGTGGGGGGTGTTAGTATTTCCCCTTTCTGGAGTAGTTGCAGACTTGGCGAAGTGTTGAAAAGGTGGAGGGCACTGAGAATTGTCAGTTAAGCACTTAAAATCGAGAGGATTACATTGCCGAAGGGGGTGATAATGTTCCCAGCCCCTTTTGGTGCACCTTCTTGCTCTGCCTTTTTGCCCTTTACTGGTGCTTTTCCATTGACAGCTAGGCACTTGGTCCTAGGCAACTGCACATGAATTAGCTTATATGCAAACCTGCCTTGTATTAGATAGCAGTAAGTATGCATTTGTGCACCTGCGAAGAACCAACAAAAATATAAATTTAAAAATGCACAATTTTCAGGGCCAGGGGAAAAAATTATGACCATAATTGAGCTATTTTGAGACTGCAAAAAATGAAAAATAAAAAGTCAAGAAATGAGTGCCGGTCCTTCCAAAGTGCTGTTTCGGCATCCGTGGAAGGGCAGTTGTTGGCGAGATCATGAAAACGAGTGGTAGGGGGGGTTGCTGCTCTTGCCGAGTGGGTTCATAGCCATTCCTGAACAACCCACAATAAAATCGCCCTACTGGGTTCGGACATAAAACAACCCCTAAAACAAGGCATGGGTTCTCAGGGTGGCTTGTTTGCAAAAACAAGCAGAAACCATGCTGGTTTCAGATGACATGACAACCCACCATGGCTGGTTACCCATGGTGGGTTGTCGTGTCGTACGAACCAGATCACTACAGGTGAATTCACATGACACGGCAACCCACCTTGTGAATAAGCTACACAGTGTGGGTTGTTTGTGGAACAACTCATGGTGCAACTGACAAACGATCAGGTTCACCGTGGGTTGTCCCCCTCCTCCTCCCACCAGTACCCCAGGGGACTTGGCAGCTGAACCCATCTTATATCCTCTCCCTGCTGTTTAGCCCTGTCAAAAACCCTGCTCAAACACAAACCCTTGCTCAAACACAAACAAGCTCTCAAAAGAAGGTGCTTGTGAGAAGGCGGGGAGTGTAGATCTTACCATTCCGGAATACCTAGAGGCTGGAGGGGAAGTGTGGAAAAAGTGGAAGGGACTGAGAACTGTCAGGGCAATACTACAAAACTAGAGGATCACACCCAAAAGGGGGACATGTAGTCACTATCCCCTTTTGCAAGCAATGATCCCCATGTGGTTTTTCTTTTCTTTTGACAGTTTGCCATTTGATAGCTGTCAAGTGAAACGCAAAGTAA
Organism: Shinisaurus crocodilurus; assembly: GCA_021292165.1. NCBI lineage: Eukaryota > Metazoa > Chordata > Lepidosauria > Squamata > Shinisauridae > Shinisaurus > Shinisaurus crocodilurus. The sequence continues at coordinate 264,909,320 of CM037876.1, forward strand.
CAAATTAACCTATTTGCAGCCTTGCTTTGTCAATGTCCATTGATGCTGCCTCCTGCACTTTGACAGGAGACACTTACCTGGACAAGTAAGTTAGGAAAGAGGGAGATCTCCAGCACGACTCTCCCGGATGAAGACAAGGAAGGAAACCGAGGCAGGACCTCCTAACAAAGATCACAAATCATGTGATCCCTGCCTTACCTGGACAGTGTGAGGGTGTAACCCATACCTTGGACGCCTCCCTCACACCACCCATAGAAGTAACGTATCTCAGTCTAGCCCTTGGAACCCATCCCAGAGCCCTCTATCTTAACAGAACAAATCCTTGAATCTCTAGCCATAATCAGTCATTCTCGAAAGTGGTTACAGCAGGGGTGGACAACTTGTGGCCCTCCAGATGTTTTGGTCTACAACTCCCTTCAGCCTAGCCAGCATAGCCAACGGTGAGGGATGATGGGAATTATAGTTGCCTTACAGCAATACGTGAGCAGTGCTGCACCAAATAGCTCTGCCTCTGAGTACCTCCGCCCCCACCCACCCAGCATCTGCACGTACATCTACAAAGAGGGGCCTTTGTGCAACAGCTGTACACATGGAGGCTTCCAAGAGACTGAAAATCCTGATAGAGCAGAGTTCTGGGTCATGCGAAAGCCTCCATGTCTACAGCTGTATGCACAAAGTCCCTCTCATTGCAAACATCTGTGCTGTGCATCCAGATGTCGGGGGAAGTGCTTCTAGGAACATGTTATGTCAGTGTGGAGCTGCTTCCCATAGTCCTGTTCTCGTGTTGCTGTAACCGCTTTCTACAATGAGTAAATATGCCTTATGACTCTTTCACAACTAAAGTTAGAATTCATTTATCCTCTTTTTAAACATAGGCAGGCTTAGTATCTGAACCACTTCAACCAGCAGAGAACATGTATAAGATGCAGCATGGAAGTTAGGAAATAAAAATCCAAATCTTTCATTAAAAAATAAAACACAACCATACTAACCTTTTGTTTTGTTTTTTCCAACTTGGATTTTAGCTTTCTGCCCCTTTTGCCAGTCCAACCAGTCACAAATTCTGATCCTATAAAACAGGAAGAAGTCAGAATATCACATTACCCCAATACTGGCACAGTTAAGACGTCACAGTCCTGGCCTAACAAATCATGGTTTGCTGGAACAGGAATGTACTGTGTGCCCATACATCTCTCTTCCCCTCTTCCTTTGTGTGCCTAAGACTTCCTAAACCAGGCCATTACAGGTATTGTATCTGCATTTACCTAATCATTACACGTAATTACAAACTTACCCAAAGAGGTTTCAGCAGTAAATGAATGCTTGGTTCCTCTATTAGATTCAAAAACAAAACCTGGGAGATCCTCTTTTAATATTGTAGCTTGCTGACCATCTGAATTGTGAATAGCAATTTCTCCTTCCTTTAGACAGGTGAGAGACCAATTCCCCACTGTAAGTTTAGCAGGTCCCGGAGCTGATAAAATTGGTTGGCTTGTTGTGGATGGTTTTACCTGGCTTCGAGCTCTCTGTAACTTCTCTAAAAATTCACTTCTACTTTCTGTTTAAAAACAAAAACAAAGAAAAGGGTAACTAGTACTTGACCTAACATGTAATAATTTGGTTTCAACTGAAGCAACATGTTTGTACATTCAATACAAATTTAAGTTGTAGATTCAAGTTCTCAGGACAGATCAAGTACGGGTCATTACACCACAATATAGGACAATGAAAAATGAACTAATTGGCAATGGTAAAAATTACATGTTTCATAAAGAAATATTATATAAAGATTAAATTCATTTAATTTAATTTTAAACATCCTGTATAAACTGTGTAAATTGCAGTGTTAAAATTCTACTAAAAGGAACCCATCTGTAGAAAAACTCTCAGGGTTTGATGAAAAAAGGAGGCTTCCAAATTTTGGAACTGAAGGGAAAAGGAAGGACTGTACAAGAAATGGAAAAAGGAAACCCGGAGACATTACAAAACTGTCAGCCAACACAAAGAACAATTGTAGTTATCTGCTGTAATAGCAAAAAATGTCAATGTAGTGTGTTGCACATAATTGTATAATATATAAACACGATATTTTACATTTACTACAGCGTTTAGAAATGGTAATTTTCTTTGAATAGAAACAGAGTTGTTTATAACATATAAATGGTAAAATACACACTACCCAAATCACCACACTACCCAGGTTAATTGGGCAGACACCATGATAGTTAATCCAGTTAAGTTCTTCTTTGTGGTCTCTGAGCATCACACATATGGGTTCTGCACTGTGCAGGGTTTCCTTTGGAACATTCTAGAACTTTTTACCACCTCTACCCTCATCATACATGCTCAAAGGGCATGGTTCCTACCTTTCCAGTCGGTTCCTCTTTGAGTGACACAGCAGCAGCATTCAGGATGTTCCCTTCCTTTACCTGAGTGAAATCCTCTGAGCTGAGTAGATCTTTGTTACCTATTCTTTAAATTTTATTCTTTCTTCCTTTTCTTTCTTTAAGTTCTTCTCCTCTGACATTTTGTGTGTGTTCTGTGCCCTGGGGCAGACTGGGAGAACCTCAATGCCTATGGCTATACAGGTGCCATTTCACAAGTATACTAACTGAGGGAGTAAGCATCCCCTCATCAATGGCCACTCCTCGTTAGTCCTCTGTCTTGGCAAGGAACATCTAGTGCACACTTAATCTGTCAGAGCTTTACATGCCAAGCTTGCTGAAATTGTTCTTCACACCTTAAAGCTCTCCTTGGGGTGGGGTGGGGGAGCCTTGCAGGTGGTAGATTCCACAGCACAGAAATTACCTGTAGAACAAAGTACTTCAAAACTTTGTTCCAGACCGATACCCTCAACGTTGCTCCTCACCCTTGAGGCTTTGGAGTGGTCTGTGCCAGTGCACCCTCCCTCTTTGGGCCAACCCAAATGCCCTCCATTGTCATCTTTCACTAGCTCAATCCCTACCACACTGGTACTGACTGCCAGTTTTGTACAGACCGTTACCATACCAACATCGCTGCTGTCCCCAGTGGAATCAATGCTGTCATGACCCCCCTCCAGAAATCCTCCTCTGAGGACGAGTGTGACTCACCCAGTGCCCTGGACATTCCTCAGGAGCAGAGTTCAGACCCTGCTGCTCCAGACGGGGCTGACCGGGCAGCTGAAGAGCTGGCAGGCCCCTCTGGCATGACCCGTGGGAGTTCCCCAGCCCAGGAGTCAGAATCAGAGGTGGAGATGGTGCAGGTCCTGAGTCCCAGACAGAGGAGGATGAGACGGCAGGAACAGATGCATGCCCTTCGATGCAGCGTCCGGCTGCAAGCCAGGACATCGGCCTTGTGAGGCTTTTATAATCAGCCTGCTGCTAAGGAGCTCCAGCTGCGGGACGGGCGTGCCCAGGCGGCAGGCAGTATAAAAACGCTCACTCACTGAAGTCTGGGTATTGGGAAACGTCTTCCTTGACTCTTGTTCCTGATTCCTGACCTTGCTCCTGAACCCTGCCTTGATTCCCGGACTCTTGGACCCGCCTTCGGACTGACCCTGACGACGCCTCTGTTCAACCCTTGGACTTTTGTATGACACTCTCAGCTTGATTCCTAGGATTGTAAGACCACGCTTATTCTACTCTTCCCTCTGCAAGCAGGCAACCCAGCTCCCTTAATCTTATCTTAGCTGGACTTTTGGCAGTGCTCCCAGAAGCAAGGCCAGCTGCTGGCTGCCGGCCAGCCCCCAGTGGGGGAAAACGACAAGGGCTGACAAATCTTCAATGTCCACCTACTCCTGGACTCTCACTGTAGAAGTCAATGAAGCTTAAAACTAAATGGTTTTCATTTTTATTCACAGAAGAACTGAAGATGAAAGAAAAAGGCTAAGGGCCTACACCATTCTGAGACATAACGTGATCCAGTACAAGCACAGCCTATATTGGTTCTGATGCCTTTGGTACCAGTGGTGACATTTGCTCCCACCCCGAGATAACTCCTCTCACCACCACCTATGTTGTCCACTGCTATACCAGTCCTTGATAAGATGCAGTGTATTCTGGATCTTCCTTCATCAGATAAGGTGCAGATTATTGGTTTCTCTTCTGAAGGAGAGATCAGAAAAGTTACAGGAACCTCCCCTACCTTGGGACCAAAAATCTCCTTGGTTCTGCACAACCAATTGTCTTGGGATGAATCACCCTGGCATCAATCCCTAGATTCACAGAGAGACTCCTGAGTCCCCTTACTCCAAAACTTCTATGTATTCTTACCCTGAACATACAGAATAGATCTTCCCACAGGAGGACCCTTACCATTTTGCACCATCTTATAACAGAGACTAGGATAGGATAGGGACTATCTCCATCACCACACTAGAAGCACTACCCAATCAGCATTGGGTCACATCCACCAGAGACTGACTTAGTGGCCACTAATGCAATGGCCCCAGCTGCTACAACCCTTACGTCAGCCCTTCCTTCTGCACCCACAGCAGCTATCGAGGTTCAGACACCGATAATTATTTATGACATTTCTATACTGCCTAATAGCCAAAGCTCTCTGGGCAGTTCACAACAATGTCGCTGCAATGACTCTTACCAAACACACCAGTGCCAGTGGGTGGGCACACTATTCTACATCTCTCCATGCCCACTTTCCCCTCCTCACAAGAGTCATTGCAAAAGTGAGACAGGTCAACACAGACTACATTCTGGTGACCCTGTCAATATTGGTTCTCAGCACTTTTCCTCCTGTCCAACCAGAAGTATGTCCATCTGCCATCGTGGCCTGACTTTCTTACATAGCATGGTGGTAAGAGTCCATCACCCAGACATCAAGACCATTCAGCCCACTGCCTGGTGGATTTGCTGAGGCCAGAGATTCAGATGGTCATCAATGCTGCAATTTACTAAGAGTAAGGGAGTTAACTGAGTCTCCTATCCAGTGCACATTGCATTACAGTTCTTGCCTTCACTTAAAGAGGATGGTCTTTCTTCATCTTCTGTTCCAGTTAATCTGGCAGCCATTACTACCTTGTCATTTCCCAATGGGAGGTTTGTTGGTTTCTTCACACCCTGTAGTTAAGCGATTTTTGAAAGGTTTATATAACTTGTACCACCAGTTGTGATGTCAGTCCTGATGTGGAGCCTTTAAGCAAATCACGGGAAACTGAATGCCTAAGCCATTAGAGCCTTTGGCTTTCTGTAGTTTCCAGTTATTGACTCTGAAGATCATCTTCTTGGTTGCAGTCATGTCTGCCTGCTGCTCCAATGAGTTGTGTGCTCTGTGAGTGTATCTTTCCTATCTTACCTTCCACTAGGAGAAAGTTATCCTATGGCCAGTTGTCACTTCTTTACCCAAGGTTGTGTCCTCCTTTCATGTTAAGCAGGATATTATTCTGCCAGCCTTCTTTCTAACACCCTCCTCCCAACTCGAAATCTGCTACAATTCTGTTTACCTGTAAACAGTGTAGTAGCGTCCATTCAAACTCGGTCTCCTCACTCCTCCTGCGTTATAATTGGTCGCAGCTTCTGCCAGAGAGCCGCATACCACTGACAGAGGGCTAACCTAGTTCCGGTTAACCCGAGTGTCCGAAGCCGCCAAAAGGACAGCTGCCGTCCTTTTCCACAATTTTATTTATTTATTATATTACCGCCTCCGCCGTCCTCGTCGCCATCGCCGTAGCACACAGCACGCCGCGTCACGCCGCCAGCGGCGTCGCTCTGTTTTTGGCGGGGTTGCTGTGGTTCAAAAACAGAGCGCCGTCGCTAGCGGCGTGACGCGGCATGCCGCGTCACGCCGCTAGCGACGGCGCTCTGTTGTTTGAACCACAGCAACCCCGCCAAAAACAGAGCGACGCCGCTGGCGGCATGCTGTGTGCTACGGCGATGGCGACGAGGATGGCGGCGTGCTGTGTACTACGGCGTGCTGTGTGCTACGGCGACGAGGGCGGCGGCGGCGGCGGAGGAGGTGAGGGGCGGCGGCGGCAACAGAAGCGAGGGCGGCGGCGAGGGCAGCGGCGGCGGCGGAGGTGAGGGCGGCGGAGGTGGAGGCGAGGGCGGCGGCGGCGGTGGGCAGAGGCGAGGGCGGCGGCAGCGGTGAGGGCGGCGGCGGTGGCGAGGTGAGGGCGGCGGAGGGGTGGAGGTGGAGGGCGGCAGCGGCAGCGCCACGGAGGGAGCAGGAGGGTCTCGCGGGAGGAAGGGCAGCTCTTCTTCCTCTCGAGGAGACCCTCCTGCTCCCTCCATGGGCGCGCTTGGGAGGGACTCGGGACTCGACTCGAGTCACCATTTGGACCTCGGACTCTAGACTCGACTCTAGACTCGGGTCCAAAGACTCGGGACTCGACTCGGGAATCGGGACCAAGGACTCTTCAACATCCCTGATTTATACCCCGCCTTTTTTCCTGCAAGGAACCCAAGGCGGCTTACATAATCCTCCTCCTCCTCTCCATTTGATCCTCACAACAACCCTGTGAGGTAGGTTAGGCTGAGAGTCAGTGACTGGCCCAAAGTCACCCAGTGACTTTCATGGCTGAGCGGGGACTAGAACCCGGATCTCCCGAGTCCCAGGCCAACACTCTAACCACTACGCCACACTGGCTCTCTACACTCTAACCACTACGCAATATTAGTTGAATATTTGTTTGACAGCAGAGTCAAGAGTTCCTGGCTTGGGCATTTAATGTGAATCCAGAAGTGTCCTCTCCAGACAATGAAATGAAACTATGGGTTGTTAACTGTTAGTGTTGGACTGGGACTCGGGAGATCCGGGTTCTAGTCCCCGCTCGGCCATGAAGCTCACTGGGTGACTTTGGGCCAGTCACTGACTCTCAGCCTAACCTACCTCACAGGGTTGTTGTGAGGATCAAATGGAGAAGAGGAGGATTATGTAAGCCGCCTTGGGTTCCTTGCAGGAAAAAAGGCGGGGTATAAATATAATAAATAAAATAAATGGGTTGTTAACCATGAACAACCCAGAGTTCACAACCCAACAACAAACCATGGGTTCTCTTCCTAGGTTGTTCATGGTTAACAATCCATAGTTAAACAGCAGTGCAGGGTTTGCACATAACAACAACCCACAATTCAATGACAACCCATGATTCAGTAACAACCAAACTCTGGGTTGTTGTTACGTGCAAAACAGGTTACAGCCTGTAAATTCCAGTATTACCCCAATACAAATAGAAGCATAGATATAATTACCATGAGGAATTAAAACAATTTCTAAAAATTAAGAACATTTTAAGAAATGTTAACAGAAAAACTTTCAGAATTAAGCCTTATAATCGGCCTATAACCCCACACCATTGGAAAAGTAATTTCCTGAGAATTTGAATCATAACATCAATTCTAGCCATTGTTCAACAGGATACAGTGATTCTATACTTCATGACACACTTGCTCTATTTACTATTACTTAAGTATTAGTTGTTGCATTGAAGAAAATATAAAAATACTGAAAAGGAGGCAGCAAGCAATATCCACTACATTTAAGAACTACAGATAGCTAATGTACTACAGATAGTACAATGTGAAACTTTTCTAGTTCAAATGTCTGTCACAGTTTCTCAGTTCTGATTAGAAACTTTGCACTACGTTTCACACACATGCAACTTCATTCTGCTAGCTAGATGCAAATCACAACATCATTCCAACTTGCTTTACCTGGAATGCAGTTTATTATCACTACACATTGCCTTTAAGGACTGTTTGTCTAATATTAGTATGCATGGAAAAGAATGAAGACAACATAAAGCTCAGATGTTCACTGAACACAGTTACTAAGAAGTTACTGTCACATGCTAATTGACAAAAGCATCACAATTAACTGACCACCTTCCACCTGTTTACATCCTTTACTATTTAGTGAGGCAATTCCTGTAAAATAGAATATCTCAAAATCAAATATATAAAATGTAATCTTATGATCTTTTTAAAATTATTAATCAAGAACAAGACTGTACCTGAACTGTCAGATCCTCCTTCAGGACTACCACTGGAATACATTGTAGCTAGCTTCCCATCCAAGATAAACCTGAACCATCCATTGCTACCATTCGAAAGTTCCAAAGCTGCAGCATCACTCCAAATATACAAGCAGTCTCTCCCTCTAATGATTGACCAGTCTCTCCAGTGATATGGTTTACCCTGCTGCAATTCTTTGGCATCCTCTTGAGGTTCATCCTCCTGTCAACCAAGAACATTTAAACTACTTTTACATGGAATTCCTTATCTGATCGATCATGAAAGGTTAAACAAACAGTGAGAATATCCATAGGTTACATAGGATACATAGGATATAGAGTTGGAAGGGGCCTACAAGGCCATCGAGTCCAACCCCCTGCTCAATGCAGGAAATTAGAGGAGGGATCTCCCATCCAAGTAATACCCAGGCCTAACCCTGCTTAGCTTTTCACACTCAGACAAGCTGAGCCAGCATGAGCCACAGGCCTGTTGCATTCTTGCAGCTGCTGTCAGAATTTCAGCAGGCAGTATACCAAACTTTAAAATAAAAATTAAGATACATTTAAAGTGCCTGCACTCAACATCGAAGCACTGGTGTCTTAAAAGCATGCTATGGACATACATAACCTAGCAGAGGACAATAGCCAGCACTACTGATCTTGTCAACAAGTAAGAAAGCTTTACAACCCACACAGAACAGAAGAACAGGTTGCCTACCTGTAACTGTAGTTCTTCGAGTGGTCATCTGTGCATTCACACATATATGGGGCTCTCTGCGCCTGCGCGGAGTTCGTTCGGAAAACTTAATAGCTGAAAACCAAGAAACGGGCAGGAGCTCCTCCCCTTCGCGCATGTCCCTTGGCGCGGCTCCCGCCCGGTCCCTCAGTTCCTCGAGACCGCGATGCAGTCTCGGGACCGAGAGATTTCACATTCGTCTGTACGGGATTCGGGCCCGAGACGGCTGAGACAAGAGTGACGTGACACCAGCGGGGATAGGCGGGTGGGTTGTGTGAATGCACAGATGACCACTCGAAGAACTACAGTTACAGGTAGGCAACCTGTTCTTCTTCTTCGTGGTCTCTGTGCATCACACATATATGGGCAGAGTATTAAGCAGACTTTCCGGAGGTGGGTGGTGTCTTGCATCATTGAAGGACTGAGGACAGCACTGCTCTGCCGAATGCAGTAGGAGCCCTGGCCCGAACGTTCAACCTGTAATGTCTGATGAAGGTGGACGGGTTGGTCCAGGTCGCCGCCCTGCACAGGTCATCGAGTGAGACACCTTTTGCGAAGGCTGTGGACGTTGACTGTGCTCTGGTAGAGTGCGAGCGTATGGTAGTCGGTAATGGGCGGTTTGCGAGCTGGTATGCCAACTTGATGGACTCAACGATCCATGTGGCAAATCGCTGGTTGGACACCGGGGAGCCAGCAGTTCTGCTGCCATAGCAGATGAAAAGCCGCTGTGTGGTTCTGAAGGATTTCGTGCGGTCTGCATAAAAAGCCAGCGCCCTTCGTACGTCCAGCGTATGTAGTAGCTTTTCCAGTTGGGATGACGGGGACTGGAAGAATGCTGGTAATATTATTTCTTGCGTGAGATGGAAGTTCGATACCACTTTGGGTAGGAATTCCAGGTCGGGTCGGAGGACCACCTTGTCTTTGTGGAAGACCATGTATGGCTGGTCTACCCGTAGTGCACATAGTTCGCTTGCCCTCCTTGCGGATGTAATTGCTGTGAGGAAAGCGGTCTTCAGTGTTAGTAGGCGGAGCGTGGTTGTCGCCATGGGTTCGAAAGGTGGCTTCGTCATTGCCTGTAGTACTAGTTGGAGGTCCCATCCCGGCGTGAGCGATCGTGTCATTGGCATAAGGTTGCGTAGCCCTTTGAGAATAACTTTACCCACTGGTTTGTGAATAAGGTACCGAGTGGGTTGGGCGGTCGGTAGTGCTGAGATCGCTGCCAGGTGTACTCGTATTGATGCGAGAGACAGTCCTCTGCTGGTTAGGGAGTGCAGGTATCGTAAGTTATCCATAACTGAGCATTTTTGCGGGTCGATCCCATGAGCAGTGGCATATGCTGTGAAGGATGCCCACTTATTAGCGTAGGATTTACGGGTGGCTGGTTTTCTAGCTGCCCGTATAATTTCGGCCACTTCTTGTGGCAGTTAGACGCTTGTGATCAGTGTATCTTCCACGCTGTGAGGTGTAGTGACTCTGGCGAGGGGTGTATCACCGATCCCGAGTTCTGGGTTAGTTGTGTGTGAGGTTGAATTTTGATGTAGTTGTCGTTCGACAATTCCAGCAATAGGGGGAACCACGGCTGCCTCGGCCACCATGGTGCGATTAGAATGCAGGGTGTTCTTTCTCGAGCAATCTTTGCGATGATCCTGTTTAGGAGTGGTAGTGGTGGAAAAAGATAATGGAGTCTGAAGTGCCACTGGATGAGGAAGGCGTCGGTGATTGACCGGGGGTCCTTCCCTCCCCTGCTGCAGAACTGTTGGCATGCTGTGTTCTGGGACGTGGCGAACAGGTCTACGTCCGGTGTACCTAGTGCCTGAAACAACGAATCCCTGACCTTGGGGTCTAAGGCCCATTCGTGCGGGTCCGTGAATTGTCTGCTGAGCTTGTCCGCTAGGACATTGTCTTTGCCCGCTATGTGAATTGCTGTGATAGTGATGCCTCGTGCCAGGGTCCAGTTGAACAGTTTTAGGGTTAGGTGTAGGAGAGTGGCAGAACGGGTGCCACCCTCCTTGTTCAAATATGACACCACTGTGGTGTTGTCGGAGGTGATTTGTATGTGTTGTTTGGTTACGCAATGTTCGAGTGCTTTGAGTGATTGCAGTACTGCTTTTAGTTCCAACACGTTTATGTGTTGGGTTCGTTGCTTTTTGGTCCAGAGGCCTTGCACTGTCCAGCCGGAGCAGTGTCCTCCCCATCCTGTGAGGGATGCATCTGTAGTAAGTACCGCTGTCGGTTCCGGAGGAGTGAATGGGACCCCGACCGCTAGGTGCTTCTTGTGTATCCACCATTTGATGGAGTGCCTGATTTGGTTCGGGAGGCGCAGCTTGAACTGCGGTCCGTTCCTCTCGGGGTCGAAGGTGGCAATAAACCACTGTTGCAGTGGGCGCATATGGAGTCTGGCCAGGGGTACCACTGCAATGGCCGATGCCATGAGCCCTAGCAGTCTCTGGATTGTACGTACTGAGGAAGTCAACGCTTTTCTTATGCGTCGTGCTGTCGATATGATTGTGAGAAGTCTTTGCTGAGGTAGGAAGGCCCGACCGAGGCTTGCATCTATCACTGATCCGATGAATTGTATGCGCCGTTTTGGTTCGAGGACAGACTTTTTTGAATTGATACATAGCCCGAGCTCGTTTAGTAGGGTGAGTGTGGTTCGTAGAGACGCAATGAGGCGTTCTTTGGAAGAGGCGACCACCAACCAATCGTCGAGGTAGGGGTAAATTTTTACTCCTCTCGTTCTGAGGTGTGCACAAACGGGCGCCATGCACTTTGTGAATACCCTTGGGGCGGTACATAGTCCAAAGGGTAGGACGACGAATTGGTAGGCTGTGTCGTCGAGCGCGAACCTGAGGTACCGTTGGCTGTCTTGGTGTATGGCTACGTGAAAATAGGCATCTTGAAGATCTATTGATGTGAACCAATCCATTCGAGTGATCAGTGGTAAGATGGACTGTAGTGTGACCATTTTGAACTTCTTTGGAGTGATGAAGTTTACTCGTCTGAGATCTAGAATTGGACGTAGTCCTCCGCCTTTCTTTGACACCGTGAAGTAGCGGGAGTATAACCCTGCTGCCGCGTGTGTCTTTGGGACGTGTTGTACTGCTCCTTTTCGTAGGAGCGTTTGTACTTCCTCTACAAGTGTGGGCGTTGCTCTTGTGGAGCAGATGCCTGAGAACGGCGGGGGGGGGGGGCGCGTCGAATTCTATTCTGTAACCATAGCTTATGATCTGGAGGACCCATCTGTATGAGGTGATGTGGTCCCAGGCATGTAGGTACCGTGAGAGTCTGTCCTGGAAGAATGGGCGCGTTGTTGTCGATGTCAGGGTGTAGTAAGCGTCAAACTCGACGCTTTGCGAATGCGGGGCCTTTTTTCGTGCCTCTGAAGCGATTTCGTTCTGTGTTCTGGCGTGAACTCGAGGGTTGGTGTTCTCGGGTTCGACGCTCGCTGTTTTTGTAGTGTTGGTATTGGGATGGTTGGTTCTGACCCCATCGGCGTTGTCTGTATTGCTGGGTTTGAGGTGGAGCTAACCCCATTTTTCTGGCGTTAGCTCGTGCTTTTTGTACCGCGTCTAGCGAGTCGTCGGTAGATGCGTGAAAGAGGCCCTCACCATCAAAAGGCAAATCTTCTATCTTTGACTTGGTCTCTTGTGTGAGGGATGCTGATCTTAACCATGCATGTCTGCGTAGCGCTATTGCTCCTATCATAGACTTGCCGTGGCAATCGGCTTGGTGTCGCGCAGTATTTAGCTGTTGTTTAGCTATGCCTGTCGCTTCTGATTGGAATACTCTTGCGAGTTCTCTTTGCTCTTCTGGGAGATGGTTGCACAGGTTACCTATCTTATCCCAGAGGAAGAGTTGGTATCGAGCCATCGTTGCTTGATATCCATCTACTCTAATGCCTAGAGCACTGGACGAGTATACCCTTCTACCGAAGGCGTCAAGTCGCTTTCCCTCCTTGTCGGATGGCGTGGAATGTGACTTCCCGGATTTGGACTGCGCGGACTCGACTATAATCAAGTTTGGCGTCGGATGCGAGAGGAGGAATTTTGTATCTTCTTCCCTTACTCGGTACATGGACTCAAGTCTTTTGGCCATGGCCTGGAGTGGTGGCTGGGGTCTTCCAGTTATTTTTAACTGTGTCCATGAGAGTGAGAGGGAGAGGTAGGAGTGTGGGGGTCGACTCAGTGTCGGTGACCACATCGTAGATCGGGTCCCTGTGTTTGGGTTGTTCTATCTTGGCCTCGATGCCGAGGGCCTGGGCCATGCGTTGGATGTGATCTGTAAAGGATCCTAGATCTTCCGATGGCGATGGAGCCGCGATGGACCCAGTCATCGGTTCTGGTGATGATTGGTCATCTAGTGGAGAATCGAATGATTCCGAATCGGACACGTATTCTGATGAGGAGACGAAGCTCCTCCGTGTCGAGATTTGGCTTGGTGGTGGTGGTGGTGGGCACTGCCTGTCTGGAGGCAATGGTGGCACTATTGCCGCCTGTAGGGAGCCTCATCGTGGTGGCACCGGAGGCGGTGGCGGAGACACCTCACGGTGGAGGTATCCAAGCCCTTGTGTCCCATCCTGTGGGGAGCGTCGCCTATGGTATGCATAGGACACATCATCGGCTTCCCTGTAGCATCTGGAGGCGTTGGAGTAGATGGATCCGGTCTCCGGGACTGGGGACCTAGATCTGCTACCGGATCGGCTTCGATGAGTCTGGATCGTGGCCGGTGACAGGCTGGGGTACCTGTCTACCGTGATATAGGTAGACGTGTCCACCAGAATTTGACTGGATTCGGCAGTCTGTGTCTGGCCGCCAATCTGGGCTGCTCTGGCTGGAGAGTCAACCAGTTCTCCCTCTGAGATCGATGTGTGGGACTCTCTTGGGTTCGCTGGTCCCGTCATTGGGGATCGAGATTGATCTCGGTCCCGTTCTAAATGGAGTGCCTGAGTGTTAGGCATGGAGTTCGACGCCGGCCTCGAGGACGCCAAAGGGCGACTGGGCACGGGTGAACTTGGCGTGTGGCGTGCCGACTCCACTTTCCGTGTGGCGTGCCGACTCCACTTTCCGTGTGGGTGAGCAGAAGGGTTTTGCCACCTTGGCCTTTTTGGCCTCTTTATGCCTCCTTTTCCTTTCGGCTTCATCCTTGTCCTTATGTGGCCGCTTTTTGGCCTTGTAAGGGGATCCAGAGATCGACTTACCGGGGGTAGCCAGGCAGTCGGTAGTAACCGTATGAGACAGCGGTGTTTTATATACCAGCGGTGTTTGCACCTCAGCCGAATCCGAGGGGTGAGTAGCCAGCAGGGCTTTTTGCCAGAGTTCTGCCTTTAGCTTGTCTGCCCTATGCTTGCGTGCCTGCTTTGTAAAGGCTTGGCAGTGGTGGCATGACTCGACTATGTGACCTTCTCCTAGGCAGAGGAGGCACAGCGAGTGACCGTCGGCTGGTGGGAGTTTTGCTCCGCATCTAACACACTTGCGGAATGGCGCTCTGGGAGCCATTTTTCTCTTCAGTGTTCTTCCCAAGACGGGGAGAAGGGCGAGGGAAAGAGAGGTAGAGGTAAGTTGAAAAGTTTGAAGAAGGTAAATATAAACGTGTTTTTTTTCCCCCCAGGGGAAAAAACGAAGGTTAACAGTAAAAGGTAAGTTATATAGAGAGAGAAGCTTCCTAGCGACTGTTCCGCGAAGCGGTCGAAGAGGAACTGAGGGACCGGGCGGGAGACGCGCCAAGGGACATGCGCGAAGGGGAGGAGCTCCCGCCCGTTTTCTTGGTTTTCAGCTATTAAGTCTTCCGAACGAACTCCGCGCAGGCGCAGAGAGCCCCATATATGTGTGATGCACAGAGACCACGAAGAAGAAGTAGGAGATTACTCAGGATTTCAATAAGCCCAAACACACACAAGCTTGGGAAGAGACCATACCCATAGTGTGGTCACACACTTTTGGCTAATATGGCATAAGCCAGGTAAAATGTGGCTTTAAAAACAGCAGATTTGCTGAACCTGCTCACGGTGCATACTAAATCTGGAAAAACATAGAGTTCCTTTAATAAATTAACTTAGAAACCAGAAAATCTCAGAAATGACAAACTGTAGAACTGATTCAAGGAATTAACTTCAACCTTTCCAGTCAGTAGTAGATTGCATTATTAAAACAAGACAAGACAGTGGTTTAGCATACTGAGTGGTATCCAATTGACCCATCCTGCCAGCAAAACAAGGAGAGTTGCGGGATTCTCTGGAGCAGATTTGGGGGTGTGCATGAGGCTGTAGGGAGAGGATAAGAGGTGAAATTCCCATTGTGTGAGCAGATGGCTACTCATATAATGTTGGATTCCACCGACCGGGGCCATTACTAGAATCTACTGTACTTTTCATTTATATTCATTAACTCAAGACTTTACGGACAGCAGATGGGTTCATAAATACTGAAATAACCTGTTCTTACTTTCTCCGGTTTAGATTCCTCTTCATTCTCATCATCAGAAGATGGTCCTGCCAAGTTGACACTTTACTTATTACACCAAGCCTAGCAAGCTGGTCTAAGAAAAGGTCACCCCCTTTATCAACCAAATCTCTTATGATCTGCAAGGCTAATAGGTGGCCATCATCATCATCCTGAAAAACACAAAAATAATAATATAGGAGATTTACAGCAATTCACTGTATATTTGATTTACTGTTACATTTATCACAAGAATTGTCACTTCCCACCTACAACTGAGTCAATAATTCACTGCCATAGTATAAGAAAGCATTAGTCTAGTTTTTGAAAAGTTGCCTGCTACTCAAGTGACATCAGCTGTCCTCTCACCTTGACAGCCAGAAAAGAGACTTGGCACACAGGACTCTTCCTGAACCAAGAAACTTAGGGCTGTTTCATACATTACACAGCAACAAACCTGGATTTTCTACCTACTGTACAAGCAACAGGGAGCCACAGTCAATCCCAGCTATAACAAATATAAACGAACAATACATGTGCAGCATATTGTTCAAAATGACATTCAATTCATCTTCTTGCCTCAGGAACAGAATCCACAATTACTTTATTCAGAGGCATGTCTAATTTTTCGTAAGACTTCCAGTGGCTGAAATTCTATTGTACTCCTGGACAACCGGTTTCAATTCTCCACCACTTTATATAATATACTAAACTGATGCAAAATTAGAAAAAAAATGAAAAAATACAAAAAGCAAACAATTACCTCTTGATCTAAAACAGTAGCAGTGATCTCTACCAGTACTGTAGGCAAATTATGCCCAGCATCAGAATCACAAACTTCTTTTAGAAGAGCTTCAGAACAAAAATGAATCATTTTTCTGATGAGAGCAAGACTCGCTTTCCTTTTAGAGAGAGAAAAATAGTATTTTAAAAAAAATTAAAGCAGAAAAACTACACTTAGAACATTATACATTGGCTAATGGTTTGAACTTCAACCCAGTTTGTTTTCTATTACTATAATCTGGAATCAAGTTTTGACTATGGCCAAACGACGAGCCACCCACAGAGCTGGATCACTGCAGCATTCCATTCTTCCACCTCTGCACCACCACCACTGTGTGTGAAACAGTCAGCCATGCATGTATATTGGAAGAATGTAATGCAACAATCCCAAGGCATACTTGCAGCAGGGTAGGAAAGTGTTCCTAGGTAGGAAAATGTTCCTAGGTGTGTCTCCTGCCCCACCTTTGCATGTGTAACATCTCCTGGGAGTTAACAACTCCATAATTGGGAATGAGGTCTCTCAGTCAGTAATGTTATACTACTCTCAGATAGAGCTAAAAAATATATTTCGAGAAAAGGAGTACAACAAATATAAATACTCCATAAGAATTTAATGCATACCTTGTAAGTCATTGTGCATGCTTAACAGTGCTATTTTCCCATGTTATTGCTTAGAAAAACCATCCAGTTGGGCTTTGTTTTGTTTTTGGCTTCTCCTCCGCAGTACCAGTTCATCCCTGATATACTTTACTCTGATACTTTTAGGAGTAACTATCAGTGGTGGCAATCCAGAATAATCCCTCTTATAAGCTATAGCAAACACAGCTCCATACACAGAATTCTTTCCCCTTTTTACCTGATTGAAGGCAGCATAGTTTGCTGAAATGTTTGCGCAAACACAGGCAACAGTCTTTTCAAGTATATTGGTGCCATTTCTGGATCACCTTTGGGTTCATTTGATTCTTCTTCATCTTTGTTTGCATCTTTCTTTTTCTTTTCATCTCCTTTATTAACTGGACACATCCAGTCTCCTGCAATTTGTTTTAAGAGACTTCTATTAAAGTTTTTCTTTTAAAACAATACAGATTACCTTTCAGACAAAATACAAAATATTTGCATTTACTTCAAGAATGATGATTCTTGATCAGCTACAGACATCAGAGCCCTGTCTCTCCTATGCCTTGCCAGCAAGATTTCGCCTCCTGTTTCTCTTTAAAAATAAACATTTCATCTAGATGGGCCTCTGAGCCCCTTTAGCTGATCTACCTTGCTGTGGGCATGGATGAAGAGGCCGCAGAATCCTGGCCTCTCCTCCTTGCCCACTGGACAACCCCCTTATCTTTTTAAAAACTTTGTTTTAATTATTGTGCATAGTACAATACGCTTATAGTCAAGAAATGAAATAAAGTTCAACTATTCAAACAAAGTAAAAAGAAACTATGTTCCCATTCTTGTCTGAGTTACGGTAACAGTAGAAGGTTAGCAGACCACCCCTCATTTAATTAGATCCCTCCAAATGATGCTTGGGGTATTGGGGGCTTATAGGCCACTGCCCTTTTGTTGACAAACGCAATGAAGGGAAACCAGTTTTTAAACTCCAGTTAAAAAAAAAATCTACTGTGCTTGTTATGAACGCTGCCTTTCTCACTGCTTTATTGTTTTAGTAGTTATTGTAAACCACCAGTGAAGTTTTGAACTGAAGGGCAGTATAGAATTTTTTAAAAATAAAATAAGCTCTGTGGTTTTCCTTGAACAAGAATTTAAAATGTCTGAATTTTGTTCTCTTCTTTTTAACAGACATGTATTCTCTCTATATTAAATTTACAGGCACATATAACTACCACGTTCTTGGGCCACTTTATGCCACTGATGAAATAGGTAATATGACAGAATAAAGTATCTTTAAAAGGTAGCTATCACTTATTTTATCTTCTTGCTCCAGAACAAGATTTCAGTTTGCCAGTTGCCTGCTTACATCACTGCTGATACTTGCATATGCAGCTTCAGAAAGAGTTGGGACTGAGCATTACGATGTCTGGCTGCAAACAAGCTAAATTTGGCATTTGGGCATTCCGAAGCTGCTACAGATGCCATTCCCCCCTATCTATCTATCTACATTAAATTAAGGGAGGGGAACAGGGAGCAGCTGGGGGTGGTGATAGGGGCTGCAAGGGGAGCAGCGAGGGCCCCATGTTGACCACCCCTGCCTTAGATTATTTTAGCTTGTTTTGAAATAATCAAGGCAATGGCAGGGAACCTGTGGCAGAACCCATTCTATTTAAGAAAAAATGATCATACTGCAAAACAAATTATTAAACATTTCAGTAGTAATGATTTTTAAAAATTTGTTATCCTAAAGCAGAGATCCAATTCTACATTCTTACACTTAACTTAAATCACTGCTTTATTTTTCAGAAAATAGACTGACAACTTTTTACACTAACCTGGAGATTGAAGAATGGCTACTACTTCACTGTGCCCTCTTTCTCGAGCCTTGTCCAAAGGAGTCTTTCCATCTTCATCTCTCAAATCTGGATTGGCACCATGTCGCAAGAGAGTCTAAAAGAAATCTTGTTTTTATTACCAGAAGTACTTTAATGAAAAAGCTATTCAATACAACAATGGTACAGTTCAGGTTTCTTTGATCCTGCCTGTAAAACAGGTTAAGGGTGCAATCTTATGCATGTTTAGACAGAAAAACGCCTTACAACTCCCAGCATTCCCCAGCTGACACTGCTAGCTGGGGAATGCTGGGAGTTGTGGGATGTTTTTCTGTCTAAACATGCATAGGATTGCACCTTAATACATCTAGCATGCTCCTTAATATATGGACGTTTGGGGAAGGGTTGAAGGAAAGTCTGTTCTTGTGCATTTCTGGACCACAAACATTAGCAGCATTCAGACAATCCCCTAAACCATGATTTGGAATATTATGAGTGAACTCTGTTCATACATGTTCCTTCCTTCTTCTTTCACAAGGCATAATTCCTTACTTTGAATACAATCACAGTTTGCTGTGATGTCCAACCCAGCAAACTGTGGTTTGAGTGATTGCTGCAAACCAGGATCGATCCTGCTTTGGAGGGAATTGCACAAACCACAGGTTGCTGGTTCATATCACAGGAAACTGGCTTTGTGAGCTGTATATGTAAATGTAATAGAACTGTTTACACAAGGCAACATACTGCCTTAGCCCACAAAATTTAGCATTACAACTACCTTCCATGAATTGAATGAATTGAGCTACAGATTTTATACAGATTCCATGAATTGAGCTACAGATTTTATTATCTTATTATTTGTACATTGTAGAACATTTGGTAGTACTTGTGCCAAAATTAAATGTATCTCTTTAGAAGTAGTATTAAGAATTCACCTTCACACTCCTCTTTCTCACTAAACATGGTTTATTGGAGTAGGGCAGGGCATTAAAAAAAAAAAAAGGCTACATACTTTGGCTAACCAAGACGACAGCGCCTACAGTAATTTGTTAGTATTTCTGTTTATAGGAAAACAAAATATAGCACACATGCTTAATATTTTAAAAATCACCTTTGCTACTTGAGGTCTTCCAAAACACGCTGCATAATGTAAGGACGATGATCTTTGACCTCTATTAACATCTGCACCTCGTTCACAGAGGAATTCAACCTGTTTACATGAAAGGAGGAACAGTTTGTTTTTATTTGTATATTTCCCTTTATGCAGAAAAAACAAATCCATTATTCTTTTTCTTGCTTACCATTTCCTGAGTTCCAAAAGCTGAGGCCCAATTTAAGAGAGTTTGTCCTACATCATCCATAAAATTTACTTCAAAAGCTGGAAAGAAAAATAAAAATGCTACCCTGAATTTGCAATGAATTTTACTATACTACAACTGTTATAGTAAAAACCAAGGATACGTCTCAGCATTCCACCATGTAGATCAAACAAACCCAAATGTCCTTTTCAACCAAGACATTAGACCATTCTATTCAGAGCCTAGACTGTCAAATGATTTAGAGGCAATACAGTAATACCTTGGATTGCAAGTAACTTGGTTTGAGAGTGTTTTGCAAGACAAGCAAATTTTAAAATATTTATTTAAATTTTTTTGACTTGATATACAAGCGATGTCTTGCAATACAAGTACTGTAGTACGGCTTAAATTAAAAATCTCTGTACACATTTTTGGGGGGGAATTTCGTTTTGATATACAAGTGTTTTGGATTACAAACACGTTTCCGGAACGAATTATGCTCTCAATCCAAGGCATGACTGTACAGAGAAACAGATGTTAAAGGTTGGATCCAATGCTGTCATTCCGCTGATGGAATCTGCTTCCATCAGCAGAAATGGGAGGGGGGCAATCCCCATCCACTCCTTGAAAAATTGCTACAGGATTGGGAAACCCTCCGGAGCAGATTTTTGGGTGGCATGGAGTGCTGCAGGGGGGAGGAGAGATGGAAAGTCTCACAGCACTAGTGGAAATCCACTGGAGTGATGTTGGATTTAACCCAAAGAAACCGACTAAAAATTACTATGTCAAACAAAGGTCTTCTGCCTACCTCCTGTGTCAATAGCATCTATTAGGGCATCAGTATCTTTGCTGCGGATGCAATCTATCAGCTGCCGATGGGAACGCTCCCCAGTACTATCCAGTCTACGCAATCCTGGGATTCTGCCTGTTGATCCAGCACTAGACTTTGGCAAGGCTTTCCGTCCTTCAAACAGTAGCACCAAAAGAAGATCTACCAAACGCATGGTATCAAGTACACATCTTTCATCACCCTGCAATGCACTTTCTATAGAATCTGGAAGCTCAGATCTTAGGAGATCCTGGAAATAATTAAAAGTCTGAACAATAAAAATATACAGGACTTTAGAAAATCCAATGAGAAAGGGATTATATCTCCATATGAAAAAGCTGAATTTTAGCAAGTATAAATAACTGCAAATGTAACAGTAATAGCTAATATACTAAGGATTTTAAAATGTGAAATTACAGGAAGGTACATAGCACCATTTAAAAAACTATATTATTATTTAGAAGGTAAATTAATATGGAAGTGTATAACGTGGCCATACAATACATGCCACAAAGTACAGGTTAAGGTTAAATATTAGGATTTAACAGTATTCAAAGAAATTCTTACATGTTCAGTGAGAAAGGGATTACACTTCCATATGAAAACACTGAATTTTAACAAATATGGCAAATGGAATACCCCGTATATACTCAACTATAAGTCGGCCCTAACATAAGTCGAGGCCCCTAATTTCACCCCCCAAATCTGGGAAAACTTATTGCCCCCAGTATAAGTCTAGGGTGGGAAATGTACAAGAGGAGACTCCCGCCGCCACCCCCAGACACCCCCCACCCCCGTACCTGCACCCACTGCCGCCGAAGCCCCGCCACTGCCAAAGCCCCCCCAGGACCCCCGCCGCCACCCCCAGACACCCCCACGCCACCCCAGACACCCCACCCACACCCCCGTACCTGCACCCGCTGCCGCCGCCGCCCCTCCCCCGCCGCAGCCCCCCCATGCCACCCCCAAGCCACCCCACCCACACCCCCGTACCTGCACCCGCCGCTGCCGAAGCCCTCCCCCGC
The DNA here is from genome assembly GCA_021292165.1 of Shinisaurus crocodilurus. NCBI lineage: Eukaryota > Metazoa > Chordata > Lepidosauria > Squamata > Shinisauridae > Shinisaurus > Shinisaurus crocodilurus. The sequence continues at coordinate 264,930,817 of CM037876.1, forward strand.
CGCAGCCGCGCCGCAGCCCCCAGACACCCTCATGCCACCCCCACGCCACCCGACACCCCACCCACACCCCTGTACCTGCACCCGCCGCTGCCGAAGCCCCTCCCCCGCCGAAGCCGCGCCACAGCCCCCCAGACAAATTGCTCCTGCTTGCTCGGCTCGCCTCTGCCCCCGGGGCGGGGCCGGGCCGGCTCAGAGTCGCCGTCAGGACAGCTCGCTGCAGATGCTGATGGAATGCCAGGCGGAGGCACGGGCGGCGCCGTCGGGGGCTCGCCTCGCTCGGGGCGGGGCTGCTGCTGCTGCTGCGCGGAGGAGGGCGGCGGGGCGGCTGCCTGGCTCCGGGTCCGAGCTGCCGGCACACAGACAGCGCTCGCTGCACCGGAGAGGCCGCCCCCCCGCCCTTGCCCGGCCCCGCCCACACGTGCCCGGGCGCCGCTTGTTGTTTTTTATTTTAATCTGCGCCTCTCGCGTTGGATACATTGCGCCTCTCGCGTTGGATACTCTTCCCCGGGCGTGGCCAATGGGCAGCCGGCTCCGGGGAGGAGCCGGCGCCTCCCGCCTCCTGATTGGCCGCCCGGAGGCGGACTGCGAGGCGGGCCTCCGCGATTCAAACGCAGGTTCGGGCGGGAAGAGGATCGCTCGCACCCCTCCCCTTCCAAAGTGGGGCTTCGGCGGCGGGAGCAGGTACAGTGATGGGGAGTGGCGGGGGGGTGTCTGGGGGCTGTGGCGCGGCGCGGCTTTGGCGGGGGAGGGGCTTCGGTGGCGGGTGCAGGTAGGGTGGCGTGGGGTGTGTGTCTGGGGTGGCGTGGGGGTGTTTGGGGGTGGCGTGGGGGGTGTCTGCGGAAGCTGCGGCGCGGCGCAGCTTCGGCGGGGGAGGGGCTTCAGCGGGAGCGAGGCTTCGGCGGCAGGGAGGCTTTTCGGTGGCAACGGGGCTTCGGTGGCGGGTGCAGGTAGGGTGGCGTGGGGGGGTGTCTGGGGTGGCGTGGGGGTGGCATGGGGGTGTCTGGGGGGGCTGCGGCGCGGCTTCGACGGGGGAGGGGCTTCGGCGGCGGCGGGTGCAGGTACGGGGGTGGGGTGTCTGGGGGTGGCGGCAGGGGTCCTGGGGGTGGAGGGGGGTGCCTGGCGGTCCCTTGCGGTCCCTTGCGGTGGCGGCGGGGGTCCTGGGGGGGCACTGACCCACGTATAAGTCGAGGGGGCATTTTTCAGCACAAAAAATGTGCTGAAAAGCTAGACTTATATTTGAGTATATACGGTAGCAATAGTTAATATTTTAAGGATTTTAAAATGTTTATAGCACCTTACGGGAAGGTTTATAGCACCATATATATAGTTATTATTACTATTATTTAGAAGATAATAAAATAAGAGAATGTAGAACGTGGCCATACAATACATGCCACAAAGTACAGATTGATGTTAAACATTAATATTTAACAATATTCAAATAAATTCTTACATGCGTTACTACTGGAGAGCCTCTGCAGAGTGTTGATAACAGGCTTACAATAGTTGACACCTGATTACTCAATTTAGAGTCTGCAGTTGCAGATGGCGCCCCAGTACTGCTCCGTCCAGGCTTGCATGCTGAAGAAGGTCCTGAAGCTGTGCCACCTGCTGCAGCCATACGAGATAACAGCTCCTCAGTTAGTCCATGCTTGGCTAGAGGTGCTGGGTCAACTCCACGACGTGTAAAGCGATCAGCTAGGGAAGCAAAACACCGCAGTGCACCATCTGAAACCTGGGGGAAAGAAATATACTTAAGATGAAATACCCCAACCAACACCTTCTAGGTATCCATTTTAAAGGAAAGCATCTACACAACCATTTAGGACAGCTACACAAGAATACAGAATTTTTAGGCAAATTCATCTCTTCAATACTTCATCACAGAAAAGTCTAGCATGTTAATACTGCAAACACTTTTTTCATACCAAAAATATACAATGCAAGTCACACTAGAGTCAATTCCATAATACTTGTGCTTAAATTTTTAAAATCCGAATAACTATGTGACCATTCACTTATACTAGCTTATCACTGGCAATTTGAAATAAGATGTTACATTAATTCTTTGCAATATTGTTATAGGTGTCAAGATACATACAATTCCGTCAACTATGGAAATATATATGCCACGGGGATTCCGAATTATTTACCTGATGGTCTTCATGCTTTAACAGACTTGAGAGAGATTCAACACAGATCTCTAAAGAAGAATCCTGAGGTTCCATTTTTCCACAGAGTCTGGATACTACAGCCATAGCAGAATGTAAAGTATCTTTATGAACCAGGTGCCCACTGTCACGAATAAATGTCAACACACAGTTCAACCCCCCAGCTTCAAACACAGCACCTGACTCACGGGTACAGATGAGTTCCAAAACCTAGAATGAAAGCGGAATTATACCAACAACAACAAAAATAATAATCAAACAACGAAACTTATGTTCTTTCCTCCACATTTTCTCAATAACTTTTTAATTTTAAAATATTATCCAATCAATTTAACATCTGCTTTTGGTCACAAGAAAGCCTGCTGTGCTGTCTAATAGCACAGCAAGACACAAAGATTACATACGTGTGCATGGAACAGATGTGAGACAACTGACAAAAAAGCTAAATAGAAGCTATTATAATAAAGAAAGGACAGAATTAAATAGGAAAGATAAAATAACCAACAGGAAAAAAACCAAAGCCTTTTATGAGATAGAACACTATATGAAAAACAACTTTAGAAGGCAGACCACTATAATGTCTCAGAGAAAATTGTTCAGGTCACACAACAGAAAACATGTGACCAATTTGTGAATAAATTTGAGAACTACTGTGAAGTCTGGTTAGATTAACACAAGCAGTTTGTTTCTGGAAATCAATCTGCACATGCTTAAGGTAACTGGAGAAACATGAGATTTCACATATCTTATTCACACCTACTGAGTACTGCAAGTTTTTGAAAGTGCCCCCTAGTTTGAGGTAGGCCAGTCTCTGAAATATAAGGTTTTATAAGTCTCAAGATTCAAATATCTAAGGAACAAGCTAGACATTATGCAGAAAATCTTCGAGTAGATCATTGCTTTTTAAAAAATAGCATTAATGGCAATTGAGGATGTGAGGTTGGACTGAGACCACTGCACAGGGGCAATGGGGGGGGGAACCTTTCCCCCTGTATGCCATTTTTTTAACTTAAAACCCCCTACAGCTGCTATTTGCCTGCAAGGCAAAACATACAGAAATAGTGGTGTGTGACCCAGTTTGCACGTAACGACAATTTTCGTGGCTGAGTGGGAACAAGCAAGTGTGCTCGCTGCCTCCTGCACACCTGTCACTTCCACTTTCAATCAAAAACTCAGGAATGCCCTGTTCCTGGGTTGTTGATTGAAAACAGAAGCAACACAAATTTGGAAAGCAGCGTGTTTGCTTGCGCCTGCTCGGCCATGACAATTGTCATTACATGCAAACTGGATCTGTGTGTGTGTGTGTGGGGGGTGTTAATAGCTGCAGAGGTGAGGAAGGGTGTCTTAACACTTAAAGAAATGCAGGAGACCCTATTCATGGATCTCCTACATCATGTCTAACTAGGCCCTATGACCTAAACAATTGCAAGTAATCAACTGAAGAAGCTCAAAAATACGATGTACAGGGTACATGTATTCTTACATATAGAAATGTCTTATCCAAGTTTTCAAGTGTGTGTATTAAAAATATCACAGTCCAACACAGCATTAGTTGTGCTTAAACCCACTAATTTTGATGGGCTTAAGCATGCTTAGTTGTGCCAGTTTGTGGCCAAGAGCTATTTATGGGGAGTAAAATAAAACATCTTTGTGGACTGGGTTATGGCTCGAATAACACCAGCATTCTAGCTGCAAACTCTTCATTGTTGGTCTCTTAGAGCAATGGAGGCTCTGCAGATAAACAAAGTGACCACTTTGAGCAAAAATTACTTTTCTTTGTAGCACTGATGTTGAATATAGGAATTTGCATAGAGAGACCACCACCCCAAACCTAAACTTGCTTATTCATAAACACATTATTTTATTTATTTATTTACATTTATTAATCGCCCATCTGGCCGGCAACCGGCCACCCTGGGCGATGTACATAGGATAAAAAACAAGATAAAATACATTTAAAACAGTATAATTTTTTTTTAAATCTTAACCCATAATTTTTTTTAAAATCTTAACTCAGGCATTCCTGCCTGAACAGCCAGAGAGGGGGCATGGTGGAGGTCACTCGGGAGAGAGTTCCACAGTATGGGGGCCGCCACAGAAAAGGCCCTCTTCCTTGTCCCCACCAGTCTAGCTGCTCTGGCTGAAGGGACAAGGAGAAGGCCGTTTGTGGCAGATCTTGTTGAGCGGCCACTGCTTTCACTGGAACCTACTTCTATAATAGATTTCTCAGGAATGCAGTCCAAGTAACAGAAACTTGCATTCAAGCCAAAATAGGTTAATGAAAAAATATAGTCCTCCATAGTTACATCTAATAGCTTGAAAGACATAAAGACTGGATCTTCAAAACAGTACAGTGCAAAACAGTGCAATGCATCTATCCTAATAAAAGGAGCCTCTCTGCTGCCAGCAACATTATGAATATGAATGTAAATTTCTCCTCTTCCTTCACAAATAGTCATGAATTCTCTGCTGTGTTCACGTTTGAAAGTTATAGTACCAGCACACTGAAATTGGGCTAAAATCCAGTCAAACACTTGTAAATCCCATCTGATTCAACAGGAGAAAGATAAGCACACCTTACCCCTTGAATCAACAAGGTGCAAGTGCTGAATTTTTGTGCCTTAGGTTTGAAGCTAACTGTTTGATACCCTAGCAGGAATTCCTTCCTTCAAGCTATGAGAACATATGAAAGAAACCTCAAATTTTTGTTCAGAAACCTTGATACTATTATGAAATAACTGCAGACAGTCCATCCCAAATTAGTTGAAATCTTTGGGAGTTTCTCAGTTTGAGCAAGCTGCAAATTAGTTTGGACAGCATTGCCTTCTGTTAACATATTCACTGTTTGAAAAGTCACTTTTGGTTGAATGTGAACACCTGCATCCATTTCTATCATGCAACTCCTCCTTGATGTAGGACTAATTCACGCACAATGTTCTTGCTACATAGGTAACTTGGATGCAGAAAAACCGGCACATCATTGCTTGTTTCCTTAAATACTGGTATTGCACATCACAACTGATTGTGTATTTTTAAAAAATATATATTTATTAGTTTTTAAAATGTGTACACCAAAACAAAAGAAAAACCATTCAAAATGGAAAAAAATACAATTTTCTTACAGTATTTAAAATAAATCACTTAAAGTAAATATGTATGCAGTATATATCATAAGTATCAATAAGTAATACAACTATCCATAAAAACAGTTATGCATAAACTTCAGAAAAAGCAGACCAAATATCCATGTATTTATCCATCTGTGTATATCATTTTTCTTATATTGATATTATCCCTATGAGAAGAAAGCATCTTATGTGGCCGAGCAGCTCCAAGCTCTCTGGAGGAAACTGATTATCTGGATCCATTTCAATTGGGCTTCAGGCCTGGCTTTGGAGCAGAAACTGCCTTGGTCGCCCTGCGGGATGACCTTTACAGGGAGAGAGACAGGGGGAGTGTGACCCTGTTGATTCTCCTGGATCTCTCAGCGGCATTTGATACCATCGACCATGGTATCCTTCTGGATAGGCTGGCGGGTTTGGGAGTTGGAGGCACTGCTTTGCAGTGGTTCCGCTCCTACTTGACCGGCTGACTCCAGAAGCTCTGCGAGTCATTGCTCTGTGCCATGGCAATTATGCCATGGAGTTCTGCAGGGCTCTATTTTATCCCCCATGCTTTTTAACATCTACATGAAACCGCTGGGAGAGGTCATCCAGAGGTTTAGGCTGCAGTGTCAGCAATATGTGGATGACACTCAGCTCTACCTCTCTTTTTCATCAAATTCAGGTAAGGCAGTGGCTGTTTAGAATCAGTGCCTATGCCTGGTAATGGACTGGATGAGGGCCAATAAACTGAAACTCATTCCAGACAAGACGGAGGTGCTGTTGGTGGGTGGGTCATCTGTCTGGTGGGAAGATACTCAACCTGCCTTGGATGGGGTTGCACTCCCCCTAAGGGACAGGGTTCGTAGCTTGGGGGTGTTGCTGGACTCCAAACTGTCGCTTGAGTCACAAGTGGACTCAGTGACAAGGAGCGCCTTTTATCAGCTTAGGCTGAATTACCAACTACGACCCTATCTGGACAGGCAGAGCCTAGCGACGGTGATTTACACTCTAGTAACCTCTCGTTTGGACTATTGTAAAGCGCTCAACATGGGGCTGCCTTTAAAAACGGTCCGGAGACTTCAATTGGTTCAAAATAGAGCAGTGAGGCTGCTAACGGGGACTGGCCGACAAGAACACATTACGCCAGTCCTCTATGACTACATTGGTTACCAATTGAAGTCCGGGCCTGATTCAAAGTGCTAACATTGACATTTAAAGCCCTAAACGGTTTGGGGCCAGGTTATCTGAAGGAACGCCTCGTCTCATACATGCCTACCCGAACCCTGAGATCCTCTTCGGAGGTCCTTCTCAGAGAGCCCCCTCCAAAAGAGGCTAGGAGGGTGGCTACTAGGGGAAGGGCCTTCTCAGTTGTGGCACCCTATCTCTGGAATCAACTTCCCAAGGAGGTGAGCCTGGCGCCTACTCTTTATTCCTTTAGACGCCAGGTGAAGACCTTTATATTTACTCAATATTTTAATGGTTAGATTTTTATTCCCATTTTTATTATCACGGCTGTACCTCCGGTCTGATTCATCTGGCTGCTTTGTTTTATTGTTTTGTATTATATTGTATTTGTATTTCTATTTTAATGATATTTTTGGTTTTAAGATTGTTTTTATCCTGTTTTTCTTGTAAACCGCCCAGGGAGCCTTTGGGCTGATGGGTGGTAAATAAATATATTAAATAAAGTAAAATAAAATAAAAAAGATGCTTGAGGTTTTGGGTCATTCTTAGCATATCCTGTTTTGCAAGACAGTTGTACATTAAGGTATCTACATAGGATTTCTGGGGATATGTATGATTTTGCAGAGGTTAAAACCTGTTTTTATTTTAATCAAGATCTCAAAGTTTAAGGCAACAAAATCCCAGCCTCTTAAGTACATCACTACTGTAAATATAGTTTATCTTCAAGAAGCATTTTGTTTTGTAACAAAGAAAATTTAATACAACATACCTTCACACACTGCTCAGCCAAGTCTCTGCTAGTTCTGTTGTTAAGTTCAACAACTACTAAACGATTACAAAGTGCTTTGATAGCACCATCTACTCCCACAATCCGTCGGGTGCATTCTGCTGATACGTCCAAATAATAAGTTATGGCACGGGCTGTTACCTCCAATACATTGTCAGGAGCACTTTCATCAAGAAATATTTTGCACAGTGCTGGCAAAAAAGTACGAGGGGGGCATCTGCAACAAGAGAAAGATTAATCATCATTACCATATGCATTTTTCATAGTACATTATTTCTCATTTTGCATGTCACTAGATTAACATCTAGACTAAATAAGTGGATTACAAACTGTGTTCCGGGGATTACAGATTATGGCTTGAATCCTAATTTCTGTTCTGTGAACAGAACACTTTCCCTCTGTCCTTCCCCCTTCCACCAAAAAAAATGTTCCTAAGCATTGGAAGATCCTCTGGAACAGAATGGCATGTGGTACAGGGGACTGAAGCAGAAAGAAGGAAACGCTGGAAATGGTTTGGGGAGGGGGTTCTTGCATAAACAGTCTTGTATCCAAGCCAATATCCACAAATACGTACACAAAATTCTAGTTCTAGCATTCCTTTCTAGATTGGTAGAAAACTGAACAGATTACCCATTACAGTACATGAAGTTCCAACTGCTTATTTCTGTGCTATCTTCCAAGATCAGATGGAGATTTCAAATTAATTCTACCTTAATGAGCTACCTTTGGACAGAGCAGCTATTTTTTTTACTATATAGTAATACCTCGGATTACGAGTAACCCGGTTTGTGAGTTTCTCGTAAGACGAGGAAAAATTTGGCATACATTTTCATTTGAAAGACGAGCAAGTCTCGCAACACGAGCCACTGCTGCCGCATGTGGCTCCTGTTGCGAGATGTCTTTCAAATTTAAATTTATGCTAGCAATGCTGCTGCGCCGGCCGGCCGAGCGAGTGGCCAGGAGCGGGGGCTTCCCGCGAGGCGAGGCACGTCTCCACGCATCTCCCTGCGTCTCTCCTCTCCCTACCTCGCATCTCTCCTCTCCCTACCTCTGCAAGCTTCCCTCGAGGCGAGGCGCGTCTCCACGCATCTCCCTGGCAGGGAGACGCGTGGAGCCGCTCCCGCCTCTCCCTAGTCCCTACCTCTGCAAGCGGCGGCTCGCCTCTCCGCGTGGGATTGAGAAATGAGAACATTATTTATTTATGTGGTATCATCAGTATAAACAGCACTTTACATAGTAATGAAAACAAAATGGGATATACGTTTCTATATCCCTACAGGCACGAAATACAAGTCCCTTCCCTTGAGGAACTTACAATCAAAATTTAGACAAGGGAGGAAGACAGCCAAGGGCACCATTTGAAAACAGCTCCAAAATAGTGTGATTTGACCATGCCCATCAGGCCTCAACATCTATTAGCCTTACAAAGGGCTTTTTCTGCCTTTTTCCAATTGTGTTGTGCCTCCAGTAGGTCAGACAGAGACCAGCCATGCCGGAATGTGTTTGGGGTGGGGCCAGGCTAAGTGCAGCCTGACCCAGCTGGGCAGCCTTACCAATCAGCGCCTGCTCAAAAGGCAGGTCCCAAACACACTCAGATGCTGGAAGCAATTGTTTGCTAATACAGCTACAGCCGGACGCTCCTGACATCCTGACCTCAGACTCCTGTACCTTTGATCTTTGGAACGACCCTGACCACGACTTTGCCTGATCCCAAACTGGTTTATGTTTGCTCTGTTTTGGACTGATATATTTTGGCTTCGACACTCGGACTGTGATAACGACTACGGCTTATCTTGAAACTGGACGGATTTACGACAAATTGCAAGTTCCGGTTCATGCAACAGGAATGTAAGTCCAGAGATGGAGAGGCTGTCTCAGCTATGAAGCATGCATTAGAATGACCTGGTTCGCATGATATGGCAACACACCATGGGTAACCGTCCATGGTGGGTGGTTTTGTTGGGCTGATTCACACGACACAACAAGCTTCCGTGGTACGACACCATGGCGCACCACGAGGAGCCCTACAGACTATCACGCCTCCTCCCTTCTAGCATGGGTTCGCTCGCTACAAGCGTGGTTCTGCCCGGTGCCTCAGTCCTCCTCCCGTGCATGCCACATATCCCAGGGGCCTCAGTGAGCCACCACACCCACCCGCGGCATCAGCCGCCACATCCCCATTGGCCACCTGGCTTTAAGCTGCCCCACGCACTTTAACTGACACACACACACAGGCGACGCGGAGGAAAGAGCCAGAGCGAAGTGCAAGGGCTTCCTGTTCCTGCGAGGGCCCAGGCAGCCTTGGGTGTTAGTCGCCCGCGGGCAAGCCATGCTGGCGGAGCCTGGGAGCAGCACAGAGGAAGAAGGGGTGGGAAGGGGCCCGCCGTGTGAGAGCGGCGGAGCCGGCACGTGACCGCCGCCTCCCTCGGCTCCCCAAGCACTTACAACAAGGAGCTCATGGTGGTGGAGCGGGACCAACAGCGGCTGCCTCAGCGTGGCTCCCAATGGCAGGAAGGCAGCCACGGCTGAGGAGGTGGATGGTGGGCAGCCCAGCGTCAAGGTTTGCCACTCAGGCGGCGCAACGAGGCACAGTCCGCTCCTGTTAATGGAGTGGCGGTGGCAGCACCATTACCAGGAGCAGACTGTGGCCCCCTGCGCCACCCGAGAGGTTTCCCTGCTGCAGTCGGGATCGTGTCCCCGACTACAGCGGGGAGAACTCTCGGGTGGTGGAGCAGGGTGGCGGGTATCACCCCCCCCTCTGTCCTTTGCTTTCTCGGGTGAGGAAAGTTTGTTAGCACGGTTGGGTTCAGACAACATCATAACCCATAGTACGACAACCCACACTCAACCCTTGAGGCTAGGTTATTGTGTTGTCTGAACCCAGTCAATAAAACAAAACAAACTAAATAAATTGGAGTTCTTATTTACCAAATACAGTAATACCTTGGGCAAGCATAATTCGTTCTGGAACTGTGCTTGTAATCCAAAACACTCTTATATCAAAGCGAGCCTCCGGCAGGCGTGAGCAGGGCCGATTTCGGCCCGCTACACCCACTTGAGGCGAGCGGTTACATCTGTACACTACTTGTCTTACAAGACGCCACTCGTTTATCAAGTCAAAATTTTAAATTTTTTTTTGCTTGTCTTGCAAAACGTTCTCAGACCAAGTTACTTGCAATCCAAGGTATTACTGTATGGGAATCCTAATTAATAATCCTAAATTTTAACACACAGGAAAATGGGAAAAGATGCAAAGTTTACAAATAACCAAGCATGTAGACAGCAAACATAATTTTACTATGGGAGCTGAATGGCGGTTCTGCATAATCGCAATTATAAATTCTAGATCTGTAGTTAAAACTCTGACTTAAGTATTTTCCAAAATGTAAAACCTAATTGTTAAAAGATGAATGGAGTAAAGTTTATAAAAAGGAAACAAGAAGGCATTATAATGTTTGAACAAGCTTAAGTAAGTATTCCCTTGAGAATACAAACTACTAAAATCCTTGTCAGCCTCTCAGCTACCCACAGTATTAATCCCAATTTACCCATAATAAACAAGATTTAAGAAAACATTTTTGTGAGAAGTCTAACAAACAGTGCAATCCTATGGCCGCTAGACAGAGTCTAGATGGCCATAGGATTTTTTTTGAGTCCCAGCGACAACCTCAGAAACTTGTTACGAGATCGGAGCTAGAACTCTGAACTCAGAGCGCTTCCCCCCACCCTTGCAGCCAAAGTGGAAAGAACCGCACCAGCTGCATCTTCAAGGTCACAAGAGCAACCTCCATGATGGGCTTTCGGGGGTGAGGAGAGGAGACAGGCTCTGCCAGGCCAGCATACCAAGTATCCTGGCAGCATCTCACACTCCTCTCTTCATGCTCCGAAGGCCAAATATTTAGACCGCCAAAATCAGCCATCTAAGTGTTTTGCATGGCAGGAGGAGCACAGAAGTGACCTAAGCCTATGCACTCCTCCCACCATGCATAGGATGTCCTTAATCCTCCAAGTTCAGAGGCTATGGGCAGCCTCATTGGATTGCACCTTACCTATTTTTCTCAACTGTGGTTATACCTAGACTGTTGTTGCTTTTTATAGGTAATATTCAATTGCATGGGAATGAGACAATACAGTACAGGCATGGGAATGAGACAGTACAGGCAGTCCCCGAGTTAAGTACATCCAACTTACAGACGACTCATACTTAAGAACGGACTTCCGGGTCCCCCGGCACTGAGAGCCAGTGTGGTGTAGTGGTGAGAGTGTTGGATTGGGACTCAGGAGATCCGGGTTCTAGTCCCCGCTCGGCCATGAAACTCACTGGGTGACTTTGGGCCAGCCACTGACTCTCAGCCTAACCTACCTCACAGGGTTGTTGTGAGGATAAAATGGAGAGGAGGATGAGGATTATGTAAGCCGCCTTGGGTTCCTTGCAGGAGAAAAGGCGGGGTATAAATATAATAAATAAATTTATATAGCGTACATAGTGTAGTATACTACGCAATCCCCCCCCCCATAGAACGCTATGGTGTTCCGACTTACATACAAATTCAACTTAAGGACATTCTTAGGAATGGAACTCACTCGTAACATGGGGACTGCCTGTATTACAAAGGCCATTGTATTTGAACAGGGTATTACTGCAACTGTAATGGAGGCTGAACCTATATTTTTACTTTGATACTATGAAACTAAAGATCAATGACAAAGCAAAAGTTGTTTTGTTTTAAATATGTTCAAGACTTTTATGTGAAATTTTATAAGCTAAGAACCACCACAGGACACATTTAGAATACTTTTTTTTTAATATGGGGCAGCCAGAAAAAGAATAGAAAAAAAGGTAATCATTTTGGTTACAGTACCTTCCCTACAAGTATAAAACATTTCAGGGATTTTACCTTAGGAAAAAAGAATAAGAAGGGACACAAGAGTGATGAATGGCACGGAGAGAAAGAAGAAAATCTCTCTCATGTAATGCTGGAAGATAGGATTACCAAGTAAAATTGATTGCTAGTAAATTTAAAAAGGACATATGGAAATACCTCTTCAAATTACACCTTATAGAATTCACTATCACAAGATATGGTGATGATAGTGACCAGTTTATATTACTTTAAAATAAGAGGATAATCAATTACTAGCTATATGAAACCTCCATGTTTAGACAGTAAATTTGTCTTCAGATCCTACTTGTGGGCTTCCAAGAGACATCTGACTCATACCACTGCAAAGAGGATGCTAGATGGGCATTGTTTGATCCAACAGGGCATTTCTTCTGTTAGTTTCCATTGTTCTTATTTGTACTGCTTACAGATGTTATTTATTTGGGATTCAGGAACTGAGTGAGTGAAGGAAGAGGGTAACTAACAACCGTGGGATTGAACTGTTTATTCAATTGTCTGCCAGACAAACCCTGGGGAGGGCAACAAACCATGGATTAGCATTATGTGCTACAATACAGGTTTTCAATAGAATGGAAAAGCTTATTTAGTTAAAAACTAAATCCTGTTTACATTAAATCTTCCTACATAGGAGGATCTTGCATGACTCTACACTGATTTTAGAATTCAAACTCTAAGGAGTCCCAAGACTCCCTCAGCATTTAGTTGCCTATCCCAAGGCTGCCTGGACTCTCCATAACCACTGAAATCTAAATTTAAAGCTGCCTTCTCCATTCTATTTTATCCTGCTACTGAAAAGCATTCACAACCATATTTTCTACACTTCTAGTGCTAAATAAACCTTCATAAGGAAAAAAATGTAATATTAACTCAGAACCAGTTGAAAGTGGCTTCGGTGAGTGATACTCATAAAACTTGCACCTTCTCATGAAGTAGCTGGGGCACAGATATCATACTTGACAAAAAGAAGAAACTAATGTTAACTCTTTATAGGATAACTTATAAGCACGGAATACTTTTAAGATACATATTATTCAAAGTTATTCTAATTAAATTGGAACATTAACTGTAAAATTATCATGGCTGAAATCAGCTATATCAAGAAACAACATTTTAAACTCTCAAATATTATCTTTCTTGTACAAATCTATGACTAATAATCAGCCTCCCTGAATCACTGCCACTGAAAGGCGACTAACCTCAACTACTATTAACAAGTCATAATGACTAAAATGAACATCATTTTATTGCCTGTATGCTTTCCAAGAGTAAGCAGTTTTACAGACCAATCTATAAACCAAAATACTTAGATTTAAACAAATTTAATTCCACTAAAGTGCAGAGTGCATAGTGTACATTTTGCTATTTTTCCCTTAAGGTTTGTGGTTTATTAGGCTCTCAGTCACAGTAATATACTTTCAATGGTAAAGATGTTTGGCTTCCCTTGACTTTACATAAAATATGGTGCTTGCACTAATACAGAAGGCATTACTTTGTAAATAACAGGTAAGGCATTCATATTGCAAGTTTCCCTAAATGTGTTGGTTTCTTAAGCTCTCTGCTCACAACAAAGAGTTTACTTACTCTTGGCAGATGTATTTCATTAAAACTGGGAAGCTTTGCTAACTCATAATAAAAAGCAGTTTACTGCTCAGAACAAAAACTTTGAAAGCAATAATGCTCTAATAAAAACTGTTCTTATTAACTCCTGAAAGCAAAAAAATATCCCCATTATTTTCACAGACAAAAGGGCCCTATTAAATCTTCAAAGTTTCCTCTTAATATATCAGCAGTTAAAGGCTTCTCACTTAATAAGTGTTCCAAGTCTTACACAGAAATGGACACAATTTACAGATCTTAAAATTAAAGATGATTCAATTTTTCTGTCTACTACATAATAATGTTTCAAAACTTTAAAACTTAGGATATAGAAACTCTATACAGCAGACGTTTCACAGTGACCCATAATTTCCAATACAGTAATACCTCGGATTACGAGTAACCCGGTTTGCGAACTACTCTAAGACGAGGAAAATTTTAGCATAAATTTAAATTTGAAAGACGACGAGCCGCTGCCGCTTTCAAATTTAAATTTATGCTCTCGCTCAGCTGGCGCCTCCCGCTGCTGCGCCGCCACTAGCCGAGCGAGTGGCCACACCGTGCCTCGCTTCCACGGGGCTCCCAGCCGCGCTGCGCCTCGCGCGCTGCCATACCAGCTCCCGGGCAGGGAAGTGGCACGGCAGCGCCAGGCGCCCGCAGAGCGAGGGGGCGTGCTGCGTCTCCTTTGCCAGCGGCGGCTCGCCTCTGCTGGCGCCCAGCGTGCTCCCTGCCTTAGCAAGCGGTGGCTCGCCTCTCTGCTGGCGCCTAGCAAGCAGGCAGGAAGTGATGCGAACCTGGGGCCGGATGTGACGGAGGCGCAGAGAGGCAAGCCGCCGCTTGCTAGGCAGGGAGCGCGCTGGCAGTCGGGAGCACGCTGGTAGAGAGCGCGCTGGGCGCCAGCTGGCAAAGGAGACACGGCGCGGCCCCTCGCTCTGCGGGCACCTGGCACTGCCGTGCCACTTCCCTGCCCGGGAGCCGGCATGGCAGCGCGCGAGGCGCCAGCAGAGAGGCGAGCCGCCGCTTGCTAAGGCAGAGAGCACGCTGGCAGGGAGCACGCTGGGCGCCAGCAGAGGCGAGCCGCCGCTGGCAAAGGAGACACGGCACGGCCCCTTGCTCTGCGGGCGCCTCGCGCTGCCGTGCCGCTTCCCTGCCCGGGAGCCGGCATGGCAGTGCGCGAGGCGCCAGCAGAGCGAGGCGTGGCCGGGAGCCCACGAGCCGGCACATCAAAGCGAGTTTCCCCATTAGAAATAATGGGAACTCCGCTGATTCGTTCCACAACCATATAATCACTGCTTTGCCGGCTCCCTCCATGGGGCTCCCTGCCGGCAAAGCAGTGATTATATGGTTGTGGAACGAATCAGCGGAGTTCCCATTATTTCTAATGGGGAAACTCGCTTTGATGTACGAGTATTTTGGATTACGAGCATGGTTCTGGAACGAATTATACTCGTAATCCAAGGTACTACTGTATTAGCGAATAAAATATATTTTGTTAACAATTGCATCATTTGGCAACTCCTGCTTAGTCAAGACACAGCTCTGCTTCCAGAAAGTAAGGCCCTATTAAGTTAAGTTTGTTAGCAGCAAGTGATCTGAAAACCCAATCTTAAATACCTTGGAGCAGTATTTTGCAGAGCTTGAAAGGAAAAGCAGAATTTTAAAGAGAGACTTTACTAGTTTTTGCTCCTCTCATATTTGGTACCACATTTAATTATCTCCTTTTCCCTACTGATCTATATGAAGTGCAACAGAAGCTGTAATGGAAGTCCTTTTGTTATACCAGAGGATTTGAGTGCATGCTAAAACCAGCAAGCTCCTAAGGGAATTACTCCAGTTTCCTCCAGTAGAAACACTCCTGAACCCTGCTACCCTAGATTACAAACAGACTGATTAACAGCTGCTCTTTTTGACCCCTTCTATGGATTACCACTGGTGACAATGGACTGCAGGCAGTGATCTCTATGTCAGTATAACTCTGGCGATAGGTGGTCTGCCTAGAATGTGTTCTGGTTATGGGTTCATCATGTTCTCAAACTGATCAGCAGTCATAAGCATGCACAAGCTTATCAAAATGAAAGTTTACTTACGTTTCAAAGCATCGATCCACATTGTCTGACATCAAAAGCAGCATACATAACTGCTCCAGCGCTATAAGCTGCATGTCTCTTTCATCTCCTTGGCCCATCTGCAGCCACTCGAGCAATGTGTCTGGGTCCACATCTGCCATGATTTTAAAGAGTTGTCTTTTCTTAATTTAAAAAGTAACCAATTTTTAATAAAATCCAGTCAGAATAACTTGAACACAGTAAGTCTTCCACTCTGAGAAGATCCCAGGTTTTAGTAATCTTCACCTGAAAAGAAATAGCAATTTCAAGAGGTGTATAGTTAGTTTATCTATTTATACTTCCCAGTTTTATCAAACATACTTTATATACTTATTACTAGGGCTATGCATACTCTGCACTAAATAACTGTGTACCAAAGTAAATCAAATCTTGCAGCCTGGATATATTATGCAAATTAGAATGGTTGGTATCCAACTGATAGCTGCTGCTGATGGCATCCACCAGTGGCAAGGGGAAGGGGGAGATTTAGGATCCCCCAATTCTCCAGTGCAGATTTGGAGAGGGCAGGAGGAAGTTGCCAAAAATCACCCCCTTCCCCATGCCGCTGGCAGATGCCTTCCATCAGCAGAAGGCCACCAACTGGATACCACCCAAAATATTTGTTAATCTATCAAAATATTTGTTGATTTTATTAATCTAGCAAAATATTTGTTGATCTGGATCCTTCATTCCGCCACTGCTTGCAAAATGGGACTTCTGCGTCCCCTCCCCTCCCCTGCAGTCCCCTTCCAAATCTGCTCCAGAATGTCCCTCAAACCTCCAGAGCAGAATTAGAGCGTGCGGGGGTGGAGAGAAGATGCAGAAGTTCTATTCCAGAAGCTGGTGGAATGAAGGATCTAAATTCAACCCCCGTTATATTGCAAAGGTTACTTTTTTTTTTAAAGTACCAGGCTCCCTCTATTTCAGATTCTTAGGCACCAACATAATTTCTATATCGGTAATTACGGTGACCAGGCATTTTTACATCCATCGCAAAAGTCTTTTAACTTTACAAGCTTGTCAGCAAAATCTTTTACCATCTGAATATTGTTTCAATGACATTACATCTGGGGGCAACATATATGTAATGACAAGAAGGATATTTTAATTCAGGTTTCTAATGGTTATAGTTGCAAATATAGGGTTGAAATTGTGTCAGCAGAAATTCTGTTGGTTGGGGATGGCAGTTCTGTACTCTAGCTTTTTCCTCTTCCCTATGACCAGCAGAAGCAGAGGAGGCAGAAGTCCCATTTTGCAAGCAGTGGCGGAATGAAGGATCCAGATCTAACTCCATCTGTGCATACAACTTCTATGTTGATGATGCCAAGATAGTAGCATCAAATTCAGCAATTCTAACAACCTAGGGTAACACCAGCAAATGCCACATCAGTAAAATAGTACATCAGTATTTGTATCTAATCCTGTGCATTTACTGATACAGCATCATGTAATTATACCATGTGTATAGGGCAAACAATGGAGGTGGAAAGACAGAACACTAATATTTCAAGAACGAACATCCTTTTCTTAAATAACAATCTAGTTTTCTTAGAGCTGGAACATCTGTTGAAGCACTTGTAGCCTTAGTCTTCATTTGCAACTTTAGGTTGTAAGCTACTAAAATAATGATCTACTACAAATATTCAAGCATACTGGCCACACTGAAATTAAAGCAAAATCCTAAAGCCTCAGAAGGAACTCTTCCTGCTGCCTTAATACTGCTAACTCAGCTTTAAATATTTAACTCTTCAGCCATAATTTAAGGAAACAGAAAAAAGTGAGCAATTTTGCTTTTTAACAACTCAGATTGTGTCAAGATAAATTAAAACAGCAATAAGCACCCTGTTAATATATTGTCCATTTGAAGTAAAAAGGACAGGTATCTCAATGAAAAGGTACCAAAGTGGCAACTGGCAATTGCACTATGATTTTAATTACGCTTTTGGACTTCGGCACACCTGCAACCCAAGCCAATTCATGTTTACTCAAACGTCCTACTGCATTCGGAGGGGTTTACTTCTTAGTAGGTGTGTTTAGGATTGCAGTCTAATTCTTTTATGTCTCCAGTCTGCAGTTTGGACAAGCAGTACTCAGTTCTGTAGCTTGCTAGTGTTGGGCACACTAGGTGGCCTATTTAAGAGGCAGGTGGTAGCCACATTAACCATTTTCAAACTCTCTTAGCATAGCCTTCTGGGGTGGATGAGGGGCTAGCAGATGCATTTGCAAATTACTTCTTGTTTGTTGCATTAATTAAACTGCATCCTTGCATATTTCCACTTTACTGTTCATTTTACTGCTGCTGCAGGAAAGTTGACTTATTTATGTTATTCAGCTTCTGTTTTATTGTCCCTTTAGGCTTGATAGGCAATAAAACATTGATGATGAATCATAGAATCATAGAAAAGTAGAGTTGGAAGGGGCCTACAAGGCCATCGAGTCCAACCCCCTGCTCAATGCAGGAATCCAGGTCAAAGCATCCCTGACAGATGGCTGTCCAGCCGCACCTTGAATTGTCTCCTGAGTGGGAGAGCCCACCACCTCCCTAGATAGTTGGTTCCATTGTCTTATTGCTCTGACAGTCAGGAAATTTTTCCTGATGTTTAGGTGGAATCTAGGTTCCTGTAACTTGATGATGAAGAAGAATTTCATTACTATACCACCCAATAGTTGAAGCTCTCTGGGCGGTTAACAACAATTCAAGAGAGATGAACAGCTGTTAGTTAAAGCTAATATTGATATTGCTGTAAAATTTGTTTTAAATTTTATCTAATTATTACTACTAGTTTTTGCTTAATTGACCTGGAAATGTTTTATGCCATTGATATGAATGTATTATTACATTATTAATGTAATGTTGATATTATATAGTACTACTAGTGTGGTTTTAAAATATTTTGTTATTTTTTCATTTCTTATGTATTAAGCCACTTTGAGCACAATTATGAAAACCTGGGATAAAAATAAATGGATGATAATGAGTTGAAACAAGTGATGTTTGAGATATTTTCACCTGGAAGGTCCCTGGATTTGTTTGTATAACAGGAGCCCAAATGGTGTCTTTACTCAACTGGGATCTTACAGACAATCCTTGATACATCTGCTCAGAAGTAAACTCATTGAGTTTAATGGGACTTACTCCCAGGTTTGTATAGGATTGCAGCCATAACACTTCAATGTACAAATAATTATCTAATTTTCTAAACTTGATCCTGTCACTGTTTCAATACAATCACCAACATTACTTGGCTCTAAACATGAAATCTGTTTATTGAAGTAAAATCTGCCCTTTTAACACATTCCTTTTATCCTTCCAGAAGTGAAATTATAAAAAAAGCAGAAGGGTTTTAAAATTTATTTGGGCAGTACAGAATTTATTTGGGCAGTAAAGTATTTGGAAGAGGGAGAGGAAGATTCATTTACAATTATGGCTTTAAACAATTGCTTACTGGACAAAGTCTGGCTGCTGTCTTTACTTGTGATCAGTTAGTGATTAAAAAGGTAACATTAACGGCATAGAAGGAACTCCAGAAAAAAAGTTAAGAATATACCAGCCTCATGGCATAAAATAAAATCCAATCTAAAAAATAATAATGGAAATCAGTCTCACTGATTTCAATCAAACTTACTATCAAATAAGCGTGCTTGAGACCACAATAAATCAACACTGCTTCCTACACGATAAAACAAAACTCTAGGCAACAACAACAAAAAAAAAACTGCCTATATTAATACATGTATTTCCCAGAAAATATAATATCTGCCTACATAAAAACATACTGTACATACATTTTCTGGAAAATATAACTTACTATATGGTTTTCAAACACCATCGCTTTGCTTACATGCACACTTCACAAGAAACTCACTCCAAGCTTTAAATACAATTCAAACACACAGCCAAGAGATACGTTTGACATACTCCCCACAGTCATATCCGTGGGGGAAGAGGCCCCATATTGTGGTGGAACACATGCTCTGCATGCAGCAGAGGGCCCCTAGGCTCAATCCCTAGCACCTCCATTTAAAAGGATCTTAGGTAGGTCTGGGAATAACCCACGACCCCGGAGATCCACTGCCCGACTGAGGTCCATGGACCAATGACCTGACCAAAACGTAGCTTCATAGGTTTATCTAAACATTTGCCGACCCTCTATAACAATTTTAAATACTGTACAGCCAACGCCGAGAAATACAGGCACGACGGTGTTGTGGTTTTTTTTACGTACTTCTGCGTGTCTTCCTCCGCCCCAAAAATAGATTCTCTTAATCACAAAGAAAGGACGGAAACTGCTATAGCCGGCACAGACTCCCTGAGCGATAAGGCCCTAAAGCACGGGTCTGAGAAGCCTGGCTGAGCCCCACAGGGCCACCTGCTTGCCTCTCCTCCTGCCAGGCCAATATAGAAGCAGGCCCAACAACACACAGGAGGTCACTCTGCGCCCGACAGGCGAAAGTCCTCGCTACCCTTCCACCTCCAAATCCTAGTTTTTCCTGGGCCTACCGGCCACCGCCGCGCCTGGGCTTTGCGTGGCCTCTATCTACTCTCTCTCACACCCACCCAGCCTCCCTCCACCATACAGCGCAGACATCCGGGCCCACCATCAGCAGCGCCATCATACAATCACCTCAAGAACCCAGCTCCCTCCATGTCTCCTACCCGGGCACGCCGGGGCACTCGCGTTCTCTGCAAGCCGCAGGCCTCGTAGGGTGACCCGGCCAGGCGGCTTAGGAAAGGCCGCCGCGAGACCCGCAGCCTTCCGTTTCCTCTTCGCTGGCCGAGCGACTCACGCCCCCGCGGCGCCCCGGCCTTCTCCTTCAGCCGCCGCCGCCGCCGCCGCTGTTGCCGCCTCAGCTTTCTGGCGCCCTTCCCCACCCCCCTTAGTCCAGACGGCGTCGCATCCCGTCCATCTTGATCCTCCCGGCAGAAGATGAGGAGGGGGACGAGAGAAGCGAGCGCCACAGACACGAGAGGAGGAGGAGGAGCCCGCCAGCCTCGGAGTCAGGCCGAAGCCGAATCCCGGAGCTGCACAGGAGAGATTCGGAGAGGGGGCGCTGCGGAGGTGGCAGCAGGTCTTTCGTCACGGGTAATGCTCGGCTTGCCTTTCTCTTCCTCCTCTTCCCGCCGCGCCTCTACAATTCAGAACAGCAGTCAGGATATATTAAATGATCTATTGATGCCTCACGGCGTGACGAAATTTACATTCTTCCCTCTCTTGTCAAATAGGAGTGTGGCCTCTCTTCCCCAGTCATAACTTTGGTAGCTATCCTCATTTTCTTGTGGGAAGGAACAGTAACAGACCTACAGCTTTTCTTATGAACAGCCACTTTAAACCCAATTTATGTAAACTTGTGGACAGCAGGAACCACGTTAGAAGGGTAAAAAGGTATAGTCACCACCCACCACTTATTAATTTTTCTTACTCTCTTTTTTTTTTTACTCTGCCCTTCTTAAGCTCAGGGTTCTGCCTCCTTCCCCATTTTATCGTTACAACAACCCTGTGAGGTAAGTTAGACTGAGAGAGAATGACTGGCCATGGTGACCCAGTGAGTTTCATTGCTGAGAAGGAATTTGAGCAAATGTGTACCCAGTCCTAGCCCTACACTCTGGGTGGGTTTGGATGACATGCTAAGCCAGACTGCTGCAGTCTGGCTTAGAAGCCACCCTACCACTGATGGGGACAGGGCTCATCGGGGACAGAGTGCACAGTGCCTCCCCCTCCTCACCCATTGGTCCTCCCACAGGTATCCCATAGATACCTCACGGTAAGGTTTCCCCCCCTCCCTGCCATCGCTTGTCAGGGGGCAGCAGGGATCAAGGACAGCCTTCACCCCAACTTATGAGGAGACCACAAGCTGCGGTGAGGGTTGTTGGCGCTGCTGCCGATCTCTGCAGAGGCAGCTTGCTCATGAGCAAACTACTTTTGCTGAGATAGCTCCATCCAGCTATGGCTCCCCTTGTCCAGCGCCGCAACTGCAGTCAGAGGAGACCAAGCAGAGGGCGGCCCCCTCATCTGGCAGTGCTGCTGCTCAATGGTGGCAGCGCTGAACAGAGGAGGACTGAGCCACGCTTTGCTCTGCTTACTCTGGAGTAGGCCGAGCAGAGCATGGCTCGCAGCACACCATTGCAGCACAGGGGGAACCTCTGACAGCCATCCCCAAGTGCTGCTTTGACACTTCGGGGGTGGCTGTCATTGGAGCTCTCCCAGAGCTGCTTGGCAAGAGTGGCAAGCCTGTTTGCCACTCTTGCCAAGCTGCTCTGTAGCAGTTTCAGCTACCCGTGGGCTTGTGTTGTCCAAGTTCAGATGACAAGGCAAGCCCAGGGGTGGCTACGAAACCCTGGAACAAGCCATGGCCTGTAGGGGTGGCTTATAAGCTAGCTTCTGGGCGTATATGCCGCCCTGAAGAAGCCATGGCAGGTTCACATGACACGACAAGCCCCCCCGGTTTATAAGCTAGCGTGGCGTAGTGGTGAGAGTGTTGGACTGGTACTTGGGAGATCCGGGTTCTAGTCCCCGCTCGGCCATGAAACCCACTGGGTGACTTTGGGCCAGTCACTGACTCTCAGCCTAACCTACTTCACAGGGTTGTTGTGAGGATAAAATGGAGAGGAGGAGGAGGATTATGTGAACCGCCTTGGGTTCCTTGCAGGAAAAAAGGCGGGGTATAAATATAATAAAAAAATAAAACCCAGTCTCTGTCTAACCCCACACTGGTGGGTTTGGGAAGTGTAATACCTCCAGTTTTTCAGACCATAAATGAGTATTTCTCAGACACACCTATATTTCCTGCTAGCTCAATGATTCTACACTGTTCTAAACAACTGAATTTAAATGGGCTTTTTTACTAAGTATGCATGCATGACAAAAGAAAAAATCCATTTACTTAAAAGGGAGGTTGTCCTTTGTTGATACCATTGCTGTAGGTACTTATACAGTATGGTGTAAAAAAAGAATATCAGTAGATGTGCTACTTTTGTAATATAATCCTAGGTTTTCCAAGAGCAGGTCTTTGGTGCTTGCTGAATCTTTCCCTCTCCCCCAAAATCGGAAATGGCACTCCTTATAAAGTAAAATGAATATTGTGCATATGGCCAAACTGTTATTCACAAGATATTTATTTATTTACCACCTTTCAGGGTTATCCCTCTCAAGATGGCTCACAACATATTAAAGCAATCTATAACATATTATAAACCATATCATAATCTAAAACACAGAGACATACCTAAAAATATTATTGCAGCAGGAGAAAATAAACAATATAAATAAACTGACAGCAAAAAAACCCCACATTCAATTAAAAAAGCCACACATCCTAGTATCAGCAGTTAAAACTAGCAGCAATTAAGGCAGCAATCCTGTAACCAGCCTAGACAGTATTTGAGGGGCCATAGGATAGTTGGGATTCCCAGATCCAAGGTTGGAGACAGCATTCCGACCTGGGAATTGGAACTCTGCCCCCCCCCCCTCACAGCCAGTGCAGAATGTATTGCACCAGCTGCTCTCCAACCTCGGAGAGCGGGAAAAGGGAGTGTTTTGCAGGTTGCGGAGGCCAGGATATGAGCTATCCTGACACCTCTCTTGGAAATTGTAATATTGCCTGCTTAAATCAACGAGGTAATGTAACCACTAGTTACAGTGGGAGGAAAGGGTTAATTAAACAGTCCCTCCTCCCTACTTCCCGCCTCTTTGTGGCCAGCTTTCTCACTCTTTCTCTCCAACAAAATGGACGCATGGTCTGAGCTGGCTTCCAGCCAATGATCTCCAAAGAAGCAAATTCTTAACACCAAGACTCTAATCTGCCTATATGCATCCTGCATATATGAGTAAAGGGACTGTAAGTAAAACTAATAAATGTCTTTATTAGTTTTAAACCTTGTATGGACAATCTGTTTCCTTTTAAGAGCCTTTTAGCAAGGGTTTAGTAACCCATGTGGTGATAACCAGTTTCAATAACCAGGCTGTGCATAAGGCGGACTCTGCTTTGGCCTAACCAGTATAGGACCGACTCCTTTCCATATCCTCCAACACTCTCCAGCCTCCTTCCCTTCCCCCTCTGAGATGCTCCAGCTAGACGGGCAACAAAAGCCTGTCTAGCGGAAAATGCAGGTCTTGAGGACAGGGAGGCGAAGATCACTTCTGCCACTCCTCCTGCTCTGCATTGGACGACCATAAGCCTCTGAATTGGGGGTTACAGCCATCGTCATAGGATTGTGCTCTAAATACCATAAATGTAAATATCGGTTTAAAGCAGTTTGGAATAAATAAGTCTTCAACTCCCATTTAAAAGATATCAATGTAGGTGTGATACATACCTGTCTAGGGAGGGAGTTCCATAAAAAGGTTATTTCTCTACTACCCATCAGTCTAATACTTCTTGATGACAGGATCTCAGAGGCTGATCTTAAATCCCTGCAGGCTCATACGGGTTTAAAGATAACCACTAGCACTTTAAATTGGGCCTGGAAATGAAATGGCAAACAATGCTGCTGATACAAAATAAGTGTTATATGTTCTGATTGCCTGGCTCCCACAAGCCACCGGGTATCCGCATTCTGCACCAACTAAAGCTTCCAAATAGTCTTCAAAGGCAGCCCCATGCAGAGTGCATTATAGTAGTCTAGTTTGGATGTACCAGAGCATGTATTGCTGTGGCAAGATCTGCTTTCTCCAGATAGGGTCACAGCTGCCTAAGCTGATAAAAGTCATTCCTATTCACCAACACAGCCTGCACCTCTATCACGCTGGCTCAGTTTGTCTGAGCGTGGAAAGCTAAGCAGGGTCAAGCCTGGTTATTACTTGGATGGGAGGAGACCCCTCCTCTAGTTTCCTGCATTGAGCAGGGGGTTGGACTCGATAGCCTTGTAGGCTCCTTCCACCTCTATGATCTATGAAATCTATGAAACAACTCCACATTAAGGAAAAACCCCAAGCTGTGAACTTGGTCTTTCAGTGGGAGTGCAGCCCTATCCAGAACTATATACACTTCCATCCAGATCAGCTCTCAGCCATTTCTGGTGCAGCTGCCAAGCAATTTGAACATTTTAGTAGAAAAATTGAGCAGTTCTTCAGTAAGAACAGTAAGTACAGTTCTGTTGTCTTTTGTGTGAAGGTGGATGGAAACAGACAATAATTTAATGGCTGCAACTTTAAAATGTATTGCATGGTAATGATAAATTGTATGGGAAGTCTATAGACACATATCACGTGGTAAGTTTTGTATAGTTATGTTCCCACAACTTCAGTACAGTGTATCATTTCACTCACTGGATGGCCAGAGCCCCGGGGGACATCTTTAAGCAGTGACCATACATAAATGTTTCCATCTTTGGTGAATTCATACGCACAATCATGCACAGAATATTTCTCAACACTGAAGAGAATGATGCAACTCCTACTTACGGTATACATGGCTGGGTATACAATATTGGATCCTCTGAACTGGGGCTAATGTATTTTGGTATGAGGGATGAATTAGTTTAAGGTTGTTCATAGAGCCTTGTGTGGTTCAACTTGCTGCTTGTTGGTTTATTCTTTCCTATCCCTATTGTTTAAAATGTAATCTAATAAGAGGGTGCCTGTCTGTCTGCCAGTGCCATAGTGCCAAGACTGTGAACTTAACACACATGAAACTTGACATGCATACTAAAGGGACTGTAGGGATGTGCACCTCCAGCTTATTTTGTTTTTTAAATGCATTAATTAATTTTAATTAATTTTAATGTGTATGTATGTTTGAAGCCTACAGTACCATCTTCAGTCATTAGGTGGCACACTTCCCTAACCAGCACTTAGCTTTGCAGTTATTACGGTTTGAAGCCAGGAGGGAGTGTTCTCCCCTGTTGTGGGGAAGCACCCCCTCAGGGGAATGGAATGGACAGACCCCTTCCTCAAGGAGCTGCAGGGCTGCACCATGGTACGGGTTGTGCCTAGGAGTGCCAGCAGTCATTGTTTCACTCAGACAGGGCAAGTACAATGTGCCGAACTCTGATAGCTGTGTATGTTTGCTTCAAGGCTTCTCTGAATCAAACTGAGGGCTGTTTCCAACCTGTACAAAGTCCAGTCCATTCACTAGTATCTTGGAAGGTAGAGCAGCCTTTTATAGTAGGATTTTCAAAGCGAAATTCTGAACACACATTATGTGAAAGACAGTTTGAGTAAAATTAATGGAGTACTGTGTACTCTTAAGATAATGTGTTTAGGACAGAGGTGGAACAGTCACATTCCACAGCTGAGCTTTACTTTATTAGTTATAAAACTTATAATCTGTGGTTCTCAGATGGATCATTTAGTAGGAACCATCTACTCAGAACTTTCTGTTTATAATGATTCTCGGTTACTTACTATGAGTTAAAAGTTAAGAATAAAAATTTCCACTCTCAGGCACCCGTGGTCATCACAATAGTTGTTTTTGTGGAGTCGCATAGCATTTTTGGTAAGGACATTCATTAGTCTCAAAGAAATTAATAATATAATGAACATAAGATTACGGTATGTTTAAATATCGCTGGTGACTACACGGGAGATCCTTCCTGTAGTCACCAGAAAAATGGGTATATGCAGAGAACATGATGACAATGGAAGTTCATCCACCCCACAGTGGAACAGCCAGTCACATGTCACTGTCCTAAGATCACTTAGACATCATCTAGTGACAGACTTTAGTTATTCAGAGTGACATGTGATGATGTGCCAGTATCATTGTAAATGTAAAATAGTTCTACTCTTCTTTACAAGCAAAATAGGACAGTTATATGTTAATCATCTGAGCAGAAATTGTGGAAGCATGTTGATTGTAAAATATTTTGGGCTAAATCAAGGATGTCAGATATAATGCCTGGGCTCTTATCAGGTCCTTTAGGGGACCCTGATGTGACCTTTGTAACCCCATCATATTTCCAGCAAATTGTAGAACTATCTTCAGGACTAGGCTGCAAATGTTCTCAATAGACAAAGGAATTGAAAAAGTAGTGGCTGCTACTTTTGTGCCTGCAACATCTGCCACAGCCAGATGTTACATATGCACAAGTGAAACATGCAACAAAATTTTGCAGTGTAAAGTGTTCCTGTTTAGTGTTGCTGTCAATCAGCCATGCTCTGCTCCAGGATACTCCAATCCTTTCCCCCTCTGACCTAGTTTTCCATCCCACCCCCACCCCCCCACTGCAGTGATCAATTATAGATATCTCCCCAGGGCATCTACTGGAGTGAAAGGAGTATTAAAGGAGGATAGGGAGATTGCAGAGAAGCTGAATGAATTATTTTCATCTGTCTTAATTGCAGAAGATATAGGATAGACACCTATAGTCTGAACTGATATTTTCAGGAAGGGAGTCTGAGGAACTGAAGCAAATAGTGGTGACAAAAGATTAAATTCTCAACCTTATTGACGAATTGATACCCAAATGGTATCCATCCTAGAGTTCTTTAAGAACTTAAATATGAAATTGCTGATCTTCTAACAAAACTATGTAACATGTCCCTAATATCAACCTCAGTGCCAGAGGACTGGAGAATGGCCAATGTAACACCAATTTTTAAAAGGGATCCAGGAAATGACTGGCTGGTTAGCTTAGCATCTGTTCCAGGTAAATTGGTTGAAAGAATTATTAAAGATAAAATAACTAAGCATATAGAAAAACAAGCCCTCCTGAGAAAGAATCAAGATGACTTCCACAAAGGTAAGTCCTGTCTCACTGATTCTCTGAGTGTGTCAATAAACATGTGGACAGGGGTGATCCAGTAGACATTGTTTTCTTGGACTTCCAAAAGGCTTTTGACAAAGTCTCTCACCAAAGACTCCTGAGCAAACTTAGCAGTCATGGAATAAGAGAGGAGGCCCTCTTATGGATCAGTAACTGGTTAAAGAATAGAAAGCAGAGAGTGGACTTCCCCCAACACCGCCTTCTGGGGACGGGGAGAAGGTTGCGCGTGGGGGAGGGATGAGTCAGAATACAGCCAAGCCATATCGACTAAGCCAATGGGCTTAAGAGGGGTGGGGAGCTGGGACCCTCACTTAAGACTCCGTCTTCCCGCCCTCTGCCTCTCACGATATCCTTGGCCCGGAGGGAGCTGTATTGGCCGGATGGTGTGCACCTATATGATATCGGTGACAATCCGTTCATTGAAGATCTGTGAAGGGCCCTGCTCGCTGTTTTATCGGCCAGTGGGGGAGATTCGACTAAGCGATAGCTTGTCTCTCCCTGTGGCGGGAAGTGTGGAATTAAGCAGTGGGGCTTAGGGTCCTGGTGAGCATCCAGTGGCACCTTTTCAAGGTGACTGGCGGTTACCCGAGGCTTCCCTCGCTAATGTCTTGCGGTTTGGCAGGAGGGAGATTGGGCCGCCTTTGGGGTTCTACCTTTTCTCACCTACATTGGCTGTCTCGTGGCGCCAATGGGAGGCGACACTGGTAAGGCCCTCCAGCTCCACATGGAGTGCAACTGGACGGTGGCGGGGCATCCCTCCTCCGATTCGGTTAGGATGGCTTTGCTCAAATCTTGGTTTTTACCCGGCCAATGGCCAGGAGTAGATTAGTACCGCCCTTCGCCCTTCACAGATCTTTAATTCAATAAATGTGGCCCTGATTTTAAACCATCTATACTGTGTCTGACTCTTCATTATCTCACCTATACACACGCAATAGGAATAAATGGGAAATTCTCTCAATGGAGGGATGTAAACAGTGGGGTCCCACAGTGTATTGGGACCAATGCTTTTCAACCTATTTTAAAATTATCTGGAATTAGGAGTGAGCAGTGAAGTGGCCAAGTTTGCTGATGACACCAAATTGTTTAGGGTGGTTAAAACAAAAAAAATTGTGTGGTGCTCTAAAAGGATCTCTCCAAACTGAGAGAATGGGCATCAAAATGGCCAATGTGGTTCAATGTAAGCAAGTGTAAAGTGATGCATGTTGGAACAAAAAATCCCAACTTCAAGAATAAACTGATGGGATCTGACCTAGTGGTGACTGACCAAGAAAAAGATCTGGTTGTGGTGGATAGTTCCCAGAATGCTGGAATAGATGACCCTTGGTCTGATCCAGCATGGCTCTTCTTATGTTCTTAAATTGTATTAGATTCCTATATTTCTATCCTGTTATAATTTTAGCTTGTTATGCTTTTGTTTTATTGATAGTTTGTTTTTATATAATTTAATTTTGTTTTGTTTTTATGTACCAATATTTATGAATAGCTTACATTAAAAAGAAATTTCTAAGTAATATATAAACAATGCAGTATAAAACCAGTAATGCAGTATAAAACGTAGAAGAGACAACAGCATGATATAAGGCAGACAAGATCACAATTCTGGGAAAGCTTGTTGGAACAAGTAAGTTTTCGGTAGGTGCCAAAAACCCCAAATGGTTGGTGTCTGTCTAATTTGCATTAGTAGGGAGTTCCAGACGGTAGGTCAGTCATTTTTGTATCTTTATTTATTGTAATTAAAACTTGGCAAAACCCATTTTGTTCCAAATATTCCACAGCAAAATAACTATAAGTTTCTAAGTGTTGTTTTTTACTCAGTGACCTGGTTGGTATGTAACAAGAACCCAGCATTTAAACAACCTATGGGTTGTTGTGCATGAGTGGGAGAGAAAGAAAGAGCACTGCCTCTCACATGCCCACCATTTCCACTTTTACTCTACAACCCAATCGGCTCCTTCGTAGGTTGTTGAACATGACATCCAAACCTGGACCAATGGGTTGTTTAGGGGCTAAATAACCCAGCAGTTAACCCATGGTTTGTTGTTGTTGTTTAGCCCCTGAACAATCCATCAGTCTATGTTCAAATGTCACCCTCAACAACCTATGAAGGAGCCGATTGTAGGTTGTTGAGTAAAAGTGGAAGTAATGGGCGCACTGCTGGCAGTGCACCTGCTCTCTCCTACTTGTCCCCAACAGCCCATGGTTTGTTTACTTGATGGGTTGTCGTTACATGAGAGCTGTCACCTTTTACATGAAATCTGTCATTATTCAAAGGACAGACGGTTGTTTTTACCCCTTTATCATAATTTATTTATTTATTTATTTATTTATTACATTTATACCCCGCCTTTTTTCCTGTAAGGAACCCAAGGCGGCTTACATAATCCTCCTCCTCCTCTCCATTTGATCCTCACAACAACCCTGTGAGGTAGGTTAGGCTGAGAGTCAGTGACTGGCCCAAAGTCACCCAGTGGGTTTCATGGCCAAGCGGGGACTAGAACCCGGATCTCCCGAGTCCCAGGACCAACACTCTCACATTAATAATTGATTAATAGGTCAAATAGATAT
Organism: Shinisaurus crocodilurus; assembly: GCA_021292165.1. Taxonomy (NCBI): domain Eukaryota; kingdom Metazoa; phylum Chordata; class Lepidosauria; order Squamata; family Shinisauridae; genus Shinisaurus; species Shinisaurus crocodilurus. The sequence goes on from CM037876.1 coordinate 264,960,941, forward strand.
ATGAGCAAATTATGAGAATGATGATAGCAATACAAAATATTTGATATTTCATTCTTTAGATTTTAGCTAAAACATCACAAAAACAGTTCTTACCAAACACACTTTCCTTTTTAATTTTTTGATAGTTTCAGATTTAATAGATACATTTTCGCTAGCCTTATTTGTAAAACACTGTATGGCTAAGAAGAAGCTGATTCTTCTAAATGAATAGAACAATTCTAGGATTCAGACATCTGAGTATAGTATGAGCACTCTGAGTGACCCCATAGACCTTAACCACTTGGCTTGGAATGACTGCTTTCCAAGTATAAGCAGAACAAAACACATATACTTGTGGTCAGACGCTTAGCAATGTTGTTTGCTGTAGCTCTGTTTCACACCCAACTAGCTCAGAATGCTGAAAATTCACCTTTTCCAGAAATACATTTCAAACCTTAAATAGTTTACTGAATGATTCCTTATGTCAAAGAAACAGATGTTTCAACTTACTATGTTTTTTATGGATAAAAGTTCTTTCCTGTTTCAGATTATTCTCCAGTTGCAGCAAAAGGGACAGTTAAGATTAGGTACTTACTTGATTTGTCCGCTGACAGAATTATGTAGTAAAGTATCTCATTCAGTTTGGCTGGGTTTTCAGACATCTTCTTGAAAAGTACTTTAATCCAGCAAAAAAGTATTCCCACTTTAAATCTCTTTAATTAACTAGTGTTTAGGTGAAGCTTCATATTAAGATCATAACACTTCTCTCTCAGTTTTGCTGTTGTACCATCCTTGGGAGTCTAAACATAGGGTCAACTTCTTGGATTTCCCATCATGTCACTGTCTGTAATCTTGGATCCTGGCAGTCACAAGTGCAACTCTACGTCAGCTGTAAAACACAGTGTTTACCATTCACCAGCTTGTGCAATGTGCTGCAACACAGAGTGTGTTAAAGGTTGCTCATTGCATTCTTTGTTTTGATTAGTCATGTTGATGAGGTTTGTGCCTGAGGATTTTATGTAACATAGATGTTGAAAGTATTAGAGAACTTAAAAAAAGTAGTAGTAGTGACAGGTTCCGAAGATTTCCATTCACATGATTGTGGACAGAAACTGAAGGTGATGTGGCCTCCAAAATAGATAGTTGGTACAATTTCTCTAATCGCTCATTCCTTTTATGTTTGAACATATTTACCATCATATATATATATATCTGCTCAACTTCTACCTTCAGACACAGCTAACAGAATTTTGTCAGCTTACATCCCCTTCTGAAGGATCTGTAATAAGTGAAGCAAACATTCTGTAGATGTTGCCATCTCAAACTCCTAAGTCCAACAGACAGGAAGTGAACTCCCTGCTTAAACTTCCTGCTTGTGCTGTACTACTCAGAGCTGAAGTCATGAGGAAGGCTTCAGCTTTTGGTTCCAGCCAATCAGGACTTGCAAAAGAATGCCATACAATTTTTGTTGTTGTTCATGTGAGATATTTGTCCTGCTTTATAGAACCAAACTTATTCTAGGATGACTAACACCTTTTCTGCTGTCTAGTTTGACTCACCCTGACCACAATAACTCTGCATGCCCAGTGGACATTTTGACTTTATTTGGGTTTTTGTTAAGCAGCAGCCTCCGATCTGAAGGGAATCGCAAAAATAGTTTGCAAAGTGGCACAGGCAGGACTGTAGCTCAGTCAGAGGCAGGGAATCAATACCTGTGCATGGAAAGTCCTTGGGCACACCTAAACAATCTTTCTGGATTGTGGTGTTACAAAGGAAGTGCAGGCTTCCCAGCCTCATAATTCCCTTGTAATACTAGTTTGGGAGTTATGGGGGAGGGGCATTTGCAGAGAAGATGCATGGATGCAACAGCAGTGCTTAACAGTACACTTTCCCCACCCACCAGTTCTTCCCTCCAAATGCCTTCCTGGGTAGCTTTCCATTTTTTTCACCAACTTGGCTCAGAAACTGGAGGTAAGCTCAGCTTGGGGGAGGCGGGGGGATGACAATCCTTCTCTGTAACTCTGCATGCCCAGTGGAACTTTTGGCTTTATTTCGGTTTTTGTTAAATTGTCGTATTCCCATTTTCTCTGCAAATGTTGAGTTAGCATTCAGTTTAGCCTTGTCTTTTATGACAATGGGATTTATAAGAAGTATTTTTCAAAAGCACAATTGTGATGGATGTTGTGCTCTCATTGTATACAAGTGACTCATTAACATGGCAGAATTAACTTGTGTCTGTGCATGTACCTACCTAAATGCTTTTATTTATCAAGAGTTGTAGTTTCCTTCTTGAAGTTTGATGGCATGATGCTCTTTTTTCATCCTTTAAGAAGGTTTTAACTTTCAAGGAGTATTTAAGAAAAATCTAAAAACAAGTTTGCAGCATACACAGCCATACATACAAAGCCTTGCCAAGCTCCTTTGGAGTCTTCTCATTCTTCTTTGGTTAGTCTGTAGATTCTTGGGAAGCCTGACCAATGACAGTTGAAAATTTTAAGTCACTATCCATGACAAGAACATATTGTACATCCCAGGTTAGATCCAGAGTAGATTTGGAGGGCATGCAGGGGCTGTAAGGGGAAGGAGAGGATGTGGAATTCCCATTCCACAAGTGTTATCCTGCTGCTGGCTGAATAGTGGTTCTGGATCCATTTGGTAATTTGGTCCTGCTCTCTCTGCAGTCACTGAATTAAGACATTTCACATGGTCACTTTAAACCATCTTCACAGCACCTTTTCCCTCAGGCTGGTGTCTTTAAGCACCAAGTGTGCATGTTTATGTTATGTAAATAGCAATCTCTGTACCATGGTGAAATGGGAGGAAAAGTTTAATTCAGGAATGGGGAATGTGTAGCCCTCCACTATTGGATTGTAACTCCCATCATCCCTCACCACTAGCTACGCTGGCTAGGGCTGATGGGAGTTGCAGTCCAACAGCATCTGGAGGGCCATGCATTCCCCATCCCTGGTTTAAAACTTTCTCTCCCTGCAATGGTTCTGACAATCTCATATGATTTGACCCTAAGTATTCAAGTCTCTTGAAGAGCAGTTCCCTACTGTAGCACTATGGGAGAGTTCTTATGAAGTCCGTAGAACCAAAAAAGAAAAGTGGTGAACATCAGCAAGGCACTTTCTCTTCCTCTCCCATAGCAATGCCCCTATGATTTCAAAGTTCTTTCTTTAAATGGTGTTTCAAAGTGGTATGACTGTCACCCTCTCTAGCACAGCAACATATACCGGTATGTCCCCAATAGTTCAACAAAAAATAAGTTTTGTTGATTTCTCTACCACTTGTGGTATCAGAGAAATTAAATTAATAACTTCCCTTTAAAGGGGAGGGGGAAATTATCTCCTTGCAGCTATGGTCCCTCAGTGAACCAGATATAACACTACAAGAGGAAAACAGAAAAGATGGTGCAGAACCATCCCACCCGGGCTACAGTGTGAAAAAAGCACATTTTTGAGTGATTGAGCCAATTTTCATTACTGTGAAGAGAAAGCCAGGTCAGGTACACGCACACCCCACTTGCAGCAGCAGCTCAGGTATCCAAATTTTACCTTGTTTACCTGCACTTGTTTTCCTGCCCTTCAATGAGGCTCACAATGGGACACATCTGCATACCCCCCCCCCGGGCAGTTTCCCCTCCCTTGGCAGCCAAATGAGCTGTGAAGCATCCCCAAACAACAAGAGGGGCACCAAGGTGCCTGGTGGTCTCAAAGAGTGGCAAGTACTCTTAAGCACCCAGGGAAACAGGTTATTCCTGACTCATTTCAAGCAATCACAAAGGGAGGGGATGCAGGAGGGAGCGGGGAGCCAAGAAGAGGGTATAAAGAAAGGGGCCTGTGGCGGGAAAAGTTGTTGGTCGTGGGCAGCAAGCTGCACAGAGGTCCAGGGCTTCGGTCTGACCTCAGGATCCAGCCCCGGGAAGCTCCCGGTGAAACTAGCTGAAATTGCCTGGCCGCTGGCATATGCGGCTTTCGAGAAATCAGGTCATTCCAGGTAGTCATGTAATCGAACCCGGGGGGGGGGCGCCTTGCCCCCGCCTCCTCGATCTTCTGCGCGGCGCGGAGCAGTTCTCCGCGCTGCTCGACCCACCCTCTCCAGTCGCGTCACTTCCGGCACCGGAAATGATACGACGGGACCCTACGCAGGCGCAGTATGTGGCACGGGGGGGGGAGTCCAGCACGCCTGCGCAGGGTCCCGTCGCATCATTTCCAGTGCCGGAAGTGACGGGACCGGAGTGGGCCGCATGGGCGGCTCACCACAGAGAGGCGAGCTGCCCCGGAGTAAAGGTAAGGCCTTGTGCGGGCGTGAGCGGGGCCGATTTCAGCCCGTTTTGCCCACGCAAGGCTCGATGGCACATGCCTAATTCCAGGTAATCCTTGTATGTACTACTGCTATCGCTCGCTCTAAGCTGCTGTAAATTGGAGGCGTGTGTGTGTGTACCGTTCCTGTGTATGTTTTGATACGCTCAATTAAACTCTGTTTACCTATAAACGGTGTAGTAGCCTCCATTCATAAAACTGCTTCTCTCACTGTCCCAGCGTTAAAATTGGTCGTGGTTTATGCCTAAGTGCCACGTATAAAGGGCTAACGCAGCTCCGGTTAACCCCTTGGTGCCCGAACCCGTGCAAAGGACCGGCTTTGGTCCTTTTCACAATTACTAATTTGGAATGCCTTGTAAAGACAGTGAAGCCATACTAAATTGAGTATATAGTGAAAGGTTCATGTAATGTCTTCACCACATGTTTTAACTTCCAAAGCATTGCACATTTTCCGTACTATTGCCAACCCACTTTCAAAAATTCTTTAGTGGTGCAGTGATGTCGGGATTAGCCCCAGTGCCACTGTGGGGCCTATGGGTTTCAGAGCCAGACTCTGATTCTGGTTTAGAACAGGTTAATTGGGGACCGAGTCCACTTGTAGAAAGCCCTAGGCTCAGCTTGGCTTCACATATGATTACAAGCTGAGGGATGTGGTTGAACTGGGACCCACTAAAGCTGTGGAATGTCAGAATGGTAGGAGCTTAACTCTGCCTAACTTTGCAGAGGGGGGAATTAAACATTCTTGACCAGCTGCAGATTTCAACCTTGAACAAAATGCCTGCAGCTCAGAAGGCTGACAGCCTGTCTGTGAGAATATAGCAGAGGAGAGACTCAGCTGAAGAAGGAAGTGTTTCTAACCTTGTCTCCTTTGGAACAGAGGCTGTCTAAAGAGGGCAGAACAGACATGCCTTATTAGGAATAATGCTAGCTTATGGGTTAGAGTCCCCTGTCAGTTAGCTCATAAGAAGGGGGGCTCTTGTGGCCCCTCCCTTGCATTTAAACCAGTGCCGAGGTGGGCTTTGCTGGGAACATCTCATTTTTACTTCCAGAAATCCTTCCTGTTTAGTCTTACCACCATTTGAGCCAACCAAAGTCCTCCTCACCTGGACTCTCCCATCAAGTCTGGACCCTTGTCTGTTTGAACCTTGTATATTAAGAACCTGCAATATATATATATATATATATATATATATATAAAGAAGGTGTCATCATCATCATCATCATCAGGCGATCACTCGTGACCGAGTAAGATTGTCTTCCAGGATAAAAGGAGGAAATTCTAAAGAAGATTGTGTAGACTCTAGCGATGGGTCCGTAAGTGACTGTGGAGGCCAATTCTAGATCCACACAGCTTCCCACAGTGAGGACACAGGTTACCAGATGGAAGGTGTACTGACTGACTGACTCATCAATGCCCAGCTCAAACCGTTTAATCTAGGAATGAGAAATTTTGAAGGGACATTGCTTTTATGACGTAGACTCCCACTAAGGAAGGATTTTGGGAAATTCCATCCCTGAGGGGGTGAAAAAAGGGGGCAAAATCGCCCCACTCTCATATCTACAGTTCTGCAAATAGGCCTCACCATATAATTGCTGCAGGAGCCAATAGCAGCAGTTATGCAAATAGCCCATAGAATGTTCATATGAATTCCTGCAAGGGCCAATAGGGCTGGGTATGCAAATCTCCCCTAGGCCATTTAGAATGTTCTCTGAGGGGGTGAAAAGTTTACATGACGGGGTGAAAATGGAGGGAAACTTTTTAAATGACTGACTGACTGTTGTGTGGGGGGCATCGTCGCATAGGCTGCATCATGTTTAGACGGATCTACCCCAAACTTGGTATGCTCACTCTTCATCACCTGTAGACTCTCAGGATTAACCTGATTTTTCTTTAAGAACAGATATTTCTGTCACAAAAGATTTCTGCTGCCAGCACCCAGCCTAAACATTACACTTTCAGTCAGAGACACTGCATCTTTTCCATACATGTTTCTTTTAAAAACAATTACCGGTATACCAAATCCTAAAATCCATGCGAACACAGCCATGGGCAACAGCTAGTGGAATATAATGCAGGAACCAATGTCTCTAATGCCTGGATCACTTTTTTGTTTGGACTCAACCCTTTAATGCCTGGGATCATCCCGACACCTGTTTTTTTAGCCTGCCTGGGATCTAGTGTAGTAGAACCCCTAATGGGGAACATCTCTATGACTCCCAGCTGCCTGCTGTTATCTGAAACCTGGACCTAGTCTGCCTGAGAGCATGGATTGAAGAGGCCTTGAAAGGGAACATATCTCCTGCCTGGTGCCCTCACTCTCTCTAGGTTGGATTTAGCAAGACCCTTGATCTTTGATCTGCCTTGAAACATCCTGTGGAGATTCCAATGTAGACTCTATTGTTGGACTGATCTCTGCCTGTGTGTGTGTATTCTAGTTTGTCACTTGTTCTTGAACCTGGATTTATCATGACCCTTGACCTTGTATTCTGAACTGTAGAGAACTATCGTTGAGCTGATCTCTGCACTGTTCCCTGCACTGAGCAGGGGGTTGGACTCGATAGCCTTGTAGGCTCCTTCCAACTCTATGATCTATGAAATCTGACATGGCTGTAGTTATTAACCTTGAACTGTTTCTCAAATGAAGCAATATGCCTATAGCTTCTGCTCTAGTTATATGATTTCTGAAGAGTGTAACCATTAAGCTGTTCCTGTGAGATTGGCTACAATCAGTGCTTTTTTTCTGGAGAAAAGGGTACCGGAACTCTTGGATTACATTTCCTCGGGAGTAGATGACGATTAAATTGTAATGCAATTAATAGAAGAAAAGGTGCTGGAACTCAGTTCCGGTGAGTTCCACCAGAAAAAAAGCCCTGGCTACAATAAATAATCTCACTGATTTGGGTGTCCTGTGTCAAAATGCCAGTGTGTGCGCTAGAAGGAACGGGCCCATGATAACTTAACTGAGAGACTGCCTTGTCCCATACACCCCTTCCCACTTCCTTCAGTCTTCAGGGAAGGTCATTTTGGTGGTTCTACATGCTCCCTAGATCCATCTGGGTGTTTAGTGTAGTTGCCCCTGCCCTCTGGAATACTCTGCCCCTGGAATTAAGGCATTCACCAACAATTGTGAGTTTTAGGTGCATGCTGAAAACATTTATTTTCATCCAAGCTTTTCCAGATTAATTTTGTTGCTCAGGTATGTTGCTTGTTACGCTTTTACATATGGATATGCTTTTATTTTATTTTTAATGTTTATTGTTAATTGCGGTTTTGTATTGTACACTGCTTTGGTAAATTCCTTTTTAAAGTAGTACTGTATATAAATGTATTAGCTTAACCCCTATCTAAGTATAAGTTAAGTTGAGAACCTGGTACATAACCCTTCCCCTTATGCTCATCTCAGTCTGGATCCATTCGAACCCACATAATTCCCACCCCCGATGAAGGCTAATTCATATAGCCAAACTGGCATGTGGAGAAAGTGTTTAGCATGTAACTCAGAGTTAGGCATGGGCTGAAGTGGTCTTGTGATTGCTTCAACTCATGTAGCTGATTTTGGCATGTAACAACATAGGCATGTGATTGTTTTATGACACACCAAGCATGTACCTCAACCTAATTCAGCAAAAATTGCCATGGGGAAAATGGTTATTGTTAGACTAGTGTAAAGTCTGAAAGCACATTTAGAGCAGGACCGGTGCAGGGCAGTTTGGCGCCCTAGGCTAAATTATATTTAGCGCCCCCCCTCTGTGCCGTGGGGGGGCCTCCGGAAAGCAGCCCTGCTCTGCAACCTCCCGCCGCCGCCGGACCCCCCCCCCGCACGCTGCCGCTGCCGCTGCCACCCCCCACCTACCTTCCCACGCCTCCTCCGAAAAGGGACCCCCGCGCTCTGTTTTTGGCCGGGGAAAACCAGAGCAACAGGGCTGTTTAAGCCCTGTTGCCCTGGTTCCTCCCGCCAAAACAGAGCGTGGGCGGGGCTCCGGAAATAGCGTGGAGAAGGTAGGTGTCGGGGGGGGAGGCGGCGCGTAGGCGAAGCGAAGCGAGGTGGGGGAGGAGGCGGTGCGGGGGGGAGGCGTCGCAGAGGCGAGGCGAGGTGGGGGGAGGCGTCGGGAGGCGAGGCGGCGCGGAGGCGAGGCGAGGTGGGGGGAGGCGGCATGGAGGCGAGGCAAGGTGGGAGGGAGGCGCCCAGGCTCGGCCCCACCACTACGGGCGCAATCCCCCGCACTGACCTGGCAGGGCAGGAGCGCGCCGGCAGCGAAGAGGAGCGCAGCGTTCTGCGCCCTCTTCCGCTACGCGCCCTAGGCAACAGCCTAGTTGGCCTAGCAGTAGCGCCGGCCCTGATTTAGAGAGCAATCCTGTGGTCCCTGGGAGAGTGTCCCAGGGACCATAGGATGCTTGGAAAAACCCTTCCATGGTCACAGCACTCTAACCGTGGAAGGGGGAGTTAAAAATACAACCCCCTGACCTTGCCCCTTCACAGCCAGCATGGAAAGAACCATGCTGGCTGCCTCTCCAAGCTGCAAAAACCAACCTCAGAGAAGGAGGAAAGGGGGCAATCCAGTGGGCAGGGAAGGGAGGAGAGCAGAGAGGCCAGGATATGAGATATTCTGGGCCTTCTCCAGCCTCCTTCCCTTCCTCTCTGAAGTGCCTTCGCTAGATGGGCTGAAAAGCCTGTATAATAAAACTCATCAAACATGGAGGATGGGAAGGCGAAGATTGCCTCCACCAGTCTTCCCACTCTGTCAGCTTTTGCCTGGCAGGGCATAGGAATCTCCAAAGCCCCTGAGTTCAGAGGCTGCAATCCTATCCAGACTTACCTGAGAGTAAGTCCAATTGAACTCAGTGAGGTTTACTTCTGAATAAACATGCATAGGATTGTGCTGTTAAAATAGGTACATATTTAATGTTGAGAGCAAGAAGAACATCAGCATTCCTTTTTGTAAAACATTTCATACAGTACTTTATCTCTGTAACGTAGGAAGTGATACACATTACAACCTCCGTTGTGGAACTTCGGTATGCTAATGATGATGTGGTCTCCGCACATTCAGAGGATGATCTCCAAACTATCCTAAATGCTTTTGCAGAAGCATATGAAAAACTTGGTCTCTCACTTAACATCAAAAAAACCAAAGTGCTTCATCAGCAAGTGCTTCATCAGCAAGTGCAAGTTAACCCTTTGGTGATGCCATCTATCCAGCTTGGCGGGGCAATACTGGAAAATGTCGATCATTTTCTCTATCTTGGCAGCTATCTTTCTGTTACAGCTAACATTCACAGTGAAATTCAGCATCGTTTGAGCTCCACAAGTGCTGCATTTTCTCGAATGAAACATAGAGTGTTCGAGGATTGGAATATCTGTAAGAAGACCAAAACGCTGGTTTATGAAGCCATTGTATTACCAACTTTATTGTATGCCTGCGAAACATGGACTATCTATAAACGTCATTTCCACCTCCTTGAAAGATTTCATCAACCAACGTTGCCTCTGGAAAATCCTGCGAATTACTTGGGAAGATAGGTGAACAAATGTCAGTGTACTGGAAGAAGCAAAGACTACTAGCGTTGAAAAAATTATCCTTCAACGCCAACGTCAATGGACCGGTCATGTTGTTCGAATGTCTGACTGCCGTCTCCCAAAGCAGTTACTTTATTCCCAACTCAAGGATGGAAAGCGTAATATCGGTGGTCAGTATAAAAGGTTTAAAGATGTTCTTAAGACTAATAATCTAAAAATAATCTTAAAAATGCAATATAAACATCGAGAACTGGGAAGCTCTGACCTATGAACGATCTAACTGGAGGTTGGCCTTTCACAAAGGTTCCATGGACTTTGAAGAAGCCCGAGTGCAAGGTGAAAGGGAGAAACGTGCTAAGCGAAAAGCACGTAAAACGAATCCTTTACAGGACCATCTTCCATCTGGTAACCTGTGTCCTCACTGTGGGAAGCTGTGTGGATCTAGAATTGGCCTCCACATTTACGGACCCATCGCTAGAGTCTACACAATTTTTTTAGAATTTGCCTCCTTCTATAATTTTCTTTTTGTAATTTTATCCTGGAAGACAATCTTACTCGGTCATGACTGATCAGCCTACTACTATTAGATACAGATTACTGTGGTGTTTGTCTATGTGGGAGCTTCCTTGCTCTCCCTAATCTGTGGGTATCTGATCTACTTCACGCATCAACACAAATCAGTTGTATTAAACATCTTTGCATTGGCTAAGGTATTAGACACAATTCAGTGCACAGCCATGTTCAGCCCTAGTGGGTAATATTTCCTTTCTGTAGTTATCAATCAGTGTCTGCTCAGTAGAGCAATAAATTAAGTTTCTGCTTTTAGTTCAGTATAATTTTGCTGTTTCAATAAGCATGAATCACAGATGGAGATATTAGAAAAATGAAGAGATTTGTGTCAAGTGGATTACTAGCAGCATGAGTTATTACGTCAACTAGTACAGAATACTAAACTGATTTGTTTGAACCAAAATGGCAATTTTAGATGAATGAAAACAAGTAAAGCACAATATTTGAGAGGGCTTGCTCACTCTTGGCCCTATTGAAAATAGGTGTGGGGATCAAGCTTGTGTTTTATCATGAAGTTGATCATTTTGCTGTGAGCACAAATATGAACTATATTTTTTATATCTCACTATTCATATTCAAGGTATATATTTGTCATTTTCCCTCCCTCCTTTGAAAATGGGTACTGGTAGATCTCTGGGTGATTTGCAGTAGATCTGCAAAGATTTCTGGTTCCCAGTTGTTTCATAATAGCAGCACCAAAATGACTCTCCCTTCCCCCTGCCCTAAATTATGCTGCTGAGATGAAGAGTGTTTCTATATGAAGTTTTTATTCCACTATTGACCTGCCTCATTCATAGAATTTTATGAGGGGTCCAGATGACCTTCGCTTGTTTTCGCACTGCTTCTTCCCTCTTTTTTCTTACAGCAGAATATTCATTAAGGAAAGACGATAGATGGAAAAGCTGCACAATGCCTTCTCATTGGTAGCGCAAAGAGCCCTCAGAGAAAGCTTTGAGTAACCAGGAGTGAATTTTTGTGTGGAATGACTGAGCTTCATCCAATTCTGGTACTCAAAAGAACCTCCTGGGGCTCAGAATTTTTTGTTCCAATTGTCTATCTTTTGCACTAGGCTCCAGTTGGTAGATCTCAAGGGTTCTAGTAAAAAAAAACCAGAATAGATCCAGCAAGCCTGAAGTCTCCCTACCCTTGGAGTAGGTGTCTGAATGCAGAATTATGTTGTAAATATACATACCATATTTCAACTGATGTCTTAATCTATAAGAGCGCAATCCAATGAGGCTGCCCGCAACCCCCTGAACTTGGAGGAATATGTGCATCCTATGGAGGAGTGTGGAGGTGAAGATTGCTCCTGAGCTCCTCCTGCTGTGCAAAGCAGCTAGACTGATGTTTTTGGCCATTTAGCTTCGGAGCGGGAGGAAGGAGGTTGAGGCACCGCCAGGATACTGTTGTATCATGGCAGTGCTTGTCTCCTCCCCTTCTCACCCCCCCAGAACACCCCTAAATCCCTTCTCCAAGGTTGCTCTTAAGACTTCAGAGAAGCAGCCAGCGCAGTTCTTTCCATGCCAGCTGCAAAAGGGGAGGGTGAGGGTGCTCCAAGTGCAAATCTCCAGTTCCGGTGTTGGAGCTATTTTCCAACCGGAGCTGGGAATCTGAATGATCCTATGGCTCTCTAGACACTGCCTAGGGGCCATAGGATCTCTCTGTAAGTTAGATATCACATTGCAGCATAGTGTACATGTTTTGGGGATCCCTGTGAAAACCCCGTGGAAGGGTCTGGATGGGTCTTTGAATCTGAAATATAGAAAGGTGTCCTGAATGTGTCTGCCTTGACTTCTACATTGTCTTTTACATTTCTTCTGTGCCTGTTGAAAACAGGGGAGTGGGTTAAACTGGGCTCCATACTTGAAACACTGAGTGTTTTCCTAAATGTGTACACTACCTTTCATTTCAGTGTCTTAGGCTGCAATCCTATATTCCCTTCCCTGTGTATAAGTTCCATTGAATACAGTGGGGCATGCTTCTGAGTAGACATGTACAGGATTGCACTGTTACTGTTCAAAAGATATTGCATTGTATTTTACTTTACATCTTTCCTGGTCCCCTTGAAAACCAGTGTGGGTATTGAGTTGTAGTTTGAACTTGGAATATGGAATGGTGCTCTGAGTGTGCATACTAACTTCCATTTTAATCTCTTGGCCTTCAAGAAAATTTCAGTTTTCAATTTTTCCTCCCACTTGTTTTGAAGACATAAAAGAATTTACATTAGAGCTCATTTTGTTTGTGAGGCACTGATGTGCCAGTATATTTTCAAAATGCAATTGCTGCTTTAGGGCCACATGGTAATGATGAATACAGCACAGAACTAATGGTGTGTATAATAAGATCAAGTGCCACAAACAAATGCATAGTGTTGTAATCGCAGGAGAAGTAGACAGAGTTAGAACAGTCACATGCATTTTATCCTTTGTGTGTATAGCACGAGCATGTAGCACAAGCCATTGTACACTGCTGCAATTGTTGGAGAAATGGAAGGGCATGCTGCCATTTCAGTTTGCTTTTCCTTTCCTTTCCTTTTGCTTTTTATGTGTGTGTGTCTCAACTGCATATGCACCTTCCCTGTTGCAAAGGAATGGGGATTTTAAAAAATAGTGTGTGGTTATTCACTGCTGCACAGCTGTGTATACGCGTAGTGAAAAATAGCGACAAAAACAACATGGATTTCCTGACTGCAAATCACATGAGCATCAGTGCAAGGAAAGAGCAGGGAATGAGAGGAGGAGGAGGAGAAAAAGGGTAGGGAGAAATACTGCAAAACAGGTTCTACAACTTTAAAACCTCTTTCTCCAGTAAAAGTTATAATACCACTAGATTGGAACACACATCTTTGTAGTGCACAGAAGCCTCAAGCACCCAAAAAAAGTGACAAAAGTAGTTTGAGAAAAAACAGAATGTTGAGGGCGAAATAGTGACAGGTTAACAGGTTTGGGTGTGTGTTGTGAGCCAGATGTTACAATACTAACGAAAATGCTAATGTAGTAGATTGACCCCCTCTAGGTGAGGGGGTCAAGGTGATGTTCAAACATGAAACATAGAATTGTATCCTAAACTTGTTTATCAAATTTGTATTTCCCCTGTAAGATCAATTATGCTAGTGGGCACAAGAGATAGGGCTTTATTATCAGTGGTGGTCTCAGGTTTGTGGAACTCCCTTCCAATTATTGTGCTCCATAACATATTTTTTTTGGTATTTCTAAACTGTATTACAATTCGATGTCTCAGATTATCTTAATGTGTCTTGTTGTGTATACTGCCTTGAGAGGGTAATGCTTTAAAAGGCAACCTATAAATACTTTAAATAAATAAAATTGTGAAGGAAGCGGGAGGCTGGCTGACTCTGCGAACCAACCCCTTTCCTCTAGATCAGAGATCCCAAGGTGCCAGACTGCCAGCCTTAGCTCTGCAGTCCTGACTTGGCTCTCTCAGGGACTTGCCCTTGTCTATACCCTATACGCTGAACCACAGAGCAACCACAAATGCCATGTGGGGTAAAACCAAGAAGGTTTATTCAGGTAAACAGATTACAACAAAATGTGGGAAATGAGGGAAGGAGACAAGGTAGGGAGACACTTTGGTACAAACACTAGAGCTACAAAACAATAAAGCTGATTCCTTATATCTCTCCCAGGCACTTACTCTTTACCTGGGGGCCGGTTCTCCTCAGGGCTTCCTCAGCAAAGCCCTACCACACGTGCAGGCCACCGCACCCACCCTAAGGTCCGGGATGGGTGGCTCTCTTCCGGGCTTGCCTTAGCCTCAGCCCTCATTCAGCTTGATTTTACCAGGAGCCACCTGGGGCTAGATCCTGAGGCCAGTGCGAAGACCTGAACCTCCGCGCAGCTTGCTCGCTGCCCATGATCAACAACCAAAACCAGATGCCACAGCTGGCAATATAGATTCTTCCCTCCCCTCCTCTTTTCAGTAGCTCAGCTGTCTTTAGCCAATCAGGATGAACTTCACCTGGCCCAGGCAAAGGGGAGGGGTGACTCATGACTAGTGGGCTTTAGAACATTTGCATATCAAAGGCTGGGCTTGGCACGTAGACATCAGCCTGTGAGGCGCCAGCCCCATCAGACAACTTATGCACATTTCGCCCCTCTCCCAGCCTCTAGCTGGGACCACCTGGTCTACACAAGAGGAGGGGTGCATGTGTGTGTGTGTGTGTGTGGGGGGGGAAACCCCAGAGACTCCTTTCTTCACAAAAATATATTCCAGTATTTCAGTGTAGTCAGGGCCGGCGCTACCGCTAGGCAGACCCAGGTGGCTGCCTAGGGTGCGTGGCGGAAGAGGGCGCATAACTCTGCACCCCTTCCTCGCCTCCGGCGCGCTCCTGTCCTGCCTGCCGCCTCCGCCACGCCTCCCCGCCCGCTTGCCGGCCGCTGCCGCCGCCGCCGCACCTCCCCCCCGCGCGCGCGCACCTCCCCCCGCGCGCGCGCACCTCCCCCCGCGCGCGCGCACCTCCCCCCCGCGCGCGCGCACCTCCCCCCCACGCGCGCGCACCTCCCCCCTCCGCGCACACGCGCCCGCCCACCAACCACCTACCTACCTTCCTGTCGTAAAGCGCGGGGGTCCCATCGTGTCGGAGGCGGAGGCGGCGGTGGCAGCAGCAGCAGCCGCCAGCAGCGGGGGCGGGGGGAAGGTAGGTGGCGGCGGCGGCGGCGGCGCGGGGGGGTTGCAGAGCAGGGCTGCTTTGCTCCGGAGCCCCCCCACGGCACGAGGGGGGGCGCTAAATATAATTTGGCCTAGGGCGCCAAACAGCCCTGCACCGTTCCTGAGTGTAGTTATTATATTCCATGTAGTTATTCCATCTACTTATTGCACTACCAACAGATAAAATGCCATATGGTCAAGTTAAAGCAAAGGCCTTACTCAGTCGCTGACATTTGGCCATAAAGCCTTGAATCATAGGGCTAGGGCTGGGTTCCATATGCAGTGGAATAATGTGGTTGAACCCTGAGATGATGGACTGGATCATTGCAGATACAGTAATACCTTGGATTGCAAGCATAATTCGTTCCGGAACCTTGCATGTAATCCAAAACACTCTTATATCAAAACGAGTCTCTGGCGGGCGTGAGCGGGGCCGATTTCGGCCCACTCAAGGTGAGCGGTTACATCCCTACACTTGTCTTGCAAGACCTTGCTTGTTTATCAAGTCAAAAAAAAATTAATTTTTTTTGCTTGTCTTGCAAAACACTCTCAGACCAAATTACTTGCAATACAAGGTATTACTGTATATGTTGGGGAAACATGGGGCAGCATTCTAAAGTAAATTCCTGACAATAGAAAATCAGCGTACTAGGGAGAAAGATTTTTTTTTTCTATTAGCCATACAAAAGTTTAAAGAAAAAGTTATTTATTTCAAGAGATTCAGCATCTTAGTAAAAATGTATTTCAGACTCCCACCATCTTCAGACTCCTCTATACTTCTCTAAACATAAATAGTAAATAATGCATTTTTCCTGAGCACTGTCTTAACCTATTGGCATATGGGAGCAATTCACATATTGAATTGGACCTCACTTTGGCATTAATCATTTCAGTGTGTTTTCTCCATTCATGCTGGTGTTAAATGATTAGACCTAGTACAATGTCATTATCAGAGATGCACTGGCATAATGCAACAGGAACAGATGGGAAGTCTGGAGTTTCTCAGGAGTTCCTGGCAGCTCCCTCTCAAATGTGCAGCTTTTATCAGGTTTTTCAAAGCACACATCTTAGTGGTGCTTTGACTAATATTGGAGAGACACGATCTAAAAAAGCAGCAGCTCAATTTAAGTTTGGATAGTAAATTGATTGGTGAATGTTCACAAATAGAGATTCATGCAATGAATGAAACATCTCATAATTAAAGACAGAATTTCAAGGGCACCAGCTAAGAGAAAATGAGGTAGTGAATTGGAGAAGAACAAAATGATGTTGTTTAGCGCAATAGAAAGTAATGATGGCTTTGTGAGTTGGTTACCAGGTTGCTAACAACAGTGCTATCTGTGCTGAAAGTACCACATGGTACAATTACAACATTCCTTTGTACGGTTTATTTATCCTAAAAGCAGCCCTAAAACATGGAGAACATGAGCGTGAGGGTGCTCTTGCACTCATCTCCTTCATGTTGGCTTCCCATAGGCACACAGGCCTGTGGCTTATGCTGGCTCAGCTTGTCTGAGTGTGGAAAGCTAAGCAGGGTCAAGCCTGGTTATTACTTGAATGGGAGACCCCTCCTCTAGTTTCCTGCATTGAGCAGGGGGTTGGACTCGATAGCCTTGTAGGCTCCTTCCAACTCTATGATCTATGATCTGATTGGTCACTGAAAGAATGGAATGCTGGACTAGATAGACCTTTGGTTGAATCCAGCATGGCTCTTCTTAGGAAAGTGTACCTAGAATTGCAGCCTAAGATAAAGCCCCATTAAACACAATCAGACTTACTTCTGAGTAGACATGCATAGGAGTGCACTGTTAATCCACAAAAAACTGATTCCAGTTTCCCCTGATTTCCAATAAATGTTAAGATTTGTGGTTTCTTAAACAGAAAACAATTTCAGTCTTATTTTGCTCCTGTTAATAGCTATGTGCATACATATCCTTGGGGCAAGCAAGTTAATAGTAAAGGAAGGAAACTGGGACTAGAGTGGCCTACACTTTTTTTAAAGATAGCTGGATAAGTGGCTTGGCCCCAAAAGAAAGAAAATACAGGATTATACTTTTAATACCAGTAATTAACTCCAAGCACAAGTTACTTTATTTTTTTAAAATTTATATGAACACAACAAATGTAACAGAAGCACAACCTTAAGTAAAACAAAAAAGGAGGTAGATGGAGGAGGGGAAGGGGTGTGGAGGTTCAGCAGTTTTGCTCATACCCCAGGTTTTCAATTTTCGAAGACCTCACAAACAAAATACCTTTACCTTCAGCAAAGCATGATGTTCAATATAGGCTTCCATATATCTCAGAAAGCATCTAATTACTGTGATCTACAACATGTAGCTAGTTCATGTATTTTGTGAGGATAGGTCATCTGTCCACTGGTGGATTGTTGGGCTGTGCTTACTTTCCCAGTGTGGGTACTTAGTTTGTTAGCACCATTTGGAAGGAAGAAGATGGTACCTTGCCTGGTGAATAAAGAAATATGTACACAAAGTGAGCTGTAAAGAGTGAAGATGGGTAACTTTCCATTTGGATAGCTGGTGTAATAAACTAAGAACAAACTTCCATTTGTTAACTCATATAAGCTAAAAAGAACTATATTTGTTGAATGTACAGATGTAACTGTGTTTTAAATGCAACAAGGAGTTGTTTGTCTTAATTAGTCTCCAGATAGCTGAACTGCAACATCCTGTGGCTAAGGTCTATGGCAACAGATAAGGATGTTACCAAGAGATGAGCAAGCCAGGCAAAATGTAGGCTAGAAGTTACTTTTTAACTCAGTGGTTACATAAAATTTACAAGTCCAGTTTATACTTGATTTTATAGTATATTTATTTTATTAAGAGGTAGTGTAGCAGCTGTGTTCCAAATTGAGATGGTGGCTTCTTCCTAAATGCATTCAGTAGAATTATCTGTAACTATAGCCAAGAACAAGATTATCTAAATGTATTTCCTCCTGCCTTATTCTATAGGTTCAGTTTAACTTACAAATGTGAAAACAGTGTGTAAAGATATATGTGACCGGCCAGATGGGCGATTAACAAATATAATAAATAAATAAATGTGTGTGTGTATAATATAATTAATATAATATATTCATTCTAGTACAATGAGTGTGATGCACATGTTGAAGCAGGCTTCCATATAAGAAGAAATTATCCTTTGGATTAGTCTTCCTTAGTCAAAAAAGGAAGTTCTGCATATCGTTCCCATTTTTTAATCTCCATATTCAGCACCTTGAGCAGTCTATGCAGTTCCTGCTGTTGGACAGAGACTACACATGATACCAGCCAGCTGTGACAGTGCTGATCCTGATACATGATGTTGGGGTAGGTGCTATTAATCTTAATATTTTACACACACACACACACACACACACACACCACTAACATAACCCCTTGCTTATCGTTATACTGCCCCACTGGGAGAGTTCGCACGACATGGCAACCAACCCTGCGAATAAGCTATGCATTGTGGGTTCTTCATGGAACAACTCACGGTGCACCTGATAGACGATCGTGTGGATTGTTCCCCCACTCCTTCCCCCTTGGTCCTCCTGCAGGTATCCCAAGGACCTGCACAGCAGGACCCATCTTGTCTCCTCTTCCACTGCAACCATGACCCCTTTTGGGGCTGCTGTGGCTCCCCCTGCTTTCTTTTTCGGAGATCAGTTTTTTTTCTCTAAACTGACAGCCAGTGTATTTGTTCATTCAGTACATTAGATGAGACAGTACACTGACAAAACCACCAGCAATCCATGGATCTCTCTGGAACAGCTTGTTAAGATAAGAATAGACAACAATGCTCAACAATCCAAAACCCAACAGATGAACTTCAGTTACTTACCCTTTTAGGAACTAAACATGTACACATGGAATATCTTGGGAGCAGGGAGTTCGGAATTTACGGTACATGTTTTATATACTGAAGTGTGTGTTTGTGTGTGTACACACACACACACACACACACACACACACAGAGATTTTTCAAAAAGACAACGCAAGGCTTCAAATATGTTACTTTGCTTTCACTTGACCACTGTTAAATGACGATTGGATGTCTCCCTGGTGTTATTCTCGATCTCAAGATCATCACATGTTGTTTGAGTGGCACTAAATTACGTACTTGTAGAGCCTGGTATTGTGACATCACCTACAGTGAATCAGATTTACATCTGCCTATAACAAGGGCCTTCTTAGTAGATTGTAACAATCACAATGGGATATATTTTAGTGATGTGGTGGTTTCCTGTGTATTTTGGGGCAATGTCCTTTGGGTCTCTGAAGGCTGCATCAGAAGAATTCAAGGTTTTCTAAAAAAAATAATTAGGGATGGTTTTAAATGAGAATTAAGCAACTTCATAGAAGATACCTGTCATGGCCAATAGTCAGTTAGACAAAGCTAGCAGAGGGAGAAACAGGTAAAGAGAACATCAGACCTCTGCTTCTTCTGGAAGTCTTCCTCCCCCAGCACAGGGCCATCTAACTCCCAATTGTCCTGTGGAAAAGAAAAAGAGAGAGGAGAACAGGGAGCTGAAGACATCCGATGTCTGCTCCTGCTCCAGCTAGTGTATGTGTATGGTTTTTAATGGATCCATTGCCTTTTATGAATGTTGTGAGCTGCTTTGAAGACTCCAGTTGAAAATACAAATCTATAAATCAATGAAACACCCATGTCCTGAGATAGTATACTACCTCAGAACAACACATGCTGGGAACAGCTATACCCCATATGCCCTGCTACTGAGCCTCCCAGAGGCATGGCCACTGATAAAAACAGTGTTGTACATGGATTTTTAAGATGCACCAGGACTCTTATGTTCTTAAGGAAACAGGATGGAGTCAGCCCACTACTGTCTGGAAAATGGTTTCCCGTTTCCTCCAGGCAATAGATTATTTGCTCTCTTTATCTGACTCCAGTTGAGATGGAACCCCAAAGGACTACACAGCTAAGTCTTTTGGAAATGGCAAGCCTGAGGATCTAAGTTCACCATTCTAGGGACAAGTGGAACTACTGGTCTCACAGTTACACCATCAACAGCCGTGATCAATTGGTTTCAAAAGCTACAGAAAGTTCCAGTAAGGTCAACAGGATAGTATATGCCACATTTATCTCAAAGAATGAATCAAGAATGTTTCTAATTCAAAATAAAGCACTACAAGCCCATCACAAGTTGAATGCAAATGTACTCCTGATGTAGGAAGGGGCAGAAGTAATTTCACCATTTTGATTAATTGGTGAAATAAATGTACTTAAGACATGGGTTGGAGGATTCAATTAAAAAAATATCTAAGATTCACATTTTATTAATAAAATAAAAGCACACAGATTTAAGTGAAGAAAATTAGCTTTATGTAAATTAGAAAAATGACGTGTTAGAATTTTTTTCAACTGGTTAATTCTGTACAATTTACAATTTTATGTACAAAATTTATAATAAAATACAGTACACTCTTCCTGAGTCTCAGTTCTATAGATGATTTTATTTTCCTACTAATTATTAGATGGAAATATAATTGTCCTAGCATTTATTTCACATCAGGTTATACTGGCATTAAAAAAAAACCAAGGCAATGGTTGCCAAATTTAATTCTTACAATAATAGCTGAAGCAATTAATAGCTAAACTTCTAAACTATATATGAAGTTAAGGTGTACCATTTTGTTCTGTTTCTTCTGGTGACTCTGTTGCAATGGAACACAATCTAAGCCCACTTTAATTGGTTTCCCGTTGCATTACTGTGCACCTGAATACATGATCTAGGCATCAATTTGCCCCTGCGAAGATCATGGTAATGAGATGCCTTATGCAGAGGCACTGTGCATTAAAATAGTTCTCGTATTCTTAAGAAGATATGTAAGCTTTAATTGTCTACTTAAGATGAGGTTTATAGAATAAGTGGGATGTTATGGGTAGCATAAGGCCTCAGTGCTGCAATCTTAAACTTTTGCACTTACCGTAACTTTGTAAATATAAATTATCCAAATAATTGTATGAGTGGAGTGTCATCATAAAGCTGTTAATAGTTTTAGAATTCATGAGAATTTAAAGCTACCAACAATACCTTACACAAGAATTTTAGATACTCAGCAGTAATTTTACACACTTCTATGGACTTCAAGAACACCTGTTATTTTTACTTAATGATGCTGTTTGCTAAATTAGCAGCTGGAACATGTTACAGCATTGTAAGGAATTTATCGATTAAAATTGCAATTAAATGTGATAGCACTATTAGCATTTTTAACAACTGCTGAAGCTTAATGTTTATGACTAAATGGTATCCCAAATGTATGTGTCTGAGCCTACATTCACATGAAATTCCACCCTGCAGCCCTAGTGGCATCCTCTGAACTAACACCCCACCTCATTTGTCACCACAGTGAGCTAGCCGCGTATTTTGTGCCATTAACCCTAGTGTAAGAAATAATTCCCCCTGTTTCTGGCCTAAGATGCACATTCACTGCACTCCATGGGAGCCAAAATTGAGTACATACTGAGTAATTCCTTAGGATTTTTGCTGAAGCAGCTCTCAATGCTTAATGTGCAAACTGCTTTTAAAATTCCAAATGAGGGTTAAAAAGAAGTTTGATAGTTCTGCACTAGAAGCCGCTACACAAAAAATAAAAACAACAAGAAATACAGATGCATGGATGGTTCTGGCAGATGTGCACCTGCAAATCAAATTATTTCCTTCCTATGTATTTGTGCTAATTTCAGAGTGTGAAATAAATAAGCAGTGTTATTAATGTAAATATTAAAAGTCCAGCATATCTAACAAAAGCTTCAATATGTTTTACTCACAATGCTGCAGTGTTTAGAAAGAAAAAAAGAGGATGGTAACACTGCTTAAAAAAATATTGTTATAAAGTATATGCCCTGACTGAGCAAGAGGAACTACCTTCTAGACTGTGAACTGTGTATGCAAAAGGGTATAGCATACTTAGTTACTATTTCCACATCTAGCAGCCCTTGCTGTGTGTGCAGCTCCTGCTACTGGTTGAGTCAACCAGTAGATAGGCAAGTACATGGGTGCACTTCTCTGGAATGGGGCTATAATGTGGTGACTTCCAAAGTTAGGCAGAACTGAATTGAAAATAAAAATCCTACTTCATGATGAAAAGGCCTAGAAATGAAAAGGGACTTTTTGCAGTGTTATCAAAGTGCTTAGGATTTAAAACAAGTTATTTCACAGAAAGTTGGTCTTTAGTTGAATACTTGAGCTTTTCCCAGGATTCTTTGAATGCCTAGGTGTTGTCTTGTCCTTGATGCTTTCCTGATTGCCCTTCACAGCTGATTCAAGCCTAGCTTTCATTGGCGGTGAAGAAGCCATTAGTTTTTTAAAGACTGAGGAGTACTGTGGACCAATCTGCATCAGATATTGCAAAGCAAACTCATGTAGACTCCTTGCTGAACTTGTAGCTGATCCTAAGGCATTCTCATCCAGAAGAAAAGAAATGAGAATGGGTAGAAAGCAAGCCACTAGCTGAGTTCCTGTGAAAAAGAGAAGAACAGTTTCTCAATACTGATGAATACCACTAACTACACAAATAGCAGCACTTAGGATGCAATCCCAAACACACTTGCTAGGAAGTCAACACCATTGAACACAGTTGGATTTACTTCTGAGTAAACATGCATAAAACTGTGCTGTTAAAATAATTGTTTCAACTAGTTATTGAGGGCATTATTACACTGTTATGTCTTTCCAGGGCTAGCCTTGGTGTGGGTGTGTACAAAGGCCTTGCATCTCAGCACTCTAAAGGAGCTAACAAGTGGTCTTACAATGACAGAAGGTCCTTTACTTCTCCCTACCTTTAGCAAGTACCCTTCTGGCTGCCAGCCATTTTTCCAACACTTAATGGTACCCTAAGCTCAAAAAACTGAAGTGGAGAGCAGAACTCCCCCCTCCTTATCTTAGGAGATAGTCCACTTTGGAGAAGGTAAAGGCAAAGTTACTGGTAGCAATTTAAAACACAAACTGATATAATAAAATATATCTTTGACTAAGGCTGTAATTCACAGCCTAGTAAACCTGGCCTATTAGATTTAAACTATCCCACTGACTTCAATGGAACTGAGCTGGTTAAAATCAACATACATGAACTGAATTGGGTTGTGTATCCCAAATGATACTTCTAAAGTATGTTTTATAATCCATGTCACTTGAAAATATATTAGTCCTATTTATTTACAATTATTTTACTCTGCATAAGTACAAGACCATTGTTAACTAACTTGTATATTAAAAGCAGCAACAATATTTTAGAATCATAGTTTCAATTCATAGAATCATAGAATCATAGAAAAGTAGAGTTGGAAGGGGCCTACAAGGCCATCGAGTCCAACCCCCTGCTCAATGCAGGAATCCAGGTCAAAGCATCTCTGACAGATGTCTGTCCAGCTGCACCTTGAATGCCTCCAGACTGGGAGAGCCCACCACCTCCCTAGGTAGTTGATTCCATTGTCTTATTGCTCTGACAGTCAGGAAATTTTTCCTGATGTTTAGGTGGAATCTAGGTTCCTGTAACTTGAGCCCATTATTCCGTGTCCTGCAAACTGGGATGAACGAGAAGAGATCTTTGCCCTCCTCTGTGTGACATCCCTTCAATTACTGGAAGAGTGCGATCATATCTCCCCTCAGTCTCCTCTTCTGAAGGCTAAACATGCCCAGTTCTTTCAGTCTCTCCTCATAGGGCCTTGTTTCCAGTCCCTTTATCATCCTTGTTGCCCTCCTCTGAACCCTCTCCAGTTTGTCTATGTCCTTCTTAAAGTGAGGTGCCCAGAACTGGACGCAGTACTCAAGATGAGGCCTAACCAGTGCTGAGTAAAGGGGAATTATCACTTCCCGCGATTTGGAAGCTATACTTCTATTAATACAGCCCAAAATAGCATTTGCCTTCTTTGCAGCCACATCGCATTGCTGGCTCATATTCAGTTTGTGATCTACCACAATTCCAAGATCCTTCTCACTTGTAGTATTGTTGAGCCAAGTGTCCCCCATTCTGTAACTCTGCATTTGGTTTCCTCTCCCTAGGTGCAGCACTTGGCATTTATCCCTATTAAATTTCATTCTGTTGTTTTCGGCCCAGCGCTCCAGCCTATCGAGGTCACTTTGAATTTTGTTTCTGTCTTCCAGAGTATTAGCTGTTCCACCCAACTTTGTGTCATCTGCAAATTTGATAAGCATTCCCTGTACCTCCTCATCCAAGTCATTAATAAAAATGTTGAAGAGCACCGGGCCCAGGACCGAGCCCTGTGGTACCCCGCTCGTTACCTCTCCCCAGTTTGAGAAGGAACCATTGATAAGCACTCTTTGAGTCCGATTCTGTAGCCAATTGTGGATCCACCTGATAGTTGTTCCATCTAGCCCACTCTTAGCTAGCTTACTAATCAGGATATCATGAGGCACTTTGTCGAAAGCTTTGCTGAAGTCCAGATATATAATGTCCACAGCATTCCCACAGTCCACAAGGGAGGTTACCCGATCAAAAAATGAGATCAGATTAGTCTGACAGGATTTGTTCTTGACAAATCCATGCTGGCTTCTAGTAATCACTGCATTGTTTTCAAGGTGCTTGCAGACTGACTTCTTTATAATCTGCTCAAAAATCTTCCCAGGGATTGATGTCAGACTGACTGGCCTATAGTTCCCAGGTTCCTCCTTCTTGCCCTTTTTGAAGATGGGAACAACATTTGCCCTCCTCCAGTCGTCTGGCACTTCACCTGTCCTCCATGATTTCTCAAAGATAATAGACAGTGGTTCTGAGAGTTCTTCTGCCAGTTCCTTTATTACTCTAGGATGCAGCTCATCAGGCCCTGGAGATTTAAACTCGTTCAGAGTAATCAGGTGCTCCTTGACCATTTGCCTATCAATCTCAAGCTGCAATTCTGCCCCTTCAGTCTGCACTTCAGGTTTGCCAGGGGGGTCATAGACCCTCTTTTGGGAGAAGACCGAGCCGAAGTAGGAATTGAACACTTCTGCCTTTTCTTTGTCTTCTGTTATCAATTTGCCATCCTCATTGCGTAGTTGAACCACCAGTTGTTTCTTCTGTCTTTTACTGTGCATGTATCTGAAGAAAGCTTTTTTGTTGCTTTTAGCATTCCTCGCTAACCTTAGCTCATTCTCAGCTTTAGCCTTCCTGACACTATTCCTGCAGTTCTGTGCTACCTGCCTGTACTCTTCCCCTGTAGCCTGTCCTTCCTTCCACTTCCTATACGTGTCCTTTTTTGTTTTCAGGTCATCTTTGAGTTTATTGTGAAGCCACATTGGCTTTTTCTGTTGCCCTCTGCCTTTTTTCCTTGTGGGAATTGTTTGCAATTGTGCCTTTAAAATTTCCTTCTTTAAAAACTCCCACCCCTCCTGGGCTCCCTTTCTCGTGAGAGTCACTTGCCATGGGATTTTACTAATCATTGTTCTGAGTTTGTTAAAATTGGCTTTCCTAAAATCCAGGGTACGTGTTTGGCTACACTCAGCTTTTGCTTCTGTTAGAATCAAGAACTCTAGTATAACATGGTCACTTTCCCCCAGAGTTCCCGAAACTGCCACTTTATCCACTAACTCGTCTCTGTTGGTTAGAATCAGGTCAAGGATAGCCGATCCTCTAGTTCCTTCCTCCACTTTCTGTAGGAGGAAGTTATCAGCAACACAGGTCAGGAATTTCTTGGAGGGGCCATGTTTGGCTGAATAAGTCTCCCAACAGATATCAGGGAAATTGAAGTCTCCCATTACTACCACATCGTGCCTCCTTGAAACAATGGCAATTTGCTTTTCAAAAGTTCCATCCTCATCTTCTCCTTGATTGGGTGGTCGGTAGTAGACTCCAACCGCCATGTTCGTTTTATTCTTTGCCCCCTTTATTTTAACCCAGATGCTCTCAATGGGGCTGCCAAGCTCCTCTTCCTGTATCTCTGTGCAGAGATACGTATTTTTAACATACAGTGCAACTCCACCTCCCTTTCTGTTGCTTCTGTTCCTTTTGAACAAGTTATACCCTTCAATTGCTGTATTCCAGTCATGGGAGTCATCCCACCAGGTTTCAGTTATCCCTATCAAGTCGTACTTGCCCTCATGTATCAAGAGTTCAAGTTCGTCTTGTTTATTGCCCATACTCTGGGCATTAGTATAGAGACATTGAAGACTATGTGCTTTATAGTCCGACTTTCCCCCTACATTTTGTGGTAGACTATCAATGGGCACCGCTGGAGCTGTTCTCTCCATTGTGGCATAGAGGCCTTCTTCCATTGGTACCCCCGAGTTTATGTCTCCCTCCCCTGTTGGATTCAGTTTAAAGCCCTCCTGATTAAGTTCCTCATGCTGTGGCCAAACACATTCTTCCCAGTCCTTGTGAGGTGCAACCCATCCTTTGCCAGCAGTCCATCTTCCAGGAAGTGTAGCCCGTGGTCCCAGAATCCAAATCCCTCACGTCGGCTCCACCTTCGTAGCCAGTCATTCACTCGGAGTATTTTTCTTTCCCTTTCTATGCCTCTTCCAAGTACTGGAAGGATGGATGAGAAAACTATCTGGGCCCCGAAGTTCTTGAGTTCCCTTCCCAGCTCTTCAAAGTCTGCCGTGATTTCTTTGTAACTCCGCTTGGCAGTATCATTTGTACCCACGTGGAAGAGAAGAAAGGGGTATGTGTCGGTGGGCTGCATGAGCCTCGGCAGCTGTTCTGTCACATCCTTAATCCGTGCCCCAGGGAGACAGCACACCTGGCGAGTCCATGGGTCTTCGCGACATACTTTGGCTTCGATCCCCCGCAGGAGGGAGTCTCCCACTACGAGTACGCTTCTCTTCCTCTTGCTGTAGGCCTTGGTTTGATTGCCTCCACTTGACTGACCCTCAGCCTCTTGCTCGCTGTCACGTTGGGTGCCCGGTAATCCGTCCTCTGCAGGCTGTCCTCTGCTCTCGTCCTCAAGTACATGGAAGCGGTTCCATAGCTCCACTACTTCCACAGGCGCAGAGTGTCTTGTAGTTCTTCTGCTCCTAACAGTCACCCTTTTCCAGGGAGTTCCCCCTGTGTTATTTTCCCTTGCCTCAGCAGTCTCCGACTCTGCCTCATCCTGCCATTGCCCTTCTGACTCCTGTACTGTGCTTTGGTGCTGTAGATCCATCGTTCTGTCTAAGAACTCCTCGCTTTCTCTTATGCTCCTGAGGGTTGACACTTGCTGCTCCAGTCCTCTGACCTTTTCTTCCAACAGCGTGACCAGCTTGCACTTGTTGCATGTGTAGGCCATGTTGATCTCCGGCAGGAAAACAAACATTGCACACCCCTTGCAGGTCACCACCACTGCTGAGTCCTTTCCTTCCATAGTGCTCTGTTTCTGTCTTCCTAGAATATATATATATATATATGTGTGTGTGTGTGTGTGTTTTTTTTTTTTTTTTTTTTTTTTAGGGACCTCCCCCTTGACCTCCCCTGCCGAACTCCGCTGCCAAACTCCTGTTTGCTCTCTCTGTGCGCTCGCTCTGTTCGCTCGCTCTCTGGGAGCCTGCTTGCCTTTTCACAGTCCCAAAAACAGCTGGAGCCTCTCTCCTGTTGTGCTCCTGCTCAGCTGGGAGTCAGGAACAGAATGAGCTCCCAGGCCACGCCCTGCAATCAGCCCCACTTCCTGCAATCAATCAGCTGCAATCAGCCCCAGGTAGTTGCAGTCAGC
Organism: Shinisaurus crocodilurus; assembly: GCA_021292165.1. NCBI lineage: Eukaryota > Metazoa > Chordata > Lepidosauria > Squamata > Shinisauridae > Shinisaurus > Shinisaurus crocodilurus. Next base: position 264,988,656 of record CM037876.1, read on the forward strand.
AGGAGCTTCTGCTCAACAGAATGAGCTCTCAGGCCACGCCTTTCCCTTGCAGCACTTGTTGTTTTACTACTCCGCTGCCAAACTCCTGTTTGCTCTCCCTGTTTGCTCGCTCTGTTCGCTCGCTCTCTGGGAGCCTGCTTGCCTTTTCACAGTCCCAAAAACAGTCCCAAAAACAGCTGGAGCCTCTCTCCTGTTGTGCTCCTGCTCAGCTGCAGTTAATTAGGTTTAACAAATACAGTATGGGCATTTCTCCCTACTGAAACAGCAGCAGTAGTTGTATACTGCATCTCATCTGCATAAATCCCAAAGTGGTTTATGAAATACAATAAATACTATACAATACATAGTACCATATTAGAGAATGATTCAAAGAAACATCCTAGCTGCGAGAAAGCCAAAATAAAGAGATATATTTTCTATAAACATCTAAAACATGCCAGCATTGAGGCCTGGCATATCACAGAGGGTAGACATTCCACGGGGTGGGTGCCACTATAGAGAAGGCCCATCGCCATGTCACCGCCAAATGTAAATGCTTAGGCCATGGCAGGGACTGTTGGAACATGGCGTTGCATATTCTGGTTTTGCCTTCGTGCAAGAAAAGTCTGCCCAGAAACAGCAGTTATGTCCAAGGTCATTGAATGAGACCATTTCACCTTTGGCACAGTTTTTTCTTACTGGTCTACAAGGCCGTTCGAGCCGAGGAGGTTTTGCAGCTGGCATTACCTCATACCATGGGTGTGCCCATACAGGATTGTATTTAAGGTGTTTAATGTGTCTGTGTTCTTGTTGGGAGAAAGGCGTTGGATTATGAGTAAGCATTGTATTGATAAGAGATAATTGTGTATGTTTAGACTGTTCGTTTATTTTTGTGTCTAACATACTGTTCTCTAGTATTTTTGTATTTAGCACTCTGTATATGCTCTGTTCCTGTTTTGTTTTACAAGTCTTAGTTTTTAGTAAACTTTTGCTAAGAAAACTGGCTTGTGTTTTGTTTTGCCATACTGGACTAACCTAAGCCACTAACGCCACGTTCACACCGCTGCTACATCTGCTGCTGCTGGGGAACATAGTTTTTGACTTTGTTTTTCCCCCAGGAGCTTCAGATTCCAACAGGGACAACAGGTCCTCCCATAAAGATCATAGTGGCCTGGGAGGTTGGTACAGAGGGAGACATTCCTTGAGGTAACCTGGTCCCAAGTTATATTGGGCTTTGTATACAAATACCAACACCTTAAACCTAGCTTGTTAGCAGACTGGCAGACAGTGTAGCTCCTTTAGCACATGTGCATGGTATGGCATCCCAGTCAGTAACCTAGCTGCTGCATCAAATCAGCCCTAAGGGCAGTCCCACAGATAGCACAGTATAGTAATCCAATCTCAGGGTTACCAATGTATGGATCACAGTGGGGAGACTATCCCTGTTCAGGAACAGGCACAGTTGGCGTACCAACCTAGAAGGTAGTAGGCACCCCAGCCCTATCATAATCTAGATAATAAGCTGGTAGATAGTGCTGAGGAATTGTCAGCAATCATGGTGCCCATTGGCAAATGTGGTCCTGGAAGCAAAATGTAAGTCACAATGCAGGAAGCTGAAATCTAGGACCTCCAAGGTAGCTTTCCCTGAAATGCTATCTGTTCCATGTGCAGGGCCAGCTAGGCAGGTGGAGATGAGGGGTCTCAATGTGCTGGGAGAAGGGGTTTGAAATAGGGATGGGGTAGAACTAGGCAACGAATGTACAACAGGACATACTGGCAGATATGGCAAAGCCAATCACCTGTTCAGCACCCTAGGTGCTGGGTGCGTTTTCTCCCCTCTTATATAACACAGCATGATTATGTGCAAATGCGTTTTCCTCACTCAATGCATGTAGAATGCCCTTGCTAGATTAAGTAATCAAAACTAATTTTTAAAGTGTCGTCTATGTCAAGAAATGTACATAGATTAACAATGCCATGAGCCCTGAACATACTTTCACATCTGAAATTGCATTAACACATTCATATTGTAATCTGCATTTATTTGCAGATAAGTTAATATATATTTGCCCTATAAAGGATACTTACGATGCTCTTCCTCGGCAAGGGCTATAACAGCAGCCACCACTTTTATCCCTTCCTGAATAACTTGAAGTTCAGAAGAATTCTCAGGTTTAGCTTTCTCTGTTTCCTGCAGTTTGCCCACAATTGATGGTGCTAATGAATGAATGTAAGGATATGAGACAGCACGGTCTGGGTACTGAAAAATGGTAAGGAGCAGCTGGTAGCATTTAAGTTGTACCTGAAAAGAATTAGGGAAATCCAAAGTTAAAACACAAAAAGTTAATATTAGACTGCAATTAAAATGAGCTGCATTTGTGGTGCTGTTTTGCTTACTAATATAATTATAAGAACCAAATGACTGCCCCAATCTCATTGGGAGGATCTACTCTTGAGTCTAGACGGGTGGGCAAGTTTGGAGGGCCTGGGGGTCAATTTCTATCCCCCCCCAACCCACTGCTGCAATTGCCTTTGCCAAATTGCTGCTGAATTTGGTGGCGAGAAAAATAAGCCATGTTTGCTTTAAAACAAGGACTTCCTGGAAGTCCTGGGGAACATGATTTTGCATTAAAACAAGGTGCATGCTCCCTGCGCGCCTTTGTTTTCAAGTGAAACGCAGGCTTTTTCCTCGCCATGACACAGTGGTGATTTGGTGGGGCAGGTGCTGCAAAAGAGGATGGGAGGCCACATGCAGCCTGTGGACTGTGTGTTACCCACCTATGATCTAGTAAGAGAGGAACAGATAACATGACAGAAAGAGGGGGATTAATACAGGGGCTGCTGTCAGATACCAATAGATATTATCCTGTGATTATCCTTTCTCTAACTGCGAACTGTGCTGAGCTAGGGACGCCATATATCCCAACTCAAAGTGGAAATGATGAGATCTGTACAAGGAACATCTCAGCATCAAGAGGAAAGAAAGATATGCTTGGATCCTAAGGTAAATTAACTTAAGGAAGTTCATGGAAGGAAAGTTTCCCATCCCCTCCTCCCCATACATCCACCTGTGCCCCCACCCTAAGTCTCTCTGTATGGTTATTTAGTGGCCCCTTCTGAGCAATGTGGAATGGGGCATGTGCAGTTGCTAGAAGGGAGGGAATCTGCCAAAATTGGGCCTGGATCATAGTTAACTTAAGAAATTAACTTAAGTTAATTGAAAGGAAGTATCCTGTCCCCTCCTTTCCTCTGTAGTCACTTGCACACCCCAAAAAGTCTCTTTAAACAATGTAGAATATGGGGTTGCTGGTGTGTGTGTGTGTGTGTGTGTGTGTAACTTTGCTTCCATTAAGTTCCTTAAGTTAACCTATCTTAGGATCCAAGCCATACTTCTTGGCTTCACTACAAGCAGTTCAGCTCATGAGGTAAATGTATTAGACATGGTCTCTGTGGAACATCCACTGCAAGATGTTCATGGAGAGCCCAAGCTCAGGAAATCTCTTGGCCAGATTACAGATTTCTCAATTAAATTACCAGGACTGACTCGCTGGTGCAGCGTCAACATATACTTAGATATAAAGGGTGAAATTTAGTTATAAATGGCTGATGCAGATTGTTGCTTTCACTGATAGGAACAGAAGGGAGAAAAAGGTGCATGTAGGATGGATTCCTAGATAAAACAAAGTTTTAAGTGTTTTGTAGAGGTAGAAAAGACAATGCAGAAACCATGAACATATCCAGACAATTTTCTCGTGCATTTATCAAAGTACAAGGACTTATTTTCTCAGATGACAAAGTGATAACAACTGTGTAAAAATTGGTTTCTATGCAGGATGTTCTTAAAGATGCTATAAATAAAATCACACACATGCCTGCTAATTCTTGCCACCTGTTTAAAAACTAAAAAATTAAGACTTAAGTCAAAATGACAATTTCGAATTCAGCATTTTTATTTATTTAAAACATTTTTATATTGCCTTCAATTCAAAATGTCCCAGGGTGGAAAATAATCACAGTGTAGGGATAAATACATCAGAGGTTAAAAACCTGGGAAGAGAAACCATTTTTCACCTGGTGCCTAAAAGATAATAGTGTAGGCACCACAACTGAAATGGCCTCTCTACCATAGCCGCCTGCCTCACTTCGACTGGCAACAGCACCCATTGTTCAGTGGAAGAGCTGAAGATAAGCATATAGCAATGGTAGCAGGTTTTTTGTTTTTGTTTTTTAACAAAACACAGTACTTACAATAGGATCTTTTGATTCCATTGCTGATTTAAACTTTTCAGTACAACATATCTGAAGGCACTCCATGGTAGTAACTTCTGGATTTGTAGATAAAATAAATACTGCAATTGCAGTCAGCAGACTGCCTTCATCCAATTCTTGGTGAGCACCATCTACCAATGATAAAACAATCTTAACTTTTCATTCTGAGACAGTAATTTCAAAAATCAAGATTCATAAATCAAGATTTTAAGACCAAGTTCTACTAACAAATCAATATGATTTTGAGTCAAACTACAAAATAAATACAGTAATACCTTGGATTGCAAGTAACTTGGTCTGAGAGCGTTTTACAAGACAAGCAATTTTTAAAAATAAATTTTGACGATAAACAAGCGACGTCTTGCAATACAAGTGTAGGGATGTAACCGCTCACCTCGAGTGGCGGAGCGGGCCAAAATCGGCCCTGCTCACGCCCGCCAGAGACTCGCTTTGATATAAGAGTGTTTTGGATTACAAGCACAGTTCCAGAACGAATTATGCTTGCAATCCAAGGTATTACTGTAAATCAACATAAACATGTATATTTGAGAATCTCTTGTGAATTTGTACTCAACATGAACTGTTGGGGAGCATTTGAGGACTCCAGTTCAGTAAGATTTGATTATTTTTTTTTATATTTGTCTTGTATTAAAGCTATAATACAAGCAGAAATATTTTGCTAAAATATTTTCAAATTTAGTGGCTGGGAGATTTTCTAGGAGCTAAATGGTGCAAGAGAGAAATGGAACCTCTAGTGCAGGAACCTCTAGAGAACCACTGCTCTAGTGTACCAGTGACATGAGCGATCTTTTTCTTGTTGGCATATTCCTGTCCATCCCCATCTCCCTATCCCCAGTTCTAGTCCTTGCAGGCAGTAGTTAACTGAAATGTACCAGGGTTCACGTTTACCTGGAAATTATCATCTCTAATTTAGGAGCCCTTCCAATAAGTGGCTCCTAGGTGTGATTAATCACTAGTGAGGGAAACAAGTATTCTGCATATGTTCACAGCTACTACTTTGGAGATGTATGAAATGTAAGAGAATGCAAGTTGGTTTACCTATCTGTCTAGGTCCTACACAGTAGGATCAAACAATTATAAAAGTCAAAAGGTACCTGGTGGTTATACCCTGTAAATGCTGTGTGTTTGGGTTATTAATATTACAAGCTAACAAATCTCAGTGGTTTAACATCTCAACAGCCCTGAACAGCCCTATCTCGTCCAATCTTGGAAGCTAAGCAGGGTTGGGCCTGGTTAGTACTTGGATGGGTGACTGCCTTGGAATACTAGGTGCTGTAGGGAGGGACCAGAGCTCAGTGTGACAAACCACATGCTTTGCATGCAGGAGGACCCAGGCTCAATCCCTGGCCTCCAGGTAGGGCTTGGAAAGAATCCTGCCTGATACCCCGGAGAGCCACTGCCAGTCAGTGTCGACAATACTGGGCTAGATGGACCAATGGTCTGACTCAGTATAAGGCAGCTTCCTATGTTCCTATGTTATTTGTAGCCATCATACAAATGTGAACTATAGCTCCATATATTTGTTTCTAGTTTTTCCTGCTAATAAAGAACACTTTTTTCCTGTATTAGAGAGACAAGGTTCTTGTCAAGATTCACCATGTTAATGCTTCTAAGCAGTTGGGGTTGGGGGTAAACACTGCAATGGCTGCTGGCAAGAACAGGTTGCTTACCTGTAACTGTGGTTCTTCGAGTGGTCATCTGTGTAGTCACACATATGGGCTCTGCGCCTGCGCTGAGGCCTGCTTCAGGAAACTTCTAAAGCTGAGGCGTTTTAGGTGGGAACCTTTCCCCCACCATCCTACTGTGCATGCTCCTAGTGGAGACCGTTGCAGTCAGTGGAGGGTTGGAGACGTCCACCGCCTCCAGAGCCCTATTCTGCATCTCCGCCTTCACGCAGTCTGCCCTTTGCCTCTTTGCCTGCTTTATAAATGCCTGGCAGTGGGGACATGTAACCACTACATGCCCCTCACCTAGGCAGAACAGGCATAGCGAGCGTCCGTCAGCAGGAGTTTAGCACCGCAGTGGGCGAACTTTCTGAAGGCCGCCTTAAGAGGCATAGCCTTGGAATACCTCCACGGTATTCCAGAATAGTAAAAATAAATAAAAGTAAAATAGAAAGAATGAAGATAACGATAGAAGAATGGAATAAAACACACTAATTTCCTCAGTGAAATCAACAGAGAAGTTCCAAAGGCACTCAGCCACAATGGCAGTTGAAGAGGAACTGAGGGGACAGGCGGGAACCCGCTAGGAGCATGTGCAGTAGGACGGTGGGGGAAGGGTTCCCGCCTAAAACGCCTCAGTTTTAGAAGTTTCCTGAAGCAGGCCTTGGCGCAGGAGCAGAGCCCATATGTGTGATGCACAGAGACCATGAAGAAGAACCTAACTTTAGGGACAGACATTATTCACTGTATGTTGCTAGAAGCTATTCTTTCATTCCAGCTTTGAACATAGCAGGGTCATAGCTCAATGGTGAGCACACAGTCTACATGCAGGAGCTCACTGGTTTGGTCCATGGCATCGCCACATAAAAGGATGTCATGGGGAAATTCTCTGCCTGATATCTTGCCAGTGACAATACTGGGACTGATAGACCAATGGCATGACTTAGTATGACAGCTCCATATATATATTCATATATACTACTAGATATCTTCCAGAGCTGAGCCTTACTTAGGTGTGCTCTGGGAAGCCCCAACTCAGATTAAGTCATTCTTCCAGGGAAGTCTATTGGGAGAAAAAGAAGGAAAGGTGTGAATGAAAAGTGACAATGAAAAGGTTTTTTTTAAGAAGAGGGGAGAAAGAAGTGGGGTATGAAATGTGTGTGTAATAGAGGAATAGCAGGAAGAAAGAGGGTCTTGGATATAAAAATAATATGTAAAAGAAAAAAAATGTAGACAAACTAAAGAGTAGGAGGAGCTTACAAGGGGGAGAATTGTGTGTTTAAGCCAATTCTGCTGAACGTAAAGTGGGGTGGAAGGAGCCAACTAAGCTGGGAAAGGAACAAAATAGGGACTATGGCACTAGGAAGCACACAAGAAGCCTGCACCATGTCTTCTTCAGAAACCAAACTGTCAGATGCCAGTTACTACCAGAACTGTTTTTAGGTGCCAGTGGCTACTTGGTTTTTCTACCCAATAGTACATTATTGAACTGAGTTTTACATGTTACTTATTAGGCATCAGTCATATGGTTTAGTGTATACGATGCTGAATTGTTGGAAGACTCTTTCTCTCCTCCTATACTGTTTGAGTTTAGCCTCAAGTACCTGGATCCCAAAAATTAAGAACAGTGACCAAAGCACTACGGAGCAACTCATTCCAAGCAGTCCGGCTCTTCTCTGCCTGAGCCATGGGGGAAGACAGCACTCCTTTAAGAGCTTGTAATGAAGCAGCAACAGTCAAGGGTAACTGGCCAGTGGGTACTTTCACAGCAGTTTCTCTGAGGACTCCAATAATCAGATACAGGATAGTAGGAAGAACAGCAATGCTTCCTGCAGGACATGACAAAGGCATGGTGTAAGTATCATTGTTAAGTATATTGAATGAAGCAAAAACATCTAACTTGCATTCACTGGAACAATACTCTTCAGGTTCAACATTCTACTTAATAGGAATCCTCACTACTTAATAGGAAGGTAAAATATACCAAGATATTTTACCTTCATTTAACTATTTTATTACCGGTACTTAAAAATTGAGAGGAAGACTATATTGGATGTGTAAATGGAAGTAGCTATTTCTCTTATGCAAATGTATGTAATGTTAAAAATACTTAAGCAGGGACCTATGCAGAACTGTTAGGACATGATTCTGCCCAAAGGCTTACAATCTAATAAGCACACACAAAGAGAGAGAAATATAAATGCTGACTTTAATTAATAATTGGTTCTGACAATATAAAAGCAGCTGACGTGTACTAAAAGTGCCCATGTGAATGGTCTACTTACATCAGTAGTGTAATTTTACAGATACAATCTTGTGTGTGTTCACATTTCAGATATTACAATGGTTATACAAGTAGACCATTTGTGTGAGTCTTTTTTTAAAGCATGTTGGCTACTTGCATGTTATGTAAACTGACATAAGAATGACCAAGGTCCATCTAGTCCAGCATTCTGTTCACACAGTGGCCAAGCAGCTGCCCATGGGAAACCCCTCTGTTGGTTCAGTAAATTATTTTTAATCCACGAAGTAAAACTAAAATGATAAGAAAAATTGTGCTGATATTGCTTCAATGTGTGTACTGAAAATATAATGGCAAAAGCCACTTCTCTTCTCTGCCCACATCACCTTTTTATTTCCCCTGCAAATGAAATATATCTTGGGACTTCATCCTACCTTCCGGTGAGCAGACTGCAGGGACATCAGAGATGATTCCTAATGCTGCTGCTACCAGTCTGCTTCCATTCTCTGATAATAACTGAGGTTTTCCAGCTGTGATGCCAGGACTACCCGTTATTTCAGGGTTAAGCTGAGGCAACTGTCTTACAAGAATGCACACACACATCTCCAGTGTCGCAAAGACTAAGGACTTTCCAGGTATCAATCCTCCTGTGTCTTTGCCTTCTCCAAACTCTGGCAATGTTTCCTTTTCTTCAGCCCCATCGTCAACTAAAATAAAAGCAAGGACAAGATATATAGCACCCAAGTCCTCTTCTGTTTGCTCCTTTAAATTTACTCCTTGAAGCTTTATAAACAGCAACTGGTTGCATGGTTATAATTTCAACTTATATATGAACAAAATGACACAAACTATAATCACTGATACAGCAAGTGCAATTCACGTACAGAAACAGGCTTCTGTGTGCAGATGGCTCTTCCCCATGAAGGGCAGAATAGTGCTGTCTCGGGGATAAAATTCTTGGATCCAGCATCCAGAGTTACATGCATTGTGCTTCTGTACCACAAGTGAGCCATTAGGCAAGTAATCTGCACTGTCAGAACTAAGAGCAGTGATAATATGTTCAGAAGCAAATTTGGAGGAAACTGGATTTATCTATAAACATTGGTCTTATATGTTCTTACAAAATATATGTAGTATAACATATTCATATGCACCCATGAGGAATAGAAACCTGCTGTATTTTGTACAGGAAGTTTCACCCAGCAAGCTACACGCATGAAATAATCATAGGCTTAATCAACAGGCTAGTGTAAGAACTAAAGATTTTTTGTGTGTGCTAGAAATGTGTGCAAATGTTTTCATTTATTTATTATATTTATACCCCACCGTTTTTCCTGCAAGGAACCCTAGGCGGCTTACATAGTCCTCCTCCTCCTCCATTTTATCCTCACAACAACCCTGTGAGGTAGGTTAGGCTGAGAGTCAGTGACTGACCCAAAGTCACCCAGTGAGTTTCATGGCCAAGCGGGGACTAGAACCCGGATCTCCTGAGTCCCAGTCCAACACCCTAACCACTACCCCACACTGGCTCTTTTCATTAATTTTTTGGTCAGTAGTTCAGAGTTGCACAAGTGCACAACCCCAGCTACCTGAAATATGAAGCCTTGCCTGGTCAATGTCCTGATGAGTGCCTGCTGTATGTTACTTTGCTTTCACTTCACAGCTGTCAAATGGCGAGCTCTCAAGTGAAAGCAAAGCCACAAGATTTTTGCTTGTGAAAGGGGGTCAAAAAACCCTGTTTAGCCCTGTCAAACACCTTGTTTTAAAATAAGTGCTCCTGTAAATGGGGTGGGCTGCACTTTTCCACCTTCCAGAGCACCTAGAGTCTCGGGAAAGGGTGGAAAGGTGGAGGACACTGATAACTGTCAGGCCCACACTTAAAACCTAGAGGATTGTGCTGCAAAGGGATATACTCGCCACCCCCCTTTTGTAAGCAAAGAACTTCTCGCAGCTTTGCTTTCACTTGATAGCTCACAGGTTGGCAGCTGTCAAGTGAAAGCAAAGTAGCATATTTGAAGCCTGGCTTTGTCAATGTCCATGGATGGTGCCTGCTTTGACAGCAGGCATTCACCAGGACATTGACCAGGCAAGGCTTCAAATTTCAGGTAGTCAGAGTGGCACACTTCTGCAACTCCAAACTACCCCCCCCCCAAAAAAAAGATTAATGAAAACATTTGCACACATTTGCATTTCTGGCACAAAGGGGGGGGGAGGTGGCAAACCACTTGGGCACATGGGAGGGGCTGTCAGTTTGGAGATCACAAAAAGCGATCTTAAGAGGAAAAAAAGGAGGGAAGGGGTAAAAAATCTACGACAACCACAAAAGGAGTCACTGATCGCAGCAGGGAGAGGAGACAAGATGGGTCTTGCCATGAAGGTCCCTGGGATACCCATGGGAGGACCAAGGGGGAAGCAGTGGGGGGACAACCCACAGTGAGCCCAATCATCAGTCGGGTGCAAGATGGGCTGTTCCACAAACCCACAGTGCATAGCTTATTCGCAGGGTGGGCTTCCTTGTTGTGCGAACTCACCCAGAAAGGAACTCTCTATTGGATTACAAGTAACTTGGTTTGAGAGCGTTTTGCAAGACAAGCAAATTTTTAAATATTTATTTAATTTTTTTTAACTTGATATACAAGCGACGTCTTGCAATACAAGTACTGTAGCCCGGCTTAAATTAAAAATCTCTGTACAAATTTTTTGGGGGGGATTTCGTTTTGATATAAGAGTGTTTTGGATTACAAGCACGTTTCCGGAACGAATTATGCTCTCAATCCAAGGCATGACTGTATCACTGAACACTTATTTTATAACCCCCATGGGGGGGGCACTTTGGAAAAGAAGTGGCTTCAACCTCCCCTACCTGTGCACAATAGTCAAGATTGGGGGCCCACACACTTACTTTATAGTAAGAAATAATGAGAAGGTCAGCTGAATGCTACATATTTAATGTATAACATAGTTTGACTGTAAAAGTTAGAGGGTCTAGTTTCTTGATCTGGACAGATTAATGTTTATGTGAGTAACACACCAGGCTATACCTTAGGTCAGGGATGGGGAGGAACTTCCAGCCCACAGGCCGAATCGAACCCGTGAAGGTCCCATCCTGCCTGTGGATTCCTCCAGGGGGCAGGGCTTGGCCCCCAAACCCCAACCTATGGAGGAATCCGACAGCCCCCCCCTATTCTCAGACTGGAGATAACAGCAGGGAGGTGGGTAGTAGAAAGCTCAGCCAGTGCTGGGAGAAGGGGCTCTTTCCAGCATTGGCTGAGTCAGTCTGTGTGCTTTCCTCATGGGGATGATGCATGCTGCTCAAGGCTGTGCTGCTCCTTCCCCCACCAGGGAGGACACAGTGTGGGCAAAGCATCCCCTGCTTAGGTGCTGTCTGGGTCAGGGCAGCTTTGTCCATGCTGCTCCTTCCTGCATCAGGAGGACGTAGCGTGGGTGAAGTGCCAAAGCATCCCTGGCCTAGGTAGCAGCTGGAGCACCCCAGCCACTACCTGGATCAGGGAGGCTTTGCCTGCACTGCACCTTCCTACACTGGAAGGACACATGAGTGGCTGGAGCACTCCGGCCAGTGCCTTCACACGCACTCTGCCTTCCTGCATCAGGTGGATGCAGCACAGGTGAAGCAGCAAAGCATCCCTGGCCTAGACAGGGGAGGAAGCACTTATGTCCTGCATAAAACAAACTGCAAAGTCAGAAGAACCTTCTGCAGAAAACCTGTCATACATGCAATCAAGTTGTTTTCCAGCTCATTTACAAGTCAATGCAACATGTGTTATTATTACATGGTGCTTTACAAAGAACAGGTTTGACAGGTCCCTATTAAAAAAGGGCTTATAATCTAAAAATAGACACAAAGGAGACAACAGAGGGAGGTGAAGGTAATGGAGGCAGGGGTAAACAGGGAAGGAACATAGAATTATTAAAATTGTACATACTTGTATTTCTCCTGCCATGTTAATACATATTTTAAACACAGAATTCCATGTTCATATACATCATAACCCCCCAATTTGACTTCACCTACATCTACACTACATCCAGACTGGTTTTACACCCAGTTTTACTGCTGTGCTATCACTTGGGGAATAAAAACATAAGAACATTAGAAGAGCCCTGCTGGATCAGACCAAAGCCATATCTACTTCCTTTTGCCTATCCTGAATTCTAGAAATTGTAATTCTTTGAGGATGCTGAGACTTCTTTGTTGGGACATTCTGAGCTCCCTTACAGAATTATATTTTCTGAAGTTTTTCAGGTGGGATGACACAGCAGTTAAATCTTTTCGTTTGTAGTGCAGGGACGGGCAACATGTGGCCTGTGAGGGGGCATTTTGTGGCTCCCACTGGGTCCCCTGCTTCTGCAGTGTGGGCCCCACCACTGCTGTGCCACAGGATCCCCAGTGATTCTGCAGGGAAACAAGGTGTGCGGGGAGGGTGTACCTTGTTTCCCAGCGGAATCATGCTCCCCCCAGTCCACTGAACAGACACTTGCCAGGCTAGGGGAAGTGCCATTCTGCTGAGTAACAAGGTCCATGCTGCCTTCATACCTTGTTTCCCAGCAGAATAATTGGGAATGCATCAGCATAGCCACTTCTGGCTACAGCATGGGCTGTGGAGGGGAGAAGAGGGGAAGGGAGGGATGCAGCCCCTGGAAGGTTCCGGAGGTTCCAATGTTGCCCCCCCAACCCTTCGTAGTTGCCCACCCCTGTTGGAGCATAAGAATGCCTTCTGTTGAATAATTTGTATTCTAGCAGGTCACACTATACTTAACAGCCATGCTAATTATTAAAAGGAAAAGGAGGAATGGTTTAAGTTACGCACCACTAACTAAGGAACATCTTATATTGACCTGCCCTCTGTCACCCCAAGCAAAAACAGTATGACAGTTCTAAATCAGGACAAATATGGGCATGAAGCAGGAATGCAGATTCAAAGTATATTACTACTATTATGCCACTTGTAATGAGAACCCTAGCATTTTTTCCATTTACAATAAAACCATGGCCGTAAGAAATCTGGTCAATTCTATCATGTAACAATACCTTCCGCACTTCTCCGTTTTTCTTTGACATGTTCCTGAGCTGCAAATAGAATCTGCCGAACAACTTCTAGAGCAGCAAGTTGAATGTCAGGGGATTCTCTGGTCAGTATAAGCCGATGCAAAACATTCAACAGCTCAACACTCAGTTCCTATATAAAGGGAAGTAGGCAAAGATTTTTCATTAACTTTTAGCACATCACATTTCATCCTAATCATAAACCTTACAGTAGATTAGGATGAAGAGTATGAGACTTGCCCAAAGCTACATATTTTGCTTCATGACTGGTGACATGAGCCCAGGTCTCCATGGTCCAAGATCAACACTTTATCCTCTACATTGCCTCACGTCTAGCCTACATGTTAGGAAAATATTGCGCTATTCACAAAATTGTCTCACTGCTTTGATAAACTTCTTCCCAGGGAACCAGATACTGCATGGCCTACAAGGTAGTGCAACTTTTCACTGGTGCTACCCCATCCCTGGATGGAAAGTTTTGAACCAATGTAATATACCGTATTTTTCGCTCCATAAGACGCACCGGACCATAAGACGCACCGGACTTACCGTATGGTGCCAAATATATATATATATTTTTAAAATCAGCTGTTCCACGGGGAATCAGCTGAGAGGCGGGGGCTTCTCCCGCCCTGCCCAGGAGTCCTCTGCTCTTCCGGACCAGCAGAGGAAAGTAAAATAATAATAATAATAATAATAATAATGATGATGATGATGATGATGATAATAATGATAATAAATTTTTTTTTTAAAAAAATCAGCTGTTCCACGGGGAATCAGCTGAGAGGCGGGGGCTTCCCCCGCCCTGCCCAGGAGTCCTCCGCTCTTCCCGACCAGCAAAGTAAAAAAATAAAATAAAAATAAAAATAAAATAATAATAATAATAATTTTTTTTAAAAAAAATCAGCTGTTCCACAGGGAATCAGCTGAGAGGCGGGGGCTTCCCCCGCCCTGCCCAGGAGTCCTCCGCTCTTCCGACCAGCAGAGGAAAGTAAAAAAAAATAAAAAAATAATAAAATAATAATAATAATAATAATAATATTTTTTTTAAAAAACCCAGCTGTTCCACGGGGAATCAGCTGAGAGGCAGGGGCTTCCCCCGCCCTGCCCAGGAGTCCTCCGCTCTTCTGGACCAGCAGAGGAAAGCAATAAATAAATAAATAATAAAAATAAATAATAATAATATTTTTTATAAAAAAATCAGCTGTTTCGCGGGAATCAGCTGAGAGGCGGGGGCTTCCCCCGCCCTGCCCAGGAGTCCTCCGCTGTTCCCGACCAGCAGAGGAAAGTTAAACCCCCCCTTTTTTTTACTGTATTCGCTCCATAGGACGCACAGACATTTCCACCTAGTTTTTTGGGGGGGGGGGAAGTGCGTCTTATAGAGCGAAAAATACGATAACTATTTGTGTGTGTTTTATTAACTTTAAAACCCCCAGTAGATTACTTCCCACCACCAATCCATTTCTTTCCCCACAATGCTGCCAAAATATGGTCTCACTTTTGTCCCATAGAATGGTCTGCAAATTATCAAGGAACCATTTCAAGTAGTCTCCATATTGTTTATTTATTTAAAATATTTCTGAATTGTCCATCCACTTGATGAGTACTCGGGGCAATTTACAATAAAACCATAAACACAATAAAATACAAGAATTTCAAACAAACCTAAAACAAAACTGAGAAGATACATAACAATAAAACAGAGATATGGATTGGATGCAAGTGATTTTATCAGCAAAATGTTTTGCAACCTTCCCAGAGCAGGCCTCAGATGGCTCCCCTTCAGCACCGTAGAGAGCAAGATGGAGTAGCCCTTTAACCACCTATATAACCCTGCTGGGCAACACTGCACTGATGCAATGGAGGCAGAGAAGAAAGACTTCTTTGCTGCCTTCACTGCCACAGAATAGGTCCTCACATGGGCCTATTCAATCAGATTCCCCCGCCTGTGGGACTGCTGGCTGCCTCCTGCAGGACCGGGCCCAGCCAGGAGCCACCCTGCCCCACCTGCAACAACTTGGAGGGGACTATAAAGATCCAGCCCCAGTGGGGGCGGGTCCGCCGCCGGCGGGGTCGCCACTGAAGGGGCGACATCAAGGGGGCTGCCCCTTTGGGGGAGCCATTTCGGGGGTGGCATGAGGGCGAGGGCCTGTCTCCCTGCGGATGGGGATATAGGTGGGGCTGGGAGTTTTAAGAGTTTTAAGAGGCCCTTCCTTTTTTGAAGGGCTGGGAGGTTTTAGGGGTTGATTTTAGGGGTGGGTCTCCCGCCTGATTGGCAGAGGTGAGGGGGCATGTGTCTCTATCAGGGATTTCTTGGGGGCAAAGTATATCAGTGTTGAGCGGCAGACGCTGGCAGAGCGCTAGGGGCAGGCCATGCCGATTAAGGGGGACAAGGGATTGATGCTTAATACCTATCCCTTGTTCCAGGCCTGCCCAGAACCAAGGGATAACTGGGGGATGTGTGGCTCCTCCCCATACCTTGCGTTTGCTGTTGTGCAATGCCAGGTCTGTTACCCAAAAAACATCTCTCATCTATGACTTGATCCTGGATGAGGGTGTGGACCTGGCATGTGTTACGGAAACCTGGCTGGACGAGGCCGCTGCTCCAACTCTGGCGGCCTTGTGTCCAGCTGGTTTCCCGTATGCCCAATAACCAAGGGTTGGGGGGGGACGGGGAGGGGGGGTGGCTGTTATCTACCAGGAGTCCTTGGTCCTCACCAGACTCCCTCTCCGGGAGACCAAGTTTATTGAGTGCATGTACTGGAGGTTGGGTCCAAAGGGCAGTCTGGGGATTCTGCTCGTGTACCGTCCACTCCGCTGCACGACAGACTCCCTGGCCGTGGTGGTCTCTGATGTGCGTGTGCTGTCCCCCAGGCTATTGGTGCTGGGGGACTTCAACGTGCATTCGGGAGCTGCCCTCACGGGGGCACCTCAGGACTTCATGGAGACCATGGCTTCCTGGGAGCTGCACCCTGTATTAACTGGACCTACCCATGTAGCCGGTCAGGCACTGGACTTGGTTTTTGTTTTCGGAGAGGGGGGATATGATCTGGAAATCGGGGGTATATCTACCACCCCCTTGTCATGGTCAGATCACTATCTGGTGGGGTTGGATTTCTCTGTGCCACAACCCCTCTGCAGGGATGAGGGACCTATTAGGATGGTCCACCCCAGGCGTCTTATGGATCCGGATGGATTCCTGAATGCGCTTGGGGAATTGGAGCACACAAATGGTAGCTCAGTTGAGACCCTGGTGGACGACTGGAATGCTGCAATAACCAGGGCATTAGACCGAGTTGCTCCGAAGCGCCCTCTTCGCCTAAACAGAGCTCGCACGGCACCATGGTTCACTCCTTCGCTGCGAGCTCTGAAACAAGAGGTGAGAAGGCTAGAGCGCCAATGGCGTAATTCCCGCTCTGAAGACGATCGAACACGGGTTAGAGCTGCATCTTCAGCATACCGGGTGGCGGTGGAGGCAGCAAAAAAGAATTTCTATGCTGCCTCCATTGCGTCTGCGGAGTGCTGCCCCAGGAGGCTGTTCCAAGTGGTCCGGAGTCTGGTCGGTCCAGTCTCTCCAGACTCACTGGAACAGTCTAAAGCCTCCTGTGAGGCTTTAGCGAAGCACTTCACAGATAAAATCGATCGGATTAGGAGTGGGATATCATGCGTCATGGACAAAGGGAGTGAGCGGGAGGAGGCCAATGGCAGACCGGTTTTGTGGGATCGGTTTCGGCTTCTTCCTTCTGATGAAGTGGACAAGGTGCTTTCATCTGTGAGGCCGACCACCTGCTTGCTTGATCCTTGCCCGTCCTGGCTCATAATGAGCTGCAGGGAGAGACTGGGTGAGGGGATCAAGGCGGTGGTGAATGCCTCCCTCGAGGAGGGAGTGATGCCATCAGCCCTCAAGGAGGCAGTAATAAGACCGCTTCTAAAGAAGCCCTCCTTGGATCCCCAGGATTTAAACAACTTTCGCCCAGTCTCCAATTTACCATTTCTGGGCAAGGTGATCGAGCGGGTGGTGGGTGCTCAGTTGAAGGCACACTTGGATGAAGCCGATTACTTAGATCCATGCCAGTTGGGCTTCAGGCCTGGACATGGGTCAGGGACGGCCTTGGTGGATGATATGAGGAGGGCTTTGGATAAGGGTGAATGCTCCTTTCTAGTCCTCCTCGATCTCTCAGCGGCTTTTGATACTGTTGACCATGGTATCCTCCTGGACCACCTGGAGGGGTTGAGCATAGGAGGCACTGTATTGCAGTGGTTCCGGTCCTTCCTCTCTGGAAGGTACCAGAGGGTTCGATGTTATTTAACATCTACCTAAAGCCGCTGGGAGCTATCATCAGGAGGTTTGGGGTGCAGTGTCATCAGTATGCAGATGACACGCAGCTCTACCTCTCTTTCTAGTCCTCACCGAGGTTGGCCGTTGAGACCCTGTCCAAGTGCCTGGAGTCAGTGGCTGGCTGGATGGGAAGGAACATGCTGAAGCTGAACCCCGACAAGACCAAGGTACTTCTGGTGGGGGACAAGGGGAGGTTAGGGGATGTTGACCTGGTGCTGAATGGGGTACATCTACCCCTGAAGGACCAGGTCCGCAGCTTGGGGGTCATTCTAGACTCCCAGCTGTCCATGGAGGCTCAGGTGTCAGCTGTGAGCTGGGCGGCGCTGTATCAACTCCATCTGATACGGCAGCTGCGCCCCTACCTTCCTAATCACCTGCTCCCATCAGGGGTTCATGCCTTGGTCTCCTCTCACCTAGACTATTGTAGTGCACTCTACATGGGGTCATCCTTGAAGACGGTTCAGAAGCTGCAGCTGGTACAGAACGCGGCGGCTTGCCTGGTTAAAGGCAGCCGCCGGCGGGATCACATCACACCAGTGCTCAAGGAGCTACACTGGCTACCAGTTGCTTGCCGAGCCGAATTCAAGGTGTTGGTTTTGACCTTTAAAACCCTATACGGCTCCGGTCCAGTCTATCTCAAGGAGCATCTCCAGCAACACCAAGTAGGCCTGCTCAACAAGATCTGCCACAGACGGCCTTCTCCTTGTCCCTTCAGCCAGAGCAGCTAGACTGGTGGGGACTAGGAAGAGGGCCTTTTCTGTGGGGACTAGGAAGAGGGCCTTTTCTGTGGCGGCCCCCTGTACTGTGGAACTCTCTCCCGAGTGACCTCCGCCATGCCCCCTCTCTGCTGAGCTTCCGCCGCTCATTAAAAACTTGGCTATTCAGGCGGGAATATGGGGTGGGCTAATGATTTTAAAATTTTATATTGTTTAAATGTATTTTATCCTGTTTTTATCTTGTGTTTTTATCTGTGTACATCGCCCAGGGTGGCCGGTTGCCGGCCAGATGGGCGATAAATAAATATAAATAAATAATAAATAAATAAATTCAGCCTGAGGTATTTCCCCCCCCAATGCTCTAGCCATCTACCAAGATGTTTAATTGCCTTAAGCTCCTAAGAAAACCAAGGAGCTCATACTCTAAGGATCGTGAGACATCATGATAAGATATAATGGAGGAAGCGGTTTCTTACAGATGTCAGGCAAAAGCAATCAAAATACCTGACTATTCAAACTCAGAATTTCCTAGATTAGATTATTACCTGATCACTACCAATCTTAGATCTTGGCCAAGGAACGTCAAGCAGTGCCTGCAGGGCATGTAGACAAGCAGTAATGTTTTCCATTGCTGCATCTGACCGAGGAGAACAGAGAAATTCCACACTAATTCCTAAAGAAAGCAAGGGAGAAATGCCATGAACTGTAAAAAAATAATGTTAAATTCCAATACAACATTGGCCTATTGACAAATTCCAGCAGGAATTTCACACGCATTTTAAGTGGCCGCAGCAGAACATACACTCCAAAGACCGGGAGAAATGGTTTTCCGATCTGTTGCTGTTCTGGGTTAAGTGTCCTCATCTAAGATGGACCATTGGTCTACATCAATATAATGCGATGATATCCTGCAGTAATCCTATGCAATAAGGGTTGTTTTTATCAAGGGTGGCATATTAACCATTTTGACATATACCTAATAGCTCATACTGATTTCCAGTGACACTTGGCAAAAACAATTGTTGAAAATAACATCAAGAAAAGTTTACACACTCACTAACCCAAGACAAGGTGAAATCTATCAGTATTCACATCCTCTGGTGATTTTACAGCAGCCCTAGATGTCGAGTCTTGACACATAGTAGTTGGAGTGACAGGTCGAGAGAGATTAGTTAGACCTTCATCTGAATCACCTACAAGGAAACCTGTGCTGGTAAGCCATAATGCTGTAGCATGGAGAATCAGAGCCCAGGAGTTTTGATAGTGTGGTCTTGAATTTTCAATTGTCTCTGCTGTATAGAAAGCACCACCTACAAAGAAAACAACAAACATTCAGTGTTTTCCAAATAGCTCCAAATGTATTTATTCTTTTAATTACAGTTCTTTACTGTAAATCTATGAGAAGGGTCTGACAAATTATTCTTTACAAGTAATATTATCCAGATAATCTCAAAGGTGACTTCAGCAAACTTCTTTGTATTCACTTTATTGAAACTTTATTGTTCTATTTTCTTTCCTACCTTCAACAGGAAGTTGAGAGCTGTATTCTGAAGGCAAAGTTAAGAGAGCAAAATCCTGAAGTGCAGCAAGCCAGAGTTTGCTCAGATTCCCCAGGTCTGCTTGGACAAGCTCCAAAAGTTCATCCACTGTAGATGTTTGATCCCTACAGCTCTCCTCCATGGTGTTTATGACTAAAGGTGGCCTGTTGATGTCACTTTGTTGTTTCTGTCTTTGTACTGCAACTATATAAACCTGTTTATATGAACAGCAAGAGTAAATGGACTGTGGTGATATTAGGTCACTGAATAAGAATCAAAGAAACAGCTGTAATTTCCAGCTCCCTAAAATCACACAGGCATTTAACTACATTCCACCACCACCCAAATCCTCATCAGTTTCATTTTTTTTAGATTAAGCTCATATCTTATGCCTACATGTCATGCCCAGAATTTATGGAATCAAATATCCACCATATGGTACTCTATACTCATACTGCAATCGAGATAATACACTAGATTAGTGTTGATAAACAACAGTCTCACTAAATTACTTTAAATGTTGTGTAACAGTATCTATGAATTAACTAGATTAATAGTCCAATGCATGTAGTACCAAACAATCTTATATCGGCCAAATTACCTTTTAACTAACTCTGAATAGTATCATTTAATAATATGCATTGATGATGGTCATTCTCAATACCAATTGCTGGGGGGAAACAGCGGGAAAGGGCCGTTGCTTTCTAGTCCTGCTTGTGGGTTTCCCTGAGGCATCTGGTTGGCCACTGCAGGATGCTAGACTAGATGGATCTTTGTCCCATTCAGCAGAAGTCTTCTTATATTCACTACACATACAGGAATGCCTGCAATGGCTGCCAGTACCGATAGCCATTTCAGGCACCTGCAGCACCCCCTTTCAGACCTTCTTTATGCCATGCTCGTGACAAGAAAAGAGCCATTACTGTTGCTTTGCATTCACAGTAGAAACAAGAAGTCATTACCATGGCTGTTTTTCTTATTCTTTCTGACAGAGGTTGAATCTGCCTGCAGTTGGCAGCAGGAAGAGCAGAGAAAAACAACAAGGTAAGAAAACAGCCAAGCCAGTGACTTCCTTGCTCTCTCTAACAAGAGAGGAGGACTGCTACGGCAAGCAGAAAGTAGCAGCAGCAAGCTCTCTCCTTGTTGAGAGCCTGGGAAAAGCCTTGTTAGAAATTGCTTGGTTTTAAAAAATCATTCTAAATAAAAAATACTCTCCTACTGTATATGGTTTTGTATAATACCTAGAACAGCCCATCAGGCCAAAATCTGCATGTTTTCTCCAAACACAACTTAACAAGGTTCTAGTTCTACTTTTTGGATTCACATCTCTGATCCACAATTATACTTCCTAAGGACTAATGCAACCACTTTTTTTTTTAAGTACCTCTGCCCAAGCTTTTAGCACAGCCAGTATCTCCATAGTTGATGTGCCTTCGTTGTACAGTTGATTTTGTGCTTCTTTTCCAGCCTGTATTTTAGTCAAGGATGTCACAAGCAACTGATGAACTCTTTGAAGGTCATTAAGGTCACTAACTACACCACTTGCTATCCAGGCACTGCAAACCTAGTATGATAAGAGTGAATGATGTGGTTACTTTTGAAATGCTACGAAGGATATTCCCAGCAAAGAGATGAGAGAAAAATATGTTTGCATGCTCCAGTTTATTTATAATCTAAAATAATTTAGATTATTTTAGGTTGCCCGATAGCAAAAGTTCTCTAGGTGGCTTATAACGTAGAGAGAAAAAATTAAAAATCACAATTACAATAAGCATACAATGAAAAGCAACAAATAAAACACAGCTAAATAGACTGAAATGCACCACTTAAAAACAGAAGTGAACAATAAAAATACACAACACTAAACCACTAACCACCTTTAAAACAAAGAGCAGAAGACTAAAATTCACCAAGTTAAAGTAATGCTAGAACCACAAAATAATTTAAAAGGGTTGGAGAAATAAAAAGAACTTTGTCTATGTCGAAATAACATTAGGATAGGCACCAGATGGGCCTCTCTGGGAAGGGCATTTCATAACTGAGGGGCTTCTACTCAGAAAACCCTTTTACTTGTTAGCACCCACCATGTCTCACTTGGCAGAGGCCTTCTAGGGCTTCAGATAACAACCTCAGGGATTGTGTAGGTACATTTGGGAAGAGGTGATCCTTCAGGGAGCAAGGTACCAAGCTATAAAGAATTTTAAAGCTCAAAACCAGCACTGTAAATTGTACATGGAAACAGACTGGGAGGAGTGAAGTGGAGTGTCAACCACACAAAATCCCTGGATGACTTCATTCAGCAGTTTAATGTAAATATTAAACAACATGGAGGATAAGATCAAACCCCTTGCCAGACCCCAAAGTTTAAGTTTTTCTGCCAGAAATCTTCCAGCACCACTTTTTGGAGATGGTTGTAAAGGTGTGAGCAGAACCACTAAAGAGAAGTACTGTTCACACCCAAATCAGACAGCCTCTCCAGAAGGATACAATGATCGATTGTAGTGAAAGCCACTGGGGGGTCCAGGAGAGAGTAAAAGTTCCCCTGTCTCTTTCCTAGCAAAGGTCATCACACACAACAACCAAGCCAATTTCAGTGCCAAAACCAGTACAGTAATACCTTGGCTGCAAGCATAATTCGTTCCGGAACCGTGCTTGTAGTCCAAAACACTCTTATATCAAAGCGAGTCTCTGGCGGGTGTGAGCAGGGCCAATTTCGGCCCGCTACACCCGCTCAAGGCAAGTGGTTACATCCCTACCTTGTATTACAGGACGTCGCTTGTTTATCAAGTCAAAATTCATAAAAAAAATTTGCTTGTCTTGCAAAATGCTCTCAGACCAAGTTACTTGCAATCCAAGGTATTACTGTACTAAACCCTGATTGAAATGGATCTAGAATATCAGTCTCATTCAACAGTGCTTGGAGTTGGTTGGCAACCACTCATTTGAGCATCTTGCCCAGGAAGGGTATGTTAGCCAGGGCCTATAGTTGTTCAAATCTTCTGGTACAAGGAACATTTGCTCAAGAGTGGTTGTACTACCACCTCCTTTATGGAAACTGAGACTGCCCACTCTTTCAGGAGAATTTACCACCTTCTGGACCCAACCAGTCACCCTCTCCCTGCTAGATGTAATAAGCGAAGATGGAAAGGGTGGAGCACACAAGTGGTTAGCCAGACATGGCCAAGCATCTTGTCTACATCCTCGGGCTCTAAATACTAAATGTCATCCAACAAATTAGGACCAGATGCTGCCATGGACCCCCAACAGATCTGTATTAATAGTGGCAACCAGATCACAGCGAATATGAGCAATTTTGTCTTCAAAATGTCTTGCAAATTTGTCACAAGGTGCTACTGATGTTTCTACCACATGCCCCCCTTCTGGCAACAGATACAGAACCACTTGGAACAGTAAGTTCCAACATTTGATGATGCAATGGTAGTGTAGAAAGATGCTGTTTCACCTCCATCACTGCCAGAGTACGCTCAATAATGAGCTCTTACTTGCATCTGGTTGGACTCATCCCAAGGATGCCCTCCACTCACATCTCCCAACCTGCTTCACTGCCCTCAGCTCAGATGCATAGCAAGGAATTTGCTCAGGAGAGGATGCTTAGGAGTCAAACACCCTTGTCATCTCTACATTCCACAGTGACCAGGGATTTGACAGGAGAACCAGCCATACTAGTTGGAAAATCCTTCTAACCCCTCAGGAATCCATTAGATTCCATTAGTCTTCTGGGGCAGACCATTCCAATAGATCCCCCACTCCTGCAGAGAGGCAAGGCTGCTGTTAGTCTAAATCTCAACAGGATCTGACTAGTACAAGGAAATGATAAGAAACAGGTCCTAAAAGTTAATAAAGATTATATAAAAGGACATGAAAGCATATCAAGGGAATCGAGACAGCCCTATCCCTAGACTGCTGACTCCATCATGTAACACACAGAGGTGCAGTGTTCCCCAAAACTATTTTTTTACGGGACAAGATAAACATATAATTGTTTACTCTATCAAGTTTTACTTGTGGTTGGCCAAGACTTGATGGAATTATAATTCTAAAGATTAAAAAAAAAAACACTTGCCTGACATGCTTTTGCTGTTACATCAGGTGGTGTTTCTGAGGTAAAGGCTGGTCTAAGTGCTGCACCAACCTAAAAGAAAATGAATTGATAAAATGTTAAGAAACAATATTCTATCAGAATAACTGCCTCAGATATTTAAGGAAATGGTCTCAGTTAACATGCTTACAAATGTGTAACATGCCTTCAGATGAAAAAGGTTAGATATACATCAGTGTAACAACTGACAACATGCAGGATTAGTCTGCTGACTTGCTGGATGTCTCAGGGCTAGGATGCACATTTTAGATGCCACAGAGGCCATTTTAAAATCTCCACATGGTGGCTGTCACCACATGGTGAGCTACTAGTGCTGCAGCTTTTCATACAGATCAGGCAGATTAATTTTTTATTATAGAATGTGTAATATTGATTGTCTGATTGCATTTTTACCCCGCACTTCAGCCAAAAAAAGACCCCCAGAGTGGCTTACAAAGATGAATAATAAGACAGTCATAGATTTCATAGATCATAGAGTTGGAAGGAGCCTACAAGGCCATCGAGTCCAACCCCCTGATCAATGCAGGAAACTAGAGGAGGGGTCTCCCATCCAAGTAATAACCAGGCTTGACCCTGCTTAGCTTTCCATGCTCAGACAAGCTGAGCCAGCGTCTGCCCTCAGTCTTACAATCTTAAAAGTCATGACACAAAAGGAAAAGGGATTGGGGGGGAAGCAAAACTCAGGCATCCGTTCTTAGTTATAAGGTTCTTATAGGTGTTTTTTTTCCTGGCAGGGAAGGGCAAAAGAAGCTCCCTGCAGCTGTTACTTCCTTGGCCAATGTATGAAAACTACGGTAGGTTGGTCTACCCTTGCCGTGATGTTTATCTTGGGAGGCAGGGGGTGCAGCCTCCCAGTGGCCCTCAGTTCTCTGGCCGATGGATGAGGCCAGAGTCTGCCGCCGCAGGGAACTGCCAGTTGGAGCTGTGTGTTCCTTCTGGCAGGGAGGGGTGAAGCCAGTTCCCTACAGCTGCTCCCTCTCTAGCTGATGGGGTCAGGCTGGTTTTCCCCTTGCCATGATGTTTATCTTGGGAGGCAGGGGGTGCAGCCTCCTAGTGGCCCTTGGTTCCAATGGATAAAATTTTAATATCAGAAATTTTATATTACACATTTTACACTAAAAGGTATAAGACACAAAAATGGAGTACGTACACTTTATTTTCAGCCTTTCTATCCCACCTTTATATATAAATATATTCCACGTAGCAAAAACAATAAACACAAAATTAAATATATATATATCAAAAATTAGCAATTTACAGTCTAACTATAAATACAGTGACTGGGTTCACAGAACACGCTAAACTTTAGTAGGTTAAGAGGCAGAGTGGCTTAGTGTGTTGTCTGAATGCTATGTGGTGGTTTATAAGCCAACCTGGTGTGGCTTATAAACCACCTGCTAAGTCACGGTTTGCAGCAGGGTTAAGAAAACCCTAGTAGGTTTAACATGTTGTCTGAACCCAGATGACAGGCTAACCCAAAAAGGCATAGAGCCCCTTGGCAAGAGTGGCAAAAAAAGGGCTGCTGCTCTTGCCAAGGGGCTAGCAAAGGGTGCTTTCCACTCCCCCCAACTTTTTTTTTTTTAAATGTAAAATAAATAGCAATGGGCTACAAAGTTCCAATTCAGCATGGACACTTGTCTGAATGGACAGTGTCCATGCCAAATCGGAACTTTGTAGCCCACTGTCACCTATTTCTTTTACATTTTTTTAAAAAAGGTTGAGGGGGAGTGGAAAGCACACTTTGCGGCAGAATCTTCCGTTTTTTTGGGGGGGGAGCTCATGTCACCCTGGGCTGCCCTCACTTTCCCAAGTATGGATAGCCCAGAGGCAAAAGCCCCCCCAAACCCCAAGATCCTGCAAAAAAAAAAAAAAAGGTGTTTAGGGGGATACCCCCTCAATTCCTCATTCCACACAGAATCCCGGGTTTTTTTTGGGGGGGGGGTGCTGGGAAGCCCCAACTGTCCCCTTGGTTTTGCCATTTACCCCAAGTCGATAGCACCTCGTGGCAAAACCAGAGGGAATCCCCAGTGGTGGTAGGGGGATTAGTGCAAATGACATCGGGGGGGGGCACCTCAGTGCTCCTGCAGTGTACCCTGGGATACCTGCAGGAGGACCCATGAGGGAAGAGGGCAGGGGAGATGGCCGGGGAACCCTGCTGTGCCTAATCATTACTCGGGGGCCCAGGAAACTTTAAGCCCACAAAGGTTTCAGAATCTCTGTGGGTTTAAAGTGTTGTGTGAACCCAGCCAATGACCTGGTTTGGATGATTAAACAACCCATGGTTTGTTAACCATGGGTTGTTTGCAAATGGTCAGGAGTGAGCAAGCATGCTGGCTTCCACCTGCTCCCACATTGCTAAGAAACCCACAAACAAAACTCTCGGTTGTTTCTCCCTCAACAACCCAGAGTTCCAGATTCTGACATTTCTGGCTTGTTTAGCAAAGCAGGTGAGTGGTTGGGAGCCAGCACATTCACTTTCTCCCACACTGCCACAAACAACCTGTGGTTTATTAACCACGGGTTGTTCAATCGAGCAAGATGGGTCAATAATATTCAGAGTCAATATAAAAATAGAAGGTGTCAGAAATTAAGAAAGTATAACTAAAAAGCCATTGAAAGAGGAATATTTATTTAAAAATAAAACATTTTAACAAACCCAATTATTGTTGATTATTTATATCTATATCAATGTACCTATATTAATATATTTTAATATAATATAATTAATATAATTAAATAAAGGGTAACCATTTGGTTTTTCCCCCCTATCTTCGCTTAACTTTGGTACACTTCACCAGTTCTGCAGTTATCCAGTTTTAATGCAGCCGTTCTCTAACACAGAGACCTGGTTTGCATGTAACAAGAAGCCACCATGGCTGAATTTCCTTGTGGAGCTTCTCTTGGGTTGTGGCAGCCATTTTGAATATTCAAGCCATAGTGCGGGTGCATCGTAGCTTCAGGTAGGTTTTGTGGGTGGCTGATAAGCCACCCAGAGCCCATGGCCTGTTTTAAGGTTGCGGGTAGCTTGTTAACCATCCCAACAACCCAACCTCACTGGATTGCACTTAACAACAAGTTATGGCATGCCCCCCACCATGGCTTGAATATTCAAAATGGGGAGCACCACCACAGTGAGAAGCCCCACAGGGAAATTCAACATGGAAATTCAGCAACGGCATCTTATGTGCGAACCTGAGGGAATGTGGCCCTCAATAAGAAAAAGATTGCCCACCCCGCTTTAACAGAAGTTGCTGCTAGTGTATGCCATTTATTGCCAATTCAAATTTTTGCTGCCGTCGCTGTTTCCAGACAGGTTTTTTTTTTTTACATTACCATGTCCAGGTAACTTGGTAAAATATCTAACATAGGTTATTAAATATTTCCCCTACCTCATTCCTTTATTTTAGGCAATTCCACCACATATTCACAAAGTGAACCCTTGCTTTACTACAACTCCAGAGCTTATCCTGGCCATTTTTACAAATTCTTGTAGCCTATGCGGAGTAAGATACCAATAATATATTATTTAATAATTATTGTTTTCAAGATTAAAGCAGGGGTAACTTTTAATATGAATTTTATTTTACAAGAACCTCTAGAACCAAAAGGCTACTTACATTTGCTTGATATTGCTCCAGAATTACATGACCTGGGAATTCTGGCTCTGGTACAGCAGCAAATTTTCGAACAAGAACTAATAACATCTGCAGGCCTGAAAGACGAAGTTGGTTGCTGTGATCAGTGGCAGCCATAAATGCCATGCGGATCAAGTCAGCTAAATGCAGTACAAGGAAATCATCTGCAATAAAAAGGAAAATATGGTTTTGTCAATCCAAAAGCAAAAAACATATTCATTGATTTTTTAAAATATGGGTTACTAAAGCATTCATGCCTATTCTTTATCCCCTTTTCTTTTACTTTCTCAGAATTATACATTTTTACATACCGTACATCTCTGTCACCTTAGGCTACAAGTTGCTGCACTAGGAAATCACTAATAACAGCTGCAGATTGTCAACATTTTGTACAAAGCAAAAAACAAAAAACAAAAACACCTCCCAGCTTGTGTGTTGGATTGCAACATCTGGAAAAGTGTGCTTCTAGCATATTAACTTCCAGAGAGATGGCCATGCTAAGTCTGTAGCAGCAAAAACAATAGAGGGGTTTGAGGCACATTAAAGACTAACAAATTCATTATGGCATGACTGTTTCTAGACTACAGATCACTTTATCAGATGCATGTTATCTTCAGTTGGCAGGTACATATAAAGATAGTTAAGTAAAGAGATGGGAAAAAATCAGAACAGTGGGTT
Source organism: Shinisaurus crocodilurus (assembly GCA_021292165.1). Taxonomy (NCBI): domain Eukaryota; kingdom Metazoa; phylum Chordata; class Lepidosauria; order Squamata; family Shinisauridae; genus Shinisaurus; species Shinisaurus crocodilurus. The sequence goes on from CM037876.1 coordinate 265,016,922, forward strand.
CAAATGTTCATGAAACATAAAAAGCACAGTCTGTGACAATTCAATATGCACAAATATATGCAAAATAAGCACAGCGACCATTCACAACGACAGTGATTGTGTTATCACCAATCATCCCAAATTTGCTATGTTAACTAACTCCTGTAGTGGAACAGAAGGCCAGACTGTATTTTTTTTAACATATCATGATAATTTTGCCCCATTGTTTCATTTCCTGATCCCCTCTCTATACTCACGTATATATACCTACCAACTGAGGATAACTGTTCATGTATCTGCTGAAGTGGTTTCTAGTCCACACAAGTTTATTCCATAGTAAATCTGTCATATTTAAAAGTGCCACAACCTTCTTTGTTCTTCAACAGTATTGTTTATGCATATCAAACACACATAGTGAGCATGGTAACAATAAGAATGCATACAAACTTCCTCTCAATTAACCTGTTACAGTAATTGTGAAGAGACTTCATTGAATTCCATTAAGCTAATATTTGTCAAAATTAAATTTAGTTGCACTTTGAACTTCATGACATTTTCCAGTTTATGTCTGTGCCAATATTAGTACGTACCTCTTGAATCCCTTTGCTTCATTTCTTGTGCGAAAGCTATGTCAAAGTGAGAGTTGTCTGCCTTCTCACACTGGGTGATAATTTTACAAACACATTCTGCAGCAAAAACTCTAGTAGACCATCGAGGATGGGGGAAGGGGTGCAATTTTTCATCATTTTCCAAGGCTAATGCAAATTCATCATCCACTTGAGCACCCTCTTCTTCTTGGGTGGTGTCCACTGAAGCCACTGTTGTGAAATCTACATTAAGAGACAAAAAGGGAGGCAAATTGTATTGTATGGTTTTAACTGTTGTAAACCGCCCAGAGAGCTTCAGCTATTGGGCGGTATAAAAATGTATTAAATAAACAAACAAACAAACAAACAAACATGGTTAATGGATTAGGGTAGTGCTGGAGCCTTACCCTTCAAAAGGCAGAAATGGGGAGGAGGTGGTGATGGGGAAGGTAGTGAGGAGGGGTGAGCAAGGGAAATGGAGGACGAGGGGTGGGGAGTTGAGAGGCAAGGAGGATAGATGTAAAGTGTCAAATATATAGCAAAGTATGCACCAGCCAGGGAAGCCTCCCTAAGAAGAGAATTCTGTAAATCAGGAACCACTGCTGAGAAAGCCCACTCCCTAGGTGCCAACCACCTCACTTCTGATGGCAGGGTACACCTGGAGGAGGACCTCTGATGATGATCCCACCACACAGACCAGTTGATGTAGAGGCAGGTGTTCCTTCAAGTACCTTGGTCCCAAGCTGTGCAGGGCTTCTTCCTTTCTCCTCTCCCTGGTCTCCCAACAGACTTTTGTGAGTCACACTTGTTACTTATTATTCGCAAAATAGGTTAAGAGACTACCTGTTATCATGGTCAGATGATTCTCCTTCCTGATGAAAAGATGTGAACTGTAAGTCTAAGTTTCTAGGCAGAAGATATTAGCACATACCAGCAGAGGCTGCTAGAACATCCTTGCAGAGCTTCAACCAGAAGGAGAGTTTTTCAACAGCCATTGATATAAGCATATGGCTCAGAGTCTCTCTGATATCTTGGCATAGTTTTGTATCCAGCTCTTTGTCCAGCAAGCTCAACAATGCCCCTTCAAGGCCTACTTCTCTGATGTTAATGCCTGTAAAAAAAAAGTGTGATCTGAATCCTTTTACTCAGAAATGACTATAAACTATTGCATTTGAAAATTTACAAAAGCAAGTATTGGGACAAAAAAATGAAATAATTTTAAAGAGCCATTGCTCATCTCATCTCTCCAGTATCATTAATACCCATGGCAGAACTAAACAAACAAGAAATCTATTACTTCCATACCTGTGACACCAATCTCCCCCCGCCCCCCGGATTCCATATACAAAGAAATGAGTGGAGAAAAGAGCCTCTGAGGGTTCCTACACACACACTCACACGCCTGCACACACACACACAGACACACACACACCTCATGTGTGAACCGGCTGGAGGCTGGGGGTGTGGGGTGTGCATAGTTCCTCTGGATGGCGTCCCAAGGTCTACCAGGCTTTTGAGATGCAAAATGCAAATGTCATGAGTCATGAATCATCCCTCCCCTTGCCTGGCCAGGTGAAGTGCATCCTGATTGGCTAGAGGCAGTGGAGCTACAGAAAGGAGGAGGGGAGGGGGAAAAGATATATTGCCAAGGTGTGGTTTTTGTCTTTTGTCAGTCGCGTGGTTGCTGTGGATCAATGGCAGCAAGCTACGCCGAGGTCTGAGCCTTCAGGCTGGCCTCAGGATCTGGCCCCAGGTAGCTCCTAGTGAAATTAGCTGAATGAGGGCTTTGGCAAAGGCAAGCCCAAGAGGAGGGTTACTCATCTCGGACCTTAGGGTAGGTGTGGTAGTCTCCTCGGGTGGCAGGGCTGTGCTGAAACCAACCCTGAAGGGAACCGGCCCCCAGGTAACTAGCGTGTGCCTGGGAGATATAAGGAATCAGCTTTTATTGTTTTGTAGCTCTATTGTTTGTACCAAAGTGTCTCTCTATTTTTTGTGTCCTTCCCTCATTTCCCACCTTCTGTTGTAATATGCTACCTGAATAAACCGTCTTGGTTTTTACCCCACATGGTGTTTGTGATTGCTCTGTTGGTTCAGCAGCTAAATCCAGGTTACAGTCAAAGGCAAGTCCCTGAACAGAGATTCAAGTAGGATTGCATAGCTGAGGCTGGCAGTCTGGCACCTTGAGATCTCTGGGGGTCTTGGGCCTTTGGGGTAGGAAAGGGCGGGTTGTGGCGGGTCAGCCAGCCCCCCCTTCCTTCACAAAATGCTTGGGGGGAAAAACAAATGTGGCTGTGTGTCACTTTAAAAACTCTTATTTCTTTTTTTCTTTTAGAGCCACTGTAATAATTCTATACTAATGTTCTCTGGGCCTCTGGAACAACAGCTGGTTGTCTATCTCCTTCATATTACGAATACTGTAAATCACCAGTTTCTTTCAGTGTCTAGCTGTCAGATTTATATAAGGAAGAAAATGAAAGGAAGATCACCACCACTGCCATTATGCATATTTCAGAAAGCAGCCACATTGGGATTATGGTGATCTCTGTCAATCCAAACAGCAGACCACAAATTAGCAGGATTAGTATGGGTGTCATATTCCAAAAGAGTGGCTGTTGCGTAAGAGTTCTGCACTCCTCCCTCCACATTTGCAGTACATCTCTTTTTCCCACAACCACTCCATCCTTTGGTTTATTTCTGTAGCACCAGCCATGCACAAAGCTGTGGTTTCAAGAAGACAACAGAACTGCATCCCTGGTTACAATCTGAAGTCAGAAAAATGCTCCTGCAAGTCACTCCTTTTGAGACACTCCTTGTCTCAAAATATGGCATACCAATGATTAATACATGCATCCAGATCACAGGAAAACAAGCACGCTGAAAGATTCCAGAAACAGTTTGTGAACACAAATGTCTTTTTGAGCAAGATGTGCATATTAGAGACAAAATAGGCAAATCAGTGATCACACAAGAAGTATCTGATTCTGAACTGTACTTCTTCAGACTAGAGGGAAGGGTTGAATGTTTGAGTGCTTTTTTATATATATTAAAAAAATAGCCTTGCATACTCAAGACTAGCATGTAAATGAGAATACTGGCCCATAACAGTGTGTTCAGTGGTGCTAGGGTACGCAGGAGGAAGGAATAACTGGCATGCTTCTCCCTGACACACTGCCTTTATGAGGGAGTTTTTTTATGTGGGACACCAAATGTTCAGTCCTACAGTTTGAAATATTACAGTCCTGGAACTGTTCTACTACACGATGAGTTGTTTTGTCTAGACTAGGCCTTAAACTTTCCTACATATCATTTTGAGATATATAAATGTCATCTGAGCCAGTCTCTGGAAGTCAGTGTGCAATACACAAATATCAGCAGGATTCTGACTGGCAAAGTAAAACTTGAACAAAAACTAAATTTTATTTATTTAAGAGGGGGAAACATGATTAGTTTTCCAAATCAGCAAACCTTTGCATTTTTAAAGGCTTAATATTACCTGGAGTAAAATCTTCTCTGTTGTCTTTAGCAAGGGCCAGAGCATGTTCAGATACTTCAGCTGCTTCTCTCTGCACAAGCTGATGCAAACAAGCTAGTACTGCTCGCCTCAACAACAGATACGAACTAGAGAGATTCACCTGAAATATATAGACAAAGGACACATGCTGTGTTGCACTTTTATAGATGGTATCTGAAGCTCTCCAAGTAATAACATTTCTGAGACAAAATTAGAATTCAGGTATTAGAAAAGAAAAAGCCAGGAAGAAAAATATTTAAAATAAAAATATGAAGTGTAATATTTCACAAGAACAAAATGCTCAGAGACAGAGATTATTTAAGATCTGAGCCAACCTCAGATCTTTAAGACCAGCCAAACACTATTTTGACTGTGTTTGGCTGGTCTTAACAGTTTAATTTATTGTTCATTCTTAAATTTCTCTATTGTAATCTACCTCGAGCACACATGGGATACAAGTGGGATACAAATATTTTAAATAAGTGAACAGAAAGATTTCAATTATTTTAATTGTAAATATGTTAAATCCTTGTAAAACAAAAGACTTTGGGTTGGATCCCAAGTTGATCCTCTGTGAATGGAAGGGCTCCTTTCATTGGCCAAGGAAACTGAGATCAGTGAAGGCTCCCATTGGCCAAGGAAACTGGGATTCAGAAGAGGCTCCCATTGGCCAAGGAAACTGGGATCCAGAAGTCTCCCCCATTGGCTGGGGAAACTGGGATCCAGCGGAGGCTCCCTACTGTGGAAGGGGACAGGATGACCATTTCTGGCTATTCTGCCACCACCCTGCAGTCCCTACTACCTTCGCACACCCTGTTCTGGAGGGCTCCACAACCCCCCTGAGCAGATTGGGTGGGGGGCATAGGTGGCTACAGGGAGGAGTGGGGAAATCAATGAAAATCACTTTTCCCCTTCAGCTCATGGATCATCGAGTTCAAGGAGTTCCACTTCATGAAACTCTGGATCCAATCCTATTTATTTGGTTGTAGCCAATTACGTATTGAAGTGCAATTAAAAAAAAAAAACTTTCTCCATTCACATCACAAGCATAGAAGAATCATGAATAAAACATGAAGACTATCAGAATATAGATATGGGTAGGAAAAAACTCAGCATAAGAAGTTGCCTTGCACAGTCAGGACAGTGTATTGTCTACACTGACTAGCAGCAGCGTTTCAGGATTTCACACAGGGGTCTTTCCTAGCCCTACCTGGAGATGCTGAGACTAAACCAAAGATCTATGAATGAAAGTACAATAAGGGACAACTAGAAATTGCTGTGAATGGTGAAGATGGAGGCTTCTATGATATAATACTCAGCACACCATGCTAATAATATTCAGCACACTGTACTAATACTTCATGTGAAATAACTTGAAAGGCTCTTTACCAAAGGATATAGTGCGTGACAAACACCTACTACAGCAAAAGTCTGCTGCCCTCCTTCATTAGTCTGCAAAATGTTGCTGTTTCAACACTACTTCAAGAATTTCGTCATCTTAATTTAGAAACTCAAACCAACATAAATAATCTGTATATTTAAAATGCACTAATAATATGGATTCTTTTTTCTAATATTAAGACTACCTCTAGAATGAATCCACAGGAACACTTAACCTGTCATATTGTGTCTAGGCCAGCATTTAGCCGAACTACCAATAAGCAAGCTTAAATTCAGGTCCTAAAAATGATAATGGAAGAAACAGATAAATGAGCATGGAACTATACAGAGATTTAACCAGTTTATCATTTGTTTTCTTTCTTGTACCCACCAAGTGTTACACATTAGAAACTTGAAAAAAGGGACAGAGCTGGATGCCTGCTGCAAAGAAGCCTTGTTGGGAGGTAATGTACCTCATTTATCAATGAGAAAACATTACCATGGAACAGTGACAAAAGGAAGTAAAGCGGACATAAAAAAGAAGTGCTATGGAATCACAGTTAATCAACCAAGTCTGCATTTATTATTTTCATATGTTGTTGCATGCACTTATTAAATCACTTAATGCATACAAAAATATGCCCAGTACATCTTTAAGAAAGCAAAATATATTAAAATGCTTGAAATTAAAAATGCAAGTACACAAATGAATTCTTGATGCAACATTTATTGAAGCTGACCTCACACAGCCTTAAGATTTAGGCATGCTGTAAAAAAAAAAAAAAGCCAGTTCCATTTGTTTTCACGAAAATGCCAGAATACACAAGTTTAACTGCAAGACAAAGCAAAATGAATATTTCTGTTCTCTTTCATTCTCTCATATTTTAAAAAACAAGGAAAATGGCAAAAATGAACACAGAAAATGCAAGCAAAACATACAAATCACACACACCCCTAAAAGGTGGACTTCTTTTTGCACTTAAAATGTTTTAAGTTAAACGAATGCAAACATAAAATATCCACAACCAAGTCTGAGTGCCAGCTATAAGGATGTTAAGAGAGAATTTGGTTAGGCTGAAATAAAACATCACTCAACATGCTAAAATTATTTTACTTAACATTAATGGTTAAATACAGAAAAGAGGAGAAAGAAAAATAAAACATACTGAAAATTGTTGAAATTTTAACAACGCACAGAGACCTACCAACACAGAATTTTCCAACAAGATCTCCTGCACAAAAACAAATGATAATCCAGTCATGACAAAACCCAGGTATCAGAACCCATAGTGATCCTGAGTCCAACAATAATAAATTCAATGCCACAAGAAGAGCACTTGCTTATTACAATTTCATTACTTAATACTCCAGGTCCTTAAAATTAAAAAGCTAACTGCCTATATTAGTAGCTGTTCAAAGCCATTAATGAATCAGTAATGTGAAATTGCATTAGACACTAATTATATTTTAAATTCATACCAAAGTACTTGGTTGCATTAAACAAAAGAAAAGCAGACCATCATACCTATAATAAGATGACAATTCATATAAGCCCAGATACAGAGAGGCCTGTATGGCATATGGGCAGTGGCCAGTTTTGGATTTTGGCCATAATAATTAGGAATATTACATCTGTAAAGTCAAATGACACCTCCACAGTATTTACCACTGGCAGTGGCACCTACATTTTTCACAAGCCAATATTTACTGCCACAGCTAGAGCAGACAGCCTAATCATCCCAGAGCCTGATACAAAACTATGCAAGCCAGATCTCCAAAGGCTCATTTCAAAAAAGTTTGTTGAAGGAATTTCTCTCTGTGTCAGAATTATTAGAGTCCACATATTTCTATGGGTCAGACATGCCAAACCACATTTTGACATTCACTCCTTGCAAAAAAGCAACTTCAAAGGGAGACTCCTGCATGAAACTGTTGAAATATAATTTATCACTAAATTTCTTAGTAGTAATTTATGTCTTCATCAGAACTTTGGGTTTCTGTGATATTTAAGGAAAAGCTAGAAAGTTTGTATTACTGCCAGTTTCTGCTGTTATAATTAGTCACTGTTCTTATGTATATATTTGAGCTTTCCACAGAAATGTCACAGACCTATTGTGTTTCATGGCCATTTGGCCCTGTTTTCAATTTCTCTCTGTATCCATGGGCAGTTCAAAAATTCCTTCCCCCAATTTGCAATCTCTTCTGCAGGGTTGAATTGTGTGTTTTGTGAGGCGGCAGAGGGAAAGCCTTCTACAAATTGTATGCATAGCACTGCAAAGTGGCTACTTCCTATTTCCCTCTCTTCTTTGTCTGTGTGTGTCTGGAGGGGGAAGCAATGTCCTAGCTAGCTACCTAGCCAGCCAGGCAAGCAACAGCCAACTGGCCAACCAAGTGGGCAACAGCAGTACACACACACATACACACGTTGCTTTCCAGTTCAATGAACCAGGTTGATCAATCAAATTGGCAGGGGTGGGGGTGGGGGGGGAGGAGGCAAAATTTTGCTGGGAGGGAGGGAGGGAAAGCTCATTATGATGTAGCATGACAAAGCGGCTCCTTATTTCCCCTCCCTCTTTCTTTGTCTGGTTAGAGAAGTGGGCACCCTTACAGCAAGGCATCTGGTTATATATAGAGTGGGGATGCTCTACCTTCAGTGGTCTTAGAGCAAGCTGGCAGGTAGCCAGCCAGCCAGCAGCCACTGCTGTTGCCCACTTGGTTGGGCAGCTGGCTGTTGCTTGCCTGCCTGGCTAGGTAACTAGCTACGACATATAGAGCAGAATCCAGTGGTGACCACCCATGAGGGGCCAGCCCCGCTGGGAGCTCCGCCAACTTGTCCCATTTCAGAAACTAGCATTTCCATTCATTTTGGGGCCTACCCCTGGAAGTGCTACATCTTTGTTGTACAAGTGGTGGGTGCTGCTTGTGTAATGGAACCAGCAGCGGTGGGCCCTGCTTACGGATTGGTAGCACTGGATACCACCCATATATATATCACTTCATGTAGCTGACAAAGTGGGCTTTAATACATGAACGATTATGCCACAATAAATTTGTTAACCATACCACTCATTAAAAATTCACATTACTTAAAGCTACTGATTTTCCTACTTCAAAATAGTCTATTAAATTTGGTTCAAAAGCTGTTTTTCTTTAAGGTAGAGTTGCTTTAACAATTCTTAAAACACTTGTTCTGGTTGCAAAACAAAACAGAGAAAAGCATTGATATATACGCACATATACTTACACATAGGCACCTTACAAGGCTAGACAAGTTTACATGACGTGGAGCAAACATATGAAGCTGCTGAAGGCAAGAGATGGCTTGAGCTTGAACAAGGCAGTCAGGATTATCTTGCATCACTGCACAGCCGAGGAGACAAGAAGCCCTTACAGCTGAGACTGTAGTGCTGCTGCCTACACATAGGACAAAAAGGAGGGAGAAATATTTCCCTCTATAATTTTATTTATTAATCTGACAGCATCTAACATAATCAAAAACCAAACTGCAATAAAGAAGATGTTTATCAAATTATTTTTACCATTGGCATTCACTGAGGGTCATGCTTTAGCAAAAAATAATTTATTTCAATAATAATTTGAATGGTGAAACCCAGAGCACCATTTCTATTATGTGGCAAGGCTTTTCATGATCAGTGGAAGAGCTCCTGTGTCTGCTTGCAAATGCGTCAGTTTATATTCCCACTCCAATGGCTGGCAATTGACTGTTTCCCCCCACTGCTTAGGATGTACTTTTGCACACTCGTGCATGGACGGAGAACAGTGTGGACTCCAAAGAGAAAAAGGCAGGCCCATCTTTGAAGTTATCCTCCTTACATTCAAGGCATAGGTAGCCTATCTATGCAATCAGGAAAAGGAACATCTCTATCCACCCGGCATGTAAATTTGCCAAGATCTGAAGACCACTAGCGGTTTGACTGTCAGGGAACAGAGAGAACTGGTTTATTTGAAAAAGTCAGAAAAAGGAGTGTGCAGGTCACTATTTCTCCATAAAATTAACTTTGAAGGCTACAAACTATGCAAAGGTGATTGTGCAAGACTTTGGGTAAGAGTTCCCCATAATATGCAAAAATCAGAATGTTTTTAGTTAATTCTTACAGTATTGCATACACACTTTTCTAGCAAAAGTTATCCTCCAACTTTATGACTATTGGGTCATGTCCATCATGTCCCAAATGTATGCATACCTTGCAACTCAGGACCCAAAGTGGTGATAAGTGCATTTAAACAGCGACCAAGACTTTGATGGACTTCAGCATAAGCAGGAGGCACAGTCAACAACAACATGAGAACAAGAGAGAGGGTAGGTTCCACATGCACGTGATATAGAGGACCAGCGGAATCTATGATCAGTGACAGAGAATGCAGTGCCCAGGTCTGTAAAATACCAAAAATGTAGTGCTGTGTCACACATACACACGCATAGATGAACATGAAATAATTAGCAAATATTGATTAAAAATAAAATAGCTGCATAAAATGAGTGTGCTTTAGGGAGATGGTGAGGAATCATATACCAATAATTCAGAATAAAATGACTGGAAACTATATAACTTTAAGATGAATGCTCTGAAGAAACAGAATTGTTTTTCTTGGAAGAGCTGAGGAAGGGAGAAGGCAATAGCTGCTGCTTTTGGCACACACATGTGTGCACAGACACACATGGACACACAAATAGTATAAATGTGGGGTCTTGCTCCGGAGCCAGCTCTGACAGCGAAGATGAGCTGGTGCAGGGAGAAGGATCCTCAGCTGTGGCTGATTCCAGCATAGGCCAGGCGACCTTGGACAGGCCTCCTTCCCCTCAGCAACAGGAGCAGGGAGGGCCGCTTGCTGATTCCCAGCTGCAGCCGCTGGCCTTGGCCTGTCAGGAGGACTCGGGGGAGGAGGGCCCTTCAGGGATGCCACCCTCCCAAAGACGCCGGGAGAAATGCCTGGCTGCTAGGCACGTGAACCGAAGGAGGCGTAGCAAGCGCCTCCTGGCTAGATACCCGTGCCAAGATCCGGGATCGGGATCTGACTGACAGTGAGGCTGGGTCAGGGTTTATATTCTGGCCTGGTCCTACGCTCCGTGTAGAAAGCAACGACTGTTTTCGGGCAAAGCTTCTGCACTCCTTGAATCCCTCTATCTGATCTCCTGGCAGCTACGACTTTGGACTGTAACTCTGGACACCTTACTCTCCTTCCCTATGAACCTTGGACTGTCTTGACTTCGGCACGCCTTCTGTACTGGTGTTTGGCTTTTGGACTTACTGATATGGATTTTGGCAATAAAGACCTACTTGTATTTATGTTGTTTGGAGTGAACTATTAGGAGAGGACAATAAACCAGGGCTCTCCAAACTTGGGTCCCCAGATGTTGCTGGCCTACAGCTCCCAGCATACCCAGCCAGCATGACTAATGGCAAGGGATTCTGGGAGCTGTAGTCCAGCAGCATCTGGGGACCCAAGGTTGGAGAGCCCTGATATAAACTAATCTAATCTATCTTGCCTCCATCAATGGCAAGAGCAACTCACCTACCCAGGTCGGAAGGGATGGAGGTAACCCAGGATGGAGGGGGATTGAGTGTTTGGGAATCCATCCAGCTTAGCTTCATTTCCTTCAGCATGACTGCTGTTCATACCTGCCTAAGAACTGGCAGGTGCGTGTGGGAGGGGGCAGGGCAGGTAAGGTCCAGTACAGTGGCAATGGATCCAAGCCAGCACTCCCTTTGCTCACTGTAAGCCCAAAGAATAAACACTGTCCTGCCTGGGTTTGAAAATTCCAGCACAAGTTGCTCCCGCTCTCTTCCTATTTGGGAAGAGGAGAGAAGAGGGTGCAATAACCAGCAGATCTGCAAGGAGGCAAGGATAGCACACAGGAGACTTTGAATAGCCACACTGCATGTTGTAATGCAGCTCCTTTCTCCCAGATGCATGCACTGTGCACGATTAGGCTTCACTTCCTCAAACTCAATACAATATATAAGAACAACAATATGTTAAAAGCTCAGGGATTATTTTTGAAGTGTTTTGCAATCTACTTTTAAATCAGGAGTCATATTTGTGTCAATTGTCATTTTGTAAAGTAAATGCACATTCAAATGTGATAGAATAGAACATTTTAATGTACATTTTTAGGCTCCTTTTCACCCAAAGGCCACTTACAGAAAAAGAAAAGATAAAATCCAATATATACCTGTACTTCAGGTGAAGTGCTGTCCTGAGATAATGTATAAAGTATTCCAACACATGCATTTAGGTGCTGAGTAGAGCCAATTCCACCTAGATATCTATAGAGAGATCCCAGAGCCAAAGAATGACCTGTTCTTGATATCACATCTCTAGCAGATCTTAGCCTAAAAATTGTAAGAAAAAATATTTGAAACTCAATCAGAATGATTATTGCAGTGAAATAATCTGAAGATAACCAAAAATAACCAAATTGGTGCCCTGAACCCTTTGGCCTTAGAGAAAAAGAAAAAAAGGGGGGGGGGAGAGAAGAGACACTACATTTCTAGCACTATCCCCAATAAGGAATGGCTATGGTAACAATACAACTATTGTCTTTGCAGTTATCACAATGAGCTTTGGTAACTAGAGTTCTTATGCCTGTTAGATCTCTTCTGTCTTTGTTTATGCAGCTAGAATATTTGAATCGATTTCATGTTCCTAGTCCAGAACTCTGCACATACTCCAATACACAAATGAGTTTCTACACACATGGCCACTAAACAGGTAATAAAGAAAACTAGACCAAGAACATGTCATTAGCTGAACTTTAATTGCTTTGCATTGAAGGGCTGAAATGCAGATGTGTAAAATTGTGCTGGGCTTTAGCATACACAAAGCATTCAATCCTATGCATGTTTACTCAGAATTAAATCCCACTGTGTTCAGTGAGGCTTACTTCCTATTAAATGTGTTAAGCATTGTTGCAGCCATAATCTTTCCCCCAGGAAGAACAGAGTAGACTGGCAGACAGATTAGACTGCTTTGTTTGACATACTCTCACTGGCTGACTGATCTGCTCCCTAATATTTTTACAGTGAAAGTGAGGGGGAAATACATATGTAAGAAATACATTATGTATTACTTGAACGTTATGCTGAAATATACGTAGCTCTAACTTGCATAATTATAAAGTATGGGGTGTACTGAAGTATTGACATTTTTTAACTTCAGTAAATTTGAAATATATTTAAATTCATCAAAATAAAATGTTGAGGTCCAGTTACAAGCTAGGAATAACTTTAATTTTACCTAGTTCACATCCAAGGATGCTTGCAATCCTTCTCCCCTGCCCCCACCATTCATCTTACTATAACAACAAGAACAAATGATATAGTACACCCTGATTCAAAATTATCTAGGATGATTAAAGACCTGGGCTGGATTCCTGGACCTACCTACTATTGAAAGCAATGGGACTTACATCTGAGAAGACAATGAAGGGCAGTATCCAACAGTGTCATTCCGCAAATTCAAATAGTACTAGTGGAGCTTGGCTGAATCTTTCAGTTTTGCAAACAGTTGCCCATTATGCTTGCACAACTGGTTGTGCAAGCTGTTGCACAATGGGTTGCACAAAGGTTATGCTCAAGTGGTTGCAGAACAGGTTGCACAAGTATAACACACAACCATTTGTGCAACTGCGCTTGTGCAAATGTAACTTCTGCTGAAGTCTCCTGTTATGGATAGTTTGGAACCTAGTTTCCTGTAGTGCAACATCATTTGCGCTAACGGAATGACACAGTTGCATAACGCCCATAGAGAGTTAATACATATTGTAATACCTCTCATTAACATTGAAAAATTTGAGAATGAAAACTACAAAATTTAGCCTTGGAAATAAAGCATGTCTGGAAATGAAAGGCAACCTGCATCAGGTTTCCATAAGCTGGAGCCCTCCAGATGTTTCAGACTTCACCTCCCATCAGCTGCAGCCAGCATGGCTAATGGTCAGGAATGCTGTGAGTGTAGTCCAAAACATCTGAAATATACCAGGTTGGGGAAGGCTGACCCACATAGTACTGCCCTAGGTATCAGGTACAGAGGTGGTTCTTCTGACAACCCTGAAGCAAAACTTAGGATACATGTTCCATTGTTCCTAGGAAATACAGTGCATCCTTCAGACTTGCCCATAAAATTAGGAACTTCTTAAACAATTGCTGCTTGCTACATACAGAAAGAGACTTGGGATATCAGATTCCTGCCTGAGTAAGCACGAACTTCCGAGAAGAAAAAACAACCATTATCTAAATAGAAACAATGTAACATCATAAAACCATATTATGAGAAGTGACTTACTTGTCAAAGCTAATTTGTGCCAATCCAGCAGTGAAGGTACTGTCAGCAACTACCTGTGCAAGTCTGGCTAGAGATTCTGCAGCGGAACACCTTAAAAGTGGGTTACTACTTTCCAAGGCACTCATCAGTAAGGTCAGGGCAGAGCTTCGGATTTCTTCAGAACCTAAATTTCCCTTGCAGCTAGCCAAGTGCTAGAACCAAAATAATAATAATAACAACAACTACAACTACAGCCAACATTATTTTAGTTATTGAACTGCATGTAGGTATCATACTAAATGGAAATCAATATACTGCTTATATTTTACAGGGTTAACATGACTGTTACCTATAATTATTTAACCATTCTTTACTAATAAGCTGGATCCTTTATAATAGATAGCAAGATATAACCCATCTCTATCTGCTTTAACATCTTATGACTGGAGGGAAAAACAGTTTCTCCAAACATCAACAGGCAGGTGAAATCAGAGGCAGGTTGCCCATATAGCATAATTTCTCCCTTGACTCTAGATGCAAGAGAAGGATTATGTTGCCAAGACTGGATACCCGCAGTTATACAAGCATTGCTTCCCCTTAGACTTTCTAAATAATAGTAGAAAGTGGGGTCCTGCATTGCCCTGGATTCTCTCCATGTCAATGCAGCACATTTTTAAGGACAGGAGAGACAGTACCCATGAAATCGCCTTCTCATCAGTTGCCATACCTTTCCCACACTGCCATTCCACCCACTGCCCATTACCAGATCTATTATGGCTCCTCCCCCTTCTTGATAGATAGAAAGAAAGAAAGAGAAAGTCATCTTTAGGAAGTAAGGGTAAGCAACAAAAACACAAATTTGAAGTTGCATTTATCTAATTCCTATTCAAACTATAATTCCTTCCTGGTAGATAGATAATTATAATGAGAATGAAATTCAATACTAACAAAATCTTTGATTAATTTTCAAGGGGACAGCCCTTGGAAGGAGTACTTAATTTTCCAAATTCACAGAAACTGCACTACAGAAACACATCTAAATGTTGGAGATGAATATCATCACTTTTGGGCCAAAGAACTAGTTTTCATAATAGAGGGAAGGGGAAACTTACCTTCAAAACATTAGAAAATGCTGATATAACATTTTGTTGCACTATCTGCTGCCTTGAGCCTTTGGTCTGTTTTATTGATGTCAATAATTGTTCTAATACTTGCAGCCTTAAACACACAAAAAGGGGAGAGGAAATCAGATAAAACCATTCTCTCTCTTATTCTGTTAAGGTCATAAGAGGTCAGTTTGATGAACAGGAAACTGTGCTTTTGGTGTGGCAGGTCCCCTAGTTTGGAACTTACTCTTTCCAAATGTTTGACTATGCACCTTTCTTTCTCCAGTTGGAAAAGCATTTGTAAAACCTTTTGTTCTTCTAATTCTCTGCCATTCATCCCCCATTATACCTTTTTTTCTCTCCCTTTTTGTATTTTCAAGTTCTGTATTTTGCTTTATGGAGCAAAGGTTGAAAATGTGCGTTTCTATGATAATGTTTTATGCAACTCTGCTTTCCTTTATATATTATGCATTGACAGGCATAATATCATGTGTTCCTTACAGGTACAATTATTGCCACCCAACAATAAAGCATCTGTAAAAACAACAATCATAAGGTACATACCATCCTAAAGGGTAAATAATCTTCCTGCAGCATTCTATAGCATTTCATATGCTAATTAAAACAGACATAACCTTTAATATGCTTTAGCTCATGTGCCAGAAGTTTGACAGAGAACACTCAGATAAAATGCTGGCTCTTGGTAGTTAATTTTTCCACATACCGGTAATCTTAACTAACTTGAAGCTGAAAGCTTATTCTCTATCATTAATTTTTTACCTTTGGGACTCTGTAACATGGGAAAATATTACTCCAAAGAGGCGGGTTGCTGCACTGATAATGGATAATGGTGGAGGTAAGGGCTTAGGCACTGAATCACCTTCTGCAGCTCTCTCATAAACTGAATGTGGATCATACTCCAGGCTTCCACCAGCTATACTGTTAACTAAGAGCAGCTGCAACGATAGGAGAAATGCAATGGTTATCACAGGACATCGGCCTTTCTTCTCTGAATGTATAAGTAACTGCTAAACTATAAGTAAATACCTGCTCTTCAATAAATCTGTGCTGTGTCTCCTGTAGTAGGGGACCAAGTAAGGCAAGATCATTCTGGTGAGAGAGAGATGGAAGGTAAGCAGCAGAGGCTGCCATCTGGTTATCAGGTTGAGTCAAATCAAGTACTAGTTCTTTGAGAACAGCAGAGAAGCTTCCTGTAAATTATGGAGGTAGAAGAAAACCACTTTTATACATAGCGAGTATTCAAATACAGCAAGGTGTTTAAAGATAAGAAATGGCTTCTGGGATTTCTGATAAATGTGCTTGTTGGCAGGTTTTAAAACTAAACAATTTAAACGAATGAGCAATGCAAAACATCATAATATTGGGGAAATACTCACATTAAAGATTTTGATTTACCAAAGATGTGATGAACAATTTTAAAAAGGCCCACAATTTATAGTATCACAGTCAATGAGGATAAGGGGCAGCATAGGCACAAGAATCAATGCAAGTCCCCCCCCCCCCCAATGTCATACCTACCACTATCACAAGCTAATACAGTAAACAGAGAATTGAACTTCATTGAAGTACAATTTAATGAAGGGGACTTCTTTTGCTCTTCTTTACTGCTTTGCTAGGCTCAGCTATTAAACACAAAAGTAACTTTCAAAGTAAATATCTATGTATCCTTAATTCCATACTGCAATTTTGCTAGATTCAAGTTGAACTAACTGTTTCAGGATAATTGTCAGGGAGAAGCAGTTTGTTACAACTAGAATGCTTTGTATCTTTACGGCTGTAATCTTGAGAAGCATCTTGCTCAGGAGCATGAGAGGTAGAAAGGCATACAACAGAACTCATGGCTATTTTGGGGACATCCACCACCAAAGCTAGTGGCTCCTCTGTGCCTGCTGAAGAATCTCTCTGTCTTCTGCTATGACCAGAAGCAAAAAGGTCCATCACTGGCTTCTCAAAAAGTCTGAGCAATGATCTATTTGAGAGATTATTCGTCAAATTCATCCTCTGCCTACTGCACCAGCCAGTCTCCCATCTGTCAACTCCCTTGATATGAATCATGGCTATGGACAGCAGATGTGACTCTGCCTAGGTAATCAGAAGATGTGCTGTCCTCTTGCAACCCACCAGAACTGCAGAGTGCTCCTCCCTGGTTCCTTATATAAGAGGTTCAATCCTCAAATCTACAAATGCTTGGAGGCCAGTGTTAGATGTGCACCAGCAACTCTACAAAGTTAATATTAGTTCTGACTCCTCTAATGACCACCTGCCCTGCACTATCTGCAACTGAAAAGTAGTTCTAAATGGCACAGATGGGCATCAGTTGTCAGTACAAGGCTTTCTGATTATGCCATCAGATGCCTTTTCAGGTTGCCCAACTCATATATGCCTTCACATGAGCTAGAATTTGAAGAAAGACATGGTTCACTGTGATCAAGTCCTGATACAGAAGCAAAAAAAATAAAAATTAAAAATGCTCAAGCTGTCATATACAGAATTGGGTCCACAGGATAGTGCCAACGTAGGGCACAATTAAACCCAATAAACTACAGTATTTTTCCATGTATAAGACTATACTATTTCCTAAAATCGCTAGACTAAAAATTGAGGGTCATCTTATACATGGAAGTAAGCCAAGGAGAGAACCGTGCGGTTGCAAAACTGCCCAGTAGGGGGCGTCTTATACATGGGGGCGTCTTATAGACGGAAAAATACGGTAGATAAGATACTTGATGCTTGCAAACACTTCCTCTTTTGGAGGAAATATTCAAGCATATTTTGGAGGAAATATGCTTGAAGCAGTAGCATAGAAGTCTGCAGCAGCAGAAAAGTTGAGGCACAAAGGTGACTGGAGTAAGGGGTGGTCTAAAGCAGTGGTTCTCAACCTTTTTTGCCCCATGCACCCCTTTCCAAGATTGTCTGACTTAATCTGTGCCATACAATAAGGTGTGATGACCTGTAGATTATGTACAATTGGTAGAATTGTAATTTGTAGAAAGATCAGTATTTGTATGTGACACCAGCACAGGTATTTGCAAGATGCTGTAGCAAATCTTAAAATCGGACCATTAATTAGCTATGTAAGACAGAAGGGCTTTTACTGAAGCCTCCAAGCTGGAATGAAATCTATATGTCAGCTATGTTATTAATACAAAACTGCTCAGTATCTTTTAAATTTTATGTTCCAGTTGAAACACCCTGGGTCAGTTCAGACACCATACTAAGCCAGGGGTGGATAATACATGGCCTGCAGGGCAGGCTGTGTGCTGTGGCTGTTCCTGCATCCTGGGGTCCTTGCCACCGCTGCCATTGCCACCACTGCCAAAATCCCAGCAGAATCAGGCTCCCGGCAGCCTGCTAAACAACTATTTGGCAGGTTGTCAGGAGCGTGATTCTGATTTGAAACTGGGTGCATGCTCTCCGCACATCTTGTTGCCAAGCAGAATTGAGGTTTCTGCAGAGAAAATGGACATGCAGGGATGGCTTCCTTCGCATGCGGTTTCTCTGCAGAATGGGGCTCCTGACAGTCTGCCAAACAGCTGGGAATCCCAGAATCATGGGGAATTTGGTGGCGGCCGCTTCTGCCAGTGATGGGGGAGGGGTGTGGTCCCCAAAGAATTCCAGGGGGGCTGATGTAGTCTCCCAATCCTGGAAGTTGCCCACCCCTACACTAAACCATGACTAAAGAAGAACTACAGTTTGATGTCTAAGTGACAACCCATTGTTACAGCAGACCTCCGGCACTCACAGACCACTGCATTGACAGACAGGAGTGCTGAGTACATCGGAAATGAAAGAGACGAGCAGCTCTAAAACCATAGCTCACCTGTGTATTTGGAACATCAAACTAGATATATTTGGAAGATCAAATTAGTATAAATCATGGTTTGGTGCCATGTCTGAATTAAGCCACAAAGGCCACCAGACCAGGCAAGCAACATCTCCCTTCCCTTGGTACTCTGCCTTTATAAAGGCTTAAATTTCACTCAGATAAATGAAACACACTTTCTGTGCACAGCAACCTCGCCCATCCTTGTTGAACCATTATATACAGGGTTCACCTGATCCTCTGCTCTCTTTAGGGGCAGCGCTCTCAAATAATATTCTGGCTTGGACAATATGCCATGTTTTTGACAGTTTCATTAATAAGAATTCATAATATTTTGTATTAAAATGTTGTATTTTTTATTATTAAAATTTTGTATTAAAATTTGTTTGTCCATTTGTCAATAAAACCAAAAGGGCAAGAAAGAAACCTTTGGAGGTATCTCAGGGAGGTATTGCTTGAGGAAATACATACCTTCATAGGTCTTGGGAGGCAACAAAGTAAGCAATTCATAAAGTCTTTTCCTGTATGTCACTGATGATGGTTTTAAAGGATTGCCATAGGTTTTATTTAGTGAAGGAAGCCTTTAAAAACATGGAAGCACATATCCTTAAGTTAGAAGAAAAAGTAGTATATCCAACAAATTTCAGCTACTGGTTTGCTTTCTAGCTTAACTGAAATTCACTATCTGGAAAGTTACAGAAATTTAAACCACTGCATGGCAATAGATATTTATATTCATTCTCAACACATTGCTTCCTCAAATACTTAGATGGTTAATGAGGCCCAAAATGGAGCCACAATGGGACCACTGAGAAACAAGAGGAAGGTACCAGCATGCTCAGGAAGACCCAGCACCACTAAACAGCCAGATGAGGATTGAGAGTGCTCAGCAGCCATTGAATGTTGAGTGTTCATTGGAAAAGAAAAGTTGGGAGAAGCAAAATGCCCTGTTTGAGCTCCTGATACTATCCTGGAGGTCATGACTGGAATGCAGGAACTCTGAACAGGACCACTCTTGCTAGACGGTTAGGATACACTACAACTTTTTATTGTATGTCCCACTTGTTCACTTTATTCTTAAGTTTCATACAATAGCGCAAGAATAAAAAAATACTGACACAGATAGATCTTTTAAAAGGGGGAAAGAAGTAATGTTTTCTTTACTGTGGAAGCCATTTCAAAAATGCATGTACAGTCATGTTAACCAGTTTCTGTGTCAGCTATAATTTTGCACTGTATGAATAACTGCTTTATGAATTTCCAGGCAATACTTTTTCCAGCATGCGTAAAATGTCAACCTGGATTGCCAGTTATTGAAGCTCTAACTCCACACACAAACCAATACTTTAAAGGTTGACTTTACCAAAAAAATTAATCTGGAGATGTGATTTCATAGTAAAAATAAAACATTGAATAGTTCTCTGGATTCTTCTGCAAATGTAAGTCAATGTTAGAATAAACAGAATACTTCTTAATAGCTTCAGCAAACCAGATACTTCTTGCAATACTTACTGTGTCAGTAAATCAACTGCACATGGGAGGGGAGGAAGCAATCTTTGAATTACTTCATCTGTAAGGAGTCCCCCACAATAGAGAATAAAGCTTTTGATAGCTGGGAATAAAGTAAACTGATTTTAACAAACTGAGCTTTTCTTTTTATAACAATTATAGACATACCTATACATACCACAATAGAATTGTTTTACATATCTAATAAAAACTTGTGTCATAGACAGAGGAGAAAAATGCTATTATCTACTAAGTAGATAGATTCTACTTTATTACAGAATTCCCATTATTTTATTATGGAATGTTAAGGCCAGTTTTTCTATGTTTCAGTTATAAGAAGGGAGGGGGGATAGAGATCTCCACTGTTTGATTACGGAATAAAATAACCAGTTCTTTTTCAAGTTTATGTCATACAACCATAAGTTGTGGAACACAAAAATGTCTAGTTAAATTATTGTAACACATATTTAACACTGAAAACAGAACTAAGAAATCCAGCCAAATGCTGATCTTCAACGTATTTTTTTTTCTTAAGAGGAATAATTAATCTTTGCTCTATTGAAAACATAATGACTGGGTTCAAACAACACAATAACCTACACTCAACGGTTGACTATGGGTTGAGTGTGAGTCGCCGTTGAACCGTGGGTTATTGTGTTGCCTGAACCCAGCTGTGCTAACAAGCCATAGCTTGTTAACTACTAACAGCCCATGAAGAGAACCCATGGTTTCTTGTTGAGTTGTGAACTATGGGTTGTTCACGATGGTTTGTTAGCATGGCTGGGTTCAGACAACATGTTTCAACAACGCATACTCAACCCTTGACTGTGGCTTATCGTGTTGTCTGAACCCAGTCATTATTGTGGTACCTCTCCTACTTGTCAAGTGCCCACTTGTAATGTAGCAGGAAGAAACACCTTATACACACAACCTGGTAAACTACAAATAACACACGGGAAAGAATTAGATTCTGGGCACCAGTGATGAAGAAAGAATGGGTTGCATCAAAGACCTTCTGTAAGGACCATGGCATTGCTATTTCCCAACAGCAATACCAGGGTCATTACAGAAGGTCTTTGACACGTTTAACATTTAACATGTTCGCTGCTACTACTTCACTGCAACCTTATTGGGAAGCATCCAACAGTGTCTGACTGCTAGTGCTATTTATGTTGCACAACCGGAAACCAATGCTTATGCAACATCAGGAGCACTAATTTTCTCAAATGCTATTAAAAATGCATAGTTTAGGTTCAAGACAATGACAGGGTTCCCATGACACAGCAACCCATCGTGGGTTTCTAGCCAGGGTGGATTGTCGTGTCGTGTGAACCTGGACCGCTTTCCAGAGGGTGGCTTGTTTTTCCCCAACAAGCCACCCTGACAACCCATGGCTTGTTTTAGGGGTAGTTGTACCCACGATGGGTTGTCATGTCATCCAAACCTGGGCGACCGACCCCATCATGGATTGCTGGAAGCGGTGAGTGACCTGGCCGGCAAGAGTGGCAAAAAACCCTTACCGCTCTAGCTGAACTCGCTGGGGCCACTGCCAGTGACAGTTGCTGTACCAAGTACCCAAGCGGCACTCTGGAGAGACCATCACTGGCTTGCTCTCCCTCGCTCTGCTCACGACTCCTTCTGTAGTTGCTGCAGCTTCCCCCGCCCCCGCTTCCCCGCCCCCGGAGATCACTTTTCATGATCTCTGAAGTGACAGTCCCATCAAAGTGCCTAAGCAGCACAATGGAGTGACCGTCACTTGTTCACCACCTTTAAAAAATAATTAAAAAATTGCACCAGAAATGTGCACAAATGTTTTGGTTACATTTTTTTTTGTCGGTAATTTGGTGTTGCGAAGGTGCACAACTCCAACTACCCAAAATATGAAACCTTGCCTGGTCAATGTCCTGGTAAGTGCCTGCTGTCAAAACAGGCACCATCCATGGACATTAACAAAGCCAGGCTTCAAATACATTACTTTGCTTTCACTTGACAGCTGTCAAACAGCGAGCTGTCAAGCACAAAGCCACGAGAAGATCTTTGCTTGTGAAAGGGGATGATGTCTACATCACCCCATTCACAGTGAGATCCTCTGGGTTTAAAGTCTGGATGTGACCATTCTCAGCATCCTCCACCCTTTCCTGAGCCTCTAGGTGCTCAGGAAAGTAGAAAAGTGGAAAAGTGTGTCACCCCATTTACGGGAGCAGTTACTTTTGACAGCTGTCAAAAGCGTTTCTTTTAAAACAGGGCTTTTGACAGGGCTAAGCACGGTTTTTTGACAGGGACATTTGACGTGCCAACGTGACCACTGATTAGATGACATAAGCCAAGCTCCAGAAAGCCTACCATAATTATGTTCAGCCATGTCCACTGAATTAATGCCTATATTTGTTCTTGGTATCCAAGGCAATTTTAATTTTAATTCCACATTTTTTAATCTATCTCAATTTATCACTCCTTTGAGTCTGATACTTTGATTAATTCTTCTTTCAAACCACAAGTACTAGTGAACTATCAAAGGACAAGTCTGAGAGAAAAATTATCTGCCATATGTTTATGGGAATAACTTTAATAGATCTAACATGAGAAGCATACATCAGTGCTATATAGATCATAATTATTAACACAAACACAATATTACATATTGTGAAGATTAAACACAAAATAAGGGGCAGTATCCCATCACACTAGCGCAAATGTAAATTCCATTGCGCTAGCTTAAAGGACCTCTAGCACAATGCCAACAGCATTTATTTATTATTAATATTTATTTATCGCCCATCTGGCCGGCATTAGCTGGTATGATGGGTTTTTCAGGGAATCCATTGCAAAAGCTAATGCTATTGGCATTGCACTAGAGGTCCCTTACACTAGCGCAATGCACTTTACATTAGCACAAGTTTCTGATGGGATATTGCCCAAGAATAAGTATTTTTCTTTTGAAAGTTGAAAGTAAGGAATAGCCATGATAAATTCCACCTACCACAGAGAGCACCTGCACGGCTTTCCAACGTCACTTGCCATGTAAATGAATCACCCCGGCTCTTCTCAGTTTCTAAATCTTTAGGAGATATTGGGAACACACATTTCCATAGTAACAGCATTCTTGGAAGATGGTGCTGGACAACTGCAGGACCTATCATTTTTAAGATTGAAAACATTCTCATATGAATACTATGAACTACAACTCACTAGTTTTCCCAGTTCCAGCACCACCACCACCCCAATAGTAGCATGTTTCTGGCTTCTTTTTTGGAACCATAAAGACCCAAGGACAGACAAAATAAATAAATACATAAATAAATCTGGGAATATCATACAATAATCTTTCTGAAACAGTCTGGACGGACACATTTCCAATTAAAGTTCCCAAGTGCTTTACAGTTGTGTTGCCCTTTCTCTGGGGTGCAGGAAAGCTTTCATAAAACAAAAATCAAGATTAAGGGCTGTATCCAATACTGCTGCTGCACCACCACTGAGTATGTTGTGCCAGCAGGACCCACTGCCAGTGCAACAAGAAGCTAGTGCTTCCTAGAGCAACCCCAAAAATGAACTGAAATATTCATTCCTGGCATGGAACAGGTCAGCAAATTTCCCTTCTGCCAGTTCTGCTGACCTGTTATGTTCTTGAAACTAGCATTTTGGCTCATTTCCTGGATAGTTCTAGGAAGTGCTACCTTTCCGTTGCACCTGCGGTGGGTCCCCGCTGGTGCACAGTGCCCTATATGCCCTACTTCTTACTTGAAAAGAAATAAAGACAGAATGGTCAATAATCTTACCCAATGTCATTAGGGCAGCTATCAGAAGCCACCCAGATTGCATCCTGTGTACTGAAATACGACTATTTTGGGAAGCAGAACGAAATAAATCCTCAGCTACCATCATGATAACCTATGGTAAAACAAAAGCCATAACCATCTTAACAAATAAAACACAAAAGTCAACGCTTTCAGAGGGAAGCATACATATTGCTTCTATATATATAACAGCACCAAATGAGCATAAATTCAATTTTCTCACTTATTCACATGACCCTATAAAGGCAAGAGATAATGGAGTCTCTGAATTCTTTAGGTAAAATTCTCCAGTAGCCATGCTGTTATTCTGCTTTAGGAAGGAAGTCTTATGGAAACTTGAAGATGATCAAATATTCTATTAAAAGCTTTTATGGGCTAGATTCCACTTCCTCAGATGCTGTGAACTTGGCCTCTTGCATTTGGTAGGTATATATTCTTATTGCTCCTGGCTTACCATTCCTTTGTTAGGCACTTGTGTTTTATTTCCTGTCTTTTACTGTATTTTTATTGTAAGTGTGATTATTTTAGCTTGTTCTTGGTTTTATCTTGTAAGGCATCCAGAGAACTTCAGTTATAGGTTTCCCTAAAAATTGTGTGTGTGTGTGTGTGTGTGTGTGTGTGTGTATAAATAAATTGCAGATTAATAGGCTGAGAATGGTTGATTGATGAGAGCCAATGGTTAGGAGATAACTTGGGAATCTCTGTTTCTTTAATAAAATACCCAATCAGAACTTGGGATGGGCTGGGATGAAGGTGCATTAAGGGGTATGGAAAGAGTTTTAATGGCAAAAGAGGTTGTTGTGAATGGTTGTTTGCACCTCTGCAGCTGAAGATCCTTAAACACGGGCAGCCTCCTATTTTGTTTGGGAGAGCTTTGAATTAAAAGTTATGTCAGGTGATTACAATATCCTATTTATTTAGGTTTGCAGCGCACCCCTGTTGCAGGCACTGGACTGGTAATCACATCCTAGACCTAATGGAGAGTCAGAGTTCAATTCTAATTCTAAAAAATGAGATTGAGAAGCAGACGATATCCAAGGAAGGCAGCAGATATGCAAATTACCCACTCCATATCCAGGGATGTAGCAATGAAAAACAGTACTACAGAACAGTTTCCTGGTCTGAAGAGTCTCTGTTTCTGACACAGAGAGGCAGTAGAACTGTGAATGAACTTCTAATTAGCTATTTTAAAAGAAAATCTGTTCCTTGGCAAAGCTAAATGGGTTTCACTTCCATTGTCCAGGAACACAGACACAGATTTTTCTCTACCAGTGACAAAGCTGTGATGTCTGTGGGAAAGTGGTGAGCTATGGTAATCTGCCAATTTAAACTAATAACAAACCAAGATGAGGTTATGGAAGCTTGAATCTTTTAAAATAATTTCACCAGCTCCTAAAAATTCAGAGACAAACAACGAATTCCTAAAACTTCAAGAAAGTTCTTGAGAAAAGGATTTCCCCTAAACTCTCAGTTCAGTCTCCACTATTAAAAATGATGCTGATTTCTTTCTCTTTTTCTTTACCTGTATGCTTATCTAAGAAAAAACATTTTCATTCTTTCATTTACCTTGTTTTTTTAATTAATTCAGTTATGAGTATACCCTTTGTTAACAGGCTGCTCAACGGTAGGGCAGACACTGCAGACTCCAGTGATGGTTGGCAACCATGGAGGTGGTCACTTTAAGAAAACCTTGTTTAAATGCAGCAAGACGGGGGTGGGGAAAATGACAGCAAAGTGATCTTGCAGTCAGATCTAGCAATACCAACCTAATCAAAACCTACCTAATCAAAATATTCAGTAGCACTAGGATAGGCAAATGCTAACTTAATTATGCATGGAGTGATATTTCCATGCATAATGTAATCACTGAGTCAAGTGTAATGTTTTTGCAATGTCAGGTGTGGCGCCCTTTCGTTCTTTTGAAACTTTTCTTAAAATTGTATAAAAACCACAAATTCTGAGCCCTCAGTGTGCCATTTTGATTTACCATTCAGTTCTATCTGTGGTTGTTGGACCAATAACATACTGAGACCATGGTACTGAAACTACCTTGGTCTCCTGGCTTCCCCACTGCTGGCAGGAGCCCACTCACCTTTTGGAGCATGACAAACTCCAAAGTCCTGTGGACAAGCCCAGAGAGAACCACCAGAAGGGCATAGGACACCATTGTTCTGTCACTCTTCTGCTATGTTTTGCACAGGTTCATTAGAGCCTGGCCACTTAGGTTCTTGCCTTGTCACAGACAAAGATATGCTGCAACCTCTTTTTTTATGGACCTATTTTTCCTTCACCTGCTGAGAGTCAGGAGTTTCAATGTGCCCCAAACTTCAGTTTAAGGAAAGGGTTACTCAAACCCAAGGAAAGGTATCTTTTGCAACTCTATCCTATCTTTAGGAGGACATTCATCTACAAAGTGTACCCTCCTACTCTGCACCCCCTTCTGTATATATATATATATATATATATATGTGTGTGTGTGTGTGTGTGTGTGTGTGTGTATACATACAAATTTGGTCTAATTTTGGCTAATATTGGGTTGGAACTGCAGCCACATAGTGCAAGCCTTCCCCAGTCCTTCTAGTGGGAAGGGCTGCAGCCGAGCTTCCAGCTTTGTTTGCTCCTTATCCTATTGTGATCAAGCCAGGTCCTTCAAAGATGTTGGCTTGATGTTGCTTGACACACAATAGTGGATATAATTATCCTCACCCAAGGAAGCAAACAAGGCTGGAGAGTGCACAAGGCATTTGAAATTAGTGTGTGGTGTGTTCGTTATTACAGGGATGTGCACGGAGCTCGATTGGGGGGGTGGAAGTCCGGCGAACTCGCTGGGCTTGACCCCCCGAGCTTCGCTCACCCTAGCTTTTCCCCAGCTCGACTTGCATTCTTGCGAGCCGAGCTGGGGAAGCGACTTCCAGGTCACAGCGTTACGTTGTTTATGTAGAAAATGGCCTAATTTGCGCAAATTAGGCGTTTTCTACGTAAACAACGTAGTGCCGGGGACCTGGAAGTCCGGTGAACACCTCAGCTGGTCCTCGCGCGCCGTGAGTCAAGTGCCAGGCGGGTCGCCCATCCCTATAAAGTGTATTTTAGCCCTAGGTAATCCTGTCCCACCATTCCCTGGGGTAAATAAATACAATTAAATGTGATATCCTTGATAATAAAGTATTATTGGTTGTGTTTCACAAGGCACATGAACCAATTTGTTGAATTGGACCACCTAGCTATTTAAAATATTGCAAGCTTTTGAACAGCATCTTCATCATCATGCACAAATGTCAATTGTTCCCTGGAGAACATGGTAAGAGTATAAAAATCTGAGCACAGGAATGTACATATACAATGAATGTAGTCCCTGTGCCAAAACAACAATAGTACAGTATTCAAGTACTCAAGCCATAGTTATAGCAATTACCTTCCCTTTGCAATGTGGAATTCCTAGAGGACACTGCCTGACAGCTCCCAACAAAGCAGCAATAGCAAAGCTATAGCCAGTCACCGCTTCTGGGGAGGATTTCAGTGCTGTGAGTCGCTCAATACAGCGATCCAGAAGTGGAGAGAGAAAGCAGGGCAATGCTACAGCAATGCAACGTAAGCACCATGCTGCTGCTAGTTGAACTGAAATGCTGGGATGAAGGATAATGGAGATTACTGCATCAAGAACCCCTGGAAAAAAGGATTTTTAAAAATTAGCACAGCAAATTTTTGAGAATAATTGCTTACATGCATTCACAACTGACATCTGAACATACTGAGAAAAATGAACATCAAGCAATACTAAAAAGGATATTTCATGTCATAAATATGTCCCAGCAACATCTGTTCTTGCTCTTTTCCATGTTGAATTTTCTCCTCAGTCTCAAAATCCATGGAATATTTTTATTATCTTTTTCTCCATATGTCCATTGCAATATTGATCTTTACCATAGAACCTCAAGATCTGCCACATCAGGGTAGCCAGAAGTCCCTTCCTCTTTATAGTTCCTCTTTGTAAGATGTGCAGCCCAATTCTAACCATGTTTAATTAGAAACAAGTCCCACTATTTTCAAATGGCAGTAACTCCCAAGTAAGTGCAAACAGGATTGTGGCCTTAACGGTGATCATACAGATCAGATATTTATTTTAACTGAGCCAGAATAATATACATCCCATATAAGGCTCCATAAAAGAGTGTTGGACCACAAAATGGCACTGAAAAATACAGATTTTTCCTAGGTACCATGAAAACGGATCCAACCAGCCTATTCACTACAGTTCTCCTACAATGCTCTGAATCTTTACCCAATAAGTTAATTTATGAGAAGCCTCCACTGAGGTCATATGAACCCTTAAAAAAAAGAAAAAAGACAATTTCCTGTGTTAGTTGTTGTAGTCATTCTGTAGCATACTGGATTAGGCTAAAGTACCCATCAACATATTTATTTATTTGAATTTTATTATCACCAGTGCAAAGGCTCAAGGATCCAAAGACACATTCACACAATCACAGAGAACAATTACCTGTACTAGGATCTTGTAGTACCGGTGCAGCAGTAGTGCCTAAGCCATGTATGAGGTTTCCAAGCTCTTCTAGTGCACATATAAGGATATGCTGGCTTGCTACTACATCTGTTGTACCAATACGGGTTTCCATATTACCATCACTCATTGCAGCATCTAGCAATCGGACAAAAGTTGCCACATTAAGTTAAAGAAAGGGTTAAAAGATGGGGTATGGGGAGATGACTGTCATGTACCATGCCCAATACAGTTTCATGGTTAACACGAGGCCTCATAAAACTCACTGCCAGTTCAGAAGGTGACACTTAAGTAACTAAAGATCAAATAATAAACAATTTTGTAGGTATCCTTTGTGTCTACATATGTGCTTTGAAAATATTAATAGCTTTTGAATATTTACCTCATCCCTAGATTGGACCTAGGCTATGGCCAAGTTAATTCTTTCTGGGTTGTCTAAGAATGTACTGCTTCCCCTCTATCCCTTGCACAACTACTTATCAAGATACTAAATACTGTTGTGTATTTTAATTGCAGCTATTCTAAATCATGTTTTAAAAAATCTTATTTACTATTCTACAGCAAGTAAAAAAACATTGTTAGATTCAACATTTTAAGTTTTAAGTAAAGGAAACTATTCTGGGCAGTTGCGTTTCAGAAGTCAGCATAGAACCATCCTGATAAGATCAGACTATAGTAGTTTACGCCATCCAAGATTTCTGAATAAGACAGCTCCCAGTACACTAGTCTGACCAACTTGCACTACCTGGGTGGCCTAAAGCAACTGAATCAAGGAACAAAAAAAGCTATTCCCAAATCTATTAATTTAAATAAATTTATAGGTTACATCATGTAGATTTTAGCATTTTTGAGGCAACATCCATAAAAATAGCACAGAAGTGCAAACCTCCAATTCTGGGTAAGAGACTAATGGGCCATCTATTTATTTCCGAATGACAATGGCTAGCTAGAAGCCATAGAAAAGTTCATAACCAAAGAGTATGATGTGCATGAGTGTGTGCATCAGTAGTAAATCCTTAGCAGCCATCAGTGAGTGGTATATAATATGCAGTGTTTGGCTGCCATGGTTCGTAATGAGTTACTAGACGTACTCTCCATACATTTACCTAACCCTACATCATGAGGAAAAAATTAAGGAACATTTTTATATCTAAAATGATAGGTATTTTAAGAATCATTCGGGGGGGGGGAGGTATTACATCAGGGTTAGAAACATAGCTGCATCTCCTTCATGGATAGATTAGGAAATTATATAAAGCACTAGTGAAAAGGAAGGGGGAGGAAGGGATAACAAATAATCTTGTTAGTCCCATACCCACAACTTTCTTCAGCTTCCAGATGGCTTGACAAATCTCCTTGGCAGTTGCAATTTGAGCTTTTTCCCCCAGAAGGCCTCCTACTGTAGCTCGGAGAATAAATGAAATACAACGGCGGCAGCAGATAGCGTCCATCTGAGTCTGAATAGCTTTAGGGTGAGACTGAGACACGAGGTCTAGAACATGGGAAAGCAAGGCAGAGAAATTCCTTTCAAGCCACTGCCCTCCTAGTGTGGAGATGAATACCACATATGCCTGAAAGAGATTTGATTAAAGAATTTTATTTATTTATTTATTTTATTATATTATATTTTTACACCAAAATATGCATTCTTAAAATTATGAAGACTTCCGTTTCATAATGCAAGGAATCATTATTTAAAAGATTACAAAAACACCAAACCAATTTTGTTAGCATCTCTTTAAAAGGCAACATGTTTATAGCTTCACAATGTGAAACTAGGCAAAAACATTTCGGCTTTTAGTCATTTGAACAATATACTTCATTAGTCAAATTTAGATGTTATATTGAAAAAAACAATAACCTTGCTTTCCATTAAAACAGTGGCAACACCAAGCCTGGCTTAATTGTAAGTTCATTTAGGGCGCAATCCTTTGCAAGTTTAGACAGAAAAAAGGTCTACAACTCCCGGCATGCCCCAGCCAGTATAGTTAGGCTGGGGCATGCTGGGAGTTGTAGGTCTTTTTTTCTGTCTAAACTTGCATAGGATTGCACCTTTAGTCTCTTTTTCTGTTTTATTCCATTGTGGAGCAAGAAAAATAGCCATTACTGGTTATATAAATGTTCAGTTTGGCATCACTGAACAAGAGCTCCCAGCTGTTTACTGTTCTGTAGATAGATTGTATTTAGTGTACGAATGAAATTTAAGGAATATTAGGTTACAACAACCTACAACCCTGTGAGGAGTTGGGCATTCTCATCCCCACCCTGCACGGTTTAATTAGATAATGTTTTAACAACTGAAATATTTCTCCTTATTGCAAATGAATTTTAATGGTTTTGCAACTACAGGAATCCCAACAGAAAGGCAGATTACAGAGTTGCTTCACCAGTCTACTCTGGAGGTCATTTATCTTGCTGCATATCAACCCCTAGTCTTCAAGTAATGAATAGTTTCACTTTATAAATACTGCATGCACATAGATAAGCAAGCAGTCACAATGGAAAGTGAACATGCCAAGTACTGTTCTAGTTATTAGTGGAGAATCATTTTGTGGCCATCTCTCATATTACAAAAAATCTGAAACGAATTTCCACATCATTTTATTTGAAAATAGAGAAAAAGGGATACCCCCTAATCAGATAGTATTATGTATGATTGTGCATGAAAAGCAGATTATTTCAGTAGCGCTTTCTTTCAAGAAAGCATAATACAATACTGCAAACATAAAACAGGAAGGCTATTCATCCATCTTTCAGGGGAAAAGCATGGTCCGAGGACAAGGTTTTTTTTAGTTTTGTAGGACACATTTTCTCGGGGAAACAGAAGACACTTTCTCCTACCTTTAGACATGAACACACATAACTAGTTTTTCTCCAAAAGCTAGCAACAGAAGCCCTAATGAATTTTCTCCAGTATCCTGCTACAGGTTCTGGACCAGCATGTGCGATCTTGTTTATACAATTCCATTTAATACACATGAAGAACAAATTGTAGCTTTCTGTTTTTTAGTTTCAATATGAAGAAAGGTGACCTACTTCAGGTGGCACCATGAAAGTAGGTAGGAACTGGAGTCTCAATGGTACAGCAGGCCTTTCTAAAGTTTTGGCTCTAGCAGGAGGATGGGTGACAGGGACAGGACAAGACCATTTGGGCTCTGCTTCAGGCAGCAAAATAGCTTGTGCTGGCACTGTCTGAAGGATAAACAATTAGCAGGCGGAAAAGTTCCACCCCCCACTGATCTGCTGGATTTGCATCTATGTCCCAAAAGCAAAGTCATAAGTTTACCACTGCAAAGCTCTATTGGCACTGTAACAGAACAGGGTCAGACACTATCTTGCTAAACATGAAATTGCTCTGGGTTATTTCTCTCTCTCTAACAATATATACGTAACTTCAGTAACTTACTGAACAGTTATGCAATTGGCCTCAAGAGTCACTGGAAAAAATGTAAAAATTTTGCCTTGGGCCTAACAAGTGCTTTTATATTCATGCTTAATCAAGGAGCAAGTTCTTTCAGACATCAGCAGAGAGCAATTAGAAAGACAGGACACGGTGTCCAGTTCTGGACACCACACTTTAAGATGGATTCAGATAAATTGGAATGAGTTCAGAGAAGGGCAACAAAGATGATCAGGGGACTAGAAAGTAAGTCCTATGAGGAAAGATTGAAAGAACTGGGTATGTTTAGCCTTGAGAAGAAGCTAGCTGTCATACACGTAGGTCTGTGTATATCCCAGTCCAAAAACCCCAGTTCCCACGCAAAACCTCCTTTTGTAAAGGGTCCCAGAGTTTTGACAGCTTGCTTGCTGTCAAAACTCCTTTTCCCTTGAAAAAAAGTGGGGGAGTACACATTTGCACTTTCCCAAGCACCTATAGGTTCAAGACCAAGTGCAAAATGTGCAACCTGGTGGGAACAAAAGGGGAGGTGAATTTTGAGGATCTTGCTGTGAAAGGGGTTTAAATCCCCTAAAATCCCATTTTGCATCTAAAGATCACTCATGCCTTTGGTTTTTCTTGATTGGTTTTTCTTGACAGCTGTCAGAAGGTGACCTAAGGGGGAAATGAATTTAGAGCCTATTCTGGGCAATGTCCAGGGTAGGTACCTGCTGTCCCCTTGGCAGTAGGCACCCCAGTCGAGGCTTCAAACCCCTGCAGTTGTGTAACTGAAATTGTTCGCAGCTGTGCAACTGTAGCTAAAAACATTTTTTAAAAATAATTTTTTGTGCACTTTTTTTTTAAAAAAAACAACACCAACCACAGGTAGTCCCTCCAAGATGCCACTGGGCAGGCTTAGTTATTACTTGGATGGGGGACCCCTTCCTCTAGTTTCCTGCATTGAGCAGGGGGTTGGACTTGATAGCCTTGTAGGCTCCTTCCAACTCTATGATCTATGAAATCTATGAAATCTATGAAGGGACTGCTCATCGCTGTCAAAACAAGAATCAGGGCGGGGGGGAAAGGGTAGAAAGCAAAAAAGCTGCAGCAAGCCCGAAACGGCTCGTGATCACAGCAGGGAGTGGGGAAGGCAGTGGCAGCTGCCACCCAACTGCCACTTGGGCACTTTGGGAGCAGCTGGTACTGGCACTCGCACAGGGAGCCCCATGGCAAGAGAGTCAAGGATATTTTGCTGCTCTTGGCATGTGGCTCACTAGCCGATTACCCGTACCCACAATGGGGCTGGTCATCCAAATACGGATGACACGACAACCCATCATGGATAGAATAACTCCTAGAACTAGCCATAGTTGTTGGGGTGGCTTATTGCGCCACACATGCCACCCTGGGGAAATCGGTCTGGGTTCGCACGACATGACAACCACGATGGGTTGTCATGTCGTGTGAACCCAGTCAATGGAACCAACTGCCTAGGGAGGTGGTCGGCTCTCAATCGCTGGAGGTATTCAAGCAGAGATTGGACAGCCATCCAGTTTAAAGGGATGCTTTAAACTGGATTCCTGTACTGAACAGGGGATTGGCTTTGAGGACCTAAACGTCCCCTTCTAACTCTATGATTTTCCAGAGACCAGTCAACTTGGGCTACTTTTGTGGTATTGAGAAGTACATGGCATTGCAAGCTGCTCAATAGCATAGCAATTTGTTTTGGGGACTTTGGTTTTTAAGATAATGAACTTATTTAAATTTCAACTTTTAAAATCCACTTGGAAAAGGAAATACATGGGGTTTACATTATGATAGACAATTATAAACAAACGTTAAAAATATTCAGCAATTTCTAAACTAGAAATCATAGAATCATAGAAGAGTAGAGTTGGAAGGGGCCTATAAGGCCATCGAGTCCAACCCCCTGCGCAACGCAGGAATCCAAGTCAAAGCATCCTTGACAGATGGTTGTCCAGCTAAATAAATAAGCTACCATTAGCATTCAAGTAAGATACTGAGAAATATTAGAAACAAGTCATCAGTCCGCTGAAAAATGTTTTGGGTTCTGCTTCAGAGCTGTACAATCTATTAAGCAAACCAACATATGAGCTAATAGGCACTACTGTATAAGAAATCATTCACAGAA
The DNA here is from genome assembly GCA_021292165.1 of Shinisaurus crocodilurus. Taxonomy (NCBI): domain Eukaryota; kingdom Metazoa; phylum Chordata; class Lepidosauria; order Squamata; family Shinisauridae; genus Shinisaurus; species Shinisaurus crocodilurus. Next base: position 265,050,962 of record CM037876.1, read on the forward strand.
ATAAAGAAAAGAAAAGCACACAATAGTAAAGAGGCTTTTTTAGTTCAGTAATGTAAGCCAAACCTGAGTAACTCCAACTCTGACATCCCTGTTGACTGAACTGGTCCCTTTCAGGATATCACCGCTGGCTCGTAGAAATCCTGAACTCCCACGAAGGAAACCTGTCCCCAGCAGTTCCAAAGCTTCCTCAAAGGAGGTTTTGCGAACATTTTGTCTAGCAGATGCTTTTTCATTGGAGAAAAATATATTTTTGTATTACACACACACACACACACGACCACCACCACCACCACACCACTCACACACAACCCCAGTACCATTCATTTACTCATTTTCTATTGTATTCCAATAAAACGTTAGGTAATAAAAGATCTGAAGCCTATGTAGCCTAATCCTATGTAAATTTCCTAGAAATAAATTCAAGTTCACTGGACTTACTCCCAAGTAAGTGTGCACAAGATTATAACCTTAGAAGTTATAAATTAGAATGAGTAGCACTGAAAACTATTTTTAATCCACACTATATTCATGCAATGGGAATGAAGTTAATAGGATCCTTCACTGGAAAACATTGGCTACACGCACTAAATGGCCCAAGTGCACAAGTATTGCCAAACAAGGGCTTTGGCAGGAGGACACTGTTGATATAATGCTAACATTAAAGATGAAATTAGACTGGACTTATAACAACATTCCAACAGCCTTGTCAGTACATGGTCTCACAAAAATGTTTAGGTTTGGTTTCCTGAATGGGGAAGTTGAGTTAGCACTTTCCATTCTAAGTTGTAATTTAACACAATCTATAAATAGCATAATTCCTGATTTAAGCAAACTACAATTTCTTTACTACAGTGCATAATTGCATTAAACCAGTGGGGATTGACCCCAGTAGCTATCCCTCTTCAGTAACAACTCTCATTTCTCCATCCCTCCTTGCCTTCCTTCTCCAGTTTGGTTGCCAATACTGCCAATTTCTTTTTCCTCACCCTTTCCCACTACCCCATTACATTATGGGAAGGATTGTTTAAAATTCTTCTGTCCCAGTACAATTGCATAGGGTTGTATCCGAAGGTGTCCTTTCACCAGTGTGGAATGGACACCACTGGCTGATTGAATTCTCCCTCCCACCTGCAGTCCCCAGTGCACCCTGCCCCACACCCCAATGAGTGACCCTGTAAAGCAGATTTGGGGGGTTGCAGCAGAGAGGAGGGGAAGAGAAACTCCTGTTGTGGGAGCAGCTCTGCTTGCCTGAAGTTAGATTTAACCCATAATAAACACATAGGACTTGTTCACATACAGTACGATGTTTCATTACATATGGTGTAGGTTTGAAATGGTGTAGAGGAAAAAATCATATATACCACCGTACACTGTCATGTGTTAAAACTAAACATGTATCTATTTTGAAGGGTAACTTGCTAATTATCGTGTACCATATTTTTTTCCTACACCAATGTGTGTGTGTGGGAAATCACCAACAAACTTACCTGTGCCTTGTTTAGATGTTACTGTGCTAACCAACACATAGCCTAAAAGCTTAGAAACTGCCATTCGTACATCATAATTGGACCCTTCAAAGGATTTAAAGCACAGAGTTACAACACTATCCAGGTCTGTACTCCACATAAAGGTTGCTTCGCTCTGAAGTTCAAGAAGACACTATACCAAAAGAAAAGAAAAGAAAATAGATTTAATTGTGTGCCTGTAAATACTGTGTAAATTGGAATATTGTGCCTAAAAGGTAATCAATTGTTGTACCCAATGGACCAGCAGAATGGACACTGCTGATGGAATGGATTCCCCTTCCCTCCTGCAGTCCCCCATGCACCCCCCCAAACCTGCTCCAGAGGATTAGGGGACTCTCTGGAGTAGATCTGGGGAGTGCACGGGGGACTGAAGAAGGGAGGAGGGGAAGGGAGAGTCCAGTTGTATAAGTGGAAGTCTTATACATAACGTTAGATGTAGCCCAATATCATTAGGGCTGCAATCCTATACCCATTTACCTTGGAATAAATCCCACTGAACTCAATTGTGCTTACTTCTGAGTAGATATGTATTAGATTACAATGTAAATCACAAAGTAGGCCTGGTATATTATTCCCAAAATACCTGTAAGTATTGTTATGGCCATAAAGTGCAATATTTATAAACATCTCTTCATCACTTTCAGATGAAAAGTTTTGCAAGCTTCAGTCTGGTATGGGAAAAAAAACTTCTTCAGGTAAGTCAGTACCCTGCTCAACTTTGCTTTGATTATCCCTGCAAGGATCCAAACTTGATGGGAAGACTTAAAAATACAGTATTTTTCCATGTATAAGACTACTTTTTCCTAAAATTGTTAGACTAAAAATTGAGGGTCGTCTTATACACGGAAGTAAGCCAAGGAGAGAACCGCGCGGTTGCGAAACTGCCCAGTGGGGGGTGTCTTATACATGGGGGCGTCTTATAGACGGAAAAATACGGTAGTGCACAATTGAAAAGGGGATCCATTTGGGCAGGAGGGGGCACAGGGAGAGAAATGCAACATTTGTTCAGCTGAATTGCCGATACTAGTTTCCAATATATGGGGATACGTAGTGACCTCAAATGGCACAAATTCAGTTTAAGAAAAATTTGTACATATAAATAGATGTTAAGTTGCAAATCACTTGTAGACTGAACGCAGGAAGGGATCTTGACCTGATTATTAATACATGTGCACTTCACTGAAGTCAGTAGGGCTTTTTGGACACAATGTCAGTCAAGACTGCAAAATGTACATTTGGATGAAACACAGAAGTTCCACAATAGTGGAGGCACAGATAACTGACAAAAGATGCAGGCATTTCTGTCTATGATGGAAACTCTTCCTAGCAAAGATATATAGGATATAGATGCATTATTTACTAAAGGTTATGTTTAAGTGTAACAAAAATCTTTTCTGTGCCATAAGAGAAAAAAATTGATTTCCTTTTATCCTCCATTTAACATATGCAATTGTATACAGGAAGATTAATTACCATGAACAATTAATAGGGCATTTTACCTTTGCAGCAGCGCAGCGAACTGCCATTGATCTATCCGTTAGGCATGAACGGGCAGCTTTGTAAATATCTCTGTGACATGGAATAGCAGCAGCTCCAAGCCCTTTCAATATATTTTGCAAACTTAGCATGATCTCATACCGCCCTTGAGACTGGAAGAGAAAAAGGTAATCTTATTCTGCAACTAAAGAGTATTGTTTTATTTATTCATTTGCTACATTTTGATCACACTCTTCCTCCAGAGAGCTCAGAGCAACGTTTTGTTTTTAATTTAAGCATCCCTATACTGCCTTTCAGCCAATAAGCTCTCGAGGCAGTGTATAGTATAAAATTTAAAACATTATTAACCACAAAATTAAAAGCTGAAAAGCAGCACCACAGAGCACTTAAGAATGGAAGCAACTGTCAATAATTGGCTGCTCCAATCACGCAAAGCTACCGTAAGTCAAAGCATCACAGAGATTATACAAAGTACATTAGATTTAGAGTTCTTGCCCAAAGCTTTCCAAGTTAACTCCATGGCTGAGTAGAGGTTGGAAACTGGTTTCCAAGCAGCTTTAGGGCGCAATCCTATGCATGTTTAGACAGAAAAAAAGGCCTACAATTCCCAGCATGCCCCAGCCAGTTATGTTGGCTGGGGCATGCTGGGTGTTGTAGGCCTTTTTTCTGCCTAAACATGCATAGGATCGGGCCTTTAGTCTCTATGACATTCAAGATCTCAAAACCTGCTTGAGTTCACTTTGTCAGTTAGAAGAGTACTGTCAGTTAGAAGAGTATGAAGAAAGATTTCTGGCCTAGGTCTATACTTTAGTTAAAGTAGGGGACATTGTAACTATAAAAAGAACGATACCCTTTTCAAGCAAAACAATATTTTATTTATTTAAAGCATTTGTATCCCTTTCTACAGCCTAAAAGACTCCAACAGTGGATTACATACATTCAGTAAAAACAAGACAGTCCCTGACCACAAACTTACAATTTAAAAGACACCACACAAAAAAGATGGGGAGGGAAGGGGGGAAAAAGGCAAACTCAGGCACCAATTCTCAAAGTTAAATAGTAGTTCTTGTCATGACCAGCTGGAAACAGTTCAGGGGGAGGAGGAGCATATGGAGTTGGTATTTCAGCAGAGCTGATGGAATGGCCCAGCTTCCCATTTATTTATTTATTTATTATATTAATATCGCCCATCTGGCTGGTCACCCGGCCACCCATCTCCCTCTTCTGCAGCCTGATGGAACAGCTGCTGCCTTGTGACAGTTGTGGGAAGGGCTTGATGGAGCTGTTCTTTCAGAAGGGCTGACAGAGTAGCCCTGCTTCTGATGAATACACTCAATTCAAGAAAAAAAGATTTGCAGGTATTTTAGTGAATTAGGGCACAATCCTATGCCCCCGCCCTCGTACTTGCCTAGGGTATGTCGGAGTCCCCCAGCGACCTCAGAAATTCCTTCTGAGGTTGCAGCGGAGACTCCACCCACGGAGCACCCTTCGTCACCACCTCACCGCAGCTGGTGTGGTTCTTTCCGCATCAGCTGGGAACTGAAGACAGGAGACTGTCTTCAGTACCAGCATGGGGGGGGGGGGTGTCCCCAGGGGCAGGGAGGGGAGGAGCAAGGCACCACTGTCATACGACGAATCCAGATGGTGCCTCAAGAAATCAGTGTGAGGAAATCAGCTACCTAAATATTTTGGAGAGGGGAGCATGGCAGCAATCCTAGCCACTGTGCTCCTCCCACCTTCCACTGGATGCCCTTAATCCGGGTTACGGGCACCCACATTGGATGGGGCTGTTAATGGTATAATAATATATGGTTCTAAGAATATGCAACAAGGTTCATAATCTCAAAGAACTAGCTCCTTTCCCATAGGGAAGCACCCCCCCCCCGGTAAATATTATGTTTTGCCAATAAATCTCCTTTTGTCATATATTTTTTTCAAATGATAACCTGTCCATTCTGGCATTTGTTGACTTCTGCTTTGAATTCATGCTTCCTTACCTCTGCATTCTTCATTGCTTTAAGGATATTCCCTATAGTATCCACAAAGCTGTTGCCCAGAATTCTTCCCAGCTTTTTGTACAGATAGCCCAAACAAACCACTGCAGCACTTTTTAAAACAGAGAATTGGAAAGGGAAAAACAATTGCAGTCAGTCAACTTATGTTTAGCAAAATGTTCTTAAGTTCGCAATGCCCACATTTTACTTACTATACACAACTGAAATGAAATCCTTAGTTACAAAAAAGCAATTAAGTATTAATTACCTAGGAAGCAAATTTCAAGATTAAAAAAATAAATTTCAACAATTAAAAAAACCCCAAAATATTAATTTCACCATTATATGAAAAATAACTTTTTGGATTTGTTTCAAGCCAGCTTCCTATTTATTTGATCGATTTTGATTTGGCATTTCCAAAGTTTAATGAAGAAAAAGGCCAGAAGGGTAGGACAGCCATGACCGTCTATTCTGCCAATCACAAACAAATAGCTAAGGCAACTTAAAGAAAGCTAACAAGTTGACTCTGGCATGAGTTTTTGTAGTCAAATATGTCTGATGAAGTCAGCTCTTGCCCAGCTCTGGCATCAGTGGTCAACATCAGCATGGGCCCACTGGCAACTCAGGTCCAGCTGTAGTAAGGAAGAGCCACTGCACCTTACTCCCTATCCCCACCCTCCCTTTGAGTGTAGCCAACCAGCACTAGAGAAAGGAGTGTGGTAGAAGAAGAGAGCCCACATGCACCTGCTAAAGACCAACATTAGAGGGCAAAGGATTAGTGTTCATTCCAACATGCCTTCCCTACCTCACTAGGCTTGTGCTCTCTGGTGCTCAGCTGAGCTCAGAAGAAAACCTTTTCAGCTGGGTTCTTCCTGCTCTTAAGTATGGTTCCAAGGCCACGCATGCCTCCTACTGCCCTCCCAAAGTCGCATGGGACATTTATTTCTTGTAAGTACACCACCATAGCCCTGGCAATGGGGCTGCAATTATCCCAACCTTGTAAATAAGCCCTCCAAAGTTAATGGCCTGTTGGTGGCTGGCAGAGGAGGAACATAGAATTGCATTTCTATGCTGGGCATAGAAAAGGGGTTTTCGCAAGATCATGTCCCCACTGCTGGGAAACTCAAGCGGAAGGGTGCTATTGCACTCATGTCCTATTTGTGGGCTTCCCACAGGCAGCTGGTTGGCCACTGTGCGAACAGAATGCTGGACTAGATAGGCCTTTGGTCCAATCCAGCACGGCTCTTCCTATGCTCTTTAGCAGTCCACTTGGTTTCTATCCTGGGCACAGAGGAGGGGCAGAGCCCTTCATCCCTTCTCCAGCCTGATTACTTACCTGCACAGAATTCCTGGTCACCTGTGGTTACCAGGCAGGCTAGTGCTTAAATACAATGCTGGATTACTGATCATAACATTATTCATGGCAGTACAAGGGTCATGTCCTCACTACCATATGAAGCCAACATCTCTAGCCACACCTGCAATTACTTACTGCCTTCACATCACTGCCTCTTTGCCTCAACTAAACTGGTTGGATCACCCTGCCCCAGTCACCTGATTCTAGGCTTACCCCTGCACAGGGATGCAAATAAAGAAAAGAACAGGAGAAAAGAAATAGCCTGTGTTTGGTGTAGTATAGCAAGTGGGCAGTGCATGGGAAAACACAGGGGGCAACTATGGCTCTCTTGCCTGAGCCAATAAAAACCAGGAGTCAATCCTACTCTCTCCTACAGAACTCATGCATAGACTCCTTGGTTGTTTATAATGAAGAAATAATATTCTAATATGACTTTGTTGGAACTTTAGACTTACAGTTTTGTAGGTAGACAGCTTGGTGAATCATCTTTACTGCGAATAAGTTCATTGCATTTGTCAATGGTCTGGTGAACAGAAAAGATGTCTCCAGAGCTATATAGTATAGCGAGGTTCTTAGCTATGAGCTGTCTGGCAGGAGGTCCTGGTGAGCTGGTTAATAAAGATATCAGCTGCTCAACAAGCTTGCTCTGATTTTCCTTTATGTCAGCCTGGAAATATAAAATAGTAAGCAGGTAAAATTAGAGAAGGGGCAAACTTTGAATTGTGGTGGGGTCTGTATGTGAACTCTCCCTGTTTGAAAAGCCTCATCCCATTCTGAGTTGGGTCCAGACCCCTTAAAGTTTGAGTCTGGTTCAAGATGGCATCAGTCTTCCCATCAGTCCCCTCCCTCTGGTTTTAAAAGCACTTCTTCTCAAACCATACTGGCTCTTATGGCCCATTTAGGGGAGAAAATATTAAACAAATGCGATTTTCTTAAAATGTTATTCCATTCCAGTTGTATAATACTTACCCGACTGGTTGCTGGTAAAAGTTTTTCCAAAAATCTCAGCCACTCAAAACCAAACTCTGCTTTCTGACATTCACCTAGTTGGTTATAGGCCTCTTCATTAAGTAATAAGCTGTGAGCCAACTCCATTCCTTAAAACATCTCTTTCTCACAATCTGAAAGCTACTCATGAAGACACACAGAACTGTTGCTAAGTAGTATTAGTATCCACAGGCTGAATGAAATCAAACACCTGAACAAATACAAATAAGAAAAAGAAACAAACAGTGTTTTAATTTCAATACTCACACTTATGGGATGCTTCATCAGCAATTAAAGGGTCAGGATGTGGAACAGTGGTTGCTGTGCTGGAACATCACAGTCTATGGCAGCACATTTGCACTGGGAGGCAAAACTAAAGACACTGCAGCAATGTAATAGTGAAGTCTTAGAGCACAACAGTCACCGGCACCACAGGCACAAGTTTCCAGATGCCAAGCATGATACCAAAGCATTGGGCAAGCTGTGTGTCAGGCCCAACATTATGCTGTAGCTGTATTGGTATTCCACTTCTGCTGTAGCTATTCCACTTCTCTTCAGTTGTGCACATTTATAGGGTCAGGTTGCCAGCTTAGTGATATAATGTTAATGTTCAGCATGGTGAACATTGTACATAGCTAGGCACAACTGTAGGGATACATCTCACTATTTTATAAGCAGCAAGAATCTTTGGGTGTTTTAAGAAAGAAACAGGTCAACAGCAGTAATTGGATCATGTTGCAAAGTGGAAAAGGCATACAGCCAGGCCTAATCATGCCACTGTGCAAGCAGACCTACAGTACAGCTAGGCTAGGCTGTTAATAGTGTGGCACTGGCTATTGTACATTCTTCCAGTCCCATCCCAGAATGACTTAGGCAATTCACATGATGGCAGGGAACTAAGTTTGTAATGGCTTGGTTAGGCAGCTAATAAGTATTTGATTTCTGTTCGCTTTAAATGTGCTCATATAAATGATTGACTTTTACTAGACAGAAAATGTTGAGTGTACCTTAATATAGTACAAAGAATGCAAAGAAATCTATTCCAGAAACCATTCTTCATTGAAGTCTGCTTTTGTCTTTTAAAGGCTATAATAAGTTCATGTTTTTTCATCTAATACAAAGTAAGATATGTCAAATCATTACAAGTAAGGAGAAGATTCACTAAACCAGATCTAGAACTGCAGTTATTGGCTGCCTCTGTCCAATGTTCTGCAATTCACCCTTCCCACTGCAGCCCTCTCTGTGACATCCCAGGCCTTTCCTGAGTACCTCACATCCCTTAGGAGAGGCTTCTGAGGAAGAGCAGCAGCTGCAGTGGGGAGGAGACACAAAAAAACCTATTTCATGAACAGACTTCTGCTAACACAATCGATACAATACATTGTGCCTTGGACAACCCCAGTCCCCAAATACAGCAAATTAGCCTACTAATAGATCCATAATTCAGGAAAGATATACAATTTTGCTCCTCAGGAGCATGGTATTCTAATTTGTTAACTAACTGTGGTTTATACAAAACCAGTTTCCCCTATTCAGACAAAATGAGAAAATGTGGTTTGTTGTAAATCATGCACAGAAGCTTCTAACTGTGTATAGAGGAGGAGAGAAGGGGAGAGGGAACATGTGAGCCTAAGGCTGCAGTGGAACATTTTCATAATGACAAACCATAGAGTGTCATTATGTTTGAATGCAGTCATTATGTGCCAATGACCACATAAGCATATTTAGTTCCTGATGCTTCATTATCTATATCCTGTTGTTCCTTTCTGTGCACAAACAGCCAAATAGAATACAATAAAAAAAAATAGCAACATACACAGTTCATTAATCTACTAAATTCATGTTAACTTATCAAAATAGTTAATAAAATCAGTATTTCAACATATGTTTAATATCTTAACTGCTGCATGAACGTATAGTAGCACAGTATTTTATCCCTCCCCCCACTTCATTCACTATAACTGCCATTTTAATAAAACCACCAGTTTAAAGAAAGTTAGAAGTTTGCATCCCATTCTTAGTTGACAAATTACAGGTGTCAGCATAACTGAAACCAGACTGGTCGAAGAAGGCTGATAATATCTTCAACACATATCTGACCTGATCTAGAGGCCCAAATGTTTATGCAAGCAAAAGCTAGTCCATGCTGTTCAAACAGTGCTCAGAGGATGTATCAAACACCACACAGCCCTGTTAACTGAAGCCAGTTACTGTAAGGCAATTATAACTCAACTGCAAGAAAGTGGCAATAGAAATGAAGGCCTTTTCCCGTTCAACTTTGCAACATGAAATATTATCTTGACATATTAAACAAAACAAAAAGAAATTAAGAGCTGAGGAAAGAATGGGTTAAAGAAAGGGCTGTGTTAAGAGGAGTCTGGTTCAAATCACATCTGTAAAACTCACTTACACTTCAGAACTAGCTGCTGAGTGGAAAACACAACCACACCTTACAATGACTCTACATATATTTTTTAGTATGAATCAATTCTTTATATGATGATTCAAATTCAATTACATGCAGCACCACAATTTATTTTCTCTGTCAGTTTTAATGAACCTTAACAAAGGAGAATACAAAAGGGAATGCATCCTTTTGGAAGTATATTTTTCCTATAAAGATTTATAGAGGTTGGTTAATTTTATTTTCCTGGATGCAGATTGCCTCATGAAAATGGGCTTTTGGTGTCATGTGTATGCATCTTGGGTGTGTATGGAATGAGGAGAGGAAGAAAAAAGGCTTCTCTGTAGGAAAGGATAACTTCCTTATATTCTTACAGTATGAATTAGTGGTAGGGACGAAGGAATTTCTATTGCTCAAGAAAGAGATAAACATTAGTGCAACTGAGCAGTCCAGTGAGATCTGATTATCTGCTATAGTTCAAGAGAAAGGTCTTATTAATTATTTACACTGCTATGCTAGCTGATTTCTACACATAGAGATAAACAATAATCTCCTCTAGTGTACAATTTAAGTACAGTAATACCTTGGATTGCAAGTAACTTGGTCTGAGAGCATTTTCCAAGACAAGCAATTTTTTTAAAATAAATTTTGACTTGATAAACAAGCAACGTATTGCAATAACGCGTAGGGATGTAACCGCTAGGCTCGGCCCCGCTCACGCCCACCAGAGACTTGCTTTGATGTAAGAGTGTTTTGGATTACAAGCACGGTTCCGGAACGAATTATGCTTGCAATCCAAGGTATTACTGTACATTATCATTGAACTTTAGATTGTGATCCTTCTAAGCCTGCTTACTAGGAAGTAAGTTTTATTGAAATTAATAAGCTTACTTCTAGGTAAACGAAGTTAGAATGGTAGAGATAAATATATTTGAGGTATTACACAAATTGCCATACACTTTACCACATGAAAAGTTATGAATATATTTCATTTCTGAAGCTACAGTTCAAAGGTGGTGTGGCAAAGCAAATGGGTGTGTGAGTTGTGTGATGGCCGATATGTTCTATGGCTGGTATTTCCTTGGGAGGCACTCTCCATTGCTACATGACCTTTATGATCAAATTGGCATACTCCCAGAAGTAACGGACATAAAAATTGTATTTTTCTTCACATTCTTTCAATATATGTGTATATGCAGAGTAATAATTTAATCCATATTAGTGACAGAACAGCGTTACTACTGTGGTGGTAGTAGTTACTCTTGATTAATTAGGTTCAGAATAAAGAGTTTATTGGGTTGTTTCTTTTTAAAGTGTTGATCCAAAATAAAATGGCTGATTTCTTTTAACAACAACGTAGATTGCAGAATACATTTTATTAATAAATTTATTCAACATTTTTCTAAGTAAAGAAAACACTGCAGTATTCAAAGGATGAAGTAGCAGAGATTGTGATCTTGTGCATGCACTAGCTACACATACAGAAGTTCAAACTTTTTTTTTGTTCGATATAGGAATGATCACATGGTTTCTAAACTTTCGATAAGGAGGATTTGCCTATGGACCTTAACTTGTGTGTGTGAGTATTACCATCCAAGTAGTGCAACAATTTTGGCCCATCAATGGCCAGCCTGATAACTCACCACTTCGAAGTTATTGAGAGCCAGTGTGGTGTAGTGGTGAGAGTGTTGGACTGGGACTCGGGAGATCCGGGTTCTAGTCCCTGCTCGGCCATGAAACTCACTGGGTGACTTTGGGCCAGTCACTGCCTCTCAGCCTAACCTACCTCACAGGGTTGTTGTGAGGGTAAAATGGAGAGGAGGATGAGGATTATGTAAGCCACCTTGAGTTCCTTGCAGGAAAAAAGGCGGGGTATAAATGTAATAAATAAATAAATAAATTGTAATGGTGTGAGAACTTCTTTCCATAGCTAGGCATACTAGTGAAATCAGTATAACTGATCCAGACATATGCTATTCAGTGTGATGAAGTGGGATTCTTAAACTTGTACTTCAAAGCAGCGGGGTATCTATGCAACTAAATAGTGCCCCAGGTGATGCCAGTGAATTTATTATAATTTTAGCCGTTGAATCAAACAACATTCAGTACGCTCTGGGATATTTCCAAGTTATGATTTTTATTTATAGACATGTGTGAGAGCCCCTTGTTTTGGTGACAATCATAAAGCAGAAGGATTTACAACCAGTGTTTGCTCAAATTCTCAGGCATAACCCAGGTCTGACACATGAGTAGACATGGATGCAAATTCTACCCGTATTAGAATTTTCACCATGAGTGATGTGAGTGGAAGTGTCTAAAAGTGGGGTGGCAAGGTGGGACTTGTAACACCTCTCAACATCTTGGGAAAAGTTTTTCTATGAACTGCAACATATCTGATCCAAAACATCCTCCTAGCAGTATACATAATTATTTTCTGGTTTCGCTCTGTGTAAATGTGATCTTGCAACATGCAATAGACACCAAGAATTAGTTTCTATCACAGCCTGATATACACGACCAGTTTGCTATGCATACATTCCATTTGTCCTGCACATACTCAAAAAATATATCCAAAATGGGGTCAATGTGGTTCAACCCTGAAGCTGCAATCCTATACACACTTAACAGGAAGTAAGCCCTACTGAACTAAATGATGCTTAATTCTGAGTAGACATGCATAGGATTGTGTTGTCAGTCAGTCCGCTTAGATATGAAGACAGTAGAGGACTTGGCAGTGTGTGTGTGTGTGTGTGTGCGTGCACGTGCGCATCTGTTGGAAATTCCCCTTCTGTTCATACAAAGGAGACCTGTATTCCCAAGTATATTAACATGTACATCAGTGACCTAATGGATTTTTCTTCTACACTATAACTGTAATAAGGAAACAGATTGTACATACAAAGTAATTTTAAGTTTTATTATCTGAGTAGACTAGTCAGTGAAGGGTATTAAACCTTCTTTCTACCATAGTACATATACATTCATGAGTGAGGCTAGAGAAACCTAACCTAAAATTTCCTCTTTTTTCACCCTATTTTACTCTAGCATATTCTCTCTCCCTAGCTTTCTATGAAATTTCATTTATACATTGATTTCAACTTGACAAACCTAACCTGATGTTTTAAACACTTCTAATCAATTTTGCTCTCGCTTGGCTTTGTAAAAATTTAATGAGGTTGTCCTTACTACTTAGCTGACTGTAGGACAAGACAATGTTCAGTTCTTACATGTGACTCAAGTCTCTTCCAGGCATAAAATTACAATTCTCTTATTTTTTAATTATATTTATACCCCGCCTTTTTTCCTGCAAGGAACCCAAGGCAGCTTACATAATAATCTCCATTTTATCCTCACAACAACCCTGTGAGGTAGATTAGGCTGAGAGTCGGTGACTGGCCCAAAGTCACCCAGTGAGTTTCATGGCCGAGCGGGGATTAGAACTCGGATCTCCCGAGTCCCAGTCCAACACTCTCACCACTACGCCACACTGGCTCTTTGAAGGAACACAAATAAAAATAGATCTGGATTCATATATACTAAGAGCAATCTCAGTTCTGAGCCAACCACAAGAGAGCAGTATCAGCAGGCTGGGGAAACCCAAAAGTTTGTAGAAGTCCCTTTTTTCATTTTTGTAAAAGAAAATAGCTCTACAGGGGGAACCCCCCTCCCCAAATAGCCCAATGAAATCTGGATATGCTCAGTGGCCACGGAATGTTGAGACTGCTGTGGCAGAGGAGGGAATGGAATGGAAGACCAGGGGTGGTGGTGGTGGTGGGGAGAAACAGAATGGAGCATCTTGGAGAAGGGCATGACTGTCTGAACTCTGAAAAGAGCACTTCTCACTGCAACATTTTGCAGTCCCACTTGTATATTCCTATTTCCATTTTGTCAGATGCAACAACTTGTGCCTTCTCTGTATTTGTTTCAAATGATGGAACAGTTAATTTGAAAGTGTATTAAGATTCCATTGGCAAATGGGATTGTAAGATAGAGGGAACATATTTACAAAACAGAATCTCCTGATCTAAATGCTAAGGACTACTTTACTTCCTCTTAACCATCTAACCATTGTGCCTGCCAGCTGTCAAGAACAAATGGAAATATTAAAAGATATATCCTAATACAAAAGATAATGTTAACACAGTAACAGCAAGCTTAGTATAAATCCCAAATTGAACTCCGCTGTGCTTCTGCGATTGTTACCAGAGATTATTGATCACAGCAGCATAATGTTCAATTTGGAACAAGAAACCCTGCAAATCCATCTCAGGTGCAATGAAAGAAACCTGCTTAAAATTCATATACAGGTGACATTTAACACCAGTGAAATTAAAAATCTGCCACCAAACTGCTGGAGAGGCTGTAGGTTAGAGGCACCCTCTTTCACATGTGGGCATATACCAGTCTTTTGGAGATGTATATTTGATTACATATCACAAATAACTTATCAAGCAACTCGTGCCAACCCAGTAGTGTAATAAGCAATTATTACATTGGGATCTTATTTTGTTACTGTTATGTTTTGTTACAAGATGGAACTAGCATGGCATTGGAAAACAAGCAGAGAATATTTATTTAAAATATTTCTAGGCCGCCTTTCAGAGCAGAAGGATATACAGTAAAAGGTTGGTTTTTAAAAATTTGGAAAGTAGCTCTTGCTGAACAGTTAACAAACACAGCATAGCAGACTACTCAGAGAAACAATGAAAAAGGATACATTTATGGAAACATGGTTCCCTTTCATAACATACATCAACACAAGCGCTGCAAACCAACAATCACCGAGTACCCAGGCCTATCTTTTGAAGGGAATAATAATAAAAGCTAGAAACTGTACCTATTGTTTATAGGTAATACAATATGGACTATATTTTATAATCATATTCCTAATGTTGAGTCTCCCAATTTTATTGCCATATGAGCCCAATTTTATTACCATATGCAAATCAGATTGTGTGTAGATTATATTGTTGATGTTTTGTTCATATTGTTACACTCCTGCACCCTGCTTATGTTACTATGCTACGTATCAGCAAAATAAAATAAAAATATTTGAGGGGAAAACAAACATGTTCAATAAGATTTAAATATTCTAAACCAAGTGGAAATATATTTGTTTCCTCATAAATTGGGATGCAAAAGAAATCTTTGGTAACCTCCAGGTTAGACTACTGCAACACATTGTAAGTAAGATTGCCTTTGAATATAGTTTGGAAACCGCAGTTAGCTCAAAATACAGTCACTAAAGGCACAATCTTACGCATGTTTAGACAAAGAAAAGCCACACAATTTAGGATTTTTTTCTGTCTAAACACACATAAGATTGCGCCCTAAGCTGTTAACTTGGACCGGGTGCTGGGACCATATCTTGCTGGTGCTGAATCAACTCGGACTAGCACCCAATTAACTTCTGAGTTTAATTCAAAGTGTGTGCGCTTAACTTTAAAGCACAAGGCTTAAAGACCAGATACTTGTTGGCCTGTATGTTCTGATACCAGTCTGGCCAATCACAGAGATCATCATTGGAAGCTCTCCTCCAAGCCTTGTAGGCTCCTTCCAACTCTATATCTATGAAAGTATCCCCATCTTCTGAGTGAAGGCAGTTGGCAATGGGGATAAGAGCGTTTTCAGTTCTAGCTGCCCACCTTGGACCCGATAGCCTTGTAGGCTCCTTCCGACTTTACGATCTATGAAATCTATGAAATCTTTGGAATGTTCTTCCCAGAGATGCTCACCTGGTACCTAAGTTGTTTCAGCACCAGTCCCTTTTCTTCTCCAAAGCTTTTAAAACAGCCACTGTGTACATTTTACCTGGTGTGTCTTCCTTTGTCATGTTTAATCACGTGTTTCATTCTGCAGTTTTATCAATTTTATATGGTTCTTGTATTGTTCTTATTATTGTAGTGTGAAGTGCTCTGGGAATGCTTCTGTGACAAAGGCATGGTTTATTAATTTAATAACTAACTAAATAAGCATCTATATAAAAGCAACGGGACATTTTCTAAGAAGCATATTTAAATTAGCACAAGACTCTGGCTTTAAGCTCCCCTTTTGTACTAACAGGGTAGGCTTTTCTACCATTTTCCATGCATGTTTATACATGTAACAATTGTTATTCTGCCCATATTGGTAACAGAGTACAGAATCCAGGGAATAGGATGTACTCCAGATTAATTGATCCAAATTTTAAAAAGAAGGGGCGAAAGGGGGGGTTATCTCACATGCCCTCCTAAATTGGGAATATATAATTTGACATTATACCATTTATATGAACAATAGGATATTGGGCAGCCAAATTCCTATGCTAGCCTTATCCCTTGTGGAATAAATGCATGCTCATAATGAACAACTCTCAAAACTACCCACCCAGTACCGTTGTCATTTGCATTAATAACCACCACCAAAACCTTCCTGTTTCATACTAAGAATGGGTGAAGCATATAAGAATATTTACTTCACATGGAAGAATACACTGAAATAGGAGGGGGAGAATATACGCTTTGGTCAGTCACCAACCACCCTGACAGAGTTTGACAGGGAGTCACTCATCAGCCTTAAGGGATCTTCAATTTGTGCTTAGTTCTGAAAGTGGGAACTGGAACCTGATTCACATATCCTGAAGGCCAAGCACGCTGTGACCTCCACTCGCACCTTCTTCTCCAGGAGAAACAAACAAGCTTTCCTGGGTTTGGGGATATCTCTGGATTTTAGACCCTCCCCGCCTTTATAGAGACATTCTGACAGGTTCTCAAAAGTTGGGGGGCACACACTCTCTCTTCCTTCGGAAACTTAAGAGTACCCCAAAAAACTTCTAAGTGAATGCCTCCAAAGCCCTACAATTCCGAAGAGGAGCCTTTCAGCATCAGCTCTTCTCGTTCTTATTTTTAACCAAGTCGCCTCTCTCCACCCAGCCGGGGACTGACGTGTCCCGAAGCACGGCTGCTCCAGTGGGGCTGCTGGCGCCCCTCATGCCGCCCTCCTCCTCCTCCTGGCAGCCGCAGACTTCCCCCCCAGCTGAAGGGCTTCGTCCTCACCCCTCTCCAACCACCGCCTCCCAAAAGGGTGGACTTTAAACCAGCCAGAGTCGGGCTCGTCCTATCCCGTCCGTCCATCCCCAGACAGAAAAGGGCAAGGAGCAGCGGCGGTCTCTACTCGCAGGTTACCTGGTCGCCACCGCCGGCCTGCAAGCATGCAGCCGCCCGGGGAAAGCCTCGCTCGCTCTCTGCGCAGGGTGGGGTCCTGCGCAGGCAGGCTGCCACCGCGGGACCGGGATTCACACGCTGGCGCTCCCTCCGCCCGCCTCTTCCCTGAGCCAGGGAAGCCCGGCGCCCCCGCCCTTCGGCCAGGAGGGGAGGAGCTGCTGCTTGGGCGCCCCCCCCCTTCCACTCCTACTCTTTCCCGCTTGTGCTCAGGGCCGTCTAATCGCCCTCGGAGCCATCGAACGCCTGCTGTGGCAAAGCGCGGGCCTCATGGCTTCGCCGGAGAAGCTGAAGCTGCGGCAAGGAAGACGGAGGAGCCGGGGCTGAGCTGCTTTATGCGGCGTCGTCGTCGTCGTCGTCGTCGTCTACCACAGCTCCCTGTAGCCTCAAGCCTGAGTGGAGTCTGTCTTTCTGTCTCTTTCGCACATCCGCCTCCACCCCACCCTACCCCACCCTCTATGGCTAGGTTCCCATGGCTTCTTAATACTACTACTAGTTGTTATTAATTATAATTATAATAATTTCATTTCTATACCGACCAATGGCCGAAGCTCTCTGGGCGGTTCGCAACAATTCACAAAATCACAAACTACAAGATAATAAAATACAGCATAAAAATTAAATATACGAAATTCAAAACAATGTAAACAGCTAGAAACAATTTCAATAAAATATTAGGCATGTTAAAGCCTAAGATACGTTGCGGTCTGTTTTATCGCGCGTGTGTTGTGTTTTCTGCAGTCATTGCCAAATCGTACCAATAATGCTTCCCCCTCTCCCTCCGCTTTCCTATCTTGTGCACTGTCACTCTCTGCCAGGGCTGAAAAGATACTGACACTGCAGTGAGCTCATTTGAAACCGACCCAATCCCTGGCCATACATCCAAATAACCCCACCCGACCTCAGGCAAGTTCCCCTCTGGATTCAAACTTTTCTGTCTCATTCAAGTCCTGGGCCATTCTCTTCCAGAAAATGCAGGAAAGAAAGGTGGACGTGGTCACCATTTAGCAACCAAAAGGCAGGGTTTTTTCTTTTTTTCCTACACTGCTATTTATTTTAAGAAAACATTTTCTTGAAGTATTTTATTATTTTAAAACATGCCAGTTCCATATTGCACCACAAGAGTCCCTTCCTTTGGAAATACAGTAATACCTTGGATTGCAAGTAACTTGGTCAGAGAGCGTTTTGCAAGACAAGCAAATTTTTTACAAAAAATTGACTTGATAAATGAGCATGGTCTTGCAAGACAAGTGTAGGGATGTAACCGCTCGCCTCAAGCAGGCGTAGCGGGCCAAAATCTGCCCCGCTCACGCCCGCCAGAGACTCGCTTTGATATAAGAGTGTTTTGGATTACAAGCATGGTTCTGGAACGAATTATGCTCTCAGTCCAAGGTATTACTGTATATTTGATCTGACTACTTGGGTACAGTAATACCTTGGATTGCAAGTAACTTGGTTTGAGAGCGTTTTGCAAGACAAGCAAATTTTTAAATATTTATTTAATTTTTTTTACTTGATATACAAGCGATGTCTTGCAATACAAATACTGTAGTACGGCTTAAATTAAAAATCTCTGCACATTTTTGGGGGGGATTTTGTTTTGATATAAGAGTGTTTTGGATTACAAGCACGTTTCTGGAACGAATTATGCTCTCAATCCAAGGCATGACTGTACTTTGATCTGGCTGCTTACAGCTACACACAAGATTGAGTTAACAAAGCACTGAAGTTGCAGCCCTAAAACACATTTACTTGTTCAGACTTGGAAACCAGTCCCAGTGAGCTCCATCAGCCATTTCCTGGTTAACATGGTTCATGAGAGTGTCCCTAAACCACAATTTAAGCTCATCGTAAGATACAGCTCAGCTATTGGGAATACTGTAATACCTGGGCCTGGTTGGCAGAAATGTAATGAGAGAACAGTAACACAGGTTGTGAGGGAAACACACTGTAGCCTTAAAAATCCATGAGAGCATTCTAACCTGATTTGAAACTTCAGTGGCATGGAGGATATGGCTATCAATGGCTACTAGTCCTGATGGCTATTTGTTACCTCCAGTATCAGAGGCAGTATGCCTATATACACCAGTTGCTGTGGAACATGGGCAGGAGGGTGCTGTTCCACTCATGTCCTGCTTGTTGGTTTCCCATGGGCCGCTGTTTGGCCACTCAACAGAATGCTGGACTAGATGGACCTTGGTTTGAGCACAGCTGTTCTTATGTTCTCTTTCAGCACATAGTTCAAAGTGCTGGTGCTTACCTTTGAAGCCCTATATGGCTTGGGACCCAGGTACCTGAATGAGCTTCTTCCACACAAACCTTCCTATACATTGAAGATTATCTTTGTAGGCGTGCTTTGTAGGCTTTGTACAGGTGCTCCTGTCTGAGGCGAGGTGGGTGGCAACTGGAGAGGGGATCTTCTTGATTTTGGGAGACCTGCCTCTCGAATGCCTTCCCCAGGTAGGCTTTCCTATCGCCTTGCCTGTCTTTTTGGTGCCTGGTGGGAAATGTTTAGGGCACATACATGCAGAGTTGCAGAGGCACATACATGCCTGGGTTTGGTTTCCTAGGAGGTCGTTGGAAGGTTATGGCATTTATAATGTTTGAATTTATTTAAAAACATACAGGTTCAACATAGTTGTAGGCACAGTTTAAACACTCCAGTGGACAACCAGATCCACTGACTCTCTCACTTCAGATCTCCAGAGATAGATACTGCTGATGCTGTTATCTTACAGACCTCACCAAAATTTATCTGTGTCTCTTCCTCTGTGTCACTCTTGAAAACTGTGGTCTGGCCCTTTTGTTCTCTTTTATAAACCTAGGTTACACCGTAATCCTTAGATTAGAGTGGCTGGGAGAAAGTCATGCCCCCTGTAGAGAAACACTGTATTTTTGTTTGCTTTGCAATGTTTATATTCTTTGAGTGACCTCTGAATGAGATTATAATGTAATTTAGTAGGCCAAAAGCCTAGCTTTGCTACTGTGTATTGGGCATATGGCATTAGTGGTTATGGTTGCTAAGAAAGGGAGGCTTCAAGCTGACAGTTTCAAAATGACTTGGGGATAAGCTACCCTTGTTTGGATTGCTCAGGGTCAACAAATGTGACTGACAGAAGTTTCATGACTGGTCAGAGGTTCTGGCCAGGAGATATTTTTTTAAATGATCAATTGGTGATAGTTTTGGAGCTAATAGTTGTTAGATGGTGTGGTGGGTTGGAAGCAAGCTAGTGGCTGAAGGAAGAGAGCTTAGAGCTAGGGAAGGAGGAAGACTTCTAGTCTGAGGGAACCCTACTGGAAGATCTGAATGCCAGAACTGGTGGCTGAGGGGAATAGGAAGCCATGCTGTGTTGTGGTGGTGGTGAAGCTTCAAGCAGGCAATAGAATCACATAGGCTTTCCCCCAATATTTCTCTTATTAAAACTTTGAGACTTGGGTTTATGGAACTCCCCACCCCAAGGCTGTCTCAGCTATATAAAACCTTTAACCACAGCCACCAAAAATCACCCTCTGTACCTTTAGAAACTCAGTAGCATGGTTCCTATGGCATAGGTATGGGGTTGTCACCACCACTAGAGACAGGCTCACAGTCACAGGAGGAACAAAATTAAGACATTAAGGGAATTTTTACACAAGCAAATAAAGTATTACTTTTCAAATAGGATGTGATAGCTTAAATTTACTTAGATTAAATAACCTTGGCTACTGTTCTTAATAGACAAGAGAATCTTCCCCAGATAAATAAGCTTTGAGTAGCTTTCCCTTCAGACCAGAATCCCCTAACCTCCACTCCAGCCAAGCTCTCACAATCAGACACAGATGCTGTACAGCAGTCTTTGTCTGTGTGAAGGATCACCAGCAGGATCCTTTGCGTGAGTTCGGCGCTTAACGGGTTAACCGGCACTGAGTTACAGCCCGTACGAGCGCTAGCAATCACCTACGAGGCTTTCGCGCACAAGAGGAAACCGCAGCCCTTTAAATGACCAAATAAGGCTTTTATTTGTTTATACAATAACACAGAGCGGAACTAACAGCTTTCCAGGAATACTACAACAGCAACACAACCTTAGCTGACCCCTGGGTTTCTCAATGAACAGGCTTCGGCTAGCGGAGTGAATCTAGTCAATTACCTCAGACCAAAGACTATACGCCTAGTCAGTGTCAGCCTGGCTCCGGGTCTGGCGATCCGTGGATGAGAATGGCGTACTCGGGCTGCTGGTTTGGAAGATGGATCTGGCCCCCGAAGTACCCTGGGTTCCCAACAACCTGCTACCGGAAGGGAGAGGGGTTTTCTACCCCGGAGTTCCCGCTCTCCCCGCCCTCCAGGTCAGGTGGGGCTTATGCCTGCCCCTTCGTTTCAGGTGGGCTTATCCCTGCCCGGGAAAAAGGTGACGTACTGGTACTTTGCAGCTCTTTGAGACTGCCCTGATAGTTTGGTGGTCCTTCCTGGGTTTTTGTGGATCTCCACCGAGACTCTTCTTTATTGGGGATGACGACCGGTCTGGCTGCCCCTTTGGTGATCTCATCCCTCCTCCCTCGCCCCTTCCCTTAGGGGAAAATGGTGTGTGTGTGTGTGTGTGTGGACCTGTGTTGGGCTTTCTCCACAGTCTGCTTCCAGCTGTTGGTGTTTCGGGCATTACTGACTGGAGGTAGCATATAGCCATCAGGACTAGTAGCCATTGATAGCCTTATCTTCTCTGCCACTGAAATTTTGAAACAGGCTAGAATGCTCTCATGGATTTAAGGTTACAGTGTGTTTCCCTCACAACCTGTGTTACTGTTCTCTCATTGCACTTCTGCCAACCAGGCCCGGGTATTATTCCCAATAGCTGATCTGTGTCTTATGATGAGCTTAAATTCTGGTTTAGGGACACTCTCATGAACCAGGAAATGGCTGATTGAGCTCACTGGACTGCTTCTCCAAGGTTGAAAATCAACCTGAGGGGGTGTAAAGGGGGCAGTTCAGGGAGGGAAGGAGGCTGGAGTGCAGTCAGGATACCTCATATCCTGGCAGCCCCAGCCCCCCCCCCCCTACGAAGCACCCCAGCTAGACAGCCGAAATTGGACATCTAGCTGAATTCCAGAGGAGGAGGAGGAGTGTGCAGGCAGAGATTGCCTCCATTGCTCTGCACTGGATGCTCTTAAGCCTCCAAGTTTGGAGGCTTATGAGCATCGATGGTGCAATTGATAGGATTGCACCCTAAACCAGCCTTCCCCAACATGGTGCCCTCCAGACTACAACTTCCAGAATTCCTGAGTATTGGCTATGCTGGCAGCTCATGGAAGTTAAACTTATATTTATCCTAGGTTTCATTCTGCTGCTGTGATTTTTTGTTTTGTTTTCTCAACCCTGCTTTTGTTGTTCTTTACAAAACTATTTTGAATGTGTCTTTTATGGTTTTATTGTTTTACTATCCAATTAGCCACCCTTGGAGTAGCAAAACTGAGACCTGGCATATAAAATTAATAACTAAAATCTTGTTTCACATAAATGAGTATCCTTCTGGTATATTTCCAGTCCTCTATAAATGGTCTGAGGTTAGGCTGGAATATTGTATTTTTATTTATGTATCCTTGCTTTAAAAAAAAAATCAGTACATTTGTTGGATTAAGTTTTATAACAACCTTCACAAAACCTAAGCTAAATACACAAATTAAAGGGGAGAGTGGGGAGCGGAATGGGAAGAAAGGAATGGGAAGAATCTTCCTTCTTAATGAGAAATATATTCCTATTCTGGCTACTCCAAAAACAAAATGACTGTCTTGCTTTCCCTCTGATGATTGCAATTTCAATCAACACATTAATGAAAGTACACTTCTTCTGGTCAATACTAGAGCCAGACCTTTCATGAAAATGGCATATCTTCATTCTGAGCTAACCTGTTTCTCCTAGTTTGGTGGGGGCAGCAACACCACCTCCTTGCTCTGAGTGGGATCCCAAGGCCCAGTGAGAGCCAGTGTAGTGTAGCGGTAAGAGTGTTGGGCTGGGACTCAGGAGATCCGGGTTCTAGTCCCCACTCGGCCATGAAACTCACTGGGTGACTTTGGGCCAGTCAATGCCTCTCAGCCTAACCTACATCACAGGGTTGTTGTGAGGATAAAATGGAGAGGATTGTTAGCCACCTTGGGTTCCTTGCAGGAAAAAAGGCGGAGTATAAATATAACAAATAAAAATAAAATAAATAAGGCCAAAGTGTGAAAAAAATCATTTTTCTGTAGAGATTTTTGCTGCTAACAAGAGGCCGTATTTCATAAGGGGCTGGCACACACTTATTGCAACCACCTGCGTGCCTTATCATGACTTTTTGCTGGTCTCCAGGCCTTCAAGGTCAAAGCTGAACAGCAGCCAACAATTAGGCCAAGGAACAGCCAACAATGGAAGCCAAGGAAGTCATCCAGCCAACTGTGATTGGCTATAGAGGCTCACCTCATATTGGTCAAGAGCAGGCGGGGGTGGGTGGGTGTATAAAGGTAGGAGGGTTAGGGCTGCTAGGTGTTCTTCATCGGTCTTCACAGAAAAGGCTTTGGATTGCATTTGTGATCCTGGAATCTGTAAGCCTTGTCCCATCAGAAGAACCTTACTGTGGAGAAATGAGCCTTTGGGGGTACACACACACACCTCAGGTGTGAACCGGCTGGGGTGGGGTGTGCATAGTTAGCGTGTGGAAAGAGGGGCCCTTGGGGGTTCCTGCATGCGCGCGCGGCGCACACACACACACACACACACACACACACACACAGCCTCATGTGTAAGCCAAGTGAGGCCAGTTGAGGGGGCTGGGAGGAAACGAAAGCCTCGGATAGGGCTTTCATAATGTAAATAGTTCAAGTCATGAGTTCCCTTCCCCCTGCCTGGCCAGGTGAGGTGCATGGTGATTGGCTAAGGGGCAGCAGAGGAGGGGAGGGGGGGGAAGGTATATTTCCCAAGGTGTGGTTTTTGGTCTTTGTTCTACCCAGCTGTGGTAATGGCGGAAAGCCAAGGACCCCAGGCAGCTCCTGGTAAAATTAGCTGGATTGAGGGCTCTAGTAAAGGCAAGCCTTGTGGGAGTTTCACCCATCTCAGACCTGCGGGTAGATGGAGTAGTTCTCCTCAGGCAACAAGGCTGTGCTGGATTTAACCCTTGAAGAGAACACCCTCAGGTAACTGGTGTGTGCCTGAGAGTTATTAAGGAATCAGGTTTTATTGTGTTTTAGCTCTATTTCTGTGTACTAAAGTGTCTCTCTCTTTATTTTGTGTGCTTCTCTCATTTCCCTAATCTTGTTGTAAAATGCTACCAGAATAAACCTTGTTGTGGTTTTACCCCACATGGGTTTTGTAGTACTCTGTGAGTTCAGTATCTAAATCCAGGTTACAGAAATTGAAGGCGAGTCCCTGAACAGAGATTCAGGTAGGGTTGCAGACAGCTGAGGCTGGCAATCTGGTACCTTGAGATCTCAGGGGGTCTTGGTTCCTTTGGAGTAGGAAAGGGTGGGGGTGTGGCGGGCCAGCCAGCCCCCCCTTCCTCCACACTTACCTTAGGGTATGGGGGAGACTAGATAAGAGTTTACTGTTTTAGCCCACAGCAGTGTTTCAAAGGATTTCTTCATTGTTTAATATTCTGGTTTTCTATCTTCTTTTGTCTTTGCTCAGTTTTACCTTTTTGTCCCCCTTCCTTATTGTAAATAAAGTTCACTGTTTCCAGTCTGAGCGTGTTCTGTTCTGGATCTGGCCTCAGTACTAAATTCAGCACCTTCTGCTTTGGTTGGGCTACTGTTTAGGGTTTTAGGCTGGAGGGCTAGAAATAGAGGGTGATCAAGTGAACCCTTATTTCTGGGCCCCCAGGATATCTGGAAAGGTCCAAGTATCCCCTGGCTTGGACTGGGTGGATGAGAAGGGGTGGTGGCAATCTACCGGGTGGCTTGTTTACCCACTGGCCACAGGGTAGGGAATTGAGAGTTTTGGGGGCAATCCCCTCCCCCCAACCTACCAGAAACCTTCACACAAAGTATCCCCGCAAGTGGTGTTGTTAGGACATTTTCCTGAACTCCAGCAAAAAATGTGGAATGATCTGAGTCAGTGACTTCACTCACTTTGAAATTATTACTTATAATGATCTAAGATAGTACTGACTAATGTGAAGCAGTTTCCCTCCACAAAATGCATCGGTGGAGAAATTGGCAGTTATTAATTCTCAAGAGGATATGCTTTAGCAATAATGCATTACACTTTTAAAGCATAATTCTTCTTATAATCAGTAACAACTGCAATGTGGGTGTAGTACCCAATCGCTTTACTAACTTACTACAGCATTTTATAAAACCAGCTACATGGATGAAGCCTGCAGATCAGAAATGATTTCTGCCCCCCCTCCTTTTAAGACCTTAGGTGGAGTTTATTGTTTGTCTTGGATGTATTATTTGTACAAAGTCCAAAACTTCTATTATTACAGTTCTACAGACACAAGGGAAGAATGATGTATCACTATACTGTGCATTTTGATCTGTATTCCCATGATGGAGCTCATATGCTTCTTGTGGTGTACCATGGTTGGCTGCTGAGTCACACAGCAATCCTAAGTGGCATGCAGGAGCAAAGTGGCAGGTTATCCACCACTTCCAAAGTCCTTTTCTAGGCATCTTAGCCTGAAGAACCTTTATTTTTTAACCCCTTCTCCCTTCTAGTGGGAGAAAATAGCTATGCCAGCTCCAAGCTGCATATCAGAAATGATTAGCTCCTAGCTGGCATAGCTGAGGGCCTAATCTTGGGACATCTGAGGCAAACAGTAGGGCTTTGGATTCAGCAGATTCAAAGCTGCCCCCATGTGCTCCTGGCGGAAACACAGTCAGCAATACATCTATGATCATGGAGCTTTCAGTGGGTATAACCGTGGCTGACATGTGGGCATAACTGGGTCCAGTGGAGGAGTATCTCCATCCCATCCTAACCCCCTTTGGGCAGCAGACCTAGGGGTTATGACTGCTTTCTTAATTAGAATCCTATTCTCCAACGTGGCTGTGAGGAAAAATGTGGGAGCTATCGTTTGGGGCTCTCCATAGACACAAATGGGAATGTTTGAATGTAAGAGCATCATCAGCAACTAATGCTGTGGCTGGTAGGCAGTGACAGAGTTGCCAGGGATACTGTGGAAGTGACCATTAGTGTAGCTATCTTTGCTTTTGCTTCTATTGCTGTATTGAGAGCCAGTGTGGTGTAGTGGTTAGAATGTTGGACTGGGACTCGAGAAATCCGGGATCTAGTCCCCGCTTGGCCATGAAACTCACTGGGTGACTTTGGGCCAGTTACTGACTCTCAGCCTAACCTACCTCACAGGGTTGTTGTGAGGATAAAATGGAGAGGAGGATGAGGAGGATTATGTAAGCCGCCTTGGGTTCCTTTCAGGAAAAAAGGTGGGGTATAAATATGATAAATAAATAAATAATTGTGCTTTTAACATTTCTGCATGGGATTGCAACTATGTGAGTCTGACATGTTCTTGAGTAGCAGTAACAAGTGTAGCAGGACCACAGGATCAGCCTGCCCATGAAGCATACTCCTCCTCAAGGCAGCTTACAATATAAAACTATAAAATTAAAAAAATACAATTACCTAACTAAAACAGCCACATCAAATATTTAAAATAGTAACTCCAATTTATAAAATAAAAAATTATATACATTCACTTAACAGTAGACTGGAACATCCAGGTCTTTAAAGTCAGTTTAAAAGGAGTCTGGGAGGGAGCTACTCTCACCCTCCATGGTAGGGTATTCCATAACAATGGGGCCACTTATCTCTCATGCCCACCAACCAGGGATGTTGAAGAGTCCTTGGTCTTGAGTCACGAGTCGAGTCACGAGTCTTTGGACCCGAGTCTCAAGTCCGAGTCCTTGGTCCAAAATGGTGATTCATGAGTCCCGAGTCACTCCCAAAGCTGACTCCACGAGTTCCTATTATAATTAATGGGGGGTTTTCCCAACAAAATAAGGCTACTTTAGATGTGTGGCTTAAATAAATTCTAGGCACAAGTGTGCCTTTTTATTTCAAAACTCTGCAACTGATTTTGGCAAGAACAGAACAGGTAGACAAACCCAAAATAACCAAACAGGCAGAGGAGGCAGGGAACCCCAAAGGCAGGCAGGCAGAGGCGTTTGTCTTGGATAATTCAACTGTTGAACTGGTCAAGAAGAGACCAGGCAGGCAGAGGAGGCTGGGAACCCCAAACAGGCAGGCAGAGGCAGCCAAACCCAAAATGTCTGAAAGGTTGCATTTTAGGAAAATGATTTTAAAAAAATAAACTTGCTGTACTTCCTAAAACTTATCCATGTTGCATTTGAGGAACACATTTTTTTCTAAATGTTTGGCCCCCATTCTGGAACGGTGAGGTCTCATCACAATTCCACCCTCACTGAACATCCGCTCCACTGGTGATGAACTTGTTGGAACCAGAAACACACTCAGAGCAGCCGCACAGAGTAAGCTCAAGTCCTTCCTCTGCCTCTCCCAAGTACGCAACACATCAATCAAAATAAATCTCGACACACTGTTGGGGCTGCACTCCTGGTAGCCGTCCATAGTGGCTGAGCAGCGGCGCGCCTCGCTTCCATGCGCTCTTTGCCGGTGATCGTGCTCCTCTCCACTCCTTCTGGCACAGCCCAGGGATGTTGAAGAGTCCTTGGTCTCGAGTCCCGAGTCGAGTCTCAACGTCCCATTAAAAATATTGGGACTCAAGTCTGACTCGAGTCAGAGGGGGGACTCAGTCCGACTCACGAGTCGAGTCCTGGAGTCCAAGTCCCCATCCCTGCCACCAACCCAATTATCTCACTGGTGGGCATGTGAGCAGGGCATCTGTGGCTGATCTTAGGGCACAGCAGGTTTATAAAGGTGGAGGTGGTCCTTCAAATAATCTGGTCTCAAGCCAATTAAGGTTTTAAAGGTGATCACCAGCACTTTAAATTGGGTCCTGGAAATACGCTGGCAACCAATTCAGCAGACACAGGACTGGTGTTATAGCTCTGATTGCCTAGCCCCCCCCACCCCAAACAACCAGGCTGCTGCATTCTACACCAGCTGATGCTTTTGAACTGTCTTTAAAGGCAGCCCCATGTGCAGTGTGTTACAGTAGTCTAGTCTGGATATAACCAGGGCATGAATGATGTAGCAAGAGCCACTTTCTCTAGACAGAGATGCAGCTGGTGAATCAGCCAAAGATAAAAGGAACCCTGGTAACCAACACCACCTGCACTTCCATAGATAGTGCCAAGTCCAAGAGAACCCAGAAGCCGCACACTTGTTCCTTCAGGGCAAGTGCAGCCCCAATCAACACTGGTCTCACATCTCCATCCAGATCAGAGGGTTTCCTTAACCATAGTACTTCCAGTTTATCTCGATTAAGTATCAAAGGTTGCTGAAACGTCCAGGAGAACTCACCAGGTTACACCCTCCCCCTCCATGTCCTGCCATAAGTCATTCACCAGGATGGCAGAGTAGTTTTTGGATTTTTTTTTCCCAATGTTCAATTGATTTTTATTGACTCTGTTAAGGCTTCCAACAACTGACGGTGTTATACTTTTGCATTTTTATAATGGTTTGCTGGTTATAATTTTATTGTAAACTGCGTTTGAGATTTCTACTGAGAATATACACATTTAAGTAAAGAATAAATATTATACTATAGACAACACTGTGGACTAATTCAATAAAGGTGTTGGATATAAAGGATTCTGCCTTAATGCAAGGGCTTGGAAGAAATGGGTTTTATAAACAAAATCATAATGCAATTGGATAATCTATACCCACAGGTAAATTGCTTTAATTATTTTACCACAAGTATTAAAAATTCTTCAATTACCTGTTTTCACTAAGTTTCAATAATTAGCGTGGAGGGGGGAAAAGCCTGATCGCCATCACCCCTGAATTCTGATATATCTTGTTCCTCCCTGTTTTTCCATCCCTTCTGGCTCTGCATAAGCCTCACTGCATGATCCTCACCCTGGACAGGGCAGACACAGCCATAACAGGTCACATCTGCATTTCACACAAAGGGCACATTTACAATTTACCCCAGGAGGTGCAAAACATCTTGCAGTCTCAAAGAGCTGCAAGATGCTCCCTAGGAACACCCATCCGGTGCCACCCCTATGCGGGCGGGAATCCACCTGGCGAATCACCTGGGATGGGGAGGGGTCTGGAGAAGGGATCTGGGCAAACCTCTGAGGTTCGTCAAGGTTGTTGAAAGCTGGTGCATGCTCTGCCCTGACTTTGGTCAGCAAGCAGCCCTCCAGCACCAGGCGTGGCGCCAGGGGGTCGCCCGCAGGAGAGACCGAGACTAGTAAGTTAGGTTCTCTGGTGTTCTGTTACTCTGTGTCAAGCAAGCCTGTTACATAGCCTATCCTACGCTCTATTGATCCCCATTGTGACTCCTCTGTTTTTACTGTGAAATTCCTGTACAGTAATACCTTGGATTGCAAGTACGGTAAGTTGGTCTGAGAGCGTTTTGCAAGACAAGCAAATTTTTAAAAACTTTTTGACTTGATAAACAAGCAAGGTCTTGCAAGACAAGTCGTAGGGATGTAACCGCTCGCCTCGAGCGGGCCGAAATCGGCCCTGCTCACGCCCGCCAGAGACTCGCTTTGATATAAGAGTGTTTTGGATTACAAGCACGGTTCTGGAACGAATTATGCTTGCAATCCAAGGTATTACTGTAGTTTATTAGTCTGCGCCATTAAAGGTGTTGTAAACAAACGTAGGTTGCAGTTTGGTCTATTTCCTGTGTCAATCCGGGTCGCGACTGACTAGTTTTGGCGGAAGCCACAAGGGAAGGGTTCCCTCCGTGCCGGTCAACCCTTTCTGTTCCAAACTCACACAAAGGACCTGCAGAGGTCCTTCACAATTAGGATTTCTTGTCTTCCCCAAAATTTAGGTGGTATTAATATTAGTTAGAAGAAAACATGGCATTCTGCTTAGTTAGCACAACATTTTTGCAATCATGCCAGTTCCTGCTAATTGAAAATGATAAAATAGGTAAGCCCTTAAACCAGCCTTCCCCAACCTGGTGCCTTCAGATGTTTTGGACTACAACTGCCATCATTCCTGACCATTGACCATGCTGGCTGGGGCTGATGGAAATTGGCCCGAAACATCTTGAGGGCACTAGGTTGGTGAAGGCTGCCTTAAACTATTAGGGGGGGGAAAAGATCTGTAGTAATTCTTTGCTATTTATAGGTAACAGTACACAGGTCCGGTGCAATGAAATGTTGGCTCCCTGCAAACTAGTGTGCAAACTCAAAGACAGTCTTGGGGATATACACTCCACCTCCTTTCTCTGAAGCAATTTCTCCCTCCCTTGTCAGTATTAGGCATGGTTTAGGAGTTACATGTACACCACTGCTAACAATGGCTAATGCTAACCAGATTCCCTTGTAAGAGTAGTTTGCAACTCCATTTAAAATCATTGACTGGGTCCGCATGATACGGTAAACGTCAGTAGGTTAATTTCTACTGAGGTTTAGCATGTTGTCTGACCCTCGCAGGGTGCTTTAGAAGCCAACTTGGTGTGGCTTCTAAACCAACCTGTGAAACCATGGTTTGTGATAAGGCTTACGCTAACCCTAGTAGGATTAACATGTCGTCTGAACCTGGACGACACGGCAACCCTACCGCAAACCCTGACATGGCCAGCGTAAGCTTATGTTGGCCATGTTGAACACAGCGCTTAGGCTGATTGGCAGCTCGCGCTGCCAATGGGCCTAAGTGGCCTTTGCCTCTGCTATCGCTGGCTCACAGTCAGCGGGAGTGGGGGCACAAGGTGCGGGTCTGCAGGGTGGCCTGCTCCTGGTTGGGGAGGGGGCCACCTGGCAGAGCCTGCTGCCGCCACCGTACAACTCTTCTTCACCCAGCCCCATTGGGTGCCACCAAGCCACTGCCACCAAACAAAGTAAGTCGGGGGGGCAGCTGGGTGGGGGGCTGGGGGACGGTGGGGCGGGATGGGGAGGGACCTTTCCTGGGGCAGCTGCTGCGGTGGCTGCACCAAGAAAGGTCCGGAGACAAGCTCTGTGGGGCTGCATTTACTCTCGAGGAAGCACAGTGCCATGGGGCTCATTGCTGTTGCTCAGCAGGGCCACAACTCTGGTGAGTAGCAGCCCCACGAAGGAAGGGCAACTGGTAGCTGGAGAAAATGCCATTTGGGCACTTTTTACTAGCCGTCATCCCCGCTCGCTGCCCTAGTGTTCCTGCACAGTGCCCCCTGGGATACCGGATGGGAGGACTGAGGGAGGATGAGGGGAGAGGTGGAGTCTCCAGACCCCCACTGTGCCTGGGTGCAGCCAGGGCCACTTTAAACCCAGAGGTTCCAGATCCTCTGTGGGTTTAAAGTAATGTGCGAACCTGGCCATTGTATAATATCTGGTTTGCAAGGGAACCATGATTAACATCACCTGTGGCTGGGTTTCAATTTGCAAATCATGATTTGCAGGGTGCCAGCGTTATGCCTGCACTGGACCACAGTAATATATGAATCTGCAAACGAGTTTCTGAACAGATATAATGGCTCCTATATTAGTTCTAAATCATTCTACAAGAGTTAAAAAAATGTTGCAATCTGAAAGTGAAGGGTGGTGTTACCCTTATTT
Organism: Shinisaurus crocodilurus; assembly: GCA_021292165.1. Taxonomy (NCBI): domain Eukaryota; kingdom Metazoa; phylum Chordata; class Lepidosauria; order Squamata; family Shinisauridae; genus Shinisaurus; species Shinisaurus crocodilurus. The sequence goes on from CM037876.1 coordinate 265,082,533, forward strand.
AACATTTTCAATTAGGTAAGAAAAAAATTGCATTCTTGTTGTAACAAAAGACAGTTATGGCTGATTCCAAATAACTCAATTACCTCCCCCTGCCAGCAATTAAAATGTAATCCTTTAATTTCTGACAGCTTTAAATATAAATTATTCTGACAGAAGTAGGCAAGCATTAAGTGAGGTGCAGATGAGGACAGCTCCCTGATCATTACGGTCTCCACAGTGCCATTCCCTTCCTTCATCAGTAATCTGAAATATGTTGCAATCTGCTTTCTAACACAGCACATCTCAATAGCCTAAGCTGCTTACATTCATATTTTTAGTATGTGCTGATTTAAGAGGGTATATTGTGACTGATATCCAGATACTGTTAAAATGAGCATGAAATACTACCATTAAATTCAGAGCAGTCAGATCATAAAAGATGTACTGAAGAAAGCAATTTGTCAGGGAATTTACTTCACTTGCTTTCGTATATTTATTCAAGAGAACACCATAATATAAGAGAATGCCATAGTATAGGGCAAGGCTGGAGTTACCCGGATACATATTAGAATGCAGGAGCTGTGAGCTTGTCATCATTATCAAGCAGCACATAGATCAGGGGTAGGTGGGGCCGTGGGCACATTTGGCAATTTGAGAAACTGGTGGGCACCACCACAAAATGGCCCCACAGTTTTCAGCACCAACAGAAACCTATTTCACAGCAATCCCAGCTGCCGGTATGAAAATGTGTTAATTTAATTTTTAAAAAAGCAAGAGAGGTAAACACCTTGGCGGGTGCCACGAAACGGTAATTATAGATCTTTGAAATGGTAAACAAAAAGCACAAGAGAACAGAGTAGAAATTATTTCCTCTCTGGTAAGAAAAATCAATCTGATCTCATTACTCACTTCCAACTCCAAATAGTACCCTTCCACAATGCAGACAGCACAAAACATAAATGTCTCAAAAAACCAGAAATCAAAGATTCAGTAAAACTGATTTACTACCAGCAAAGTGCCTGTTTGTATGCCAGGCAGTATTGACTTTTCAAGCCAGGAGCACTTGAGGTGAAGTGAACTGGGAGAGAAGATGTGGGCTTTCTGGGCATACAGGAAGGAGATGTTTTTTCCACCAAAAGACGGGAAGAATGGCATTCCGTAAACTGGCTTAGCAACCACTGCTCTCCCATCTCTTCAGTCTCTTGAGTCGTGACCTGGAGGCTGAAAATCCAAATGAGAGACCCTGTCTCCACCCCACCACAGCTTGCCTCAAAGGCTGCCATACTCTGCTACAGTTAGACAAGTTGTACAGCCACAGTCTGCAGTGCACATTTTGAGGATCCATCCAGTGGTTCAAGCTGGGGAAAAGGTGAGGCAATGGATCTCTCTGTTTGTCCCTTGTCATGCTAGACATCCCATTTCTAAGTCAGCTTAGAGCAAGCGTGCAGAACCTCAGGCCCAGGGCCTAATCCTCTAGGTCTCCAAATGGCCACCGCCTTTCCCCCAATCGCTGATCATTTGGTGGTTTCCCAGCTTTTGTGCATTTCCCCCCTCATTCCAAAAGATTGAAATGCCTCTCCCAAAGTTTAGTTACTGGCAATAAGGGCTTTAAAATGAAATATGCTGGTATTTTGGACCCCACGCCTTTTACCCTGCCCACCACTGGAACACGACCCCCGAGAGCTTCTTTAAAATGGAATTCGGCCCTCGGGCTGAAAGAGGTTCTGCACCCTTGTCTTATGGCAGAATCCTATGCATGTTTAGACTGGGAAAAAGTCCTACATGGCTGGCTGGGGAATGCTGGGAGTTGTAGGACTTTTTTCTGTATCAAAGTGTAAGAAAGATAGAATGCTAGGAACTGACTATTACATATGAAGGTTACTTGTAGTTAAGAGCTTGCAAATCACCAAAGCGATGGAAATGGTTCTTGATGTTTTGCTTAGCTTTGCATTTCCAACTACTTTTAGTTATGTAACAGTTATCAATAAGTCTTAATTCTGGATTTCCCCTGACAGTGTTATTTTTCATTATTAGAAAGTTAATATTTGGCATTTAGGGTGGGGGTTGTTTTTAAAATGATACTGGCTTCAAGCAGTGTGTACTGTGGTCATAATGGCATAAAAGATTAGGGACTGGCCAGAGAGGGGAATTATCCAGGTTAGGAGCCTGGTTGAATAGATTCAGGGCCCAAAATAACATGTTGCCAGTGGGCCTCTTGTCATCAAAGACCAGAACCACCAATTGTCTACAACCCAAACAAAAAGGAGGAAGACAATTTGAAACAGCTTCACTTTAAATAATTAAATGTATTTAGCTGCAGATCAGTTTACTTTGTTCTCAAACATTAGAATCAAATTAAGTATACTGTTACCTATTGGCACAACAGTGCAAAATGTGTCAAGACAGTTCTTCTCCAAATCCTTTAGTCCTCAGAACTCAATCATATGAGTGAAAGGTCCATTTGTTTCCACTTTCAACACCTGTCGGTTTCCGTATGTACCATGCCTGAGAATGGCACCAGCCTCAGCACACCTGGCATTAGCAGCCAGTTCTCCTTCACACTGAATCACAAACTGGGAATAGAGCTCCAGCCCCAGTTCTTTTTCAACGTTGGAATGATACTGCATTCGTCTTCCCTTCAGTTTACCACCCAATGTGGCCTGAGGTATTATTAATATGCTGCCTGGCAAATCCAAAACAGAAACATATTTTCCACCTTCCGTTTCACTTAACTTCACATGCATGAGCGTATTGACTGCAAAGACAGAGGGAAAAAGTACTGTAATTAGTAGGTATTAGCAATGCGACATTTAAATTCTACCTATTTATTTAAAATGGCAGGATCCAGGATCTGCCTTCCACAAGAGAAAGGGACCTTCCGTGAGAGGAAGGGCTCTGCTCACGGAAGGTCCCTCATTCCAATTTTTGGGGATCCCTCCTATCCCCAAACTACAGCTCACCCATTCAGCAGAGTCTCCTGACTCTCTGTGTAGCATTTTCAGGAGGTTGGAGGGGCTGCTGCGGAGAGGATGGATCAGAAAAATCCACTTCCATCATCTCTGTGATCCAGAGTAAATCTGGATCCAACCAAACATTTAAACCCTGCTCTTCATCTGGAAAGACTCCCAGAACAGCTTAGTTTAATAAAAACAAAACAATCCCTCGGGTTTCAACCTTCCATCAGGTTTACAAGCTAAAAAAGACCTGACACCAAAGGGAAAAGAGATGCAGAGGGAAAAGGAAAGACAAAAATTCAAACACTAATTCTTAAGTGTTATAAGAATGTCCCATGATGACAGTAGTCTGACATTTACACTATGAAATGTGTGAGTGTGTGTTTGTACGTATACATGTAGTATCTGAATTTCAATGTCCAGCTCCACATAGAATATCTCAGCAGTAAATTTAACTGTACATTAGCTCCCCCTACTGGCTACCTGATATACTTATTTTTCTGAATATATATGTACCTTATTTCTAACCTAATTTGGAAGGAACTAGGGCACATTGTAGTGACTTGAAAGACCTTTTCCAAACATTTAACTTGTTCTTAGACACCAGTCATTTTTAAGTCTACCGAAGTGGAAACCCAGCAACTCTTTTTCAAATAACTTCATGAAATACTAGGGTGCCAACCAGCAAAGCAGATGAATGCACTATCCTATATAAATTATTTGCTGGTTGACCAATTAGGACCCACAATGTAAGGTGAATATTCACATTATTTTAGCTCCAGTAAACACTTTCTTAGGACTGCTTCCACTGGGCGGAATCCAACGGGGCGCTTACGGCTCCACCAATTCCCTTATACCCCGCCAATTCCTGTCCACAAACGCGACCCACTGCTTGCGGAAGGAAGATTTAGCACTTTCAGGGCAACGGGAAATGCCCATTTCTGGAACAGGGAAGGTCAGCAGAGCTTGCATAAGGGATCTCCGTCAACCTGTCCCTCTTGGAAGCACTAAATCTCTGTTGCACAAGCAGTGGGTTCCGCTCGCGCAACGGAATCAGCAAGGCACAAGAGAATCGGCAGTGGAGGCATAAGCAGATTATAATTCTGGCCTGAAAGCACTTCACTTTTAGTTATGGAAATGACACTGTCTTGTCAGAATGCTGAATTCCAAGATTCTGATAGATATTCTACAGTTTGCAACTTACCCCAGAGTTACTTAGCTCAGTCTCATTACCACAACAATATCTGTTTAGATGTGGAAGAGAGTCGCAGTGCTTCTATGTCTTTAAACAAAAGCAACTTCCAAACAATGAGCACAGTACGCACAACTGTCAAATCGAGGACACTTCGGATTGGCTCCAACACTGGTCATCTGCTAGCGGGATGGATTTCCTGTCCACATTGGAGCCCCGCCGGCACCCCCACCCAATCTGGTCCAGGGGAGTGGGGGACCTTCTGGAGTAGATTTGAGGTGCATGTGGGGGTGGTTGGACAGAGGAGAGGATGGGGAAAGCTGCATTGTGCCCACAGAAGTCACTTTGCAACTGTAAAGCAGGGGTGCACAATCCACGGCCTGCATGCAGCCCACAGACACTTTCGGTGGGGTCGGCATTTTCTCCCACAGCTCCTCCCCATACCAGTGTTGCCTGTTTCTGAAAAGAACAGTGCTGGCCACAAACATACTCTGTGGAGACGGCCTGATACGGAGTGTGTGCCACTTATCAAGCTTATTTCCAAAACAAACCATAGAATCATGAAAATTAAAAAAAAGAACAGGTAGTAAAATATCATTACCAATTCAGCTTATATTTCAATAGCGTCTCAGGTCTAAAGCTCAATATGGCACTATATTAATAACACACTCTGCTTCAACAACCTTATTAACTGCTGCCTTAATAAAAAGCAGTTCATTAAACAGCACATTGGACTTAAGTGCAGCACAACTCAGAATGAAACACTTACTCAGAATAACTTTCCCCGGAGAGCCGTTTTCAATGTTTTAATACAAAAACTCATTAAATGAGTAATTATTATATTAGAATTATAGGTTCAATGATGTATCTGAAGTTAGTTACATAGTCTTACAGAGCATTCCTCTGGACCCTAGACAGCGTGGGCTGGAGGAGTGGTCAGATTCCCAGATCTGAGGTCAGAAAACAGCTCTGACCATGGATCTACGCTTGGAGCACCATCCCCCACTTGCAGCTGGCACAGAAAGAACCGTGCCAGCTTCTTCTCCAAGGTCATGAGAGCAACCTCAGAGAAGGGGTTTAAGGGGCATTCCGGGGGCAGGGCAAGAGGAGACCGCCGCCGCCAAGGTAGAATGTATCCCGGTAGCGCCTCAGCTGGACGGACAAAATCGGCTATCTAGCTGAATTGCCGGGCAGGAAGAGCACGGAGGCAACCTTTGCTCTGCCTGCCCTCCATAGGATGCCCATAATCCTCTAAATTTGGAGGGTTACAGGCATTCCCATTGGATTGCATCCTTTTTTGTCCATTTTAAGAATATTTTATCTACAGACGTACCCATTTTGGGAATAATTTCTTCACTGGCCCCTTTGAAGAAACATACATAGATTATAAGTCCTCGTTGGATCTATATAAAATAACAAAGACATATTTATACATCCATATACCTGCAAGGTGTAATTAATTCTGTGCATGAAACCATATGTGCAGTGCAATCCCATACATGATGTCATCCCATACATGACAGTTCAGAAGCCCCAATGAGTTCAATGGGACTTGTTCACAGATAAGCCTTCATTGACAAAATTCATTCACTTCAGTAGATCTGGACTGCAATGCATATGTTTATTTGAGAAAAGCAATTTCTTTTCAGTGTCTGGCATGCTGAAATAAAATGCCATATCAGAATTAAAAGGGCACATGATTTCTTTAAGGGGGCAGGAAATCCTTTGAAGGTGTTTTTGTAAGAAAATGAAACATTTTCCTACCCAGTGCATATATTTCACTGAATCCCAAATGTCATACTTTTAAAAACAACTCTTTTTTTCAGTGACAAAGAACTGAGTATGTTTATATTCTATATATCTTGAACAAATAAATAAAAACATAGTTATATAGTCTTTTGGTATACACAGGTCTGAAAATGCACTCAGAAGTGCTTCTGAAACTATATTGAAGTTGTAAAGCAGAATCAGCCACGTAGCGCGTATGCTTTATAGACTTACTGCAATCTTATACATGTCTACTCAGAAGTAAGCCCCACTGAATTCAATGGGAGTTACTCCCAGGTAAATCTCTGCATTCCCTTCAAGGTGGTCGTTTTCAATCCAAAAGAGGCATTTGTAATGCTAAAGGGTAATGGCGAGTGTAGATTTCACACTGGCATCACAAACCTGGACTGAAGCAAGAGTTGCTTCAAACTTCACGTGTGAAAACGTCCCCTACACAATTCACCCTGAGGATTTATTCCCCCCCCCCCCCGAGTGCCGAAAGTGGTTGTCATACATTATTTTGGTGATCGGTTGCACAACCAGAAGAACAATGTGCGCGCGAAGCACTTCCGGCACTCAGGAAAAAAATCCGCAGGATTGTAATAATAATCTGGATTAGGAGATCTTGATTGTTTTACGAAGCAGGGTGACGGTGTACAATTCGAAGAGCAAATCGGGGATGGCGTTGAGAGTGCGATGATAATGAAAAACCTTTGAACCCCTAATCTCGGGGGCTTTCCACCTACAGATCTGTGGAGCAGACAGACGGGAAGAGAAAGCGAGGAGCTGCGCTTGCTATCTCGGGAATCTCCTAATGCAAACCATCACCCGGAGAGAGATTCACCCGTGCAGACGTTACCTCCACCCACTTGGCTTCGGAGCCCGGCTCGGCAGGCTTCACCTGCAGCCTCGCGTGCAGACATTGCTGCAAAATCGCTCGGGCTCCCGGACCCGGGCTCGCCCCGGCCGTGGCCATCACAGCCCGACGCGGCACACCAGGAAGGAAAGGCGGCCCCGCCTCCAAGCCGTTTTCTCCAGCGCCAACTCCGCCCGCTCCTTTCCCCTGCGGCAATCGCGGCTAGCCATAGAGATACATCATGTGTACAATGACGATTCACTTTTCTGGAGACGGAACTTCCTGCTTCCTTTAATAAAAAAATATCTCTATTTAATTTATTTTTCTCCACTCCTAGGCGGAAATGAAAGCTGTTCCTGTTTCCTTTTTTAAATTCTATATTTAATTCCCCACCCCACCCCTAGGCGGAAGTGAAAGCTGTCCATTGAAAATGATGGTAAAATCCAGGATTTTTGCGTGGCGGTGATTGTCAGCAGCGCATCTATTCAGAAGTCTCTGCTGATAACAAAGCCGGGAGGAAGTGGATGTCCAAGCCGCAGAGATAGAAATCGGAGTCATATAAAGCGCTACGGAATAATTTGTGTGTGGAAACATCAGAAATGCTTGGAGAAATCATATTTGTATTCATTTGTTTGCCGGGTTTCCGTAGAAGCGGCATACAAAGCAGACATTGCCATATATACTTTCCATATATAATGAGAGCTGCCTACAACAGCAGTGGGAACAGTACATTACAAATCCTGGCTAGAAGGAGACATTAGATTAGAGTCGTAGGAATACAGTAAAACTGCATTGCTGATATGACTGAAGTCAGTGGCTTATAATACATGTTTATTGTTGGACCAATACCAATAGTATATTTGCAAGTGGTGGGTTCAGGATAATATAGATGATACAGGAGCAGTGTTTCCACTACATGCTGTCCAGGATTGAAATATTTTATAGTAATCTAGTTTTGTAGCTGACTGCAGTGATTATAATGTACTTTAATACATTTATTTATTCATTTATAACATGTTTATATCATGTAGGGAGCAATCCTATGGCCCCTAGACATTGTCTGAAGGGCCATTTGATACTGGGGATCCCCTGACCTCGGAAGGGGGAGTTGGAAATATCAGAGTGATTCACAACATTAAGACATACATTGAAGCATATCTGTGATAGAAACAACAAACATATCAAAAGTATATAAAAACCTAGGACTGCAGAATGGGAGCTAATGCTCGGAGAAAACCTATGCAAAGAGGTGTGTGTTTTAATAACCATTGGAAGCACACTATTGTTGGTGCCTCCCAAGTAACAGTGGGGAGAGCATTCCAGAGAATAGGGCTCACCACAGAGAAGGTGCATTGCTGCCAAATGACACACCATAGCTCAGCTTTCCCCAACCTGGTGCTCTCCAGATGTGTTAGACTCATCATCAGGCGATCACTCGTGACCGAGTAAGATTGTCTTCCGGGATAAAAGGAGGAAATTCTAAAGAAGATTGTGTAGACTCTAGCGATGGGTCCGTAAGTGACTGTGGAGGCCAATTCTAGATCCACACAGCTTCCCACAGTGAGGACACAGGTTAGGTTACCAGATAGAAGATGGTCCTGTAAAGGATTCATTTGACGTGCTTTTCGCTTAGCACGTTTCTCCCTTTCACCTTGCACTCGGGCTTCTTCAAAGTCCATGGAACGGAACCTTTGTGAAGGGCCAACCTCCATTTAGATCGTTCATGGGCCAGAGCTTCCCAGTTTTCGATGTTTATATTGCATTTTTTTAGATTAGCCTTATGAACATCTTTAAACCTCTTATATTGACCACCGATATTCCACTTTCCATCCTTGAGTTGGGAGTAAAGTAACTGCTTTGGGAGACGGCAGTCAGGCATTCGAACAACATGACCGGTCCACTGAAGTTGGCGTTGAAGGATCATTTTTTCAATGCTAGTAGTCTTTGCTTCTTCCAGTACACTGACATTTGTTCGCCTATCTTCCCAAGTAATTTGCAGGATTTTCCGGAGGCAACGTTGATGAAACCTTTCAAGGAGGTGGAAGTGACGTTTATAGATAGCCCATGTTTCGCAGGCATACAATAAAGTTGGTAATACAATGGCTTCATAAACCAGTGTTTTGGTCTTCTTACAAATATCCCGATCCTCGAACACTCTATGTTTCATTCGAGAAAATGCGGCACTTGCGGAGCTCAGACGATGCTGGATTTCACTGTCGATGTTAGCTGTAACAGAAAGGTAGCTGCCAAGATAGAGAAAATGATCGACATTTTCCAGTATTGTCCCGCCAAGCTGGATAGATGGCGAGATTATGAGAGTTGTAGTTCAAAACATCTGGAGGGCACCAAACTGGGGGAGGCTGCCATAGGTTGTGGCACAATCAACAAGGCCCCCCTGAAGTTCTTAAAGATCTAACAGTCAGTGGTGTAGGGAATCAGGGATGCAGCACTGACACTTTTTTTTTTTATTAGCAGGGATGTGAATGTCATCTGCAGCAACCACCGTTCAGACTTCCCTGTTGCAGCTGACTTTAGCTGCAATCATCACAGTAGCTAGGGAGATGAATTTTCCCAACAACAATATATTGCTCCCTGTTGCAATGCAAACTATTTTGGGGTGGCCTGGTCATGAATTGAATGGTCAATTAAGACCAATTAGCTTTACAAAAGACCTGCTCCTGGTGGAGATAAAACTTCTAGAACTGGTCTGTTGATATGGATCAACACAGTTGCCTGCATTTTTGGACTATCCTTAGGAGAGTGGCTGTGGGAAGCCTGGATGTTAACTATTCCTTCTCTGGGATAACCTTACATGGCTGGTGAAGATCATGTGGCTGTGATATGCCAGGAGGCTACTCTAAGATCTTGCCAGAAGAAGGTTATACAAGCAGGCAGTAAAAACCTGGATAAACTGTCCAAGCAGCCAGCAATACAATAGGAGAAGCTTTGGGAGTCAGAGGAAGACTGTACCTGAGAGCTGGGCATGGCTGGGGTGGAGGTTTAGGGAATTCAGCCTAAGGTAAAAGAAGTCATTAAGAGGCTTCTAAATAGCAACACTGTCTCTTGAGTTCTTAGGAATTGTCACTAAGCAGTCTTTCAAAATAAATATTAGTAATCACTTATGTGTGAAATATCCCTTTAATAAATTAAGAGAGCAATCCTATGGCTCCTGGGCAATTTTCTAGTTGGACAGGTACACCTGTCAAGGTCACTATCATAGGGTTTATAGAAACCATTATTTATTTTGCAGAAGTCAACAGCCAAATCTCCAATCAGCTTCAGTAGGTGCAGGATGGCCTCCACTAACAGTAAAAATGATGGTAAATCATGTTTTCCCCTTATGTCCTATCATAGGTCCTTGGTGTGTCTGTATGCATGCTCTTGCTTGACCTTCTGCTAAGCTGGGTTTCTATTTCCATGGAAGAAGGCTCTGCAGGAAACAGAACAACCAAATGCATCTTGGAACAAGCCCCTACTGCCCCTTTCCTATCAAGCAACAACCCCACCCCAAGCAGCTAAGATATGAGCAGTACAAACTGGGAGTGGGGGAAAATGCTCTGCAAGTTTGCAGCATCCAGACAGTCCCACCTGAAACCTGTGGAGAAGAGCAAAACTGAGCAAGGCTAAACATTTAACTTGCTACTAAGTACCTATAACTGCCATGAAAATGATGAAACAGCCTCAGACTATGGGTAAACAACATTCTGTGACTACACTTTAAATACCGTACTACATTGGTCTTCACGTATAATTTTGTTCAACAATCCCATGTAAAATATATATTTCTCCCCCCCCCTTAACTGCATATTTTCTTAGTTTGTATGTAGTAAGGCTTTAATAAATGTGGGAAATGTTTACCTTAAAATGAGCCAAACAGCTGCTTTTTGATGATAAGAAATGGAAAAATATGCTCATTAAATATTGCTCTTTTGTCATTACATTTTTGTCATCACAGAAGTGAACAGCCATACTGTTCTTACCAATGTGCATTTATCCTTTTTCTTCTGTAATGACAAAAATGTACCTTTTACAGAATTTAGGGACAGACTATACATCATAAGAGACACAGCACTGCTGGCAATTCAGGTCTCTTCACTCTTTTTATATAATGTCTAGTACCAACAAGCTGAGTCATGAGATCAGCATGTTCATCTCACAATCTCCACCTCATATCATTGACTAGTGGGTGGGGATGGGGAGAAGCCTAGTGTGAAGACTTCACATCACACTTTGCATCAGATATTACAAGGAAGAGGGAGTAAAGATGCACATAGTTTATTTATCATTTTATTCATTATATTTATACCCCACCTTTTTTCCTTCAAGGAACCCAAGGCGGCTTACATAATCCTCCTCCTCCTCTCCATTTTATCCTCACAACAACCCTGTGAGGTAGGTTAGGCTGAGAGTGAGGTAGGTTAGGCTGAGAGCCCAAAGTGACCCAGTGAGTTTCCTGGCTGAGCTGGGACTAAAACCCAGATCTCCCGAGTCCCAGTCCAACATTCTTATAACACCAACATAGTGGTGGCATCTTATAACATCTAGTTGGACCTAAGATGGCACTCATGTTCGCTGTGACCTTAAAATATTACTGGTTCGTTATTATGCCTTAAGTGGTTTACCCAACCATATTGGAACATTCTACTTTAATGTCAAATCTACTCAGAATTATGAATACTATGTGATTTGGAACTAAATGTAAAATGAAGCAGGAAAGCATAGAATATATGAATGTTTGATAAAAATCAAACAGTATAATGTAATGCAGCAAGGAACTATTGAAAGCAATACCGTAACTTCCTGGAGATGTGATGACTCACTCTCCTAGTTTACTGCTTTTACTACCATATGACATCCAAGGATCAAAGGTTGCATCAATTACACCAAACAAACCAGTATGTTACTAGAATACAGAGAGCTTCGGCTATTGGGTGGTATAAAAATGAAATAAATAAATTCATTATGCTTCTGCAGGACACTACTTCTTTTTCACTGGTATTGTAATCCAGGTGATATCATGCTGCAGCTCTCTCTACTGGGATGTTTGTGTGTGCAGAAAAACGGCTTCTACACAGCTGTGGACCACAATACCTGACTGAGTGCCTCTCCTGGCCTGAACCTACCTGGGCACTATGATCAACATCAGAGGCCTTCCTTCAAGTGCCACCTCCAAGGGAAGCTCGGAAGGTGGCAATGAGAGAGAGGGCCTTCTCGGTGGTAGCCCCCCCCCATTTTGGAAAGCTCTCCCCACTCAGGTCCACCTGGTGCCAACACTATCATCCTTTTGGCACCAAGTTAAGATTGTTCTCTACTCCCAGGCATTTGGTGACATATGATAGAGCATTTATGTCAGTTGTTTATCAGGTCCAGTAACTTATTGTAAGTGTTAGCTGTTTAAATTGTTTCAAATTTTGTATGTTACAGATTTTACATTATGTTTTTATTATCTTGTATTGTGGTGTGTATTTTTGTGAACCACCCAGAAAGCTTCAGCTATTGGGCAGTATCGAAATGAAGAAACAACAACAACAACAATAATAATAATAATAATTATTATTATTAATAATAAAAAATAATAGAACAGAAGTGCATAAAAAGCAAGACTACATACATATTTGGACCATTTCTTGCCAAAAATGCACAATTTCAGAAACATAAAGCAAGGTAAAATTACAAACAAGATCAATTGTATTGATCAGTATGTAGAGACTACTAGACTGATTCTGTATTACTATCCCAGATTAAAATCCATAATCTGTCTGCAACTTTGAACTGAAAGTGTGGAACAAGTGCACTGTTTACCATTCTTTAATACCTTGATTGCATTTATTTTAATTATTAAATATTTTTATCCCATCTTCCTCCAAGCAGCTCAAGGTGGGATACATGGTTCTCCCACTCTCATTTTATCCTGACAACCATCCAGTGATGTTGAGAGATTGTGATTAGCCTAAGGCCACCCAATTAGAGATTTGAAACTGCATCTTTTCATCCAGACACTGTTCACTATACCACCCTGGCTACCATGGTGAAGTTAGGCTGCAATCTTACCCATACTTACTTTGAAGTATGCCTCACTTATTTCAGAGGAACTTTCCCAACAAAGCACATATATGAATGGGGCTTAAATTAAGGGATGAGTAATCCATATTAAGGATTACTGAGGATCAATCTGGCAAACATACTGAACAGCCTGAGAGAGGGAGACAGAAATAAAACGAATGTGCAGAGAGAATCAGTCAGAGATTGCAATATATAGAGAGCACTATCCCTGATAGCATTAGATAGGACATATTCTTTCTCTGCTTCTTATTGATCTGTGGACAGATGCTTCTTAGTTGAACCATGTCTTCTTGAGTCAAGCAGTAATTGGCCAGGGCAACACCCAGCCAGTCCAGTTGTTAGGGTATGGATGACTTCCCCAGGCTCTCAACCAAGAATATTAAGGCAAATGTGTTTCTGACATGACCAAATACTCTAACATCTCCCTGGTTATCTATAGGGCATGTTTAGACAAAATATAATAAATATGCATACATGTTTGTGTAATTTATTTTGGGTATAAATTCTATGCCTTTTGTTAGACAAGTTGATATGCAACAGCCTGAACTGGCAGTTCACTAGTCACAACCTTTTCCTGAATTTTATGCTTGTAACTTTGACGAGTTGCCTTTCCTGAAAATATGGGATATATGATTAAATATTATGCAGAATTTCTTGCTCTATGGGAGCAATTGCACTATATGAGACAAGAGGCTAATTTTATGCATCTTTAGAGCACACAGTGAAAAATACATTACTGTATTAAAAATAGATGACTGCTGTTAGTATTTGAAACAATTACAGAACAGATATGTGCACATGGTGAATTAGCATAATCAAAACTTAATTACATTTCATAGTAAAATAATACCAGATTTGATGTTCTCTGTCAGTTGCAAAGCTCCTAAAAGACAAACATCTTGCTCCAGAATAGTTCCGCAAACCTTCTTACATAAAGAGACAAGTATTCATATTTTCTCTGTTGCCGAAGACTAGAAACACAAACACATTTAGGTCACAATCTCATGCATGTTTAGACGGAAAAATGGTTCTACAACTTCTAGCATGCATGCAGGGAGTTGTAGGACTCCCCCCTCCCCGCCCCATCTAAACATTCATAGGAATGCACTCTTAATCATATTGCCGTTCCTCTTCAGGTGTCCACCATGTTTCTAATTTGCTAACCTATTGTGATATTTACCACTTTAAGATTTACTCCAGTGCCTTTTACATAGTAAATTATAGTTCTGTGTGCCAAGCTACTGATGTTAGTGTCTTACTGGTATGTACCACCAAGCTATTGGGGTCGAGGACAATGTGATGCAGTGAACTATAAGAAGATTTTGGTCAAGGGATGGAACTTGGGCTGCCAGCCAAGCACAAAGGAGAATACAGTTGCAACTTTTCCTGCCTCTTTGCAACCCTGATCCTGTTACTCACCCTTCTTTCCTATTTGCTGGAGGGAGCAGATCTCTTAGCTTTGTACCACAATTGGTGAGAGGGCAGGGTGTACAGTGCCTTGCAGAAATATCCATCCCCCTTTGACTTTTCCACATTTTGTTGTGTTACAACCTGGAATTGAAATGGATTCAACTGGCATTGTTACCACTTGATGTACACAAGATACTCAACACTCTGAAAGTGCAAAATATTTTTATTGTGGCACAAAAGTTAAGTAAACAAAAACAAACTGGCACTTGTTGCTTGCATAAGTGTTTTATCCTTTTTGCTGTGACATGGTAAGTTCTGATGCAACCCACTGGCTCCAGAAGTCACATACTGTAGTTGAATGGAGTCCACCTGTGTGCAGTCCAGGCCCACATGATCTCAGATTAAATACACCGGAAGGCCCCAGGGTTTGTCGGAGAGCATATCCAAACAAACAGCATCATGAAGACCAAGGAGCTATCAAAACAACTCCGGGATAAAGTTGTACAGAAGCACCAATCAGGGTTGGGTTATAACACCCCCCCCAACTATGAACATCCCCCGAAGCACAGTTAAATCAATTATTATAAAATGGAAATAATGTGGCTCAACCACGACTCTGCCTACAGAAGGCCATCCACCAAAACTCAGTGCCCAGGTTAGTCAGAGAAGCAACCAAGAGGCCAATGGTAACTCTGAAGGAGCTGGGGAGATCCACAGCTGAGATGGGAGAAACCATCCATGGGACAACTATCACCCAGACGCTGCACAAAGCTGGGATTTATGGAAGAGTGGCAAGAAGAAAGCCATTGCTGAAACAAACCCATGTCAAAGCCTGTTTGGAATTTGCAAAAAGGCATGTGGGAGACACAGCAAACATATGGAAAAAGGTTCTCTGGTCTAATGAGACCAAAATTGAACTTTTTGGACTTGCCACAAAATGCTGTGTGGTACAAAGCCAACACTACTCATTGCCCTGAGAACACCATCCCCATGGTGAAGCATGGTGGTGGCAGTATCATGTAGTGGGGCTGGAAAACTTGGAACCAAATACAGGGCAATTCTAGAGGAAAACCTGTTTCAGTCTGTAAGGGACCCAGGACTGGGGTGAAGGTTTACCTTCCAGCAGGACAGTGACCATAAACACACAGGCAAAATAACACTGCAGAGGTTTAAAAACAAGAACCTGAAAGTCTTAGTATGGCCCAGTCAAGGTCCAGAACTCAATCTGATTGAGAATCTGTGGCAAGACTTGAAAGTTGCTGTTCACCAACGGTCCCCATCCAACCTAACAGAGCTGGAGCAATTTTGCCAGGAAGAACGGGCAAACATTGCAGGATCCAGATGCGCAAAGCTGATACTTTCCTGAGAAGACTCGCAGCTATAATTGCTGCCAAAGGTGTTTCTACCAAGTATTGACTCGGATTAATACTTATGCAAGTAACAAGTGCTAGTTTGTTTTTGTTTACTTAACTTTTGTGCCAGAATAAAAATATTTTGCACTTTCAGAGTGTTGAGTATCGTGTGTACATCAAGTGGTAACAATGCCAATTGAATCCATTTCAATTCCAGGTTGTAACACAACAAAATGTGGAAAAGTCAAAGGGGAATGGATATTTCTGCAAAACACTGTACAATGGGACTTGGTTGTGTGTGGAGAAGACATGGCTACCAGGGCTGTTAGAGAGACAACGGGGTTCTCCAGGCTTTTCCACCCAAAAAGCTGTGGTCACTTGGCCCTGTCCTTCCTCCAAGGGATGGGTTGTTGTCCCTGACTTCATATGGTGACTCCAAAACTCAGCATGGATTGTGCCTGGGTTTGGTAGCCAAATCATTAAAACAATATGGGTAGGTTCCCTAAACAGGCATGTTCTCATGCTTGTAGTTAGGTGCTGTAGTGCATAATTGAGAATCCACACACTGCCATGGGGAAAGAAAGGTAACTTTCCACCAGGGACAACCTCCTATTCACCATAGGAAACTGGTGGGTGGTGGGCTGTAGCCATGTTGCAGGAGACTAATGTGGGCTGAAACATCCTGAATGACTGAATCATGGAAACCAGAAGTTATGAAACTATACTCCTATCTGGATGTGCCACAAATAACATGGTGGCATCGGCCAAGGGACCTAGGGTCACTGGGAAACTGAACTCTCTGCTTCCCAGAAACAAAATCCAAGATGGAAATACAGTAATGGGAAATGTCCTACTGGGCATACAGCAGCTAAAAGTGCCAAAGCCCAGCTAAAATAAAAGGTAGCACCGGCAATAAAATAATAATAAAACCCTAATAAAAACGTGCTCTTCAATACATAATTTAGTATACCATAGTATACCATATATGTGGTACATTACAGAGCAATGTAAGCAAAAGAGGCAGGCTGCTACCCTGCGCAGCAGAAAATCAGACAGAACATAGAGTAATAGTAGTAATAAGTAGTACTCTATACTGTCAGTGCCCATAGCCTACCTGGTACCAGTTCTCTGTTGTCTTCAGTAAGTGAGTTTAACGCTACAATTCTATACCGACTTACCTGGAAGTATGTCCCATTAAACTCAGTTGGATTAACTTCTGAGCAGATATGTATAGGATTGCACTGTAAGTTTCTTCAGTTTTATGTCTTCAGTAAAGGCGTAAGCAACCTGGTGCTCTCCAGATGTTTTGAACTACAAGTCCCATCGGCCCCAGCTAGCATGGTTAATGGTCCGGATTATGAGAGTTGTAGTCCAAAACATCTGGGGGGCACCAGGTTGCCTACCCCTGCTTTAGCATCAGAATATTTTTACAAAATTATCAGCATCTTTTTTCAAGAAGCACTTGTTTATTCATATTCAATTTCATGATTAAATTCTTAGGAGGTGAGTTTCATCTATCATGAGTGCTATTCTATTATTTTCCATTAGAGGGAGCATTATGAAAGCCCTTCAATTAAAAAGAGAGAGGTCTAAGTAAAATGATCTCTATTCTTCCCCATTTTCCCTGTTGCTTTTAAAACCATCTAGCCTGATGAAGAAAGAGTTCTGGAGAACTCAAAAGCGTGCACAAACATTTGTGGCAGTCTAGTTGGTCCTAATAAAGGGTATTGCCCAACTATGGATATTAGATTTTTTTTCTTATGGACCACATGGACTTAGTATGGACTTGTGTTTGTTGTTTTTTTAAGTAAAATGAAAAAGCTCTCCTGGCATGGATGCAAGCTCTTTATATATTCTAAGAACAGAAACTTAGAGCCCAAGCCTTAGATTTTAAACAGAAAAGAAAAAAAAGGTGGCTCCTAGTGCTAATTAGAATTGTTCTTCTGGTGTAAGCTATGAGTGGAATTTTCCACACTATTGGGGGTATTGCACTTTTTTCTGTATGCTCATCCTGCTATGTTCTGTCCACATGAGTGGGCGTGACATTGCTCTGGGTGGGGAAAATCCAGTTCACCTGAACAGCCATTTGAAGCTGTTTGCACACATTCAGGAGATGCACATGCATCACCTGAACAGCCATTTGCACACATTCACTCTAACCTTTGTGGTGGGTGCCTTTTTATGAACCCGTTATAATGGATCTTTTAATTAGCACTAAAATGCTTTTCTGGCTAGATTTAAAATTAAATATTAGCAAAGTACCACATACATGACAAGCAGTGTTATAACGCTAACGCTGTAACACAAATGTTTCAAAAAACAAACAAACAAAAAAGGTCACCACCATTGTAGCACAGCGCTAAATTGCAGTGAGCGGGTTCGCACATAATGAGAAGCCACCATGGGGGAATTTCCCCGTGGGGCTTCTTGCTGCTGTGGTGGCCGCCATTTTGAATATTTGAGCCATGGCGGGGGCACACCATAGCTTGTCGTTACATGCGAACCCAGTCAGGGTGGGTTGTTGGGATGCTTGACAAGCCATCCACAACCCTAAAACAGCCCAATATGGCAGCGGCTATGCCTTAGGGGGGCCAGCAGCTGTGGTTTCATTCAGACAGGGTGGGCACGATGTATTGAACTTGGACAACTGCATAACTTTACTTCAAGGCTTCATTGTCTTAAACTAGAGGCTCTCCCATCCTGTGCAAAGACAGATTAGTTTGCTAGTACCTCCATTAAAAAAAGGCTGTTTTTTGTTCTTATTTCTTCTCTTCGCTCCTTCATGGTTCCTATCCCTATCATTCTTTTCTCTTTACAACCTTGATTTACTTTGTCTGATTACTTTTTCTACACAGGCATGTAGAACTATAACATGTTTACATATAAACACTTTGTACATACACACACACACCATCTGTAGTGCAATTCTTTCTCACATGTATATTAGCACATTTTTTCTTTGCTCTTCCATGGACACCTTTGCCCATATTCTCTGATCTATATACAGCTCCCTTATCAGGATTTTTTCCACTGCCCATCATCTCCCCATATACATGCATTTCTCCAGCCTCCACTGCTACCAGAAGCGTTGTTCCCCAATTAGCAGATAATTTTGTTCATGCCTCACCCCACCTGACTTTCCTCTATCATTAATCAGTATATGTCTGTTTTGCTTTCTTTCTCTTACACATACTTGCATTATCAACTACTTTTCTCTGGTTTATCCTCCGCAGTGCCTTCTTCCTAGGCATGCACACTGATTTCTTACAGCTAAGCAACCTGAGGCTATGTCTTGGATCTGTTCACTAAGTGCCAAATTAGGCAACATTGATTCCACTGACAGACAAGGCATAAACCAAGTTTATCCTGCCTGCTGTTTGAGAGTCCTCTGGAAAAGACAAACAGCACACAGCCTAGTAGGTGAGAGCACCACCAGAAGTTGGTATCATTGCAGCTTAGCAAGGAACATTAAGCGATTCCTAGGGTGAATGTGGGAACGTATGCAAGGAAACGCATAGCTAAGGCTGCAATCCTATACTCGCGTATCTGGGATTAAGGCCCAATGAACTCAATGGGACTTTCATCCGAATAGACATAAAATTGCACAATAAATCTTTCTCAGGAGATGCGGAAAGGGTCTCAGGAACTCTTGAGCACTTGCACCCTGTCATCCTTCGTGAAGAGGACTCGTCTCATCACTAGCCACTATGAAGTCAGTTGCTGTCTCTTTAAGCACAGCCGGGGAGAGAGACTACCCACGAAGCAGGTTTGCTGTTCTTTTTGGGGAGGCCTCACATAAGCGTGCCCTCGCAAGCGGTTACCTACCTTCCCCGGTCCTTCAGGACAAGCCACCCACCCAGAAGCACCAGTGGGTTTCGTACCACCACCATCGTTTTGCTGCCCCCCGGAAGCGCTTTATCAAGTCCTGGGGCCGACATGAGGCCGCTCTCTGTCTCGCTACCCTGACAACGCGGAACTTCCGGCTAGGCTGTAGCCGTTTCCTGTCGGACCGAGGAGGCATCCGGAGGTTTCTGACTCTATCGTTTTAACCATTGTCAGACAGACTCAGGTCTTCTGGGGTATAAGCGGGGATCTTCAAGTCTTGAATAGCTTCCTTCACATGAGAGGCGCTACTCGGGAGTAACGTGTTTTAATATTGAAATGAGGGGATTTAAATCGTTATTGGCGACTGACAAGCAGTTTACTCCAAGGCTGCTAAATTTAGTGGCGGTAAACTTGAAAAAAATGGTAAGCTTTCTTAGTTATACCCAGGAGTACCTGCAGTATTTACATGTAGCAGTCTTGCTCAGTTCTAACCAAGGCGAAGGCTGTTTTCTGTAACGTTAACAGAGCGTTATAAGAGATCTTATTTTGCTTATTGTTATTATTATTAAAGGCTACAGAAATTGGCGTATGAGTAACGGCTTAGAATTTGCATGTGCTTTTTGGTTTGTTTTTAAGTCGTCAAATACAAATGATGCGGCCCTTAGAGACAAGCGAAGCAAAATCATGGCCAGAGGACTTCCAAAGCAAAAGCCAATTGAAGGCGTTAAAGAAGTGCTTGTTATAGCCTCTGGGAAAGGGGGTGTTGGAAAGTCAACAACTGCTGGTAAGTCTTTTGAATTTTGTTTGGTATGTTATTCCAGTTACTTTGGCTGTGTATAGTATGCACATCACAGTTCAGATGTAGTTGTAAGGATAGTGATTAGTAAATGGAGTATTTTATTAGGGTAAATTTTTTAAAAATTGTAAACTCTTATCTGTGTTCTAACAACCAGCAACACTCTTACAAAATGCATTTAATCTAATTTAAAAGTTTTTACTCCCCCCCCCAATAAATATAATTCAGTCTGGGGGAAAACAAATCAGAGTTCCCTTCTCACTCTGAATTTGATAGTTTGGGATAGTTTCTGAATCACGTACAAATACCTGAAACAAGTTCAGAAGCTACCTTGAGAAAAGATATTTTAATTCATTTGACCTGAGTGAGTCCGTGTGTTTTCTGAACAATTTGGATTTCAATGTTCATTTTACACAGACAAAAGGTCCCATCACAGGTTGCCAGCTTCTGGCTTCATTTAGGCAACATAAAGTTAGAAGGACACGTTAAAACTAAAAACTAGGAAACTTTAAGTAAAATTAGTTTCATTTTTCTTGATCTTTTTAGTTAAGAGGGACTACTCATTTGCTCACTTAAATTGTTTGTGGATCATGCTGTTAATATATCTGATGGTTTCACAAATATAAGATTGTGCAGTGCTACACAACATACCTTGAAGTAAGTCCTATTGAACACAGTGGGACTTATGCCAGAGTGAAAGTGCACAGCCTTGTGCTGCGCAATTACTTGCACACTGGGTTTAAGGTGAAAGTAGTACTCGTGATTAAACAATTTTAAGCTCTTGGCATTGTTTTCTGGTCCACTGTTTTGGTGTTTTGGGTAACCTAGACCTTTTACTTCATTTTCTGCACTGTCAACCATAGAAGGTCTGACTGTTAAATAACAATGAACAGAAGATATTTATTTTGGCATTGTCAGTGACTTATTTTATTGTTGAAAGATGCTGTTATAAATAAAGTTATCAGCATCACACAAGCACTAGGCATATAGCCATGGCAATACATAGAATCATAGAAAAGTAGGGGCCTACAAGGCCATCCCCCTGCTCAATGCAGGAATCAAGGTCAAAGCATCCCTGACAGAAAGCCGTCCAGCTTCACTTTGAATGCTTCCAGCGTGTTGAACATATGTTGAATAGTTTCCATTTACAGTAATCACAGAAAGGTGAAAATTTATAATGAGCATGAGGGTGACAAATCTACAATGAAGAAATAAAATCAATATGTTCCTCCCATTGCAATGAGTGAACAAGTGACAGTAACACACATTTATTAGTATTGGGGTAAGGACTGTATGATATATATTAATACCAAATTATTAGGAGACTGCAGTTAGTATTAATAAATGCAAGAGCTTTACATATGCATATTCATAGACTGAGGTAGTTTAAATCTACCTGATGGCATGGGATGACAGATGCTTCTAAAATGCTATGTATGTATTTAAAGGAAAGTTACAGAGTGCTGCCATCAAACAGAAGATTTCTCAGAAAGTCTGAACACATTTCTGTGTATATGAGCAGATGCCAGTTTTAAAGCGGAGAATATTGCCTGTTATGTTTACATATTTTTAATGATTTGAATGTTCTCTGGAATCTCATTTACAAACTGAGGAAACAGTTCAGTATTAAGGTTACCTTCCTCAGTGCAGACAAATCGATTGTTCTGCACTGTAGTACTATTGGAATCTGAAGCTGTATTTCCATATATGGCATCTGCACGTGTGTGATTACAGGAAGTATTTTGTGTTGGCAAGAGGGAATGAGAAGGAAAATAGTGCCTTTCATAAACTTCCAAATAAATCCTCCACTTGGCTATCCTGAGATGAGACAGTTGGTCCTCTTATGGATCTGTACTTACCTAAAATATCAGACAGTAGACGGTAGAAATAAATGAACAGTATTCACCATGAAGGGGGCTATGCAGTGAAATGCCCGAATGATCTGTATTAGCCTGTGCTATTTTATTTATTCCACTTATTTATTAGTTACTTTTCAGGGCTGAGTCCTCACAAAGCAACATACGCAAATGAAAGAAACATGAGTAAGGTGGAAACAACTAAGTAGATGTGTGAGCACCTGTCTTAGATCACACAGTTCAGTTAAGGAAGTACAGTATTTAAGATGAGTAAGGACTTCTTGAATGCCTGTACTGAAGGGGACAAGCAAATGTTAACTAGAAAAGGGTTCCACAATTGTGGGGTCACCACCAAGAAGGTCCTATCTAATTTGCTCCCCAACCTAACTGATTTTTACCAAGGGGAACACAGGGTCATATTGAAGGCTATCTTTAAGGTATTACAGTCCCAGACCATTTATGGCCTTAAAGGTTAATACCAGCACTTTGAATTGGTATGGGAGCACATTGGTAGCCAGTGCAACTTGTGCAAAGTAGTGCCACATGTTCAGACTTTCTGGCCAATATTATTATCCAGGTGGCTGCATTTTGCACCAGTTGAAGTTTCTGAGCTGTCTTCAGAGGCAATCCCACATAAAGCGCAATGTAGTGGTCCAGTTCGGAGATAACTAGAGCATTGGTAACCATGGACAGGTCACCCAAATGTTCAGGGTAATTAAATTCCAGCCACAATGGAGAGTTCCAAAATGATCTCTCCAAACAGGTTGAATGGGCAACAAATTTGCAAATGAAGTTCAGTGGAATTGCAAAGTGATGCACAATGGAAAAGAAGCCTAACTTTGCATGTTCCTGTTTTTCATGATTCTGGCGACACAGAGGATAATATAATTTTAGGGAAGATAGGTAAGAAGAACAATTGGAAGGGAAAGATCATGTTGTACTTAGTACATGGTCTGCTAATAGCTAGCGAGAAATACTAGGAATACTTTCCCCAATACTGAGGAAAAGGTGGGTTAATAATAATAATAATAATAATAATAATAATAATAATGTGCCATACCAAGGTTTGAGAAAATGATGAAATATAAGACACAGAGAAGGTTAAACTATGTCCTGTACTATGTTCAATTCTGGGCACCACAGTTTAAAAGGGATATCGTCAAACTAGAACATGTCCAGAGAAGAGTGACAAAGATGGTGAGGGCCTGAGTCGTTTGAGAAAAGGTTGAAGAAGTTGGGTATATTTAGCCTGGAGAAGAGACAATTAAGAGGCAATATAATAGCTATTTTCAAATATTTGAAGGGCTGTCACATAGATGATGAAGCAAATTTATTATCTGTTGATCCAGAGGCTAACACCCAAACCAACAGGTTCAAATTACAAGAAAGGGGATTTCAACTAAACATTAGGAAGAACTTTGTGATTGTATGATCTATTTGACAGTGGAAGACGGACTGCCTGAGAAGATGGTGGACAATCCTTTGTGCTTTCCTTTGTTAGAAGTTTTTGAGGTGAGGCGGGATGGCCACCTATCAGAGGGAAGTTGTAATACTTGATTTCCTACATTGGCAGGGGTTGTACTAGACTACCGAACTCTATGATTCTATGAGTATTCTAAAGTAAACATCCAGAGTGGAGTGAGCAGGATATATAAATTCCTAGCTATATTCTTGGGATACTCCAGTATTCCTAGGAACTTGGGTATCTCTAGCTTCCTTGAGCACCAAGGCTTATTACCACCACCAGCTTACTTTGGGATATTTAGCCATAATGCCTCAATTCTCCCCTAAGTATTTAGCCAAGAACCCACAACTTGCTAGAATATTCTAGCTAGTTCTGTCATTGTAACTTGTATTCCAAGATATATCTCGTAGGGAAAATTATTCACCAGTTGCTGGGAAACATGGGTTGGAGGGTGCTGTTGCACTCATGTCCTGCTTGTGGGTTTCCCGTGGGCAGCTGATTGGCTATTGTGTGAACAGAATGCTGGAATAGATGGACCCTTGGTCTGACCCAGCATGGCTCTTATGTTCTTATTCATGATCTGAGAATAATTCTTTAATCAATACAGGCCTGGCTCCAAAGGTGCCTTGCATGAGCAGAAGGGAACTTCGAATTGCACAAGGCAGGTGCAGTCCAAATCTGACAATTCCCTCCTCTCGCACCCTATCCCATGCTGGTCCCCTAGCCCTCGGGATCCCTCATCTCTCAAGAGCTGCTTTTGATGGGGCATAGTGGCTGCCGTTGGAAGGAGGAACCAGAAAAGCCCTGTTACGCAATACGGTTCCATTTATACTACTTTGAATTCAACCCAAGTTTTAATTAAGTTACATTTATTTAAATAAAATTAAATTTACTTTCATCTCCTATCATTGGTTATTGATAATGAATCTTTGATACCACAATAAATGGTTGACACCCAAGGTGTCTCCTCTATGCCCTCCTCTGTTCTGGTTTAGTTTTCTTGCTCAGTTGCTGTCTCTCCACTTGACGCAAAATGTCCAAGGTGTCTCACAAAATTAATAACACACAAACAGTAGGCTTCCAGTATGAGGCATTTTATTTGAACTTGGTGACTGTCGCAGACTGTTGCGCTTGGTGACTGTTGGGTCAAGGGCTTTCTAGTAGCTGATCTGATCTAATTTGGCACTGTAGTCCATCAACACATCTGTGTCACACTAAAGTGACAGAGAATTGTTATGTTTACTTGCTGACAGTGCACTATTCATTGACTTCTTGCTCAGCTCTGAAATAAATTCTTACGAGTTTACCCTGGTCAGGTTTGTAGGGCAGTGTGTTAACAGGCTATTAATACCTGTTTCTGCAACATTACTGGTAATATATGACAAACTCCCCAAATAATCTGTGGTCTCGAATTTAGTGATAAAACAATGCCTAAAGCAGGGGTGGGAATGGAACCTTTTTTCAGACAAGTGGCCCTCAAGGGTAATTTGCCAAGGGCTGCATAGTAGCAGGGGGTAGGGCTGGAGCCCAAAGTGGATAGGAGGGCCCTTTTCTCTCCTTTTGCCCCACCCCATCCAACAGGCTGCTTCAGGAGGGACAGATTGTTCTTGCCAGAGGTCTGAAATGATTGCTCTCAGAGGGTTCCCCCCGTTTCCATCACTCAATTCTTTTTGGACATTCCCCCCTCCCTCCTTCTCTCGGTCTAGGCTCCCCCCACTTGTATGAAATTAGTTTGAGGGCCCCGTGCAGCACTCAACCACAGGCTGACCACCTCGGCCTGAAGCATTATCGAGAATACTTTACAAGGTAATATTATTTTCAGTCCCTATGTTTATGTGTATTTTCTGCATTAGCAGTGGGATGGACTAGCTGACATTTGAGGCACCTTCTAACTCAATGATTCTATGTCCAGAAACTTAAAAAAAAATATCTGTATTGCCGCGTAGCCATCTTAAAGACATTTCTTATTTCTTGGACATGATCACATTCTTGAGATATTGTATTAATAGTCCAATAGTATTGTATTAATTGTATTAATAGTATGGAGACCCATACCTTTCTTGTACTTCATAGGATATCATAGGATCATAGAGTTGGAAGGGGCCTACAAGGCCATCGAGTCCAACCCCCTGCTCATCGCAGGAAACTAGAGGAGGGGTCTCCCATCCAAGTAATAACCAGGCCTGACCCTGCTTAGCTTTCCACGTTCAGACAAGCTGAGCCAGCGGTTGTGATAGAGTTGGCTAAACTATGTTTTCTCCCCCTTTTTTCAGTAAATATAGCCCTTGCACTGGCAGCAAATGATTCGGTAAGTGATGATTATTATTTCAATATTAGCAAGCATCTTAACAAGGACAGATTTTAAATGTTTGTTTTTGCAGGTAACAATATAGTGGTTTCAATAGATGGGTTCAGATGATACAGTAGGGGATGGTTACTGTTCTTTTTCAGGATTCTTGCCGGTAAGAATCTTGGTATATCCAAGAAAGTGTGAAAACACCACCGTGATAGAACTTTCTTTTATCTATTTTTAAAAATTTATAACAACTTTTTAACAATACATGTTCAATCATTATATTTAAACTTTCTTTTATCTATTATTAGAATCTTTAACAATTTTTTACAACACATATTGATTTAATATTTATATAAACTTTAAATTTTTCAATAATCAAACTATTCACTAATCATGCTGTGACACAGAGTATACATCATGTATAATTATATAATTATATTCAATGGTAATCACCCCCTTATCTTTCAGGGGTTTAGCATCCACCAAACTTCCTGTATTTTTATAGAGTTAATGAAAACCTTCCTATGTTTTTTCTTTGTCTTTATGGAGTTGCTACAGCCTTTACTCTTATTTTTTTGAGATGGCCTTCAGGTAAGCCTTCCTCTCCGTTTTTTCTTACTGAGTGGCTAAAAGCATTATTTCTCCTTGGAATGGTTTCCAGAATCCTGATATTCTCCGTATCCTCACTTGTTTTTTTCCCCAACAAGAAACCGGTTTGGACTTCTTGTTTCGTGCATTTTTGCCTTTCTCAAGGGTTTCAAGGATAGTCACGGACTTGTATCAGTTTCATTACCCTCTACAATACAAAAACATTTGTTGCAGTGTTGCCAAGCATATTTACAAAACAGTCAACCACCATAAATCCCAACATTTTTACTTTTACAAAGTTCACAGGCCACCCATGTCATTGGTCCAACAGATGTAGCAGGGCACACTCTAGACTTGGTCTTTTCAGCCGGCGTCCATTTGTCATGGTCAGATTATCATAGAATCATAGAAAAGTAGAGTTGGAAGGGGCCTACAAGGCCATCGAGTCCAACCCCCTGCTCAATGCAGGAATCTAGGTCAAAGCATCTCTGACAGATGTCTGTCCAGCTGCACCTTGAATGCCTCCAGAGTGGGAGAGCCCACGACCTCCCTAGGTAGTTGATTCCATTGTCTTATTGCTCTGACAGTCAGGAAATTTTTCCTGATGTTTAGGTGGAATCTAGGTTCCTGTAACTTGAGCCCATTATTCCGTGTCCTGCAAACTGGGATGACCGAGAAGAGATCTTTGCCCTCTTCTGTGTGACATCCCTTCAAATACTGGAAGAGTGTGATCATATCTCCCCTCAGTCTCCTCTTCTGAAGGCTAAACATGCCCAGTTCTTTCAGTCTCTCCTCATAGGGCCTTGTTTCCAGTCCCTTTATCATCCTTGTTGCCCTCCTCTGAACCCTCTCCAGTTTGTCTATGTCCTTCTTAAAGTGAGGTGCCCAGAACTGGACGCAGTACTCAAGATGAGGCCTAACCAGTGCCGAGTAAAGGGGAATTATCACTTCCCGCGATTTGGAAGCTATACTTCTATTAATACAGCCCAAAATTGCATTTGCCTTCTTTGCAGCCACGTCGCATTGCTGGCTCATATTCAGTTTGTGATCTACCACAATTCCAAGATCCTTCTCACTTGTAGTATTGTTGAGCCAAGTGTCCCCCATTCTGTAACTCTGCATTTGGTTTCCTCTCCCTAGGTGCAGCACTTGGCATTTATCCCTGTTAAATTTCATTCTGTTGTTTTCGGCCCAGCGCTCCAGCCTATCGAGGTCACTTTGAATTTTGTTTCTGTCTTCCAGAGTATTAGCTGTTCCACCCAACTTTGTGTCATCTGCAAATTTGATAAGCATTCCCTGTACCTCCTGATCCAAGTCATTAATAAAAATGTTGAAGAGCACCGGGCCCAGGACCGAGCCCTGTGGTACCCCGCTCGTTACCTCTCCCCAGTTTGAGAAAGAACCATTGATAAGCACTCTTTGAGTCCGATTCTTTAGCCAATTGTGGATCCACCTGATAGTTGTTCCATCTAGCCCACTCTTAGCTAGCTTACTAATCAGGATATCATGAGGCACTTTGTCGAAAGCTTTGCTGAAGTCCAGGTATATAATGTCCACAGCATTCCCACAGTCCACAAGGGAGGTTACCCGATCAAAAAATGAGATCAGATTAGTCTGACAGGATTTGTTCTTGACAAATCCATGCTGGCTTCTAGTAATCACTGCATTGTTTTCAAGGTGCTTGCAGACTGACTTCTTTATAATCTGCTCCAAAATCTTCCCGGGGATTGATGTCAGACTGACTGGCCTATAGTTCCCAGGTTCCTCCTTCTTGCCCTTTTTGAAGATGGGAACAACATTTGCCCTCCTCCAGTCGTCTGGCACTTCACCTGTCCTCCATGATTTCTCAAAGATAATAGACAGTGGTTCTGAGAGTTCTTCTGCCAGTTCCTTTATTACTCTAGGATGCAGCTCATCAGGCCCTGGAGATTTAAACTCGTTCAGAGTAATCAGGTGCTCCTTGACCATTTGCCTATCAATCTCAAGCTGCAATTCTGCCCCTTCAGTCTGCACTTCAGGTTTGCCAGGGGGGTCATAGACCCTCTTTTGGGAGAAGACCGAGCCGAAGTAGGAATTGAACACTTCTGCCTTTTCTTTGTCTTCTGTTATCAATTTGCCATCCTCATTGCGTAGTTGAACCACCAGTTCTTTCTTCTGTCTTTTACTGTGCATGTATCTGAAGAAAGCTTTTTTGTTGCTTTTAGCATTCCTCGCTAACCTTAGCTCATTCTCAGCTTTAGCCTTCCTGACACTATTCCTGCAGTTCTGTGCTACCTGCCTGTACTCTTCCCCTGTAGCCTGTCCTTCCTTCCACTTCCTATACGTGTCCTTTTTTGTTTTCAGGTCATCTTTGAGTTTATTGTGAAGCCACATTGGCTTCTTCTGTTGCCCTCTGCCTTTTCTCCTTGTGGGAATTGTTTGCAATTGTGCCTTTAAAATTTCCTTTTTTAAAAACTCCCACCCCTCCTGGGCTCCCTTTCTCGTGAGAGTCACTTGCCATGGGATCTTACTAATCATTGTTCTGAGTTTGTTAAAATTGGCTTTCCTAAAATCCAGGGTACGTGTTTGGCTACACTCAGCTTTTGCTTCTGTTAGAATCAAGAACTCAAGTATAACATGGTCACTTTCCCCCAGAGTTCCCGAAACTGCCACTTTATCCACTAACTCGTCTCTGTTGGTTAGAATCAGGTCAAGGATAGCCGATCCTCTAGTTCCTTCCTCCACTTTCTGTAGGAGGAGGTTATCAGCAGCACAGCTCAGGAATTTCTTGGAGGGGCCATGTTTGGCTGAATAAGTCTCCCAACAGATATCAGGGAAATTGAAGTCCCCCATTACTACCACATCGTGCCTCCTTGAAACAATGGCAATTTGCTTTTCAAAAGTTCCATCCTCGTCTTCTCCTTGATTGGGTGGTCGGTAGTAGACTCCAACCGCCATGTTCGCTTTATTCTTTGCCCCCTTTATTTTAACCCAGATGCTCTCAATGGGGCTGCCAAGCTCCTCTTCCTGTATCTCTGTGCAGAGATACGTATTTTTAACATACAGTGCAACTCCACCTCCCTTTCTGTTGCTTCTGTTCCTTTTGAACAAGTTATACCCTTCAATTGCTGTATTCCAGTCATGGGAGTCATCCCACCAGGTTTCAGTTATCCCTATCAAGTCGTACTTGCCCTCATGTATCAAGAGTTCAAGTTCGTCTTGTTTATTGCCCATACTCCTGGCATTAGTATAGAGACATTGAAGATTATGTGCTTTATAGTCCGACTTTCCCCCTACATTTTGTGGTAGACTATCAATGGGCACCGCTGGAGCTGTTCTCTCCATTGTGGCATAGAGGCCTTCTTCCATTGGTACCCCCGAGTTTGTGTCTCCCTCCCCTGTTGGATTCAGTTTAAAGCCCTCCTGATTAAGTTCCTCATGCTGTGGCCAAACACATTCTTCCCAGTCCTTGTGAGGTGCAACCCATCCTTTGCCAGCAGTCCATCTTCCAGGAAGTGTAGCCCGTGGTCCCAGAATCCAAATCCCTCACGTCGGCTCCACCTTCGTAGCCAGTCATTCACTCGGAGTATTTTTCTTTCCCTTTCTATGCCTCTTCCAAGTACTGGAAGGATGGATGAGAAAACTATCTGGGCCCCAAAGTTCTTGAGTTCCCTTCCCAGCTCTTCAAAGTCTGCCGTGATTTCTTTGTAACTCCGCTTGGCAGTATCATTTGTACCCACGTGGAAGAGAAGAAAGGGGTATGTGTCGGTGGGCTGCATGAGCCTCGGCTGCATGATTAGACCAGGGGTTCTCAACCAGGGGGGAATTGCCCCCAGGGGAGGAATTTTAGTGTGTCGGGGGGAATTGGGACCACAGATTCAAACTGTTGGAATACTGATCGTTCTACAAATTACAATTCTACACATTGTACATAATCTATAGGACACCACACCTTATTGTATAGCACAGATTAAGTCAGACAATCTTGGAAAGGGGAGGAATGACATTCTGACATGGTGAAGAGGGTGCATGGAGCAAAAAAGGTTGAGAATCACTGGATTAGATTTATGGCAGCTTCTCCCCTCTGGAGCGGGGGGCTGTTAAATTGGTCTGGCCGCACAGGCTAATGGATCAGAATAGGTTCTAGAAGGATTTGGGGGGAGGGGATGATATGGATGGGTCTCCTGTCGAATCTCTGACTGATCTGTGGAATACAGAAATCACCTGGATAGTTGACAATTCAACTATCCTGAGCACCCACTTCTGGGTGAGCACCCACTGCTGACTAGTAGAACTCATATACATGGTGTACCCCCGAGTTGAGAGCAATGAAAAAAAAATAGAAGACAGTTTGAGTGCAAATGGAGGACAATTCGTAGTAGATGTAATTGAACACTGGTATGTGCCTATGCTCAGGTATAGGGGCAGTGAAGGTGGTAAAGAAACTTTATCTGCCTCCATTGAGTCATCTATGTGCCACCCAGCAGAGCTTTTCAGTGTTTTTCGGGGCTTATTACATGCTGGCCATAAGACATGCTGTGATTTGTTTGCAAAGCACTTCCAAGATAAAATCGCTTACATCCATCAGGACTTAGACTCCATTGTTATAGCAGATGAATCAGGTGAGGTATCCAGAGCACAGCGTTGCCCAGTTTTGTTGGATGAGTTTCAGCTGGTACAGCTTGAGGACAAGGTACTTGAATGGGTCCGTGTAACCACTGCTGTATTGGATCCTTGTCCCTCATGGCTGATTAAATCTGGTAGGGAGGGAACAACCGGCTGTGCCACAGAGGTGATTAATGTTTCCTTGGGAGAGGGAGTGCCCCCAGTCTCTCTGAAGGAGGTGGTGGTAAGACCACTTCTGAAGAAATCCTCCCTAGACCTGGAAATTTTTAATAACTTTAGGCCAGTGACAAATGTTCCTTTCCTGGGCAAGGTTCTTTAGTGGGTAGTTGCTGACCAGCTTCAGTAGCTCTTGGATGAGACCAATTATTTAGATCCATTTCAATTGGAGTTCAGGCTGGGTTTTGGCATGGGAACAGCCACCCTATATGATGACCCTTGTCAGGAGAAAGACAAGGGAAGTGTGACCCCAGCTTTCACTTGTCTGAGCGTGGAAAGCTAAGCAGGGTCAAGCCTGGTTATTACTTGGATGGGAGATCCCTCCTCTAGTTTCCTGCATTGAGCAGGGGGTTGGACTCGATAGCCTTGTAGGCTCCTTCCAACTCTATGATCTATGTCACTATGTCACTACCATCGACCATGGTATCCTTTTGAGGCAACTGAGCTGGAAGTGGAGGTTATCACATTGCAGTGGTTCCGCTCCTACTTGGATGGTCAGCTCCAGAAGTTGGTCCCTGGGGGATATTGCTCAGCCCCGTGGATTCTCCAATATGGGGTTCCTCAGGGGCCGGTTTTGTCCCCCACGCTATTTAACATCTACATGAAACTGTTGAGTGGGGTTATCCAGAGTTTTGGTGGCCCAGCTCTCCCCCTGTCTGGACAGAGATAACCTGGCTTCAGTAGTCTATGCTCTGTTAGGTTACTGCAATGCACTATACATGGGGCTGCCCTTTAAGACTGTTTGGAAGCTGCAGCTTGTGCAAAATGCGGCAACCAGAATGATAATGGGGGCCAGAAAGTCTGAGCATGTAACAATGATTCCGGCCTAATTGCACTGCCTGCCTGTATGTTTCCGAGCCCAATTCAAGGTGCTGGTCTTGACCTACAAAGCCTTATATGGTTTGGGACTACAGTACCTGATGAAGGCCTCTCCCGGTATGAATCTACCTGAACACTATAGTCGACATCTGCAGTTCTCCTCTGAGTGCTTCATTGGAGGTAAAGACTTTCTTCTACAACATATGATGGGGAGTTTTAGTTTCTTGCCAGGTCCTGGTAGTTTTATTGTCAGTTGTTTTTAACTTGTTTTAAAACTGTATTAAATTTCTGAGTGTTAAAGGTTTTGTGTGTGTTTTTATCATGCTGTGAACTGCCCAGAGAGCTTTGGCTATTGGGTGGAATTGTAATGTGAGGATTCCTGGCTCATAGCTCAATCTTTAAGACAGCCTTCCCCAACCTGGTGTCCCCCAGATGTGTCGGACTGCAACTTTCTTCATCCCCAGCCAGCATGCTTGCTGCGCTATGTTAGCTATGCCTGTATGATGAATCAGGGAGTCATAGTACGCTACAGTAAGTAAAGTGGTCATATGAATATAGGGAGCTGCCTTATATTGAGTCAGACCCTTGGTCCATCTAGCGCAGTGTGGTTGACACTGACTGGCAGTGGCACTCCAGCGTTTCAGGCAGGAGTTTTTCCAGCCCTACCTGGAGATGATGGGGATCAAACCTGGGACCTTCCGCATACAAAGCAGGTGCTCTACCACTGAGCCATGGCCCCATCGCATGCTATCCCTTGTTGGCATATAAGGGAAAAATGCACAATCCATATGAATGAAACCAAAATGTATTTGAAATGTGCTAGGGCTTACAGCAAATAAGCATAATATTAAATTGAGGCTGATGAAGTAAGGTTAGCATGCTCTGCATGGATTTACCAGAGTACTGCCGTGTAAAGTTTCTTGAAAATCTGTCAGGTTTCCAGGGACTGGGGGGGGGGGGGTGAGGGAGAAACGATTTAGAGAGAAACAACTTGAGAGTAACAGATGTTTCATTAATGTTTGATATAGAAGTAAATTTTTAAAATCAGTGTATTGGAATTAATTGCTTGATTGACACTAATGGGAGTCACCTGGCAAGTCCTCAAACACTGCATAGAAAATGTTTCATAATTAATGCTTGATATCGCAGACAGTGCAATTCACAGTGGAGACACAATAGGCTGAGCACGCAACAGATAATCTTGGTTAACAGTAGTTGTGTATTCAGTAGTACTGCTGCTTCTGTGCTCCTCAAGAAAAATAAAAGTTCTACAGTCATTCTTCAGTTTATTTTCACCTTAGTGAAAATGTGAGGTTTCCCAAGTGTTTACTGATTGTTTAGGTTTGCATGATAAATGTGGTGATTGGAGTGGCTAAGGGTGTGGAGAATGATCTTGGAAGTTCTACTTCAAATCTTACCACTTGATCTCACTGTGGCCGTACATTATTCTCGGTATTGGCCCCACATCTGCCATGTGAAGATAAAAATATGTGCTTACCTTACATGGCTGTTATAAGAATTACTGAGAAAATGTATGTGAAATGCTTTGAAAGTGTGCTTTGTGAATACTTTGTTAATGCTAAGTGTTATTTTTATAGGCCTAGATCCTAACTCTTTGCTCCATGAGTGCAACTCTTCTTCCAGGAACTGAATCTCCTTGCATGAATGGAACAAAAATTGAGGATCTGAGCCATAATATCTTTGGTTATTGTGGAGGACCAGCACCCGGGTCCTCTGCGTGAGTTCGGTGCTTAACGGGTTAACCGGCACTGAGCTATTTTTATTTATTTATTTATTTATTTATTATATTTATCAATCGCCCATCTGGCCGGTCACCCGGCCACCCTGGGCGATGTACAATTAAAATACAAT
This sequence comes from Shinisaurus crocodilurus, assembly GCA_021292165.1. NCBI lineage: Eukaryota > Metazoa > Chordata > Lepidosauria > Squamata > Shinisauridae > Shinisaurus > Shinisaurus crocodilurus. The sequence goes on from CM037876.1 coordinate 265,116,444, forward strand.
AAAACACAATAAAACATAATAATTAAAACAATATAAAAAATTCTCATTAAAAACCTAACCCACCCCATATTCCCGCCTGAACAGCCATGTTTAATGCACGGCGGAAGCTCATCACGGAGGGGGCATGGCGAAGGTCACTAGGGAGGGAGTTCCATAAGGGGGCCGCCACAGAGAAGGCCCTCTTCCTAGTCCCCACCAGCCTGGCTGCTCTGGCTGATGGGATAAGGAGAAGGCCGTCCGTGGCAGACCTTGTTGAGCAGCCTACTTGATGTTGCTGGAGGCGCTCCTTGAGATAAGCTGGGCCGGAGCCGTGTAGGGTTTTAAAGGTCAAAACCAACACCTTGAATTCGGCTCGGCAAGCAACTGGTAGCCAGTGCAACTCATTAAGCACTGGCGTGATGTGATCACGCCGGCGGCTGCCCTTAATCAGGCGAGCCGCCGCGTTCTGTACCAGCTGAAGCTTCCGGACCGTCTTCAAGGGTAACCCCACGTAGAGCGCATTACAGTAGTCTAGGCGAGAGGAGACCAAGGCATGAACCACTGATGGGAGCAGGTGATTAGGAAGGTAGGGGCGCAGCTGCCGTATCAGATGGAGTTGATACAGCGCCGCCCGGCTCACAGCTGCCACCTGAGCCTCCATGGACAGCTGGGAGTCTAGAATGACCCCCAAGCTGCGGACCTGGTCCTTCAGGGGTAGATGTACCCCATTCAGCACCAGGTCAACATCCCCTAACCTTCCCTTGTCCCCCACCAGAAGTACCTCGGTCTTGTCGGGGTTCAGTTTCAGCATGTTCCTTCCCATCCAGCCAGCCACTGACTCCAGGCACTTGGACAGGGTCTCAACGGCCAACCTCAGTGAGGACTTAAAACAGAGGTAGAGCTGCGTGTCATCCGCATACTGATGACACTGCACCCCAAACCTCCTGATGATAGCTCCCAGCGGCTTGAGGTAGATGTTGAATAACATCGGGGAGAGGATGGAACCCTGCGGCACTCCACAAGTGAGCAGCCGAGGGTCCGAAGCCTCCTCCCCGAGAACTACCCTCTGATACCTTCCAGAGAGGAAGGACCGGAACCACTGCAATACAGTGCCTCCTAAGCCCAACCCCTCCAGACGGTCCAGGAGGATACCGTGGTCAACGGTATCAAAAGCCGCTGAGAGATCGAGGAGGACTAGAAAGGAGCATTCGCCCCTATCCAAAGCCCTCCTCATATCATCCACCAAGGCGACCAAGGCCGTCTCCGTCCCATGTCCAGACCTGAAGCCCGACTGGCACGGATCCAAATAATCGGCTTCATCCAAGTGTGCCTTCAACTGAGTACCCACCACCCGCTCGATCACCTTGCCCAGAAATGGTAAATTGGAGACTGGGCGAAAGTTGTTTAAATCCTGGGGATCCAAGGAGGGCTTCTTTAGAAGCGGTCTTATTACTGCCTCCTTGAGGGCTGATGGCATCACTCCCTCCTCGAGGGAGGCATTCACCACCGCCTTGATCCCCTCACCCAGTCTCTCCCTGCAGCTCATGATGAGCCAGGATGGGCAAGGGTCAAGCAAGCAGGTGGTCGGCCTCACAGATGAAAGCACCTTGTCCACTTCATCAGAAGGAAGAAGCCGAAACCGATCCCACAAAACCGGTCTGCCATTGGCCTCCTCCCGCTCACTCCCTGTGTCCACGACTTACGATATCCCACTCCTAATCCGATCGATTTTATCTGCGAAGTGCTTCGCTAAAGCCTCACAGGAGGCTTTTGACTGTTCCAGTGGGTCCGGAGCGACTGGACCGACCAGACTCCGGACCACTTGGAACAGCCTCCTGGGGCAGCACTCTGCAGACGCAATGGAGGCAGCATAGAAATTCTTTTTTGCTGCCTTCACCGCCACCCGGTAGGCTGAAGATGCAGCTCTAACCCGTGTTCGATTGTCTTCGGAGCGGGAATTTCGCCATCGGCGCTCTAGCTACAGCCCATACAAGCGATTGAAATTGACTAGGAGGTTTGCACAGCAAAAGGAAACTCCAGAGCCCTTTGTATGACCATATAAGGCTTTTATTTACTACAAGTTAAATGGCGCGGAACTAATAGCTTTCTAGGTATGCTACAACGTCAACATGACCTGACGTGATCTCCGAGTTTTATCAATGAATGGGTTCCCAGGCTAGCGTATTGAGCAAAGTCAGTTACCTTAGACCAGAGACTCTGCGCTGGTCAGTTTCATGCCTGGCTCCGGATCCGCCTGATCCGGGGAAGAGAACAGCTTATCCCAGCCACCACTGGGGATGAACTTGCCGAAGCGACCCGTGTTCCCAACAACCCCCAGAAGATGTGCACTGGGGTTTTCTACCCCACCTTTTCCAGCTCTCCCGCCCCCTGCCTGTCAGGTGGGCTTATCCCTGCCCCCTGTGTGGCAGGTGGGCTTATGCCTGCCCGGGAAAAGATGACGTCTCCTGGTCCGGGGTGTACTTTACAGCTCATAGTGGTTGCCCGGGAAAAGATGACGTCTCCTGGTCCGGGGTGTACTTTACAGCTCATAGTGGCTGCCCTGTCTTCTTGATGGTCCACTCTCCTTTGTGGATTCCCACCGAGAACTTCTTTGTTGGTCTGTAGGTTTCGTCTGGCGGAGCCAGCACCTCCAGTTCCCCTCCCACCCCCTGTGGAGAGGTTTATGCAGACAGAGCTTGGCAGGGAAATGTGTGCGTGCGTTGTGTGTTGTGTGTGTTCATGTTCCTTTTACAGTTGGGCTTTCTCCACAGTTATTTATCAGTGTGTCTTGATGGTGGCATAACAATAAAGAATGTCATGACACTGAAAAGCAAAATGTCTCATATTTAAATTTAAATGTATACTAATATACAAGGTAAATTGAGGTCATGAATGTGCCTTTGTCTCAATTTTGAAATGTGATAAAGCCTTTTTTAGGAAGATTTGGAATGCTAGATATGTTCATAGCTTGTAATAGAACTTGCATGGGAGGTATTTTTTAGCATGTACTAGTAGTGAGTGAGTTTTGTTTTAATAGTACTAATGAGAAGAAGGCAGTGTTGCTGAGGTTCTCTGTGACTGAGAGATTGAGAGAGAGGGAGAGAGAACCTAGATAGAATCTACAGTATATAGGCTTGGTTTTCTTTTTCTCAAAAAGAGATTACATTCTCAAGATTCTGAATTCACCTTATCTTTATTCACCTTATCTTTATTTCTTAGCAAGACCTTGCAGCTATTTCTGAGTGGCAGATATGTGCAAATTGCTGTGTTTGTATACCTTCTCAAAATGCAATTTAAAAGTATTATTCACAAAATATTATGCACAATTGTAAATCAGCATTATGGGGATGTTGTGGCTGAGACACTGTAGGTTCCTGAATGCTATCACTAATTGGGGAAATATATGTGCTACTCCTATTCTGCCTTTTTTTTAAAGGTTATAAATTTCGTTTTACACTTGCACTCCAGTCTCCAGACTATTCCGTCCAAGCTTAAATAAATACATATGTAATTTGCAATCCTGTGCATAACATGCAGATATGGATCTTAATTATCTCCATTTGTTGGTATGCTGCTTTTTGGTTCAATGGGCCCATAAGACACATCCAGACATGGTTTTCTGAGCTCTTAGTTGGATGTTTTTGTGTTAAACGAGAAACACGAGAAGCTTGCAAAAGTAGTATATTTGTGATTTTCCTTCCATTCCCTTTATACTGCTATTGGAGTTATATGGACTAGGGACATGTTAAGTGCATTGGATATATATCTATTGCTGTTCAAATCTTCCACATAGACATCTGTACTTTAGTGAGAATGTGTGCAGTACTACATTGATGAAAATTCTGCTTTGGTAACAAATGTAAAGGTCATGCTATGTCAAGGGCCAGCCCTTGGAAAATCATTGAGAGAGGGAGGTCACTGAAGGTGAGAGTGAATCAGTTTCACAAATTAAGATAGGAACACTGTCATGTGCCTATGAGAGCTAGTGTGGTATAGTGGTTAGAGTGTTGGACTGGGACTCGAGAGATCCGGGTTCTAGTCCCCGCTCGGCCATGAAACTCACTGGGTGACTTTGGGCCAGTCACTGACTCTCAGCCTAACCTACCTCACAGGGTTGTTGTGAGGATAAAATGGAGAGGAGGATTATGTAAGCCGCCTTGGGTTCCTTGCAGGAAAAAAGGTGGGGTATAAATATAATAAATAAAAATAAGTATTGCTAAAGGTTAAGCAAATGGAGCATTGGGGCTAGTCCTAGGTCACTAGATCCGTAATGACTTTGAGTTACCTGGTTGTTATAGTTGGCTTAGTTAATTAGTGGCAAGAATGGGTATGATCTTTAAGACTGTACTGAGAATTTCTAAATCTCTGCTGCTTCCAACCCCCCTCCCCAAGTATCCTAGTAGTATCTTCTTAATTGCCTGTTTAGTGTTGACAGCAAATTCTTTTTAATCCCTTCAAAATGGCAGTAGCCCACCAGTTCTGCTCCCCCAGGAGCCCTCTAAGGAATGTTTGACTCTTCTGCCAGGCTGACTTGCATTCATGCTAGGGCAACTGTTTTATGAAAGCTGCAACGCCACAGACAATTTTTAATAGTAGAAACAACTCACATTAATAGAAGCCAACCATAATACATCAAGATTGTTTTTATGAACAGAGTATTTTAGTGAGCAAACACCAGCTGTGTGTGACGAAGGATGGCACAAACCCAGTTGGGGAAACTGTGCTTATGCTTTCACTGTGTGGGGAAACTCTAGTCAACCTGCTTTAAAAATCCTTTTTACCAAGGAGAACTGTGATGCCCCCTGCTTTGTACTCTGTGCATGCTTGAGGTTCCCACAAAATAGCTGGGAAAAATATCAGAGGTGTATTATATGAATACATCTACGTAGCTTGCAGCAAAGGTGAGTAAACTGTTCAGTACTGAAGATCATATTATATGGAGGAAAGGACTGCACCTAATTTACCTGTGTGCAATCAGCATACTTTGCATAAGATGCTGGATATATTGCATTTATCCTGAGATATGAAATGCACAAGTACAAACATCTAGGGCCAGCCCTTGGAAAATCATTGAGAGAGGGAGGTCACTGAAGGTGAGAGTGAATCAGTTTCACAAATTAAGATAGGAACACTGTCATGTTCCTATGAGAGCCAGTGTGGCGTAATGGTTAGTGCTGGACTGGGACTCGGGAGATGCAGGTTCTAATCCCCGCTTGGCCATGAAGCTCACTGAGTGACTTTGGGCCAGTCACTGACTCTCAGCCTAATCTACCTCACATGTTGTTGTGAGGATAAAATGGGGAGGAGGGTTATGTAAGCCGCCTTGGGTTCCTTGCAGGAAAAAGGCAGGATATAATAACAACAACATTGTATTTGTAATACCCTCATCCCAAATCCAGTTTTGAAGCCACACTGCATCCCCGCCTCCACACTTATAAAGGCTCTTCTGTACTTGCTAGATGCGGTAGTGCAGCCTTGCCTCATCTGCTAGCCTGACACATTTGGAAGGTACAACTCCCACTATCCCCAGCCAGCATGGCCATGAACCATGGTTGCTGGGGATTATGGTAGTAGTAGTCCAACACATCTGGCGAGCGCCAGGTTGGGGAAGGCTACTGTAATATATTCATTTACTCTGTAACGGCCTGTTCTGCACTGGGCACAGAAGTAAACTGGTCCCTCCCCAACTTGAAGATTTAACTTACGGAGACCAGACAGAGGGGTCTGAAGAATGACCATTCTGATGCACATGTGTGTGCACCAATTTTTTTTTTTTTAACGGCATCTCCTCAAAAGGCAAAATAGGTCAAAGTAGAGAAATGTTAAGACATACCAGAAAATCAAGATTGTTCCTCCTAACAAAGCCAGGCCATTTTCAGTAAAGGACTCGGGAGGAATAGGCAGCCAGCAGAGGGAGCTCAACAAACCAAATTCTGTGTTTCTCCATTTCTCCTGCAATGGTACTCTGGTCATGACATCATGAAATTTGTTGATAACAGACATACACCTCTTATTAACAACATAATCCATTTAAAGGAAAGGAAATGGGAAAACAGAGTAAAAGAATGGTAAACACTTATCTGTCCAAGACTTGGATGTAGACTTGCAAATCAACAAAAAAGTGTTTGATGCAGTAAAAAGAAAACACTTTCAAGATGACAGCTTGCTATATAGCATTACATTTATGATGCCTATTTTCCTTTTGGGAGGGGTTGAATGTGGTATCTTAAATTATTGCAAAGGCAGGGAGGAGGGAGCATGGGTAAAAATAACTGCCTAATTAAGAGATGTATGAAATGAACTTCAAATGCAGAATTAAGAGGGATCTCCTGGGTCTGTTTCTGGAATTCTAATTTCAGTTAAAAAACCAAAAATGTTTAGGTCTAACTTTTGGTGCATGTTGATAAAAGCATCAAGATAGTCGTACGTGTGCAACCATTCCAATGAATGAAGTAATGAAAATATTTGTATATCTGTGTGCGTTTGAATCCTATCTACATTTCTGTCATTGGAATTTATGGGAACATTTAAAGCTTGTCTGCCAGTGTCCTTAAAAACAGGAGCCCCAAGAAAAGGAATTAAGTCTGTAGAGAATGCAGAAGGAGGTTAGCAGAAGTGAAAACCCAGGGGAATTGGTAACTATGCTCCACTACATCTACTTAAACCGCTATATTGTCGTTGCCTCCCCCACAATAAAAGTGGGCTATCTGCCCATCAAGGACAAGGGCATTGAGACAGGGTGGGCTACTACAGGCAAGGTAAATGAGCTAGCCAAGGGGTAGATAAGCTGGTGTTTTCCCAAAAAGATGTAGTGATGGTCCACCAACTTGGATGGCTTTAAAAGATTGATTCATTGAGAACAAGACTATCAATGGCTCCTAGTCAGGTGTTGAGGCCTGACGTACCTTGCTTATGAAGCATTTTTCAGTTTTGAGATGTGTACAGTATCCAAAGATGACATTGTCAGTCTCATCTCAAAGCTTTGTTTGGTCCGTCTTTGTTGTGTTGGCTTTCAGAGTCCACTCCAGAATCTGTTTGCCTGTTAAAATGAGAGAACTTTTTGATTGAAAAAGAGTGCTAGTTAGGTTTAAGGACAAGGTAGGCAGTTCTTCAAATATTTATCTTTCAAACTGTAATGAGCAGATAAAGCATTAGGGTGACTATTTGAAGGGGTTTGATTAGCTGCAAATGCAGATAAAACAAATTAGTCATGAATCTTGATAATCAGGTAAATTATATGTTTTGTCTGAGAAGAAAGAATTTAAAAATGGTGTTGAAGTCTTTGGATTCTGGCATGAAAATGTGGCTTCCCAGTTGCTTAAATTGTGGCTTTCGTGTAGTAGACATGAAACAGCATACGGTAATCTGTCAGAGTAAATCCAATGGGATTTTAAATAGCTTTGTACAGTATAAAGAAACATGATTTTTTTTTTAAAGTGCTAAATGAGATATTTGCTTTGATCTGCATGATTATGGTACTGTCTCCAAATTGACATGTACATCAAGAGGTTAAGGAAAAGGTTTTGGTGGATTGTGCAATCATGATGCTAAGCTATGACTGTGAACAGACAATTGTTCTCTTACAGTTTGAAGATGATATGATAGAGGTATCATTGCTCACAAAATCCCACTGATTTTTCTGTTCCAGTGTGGTTTTGATGGAACATATGTACATCTGTGTCCTGCAACAACTCTCTTATACCTCTATTCTTTGAAAATCTAGTAGTGTCTGTATGTAACCTATGCTTATCAGAAGACCTATCTAAATTTCACAGCTATAATATATATTTTCACTTTATCTGTTCATATTGCATGTAGCAGAAAAATGGCACCAAGAGCTGGTCAGACTTGGGGCCAGCCCAAGACATTTCTTTTAGTAGCTGAGTTAGAAAATCCAAAAAGGCATCCCCATTCCTTCTAATTAACATGGGGGAACCCATGAGCAATTCTCTGGCACAAGTCAAATGGAAATGAACAGGAGCTGTGCAAGAACTCAGATTCTGTCCCAAAAAACCAACAGGCCTGCCACTCTTAACGGTACCCGACACTCATTGCATGAGGCACCTGCCTCAGTTTACTATAAGGTAGAGCTCCCTGTAGTGTAGCCTTTCAGGAATCTGTGCCAGTGTGCGTATAGTACTAGCTGAAACTTGTTTCTAGAAGGTTGTGCACATAGGTGTGGAGGTAAGCATTAGTGTTGGCCTTAAGATATCCATTGGTAGCACAGCTGGATTACAATGGCTGCTTGTTAGTTTTTGAGCCCAATTCAAGGTGCTGGCTTTTACCTTCATTGGTTTGAGACCACATTATCTGAATTACTACCTGCTCCTGTATTAGCCTGGCCAAGCATTAAGATCAGCGTCGGAAGCCCTATTCTCTGGCCCGCCAGCAAGCACCCACCATTAGGCTAGTGGGTACTATGGACAGAGCTTTCTCAGTGATGGCCCCACGCCTTTGGAGTGCCCTCCCCAAGAGGATACAGATGGCTGCATTACTGCAGGTCTTTCTTTTAAAAAGAAGAAAAACCCAAAGATACATTTATTCCAGTCTCCATTTTATGCTTTAAAATATTAGCTGCCCCCTCTCTCTCTGTTCAATTGTAATTTGTATGTTAATGTTTTTGTAACATTGTAAGCCACCTCATGTGGGCAGTGGGCCCTGAAAGGCAGGTTAAAAATCATTTAAATAAATAAATAATGAAGTGAATTTATTTGCCAAACAGTAACTAACACACACACACACACACACACACACACACAATACACGTTAAGGTTATAGAATATATTTCTTTAATCTAGAATAGGTCAACCTTTCAACAACTTGTTTTTTAACTAATTCATAAATGATATGGAGTTAGGGGTGAGGTGGCCAGGTTTGCTAACAACAGCAATTTATTTAGAGTGGTTAACTGTCTAAAACACTCTCTAAACTGGGGAAATAGGAATTAAAATGTCAAAAGCTGTTGAATGTAAGCAACTGCAAAGTGATGCACATTGCTACCACATGATGTAGCGATGGCCACCAACTTGGATGGCTTTAAAACTGGATTAGACAAATTAGTGAAGGATAAAGCTATCAGTGGCTGCTAGTCATGAAAGCTATATGTTTTCTCCAGTATCAGAGACAGTTGCTGGTGAACATGAGTTGGAAGGGTGCTATTTCACTTGCGTCCTACTTGTGGGCTTCCCACAGGCAGCTGTCTGGCCACTGTGTGAATAGAATACTGGAATAGATAGGCTTTGGATCTGGTCCAGTCCAGCTCTTCCTATTTCTTAATAAAGTCTTTTTTCCAGTTGTGTAGAAAAGGGGTTACAGTACTGCATAGATTTCAAAAGCAGTACCTGCCAACATTCTGTCTTCTACTTATTGTTGAAGTTACAGAAGCCCTAATTATGAAAAGATGGTAATTCTTGCCTATGAAATGGCACTATATGCAGTGATCCATGGACATAGCTTGGCAGCCAGTAGGGAAGGCTTGTAGCTTTTTAAAAGAGGCCGGGCCGCCGGAAGCATGAGGAGACAGAACATATATCTTTCAAAATAGTGCCAGACTTGGGCCAGGATGCAACATCAGTGTCATGGATTGGGTGGGAGTGGATCTTACAAACATGTGCACAAACATCTGCCTGTTGATTCTTTCATGTAAAACCCCCTTGATGGACAGTGGTTGCACTTTATCTTTGCAGCAGGAAACAAGAAAGCTGAACTTGGACTGGCTGCTAGGAACAATGGTTGGCAACCATCCAGAATTGGTGGGCCCCTGACACTAAGCATAAATAATTTACAGCTTCAAGAAAAAGCAGTTCATGAACCAACCCTTGCAGAAGAAGCCATAGAAGTAGAGGTGTGAAGATAGTCCAGTTGATTGCATTGGCCTGGTCAAACTCCAGAAGCTGGGAGTGGGAGGAGGAAAATGATGAGATTTCTCCAGTGGTCAGGGGGTTGGACTCAGGACCATAGCCAGCTTTCCTTGCTAGGTGGAGCTACAACATTTTCAGTGATACTTCTAAGAAATGAATGGAAAATCAATTATTGCCTCATAACCAAAAAGCATTGTATAATTTTGTTGCCAAGCGCAAGTGTCCCTGTATTTTAGTGTGTCTGAATCATTAGTGTCCAGAAAGGAACATATTGAATAAGAACATCTATTTTTAAGTTTAGACGCATTTATTGCTTTTAATGAAAGCCTTCCTTTAAATAATAACTTTCTTCAAGGTGCAATCCTATGCATGTTTAGACAGGAAGACAAGTCCTCTAACTCCCAGCATGTTCCAGCCAGTCATGCTGGCTGGGGCATGGTGGCAGTTGTAGGACTTTTTTCTGTCTAAACATGCATAGGATTGCACCCTAAGTTACACTCTGGCACCCTGCCATGTTTGCAGTCATATGGTTGCATCCAAAGGTGCCTTGCACAAGCAGAAAAACACTTCCACTTGGGCCAGGGCAGCCTCTGAATTCCAGTGATTCCCCACTCCTGCTGTAGCCCCCTGAGCACCATCCCAGAACTGGATTCCACAATAGATATACATTACGCACATTTGAATATATATCTTTATTCCATCCAGTGGTGAAGAGAGGCCAGGAAAGCCCGTGTGTGTGTGTGTGTGTGTGTGTGTGTGTCGGGGGGACTTCCACTCTCATAGCAGCACGCTTTATCTAAATGGTGACTGTTTTTAGGATGCCTTAAGCATAAGAAGGGTGATATGTCATTTTCAAAACATCCAGCCAGGGAGACTCTTAGGTACGTCAAGTGGGTGGAGTTTGGAGCACTACTACTTATTTATTGCTGCTGCTGCTGAAATTTTCTTCTTCAAAAAGGCTGTCATTCATTAAATGGAAGCTCTCATGGTTACCGGTTTTAAAAGCCTGTCTTTCAACATTTCTTAAGTGTGCAGAATCGTCATTCCAATGTTTCATCCACTGTCCCCACCCTAGTTTCCGCTCCAATGGATCTTTGTTGCCCAGCATAGATCCTGTTCTACCTCATGGCTAGTGGAAACCAAATAAATTATACAGAATAAAGAAATATATGCACATGTCCATAATGTAATGTATACCTGTCATGGAATCTAATTCTGTGTTTTTGCTCAGAATTTGGATTTTCTTGGTTAGGAGTTCAGGCTCCCTTCCTGCCCTTAGCACTGTATTATACACAATGCTCACTAAAAAAGAATTAAAAGTGCTACCAGAAATGATGAACTATCAGCCTTAAGGTTCATCTAGGAGATGCCGTGCTTAAGCCATATCTAGTCTCCTCAGAAACATCCAAGAAAAATAATTTATAGTTTTCCAGTAATTTGCTTCATTGTTTAACCACTCTTATAGTTAGAAAGCATTCCTAATGTTTTATCTAATCCCCCCCTTCCAGCAATTTATTGCCTACTGTCCACCAGTATATAATAACTGAGAGCAATTACACTCCATCATCCTGTTTGCTATCTCTTTTAAAAACCTTATAGAAGTGTAAAACTGGAAGGGACCTGAAAGTACGTAATCATATTGGATCCCCTTAACAAAATAGCCCATATTCTCTAGGAAATGGAGTGCTGCAAATAGAGATCAGGAACTTCTAATGCGAGCTGTGCCTGCAGGGTAAAAACTTGCTAAGACAAAACTAAAATTAGTAAACTGTGCCAAATGCTACAGAGAAGATAATGCCTGTCTGTCCTGGCCTCCATGTTCTTTTGTGATCTCAGTTACAGAACTGGCTAGATCTGAGCATGAAAGCAACACAACTAGATTGCAGTATCCCTATGAATGTGACTTTTAAGTATAGTCACTGTGTTTCAACAAAGACTTAAAAGGGAAGTACTAACACAAAAATGATGAGTTATTTATTTATAGAACTCATTAGCACATTTTGATATTTAATTTGGCCTTAATTGATTTGGAGTGGCGCTACCACTACAGAAAGTAATTGTTCTTTCTGTATACGTACATTATTTCTTCCTTGCTGTGCTAATTTATCACCAGTGACTGCAGTTAGTACTGTATTGGATCTCACTGATTTTATCTTAGGCTTTGCTTAAAATGTGATGCATTTCCTGGCTTTCTGCCCCACTGTTCCAAACTCTTTTCTCCTTTTTTGTAATCACGTGTGTATATGCATTTGTGTGAATGTAAGTACATACATTTACTACTTCATGCATTTGATAAACTAGACTCCATAAAAAGTTTATGCTACATAAAGGAATGGGTGGGCCGGCCTGCTTCCAGTCTGTCAGTTTTGCATGTGTTCATACACAAGTCTGTCCTGTCCTGTTTCTGCATTAATCTATAATTTAAAAAATCTGCCTGACATTCATATTTAAATAAGTATTTTTAAACAGATTTCCTTTCAAAGCACATGTTTTTATATGTATTTCCCCCCCTAAAATGCACATCTTGGTATGTTTTCTGAGCCAAGAACTATGTAGCAAAATTCAGAAAGGCAATTGTGTTGGGCAATTGAGTGTAATGCTTGCTAGATTTAAAGTGCCACACTTCCTGGCTAATAAGTAACCATAGTGAAATTATAGCTAAAATTAACGTTGGTTACAGTTAGCATGCATAATTTTTCTTGTTCTTCTTCGTGGTCTCTGTGCTTCACACACATATGGGTTCTCTGCGCCTGCGCTGAGATCGATCGGAAACTTCTTTAGCTGAGATGAGGCCCCTCACGCGTGCTCCTTAGTGCGGCTCCCGCCCGTCTCCTCAGTTCCTCTTCGACCGCCTTTGCGACGAGTCGTTAGGTTCTTCTCTCCGTTCTGACTATTCTAAAAGCTGAGTTTGTTATCTTTTCTGATCTCTAAAAAAGCTAATTTTTCCTCATAAAACTTATTATTCTACATTCTCTTTCGATCTTTACTCTTATTTAAAAAAAAAAAAAAATCTCCAAAAAAAATCCCACCTAAAACCTTCTCTCCCCCATTCTTGTCCTGGTTACTATATTATCTTTATATTCTATCTTTCTGACTACTTCTAACTATGCCTCTTAAGGCACCGTTTAGGAAATTCCAGCGGTGTGGGACGAAAATCCCCCCCGCTGACAAACACTCGCTCTGCCTGCTGTGCCTCGGGCAGGAGCACGTTGTAGAGGCCTGTAAAAATTGCCAGGCCTTTACCAAACAGGCCAGAAAGGCCCGCCAGATGAAGTTGAGAGCTCTCCTTTGGGAGCAGTCTCTCTCCACAAAAGGCCCCGCTTCGGAGGAACGGCCTGGGGGATCCCAGTCGGCCAAGAAGCCGTCAACCAACATAACGGCTAAAAAACTCGCCAAGAAGGCCCGTAAGGACAAGGCGAAGCGCCTTAAGGAAAAAATGGCGGATACGGCTGGCGAGATGGCGGGCCCGTCGACTTCGACCACTGTTGTGGTTTCGAAGCGAACGGTGGAAATGATGGAGGCTCTGGCTGGTGCTCGGGATCGAGCTTCGGGACCGATTGCCCACCAGTCCACTCCGGCTTCGACGACGTCTCCTCGAGGCCGAGAGACCGAAAAGGAGCCCATGACTGCGGCAGCTTCCCTGTCGGAGGGAGAGCTTGTGGCTTCACCAGTCCAACTAGAGGAGCAGAAGGCACTGGATAGACCCCGTTCGGGCTCGAGGGGTCCTCCACCACGACTGTCTCCGTCGGTTGGACATGCAGAAGAGCGTCGAGTGGAATACCGCCGCCGGTCACGATCCCCGCACTATCGGGCTCGTGATTCGGTCTCCACGGCTTCGAGCCCTCGATCTCGACTCTCCCGCTACCGAGATGAGAGGTCGAGGTCGTGCTCCTACTACTCGGGATCGAGTTCTAGGAGCTACTACTTGAGGTCGAGATGCTCACCAAGGCGCGAGAGATCGAAACGTCATTATTACAACCGACGTTCTGTTTCCCCGGACAGGCACCATGGTCGAAATCGCTCTCCTTCACCACGTCGAGATGCGGCTGCGTCTTGTGCCCCGGCCGAAGTTGTTGGAGAGCCTATTGCTTCGACATCAACGACTCAACCACAGACCCTTGTGCATAAAGGAACTGGCAGAAGAACTCTCAGAACCACTGTCTATTATCTTTGAGAAATCATGGAGGACAGGTGAAGTGCCAGACGACTGGAGGAGGGCAAATGTTGTTCCCATCTTCAAAAAGGGCAAGAAGGAGGAACCTGGGAACTATAGGCCAGTCAGTCTGACATCAATCCCCGGGAAGATTTTTGAGCAGATTATAAAGAAGTCAGTCTGCAAGCACCTTGAAAACAATGCAGTGATTACTAGAAGCCAGCATGGATTTGTCAAGAACAAATCCTGTCAGACTAATCTGATCTCATTTTTTGATCGGGTAACCTCCCTTGTGGACTGTGGGAATGCTGTGGACATTATATATCTGGACTTCAGCAAAGCTTTCGACAAAGTGCCTCATGATATCCTGATTAGTAAGCTAGCTAAGAGTGGGCTAGATGGAACAACTATCAGGTGGATCCACAATTGGCTACAGAATCGGACTCAAAGAGTGCTTATCAATGGTTCCTTCTCAAACTGGGGAGAGGTAACGAGCGGGGTACCACAGGGCTCGGTCCTGGGCCCGGTGCTCTTCAACATTTTTATTAATGACTTAGATGAAGAGGTGCAGGGAATGCTTATCAAATTTGCAGATGACACAAAGTTGGGTGGAACAGCTAATACTCTGGAAGAAAGAAACAAAATTCAAAGCGATCTCGACAGACTGGAGCGCTGGGCCGAAAACAACAGAATGAAATTTAATAGGGATAAATGCCAAGTGCTGCACCTAGGGAATGGAAACCAAATGCAGAGTTACAGAATGGGGGACACTTGGCTCAACAATACTACAAGTGAGAAGGATCTTGGAATTGTGGTAGATCACAAACTGAATATGAGCCAGCAATGCGATGTGGCTGCAAAGAAGGCAAATGCAATTTTGGGCTGTATTAATAGAAGTATAGCTTCCAAATCGCGGGAAGTGATAATTCCCCTTTACTCGGCACTGGTTAGGCCTCATCTTGAGTACTGCGTCCAGTTCTGGGCACCACACTTTCAGAAGGATGTAGACAAACTGGAGAGGGTTCAGAGGAGGGCAACAAAGATGATAAAGGGACTGGAAACAAGGCCCTATGAGGAGAGACTGAAAGAACTGGGCATGTTTAGCCTTCAGAAGAGGAGACTGAGGGGAGATATGATCGCACTCTTCCAGTATTTGAAGGGATGTCACACAGAGGAGGGCAAAGATCTCTTCTCGATCATCCCAGTTTGCAGGACACGGAATAATGGGCTCAAGTTACAGGAACCTAGATTCCACCTAAACATCAGGAAAAATTTCCTGACTGTCAGAGCAATAAGACAATGGAATCAACTACCTAGGGAGGTTGTGGGCTCTCCCACTCTGGAGGCATTCAAGGTGCAGCTGGACAGCCATCTGTCAGGGATGCTTTGACCTAGATTCCTGCATTGAGCAGGGGGTTGGACTCGATGGCCTCGTAGGCCCCTTCCAACTCTACTTTTCTATGATTCTATGATCTACCGGTTGCGACTGCAGTTGCTGGCCACTCCTCGTTGGGATCGGCGTACCTGTCTGATTCGGACTCGGTGGTTTCCTCCTCCCACTCCACTTCGCCGGACCCGCAAGTGGAGTCCAAGGACGCGGTCTCCCCATCGGAGGACATGGGAAGTTTTGCGGAGCATGTCAGCCGGCTGGTGACAGCTCTGGGAGTCGAGGCGAAATCGTCGAAAGGAAAAGCCAAGGATGACATTTATGCTGTCCTTAAGACGACGCAGTCGAACCAGTGGCTCCTTCCGTTCTTGCCGACACTGCTGGAGACGGTGCAAGAAACCTGGAAGACTCCGGCCTCTACTAAACCGACGGCCAAACGCCTGGAGTCGATGTACAAGATCCAGGAGGAGGGAGCAAAATTTCTGTTTTCCCATCCGACCCCGAACTCGCTCATAGTCAAGTCAGCGCAGTCTCGTGGGGGAAAGCAGCATACCACGCCGGCAGATAAGGAGGGTAAGACACTAGATTCCTACGGCCGTAGGGTCTATTCCTCATCTTCCCTTGGACTTAAGATATCTAACTACGAGGCGTTGTTAGCTAGATATCAAATGTATATCACAGAGAAGCTGGGAGACCTCTGTGATTATCTGCCTGACGACAAGAGAGACCTGGCGGCTCAATACATCAAGGAGGCAACCAGTATCGGTGCTCTTCAGATGAACACTGCCCGACATCAAGTCGACAGTCACGCCAGATCGATGATCGGGTCCGTGGCCTTGAGGAGGCACGCTCTACCAACTTGACTCCCGATGATAGAGCGAAGATCGAAGACCTCCCCTTCGATGGCGAGGGGTTATTCAACGCCTCCACGGATGACTCCCTCGACTCGGCTCAGAAGGCTTTGGCGATGGCCAAGAAGATGGGGCTCATCCGCCAACAACCATCGCAGTCCTTCAGGCCGCGGCGTTGGTCCCGGTTCCCATACCCGACCAGGCAATATCAGTCGTCGGGTCAGTACAGGGGTGGGAACCGAAGACCCGGGGCACCACAGCCTCAGGCTCCGCAGCGACCGTTCCAACAACAGCGGTCCAGAGGCAGCAGGAGGGGGGGCGACTTCGGCCGACGTCGTCTTTGACTCCCTCGCTGGCCCGACCAAAGTGCCACCAATGCTCCAACCACTTCTCACGAACGATACCTCTGCACCACCTCAGACTACTCTCTTCGGCTCTCGACTCCACACCACCTCCAATCCTGGAGGACCATCACGACGGATCGATGGGTGCTAAGCATCATAGAGCACGGTTACAGGATCGAGTTCAGAGTTCTCCCCCCGTTTCTCGGGATCAAGACCACCCGCCCAACTCGGGTGCTACTGGAGGAAGTTTCAACCCTCCTTCAAAAAGGGGCGATACAGCCGGTTCCCACAGAAAACTTGGAAGACGGCCTGTACTCCAGATACTTCATCGTGAAGAAAAAGGGAGGAGGACTCAGACCGATCCTGGACCTTCGGACTGTAAATCTTTTTATTCCACTGAAAAGATTCCGCATGGTCACACTCCAATCGATCCTTCCCTTACTCTGAAGGAGCGATTGGTTTGCATCCATCGACCTCAAGGATGCGTACTTCCACATCGCCATCCACGAGAGCAGCCAGAAATACCTTCGGTTTCGAGTGGGAGACGACTCCTACCAGTTCGTCGTTCTTCCATTCGGACTTTCCACCGCACCGAGGGTATTCACGAAGTGTGTGGCGGTGGTGTGTGCAAGTCTAAGGGCAAGAGGTATCACCATCTTCCCGTACCTCGACGACTGGTTGATAGTAGCGTCGTCGAGGCTCGAGCTTCAAAGCGCACTCAAAGAGACTCTCGATCTCATGCACGAGTTGGGACTTTGCCTGAACGCAGAGAAGTCAGTCCTCCAGCCCGTGAGAGAGATCCAATACATAGGAGCAAGGCTAAGCGCGTTCGATGGTCGGGCGTATCTTCCAAACGAAAGGGCAAGCAATCTAATTACCTTTGCAAACAAAGTATTCAAACAACCAATATTGTCAGCTCATACAATACAGCAACTCCTGGGGCACATGGCCTCGACCATCGCAGTTGTACGCTATGCGAAGCTTCGCATGCGACCGCTGCAGACCTGGTTTGTCCGAGTCTTCAAGCCGGAGAAGGACAGACCTTCTCTTCGTCTACCAGTTCCACGAGCTGTAAGAGAGTTTTTGAGGTGGTGGCAACAGGAATCAAACCTACTCGACGGTGTTCCATTTCAACCGCCGGTACCGAGCCGAATGCTGACGACGGACACGTCCTTGCTAGGGTGGGGGGCCCACTCCGACGATCAGGTCGTACAGGGCACATGGTCTCCGACAGAGGCCTCCAAGCATATCAATTGACTGGAGCTGATGGCTGTTTGGAGGGCGATGCAAGCGCTAGAGCATCATCTCACCGGACATCACATACAAATCGTGATGGACAATACCGCAGTGGTAGCTTATATAAACAAGCAGGGAGGCACCAGATCTGTGCGCCTCACGCGACTGACTCTGCAGTTCTACGAGTGGGCTTTTCCTCGACAAATGTCATTCGTGGCGATACATATCGCTGGGAAAACCAATGTGCTGGCAGACACGTTGAGCAGAGTGTCTCTACAGTCCCACGAGTGGAAGATGGACCGGCAAGTGCTAATTTCGCTGTTCCGACGTTGGGGTTGGCCGGGCGTAGACTTGTTCGCAACCAGTGAGAACACGGCCTGTCCCCTGTTCTGCAGCAGAGCAGCGTCGGACCCGAACTTGATGACCGATGCGTTCCTGCTAGACTGAAACGACGGTTTTTACTACCTATTCCCTCCAATCCCGCTCTTAACACGAGTACTGGCCAAGATATCATTAAACAAAACAAATTGCATATTGGTGGTGGCCGAGACAGCCTTGGTTTTCCCACCTACTCAATCTGTCCCAAGGAGATTATCTACAATTACCGATTCAAAACAATCTATTGACACAGCATCAAGGCAAGGTACTTCATCCGAATCTGCATTCCTTAAGCCTCACAGCCTGGAGAATCAGATAACGATGGGTACAGACCTCTCTGAGGCAGTTAAAGACGTTTTGTTAGCAGCACGTAAGCCTTCAACGAGACTTTCTTATGCAAGGAAGTGGCAGGCTTTCTCCGGCTTTGTGTCGGCTTCGGATAAAGGCCCTGTAACATGCTCGGTATCGACTGTCCTCGACTTTTTGCACTCGCTGATGGCCCGTGGGCTAAAGTTTTCATCAATCAAAGTGTATTTGGCTGCGATTACGGCTTATCGAACGACTTCAACCGGAACGTCTTTATTTATTCATCCATTAATGAAACAATTTCTAAAGGGTTTGAAGAACTTATGTCCTCCAACGAGAAGTATTATACCTGGATGGGACCTCCAACTGGTCTTGAAGGCATTAACAAAAGCGCCATTCGAGCCCATGGCAAAATCAGACTTACGCCTTCTATCGTTGAAAACCCTTTTTCTCGTAGCGATTACATTTGCGAGACGCGTCGGCGAGATAGCCGCGCTCAGAATTGATCCTCCATATATAACCTTTCATAAGGATAAAGTCATTTTGCGGCCAGACATATCATTTCTTCCTAAAGTAATATCTGAATTCCATCTGGGACAGGACATTATACTCCCGGCTTTCTTTCCATCACCGTCATCGGATGTCGAGAGACTTTTACACAGCCTCGATGTCCGTAGAGCCCTAGCCTTTTACAAAGCGCGTACAGAGCCCATAAGACATACTCAACAACTTTTTGTTTGCTACGGCCCACCGAAGAGGGGCTGTCCAGTGTCAAAGCAAAGGCTGTCCTCCTGGCTAGTGGACACTATCAAGCTGGCATATCAACTTGCCGATCGTGCTTTGCCGGACTCCGTAAAAGCGCATTCTACTAGAGCCATGTCGACTTTGACGGCATTCAGCAGAGGAGTCTCTTTATCGGACTTGTGCAGGGCGGCCACTTGGTCTTCACCCTCCACCTTCATACGGCACTACCGCCTCGAAGTTCGAGCCAGGGCGCAGAACGCGTTCGGGAGAGCGGTTCTATCATCGGTCACCATCTGATTGCCGACACCGACCCACCTCCGGTAAGTCAGCTTGCTAATCTACCCATATGTGTGTGAAGCACAGAGACCACGAAGAAGAAGGACGGGTTGCTTACCTGTAACTGTAGTTCTTCGAGTGGTCATCTGTGCATTCACACAACCCGCCCTCCTTCCCCTCTCGGTGTCTGCATCGAGTTCGATGGATACCCAGGTGGAAATGGGATGGGCCAATTCTACTATTGTTTTTCGATCTCGATTCCCATCGAGCTTGAAGGTATTTGGTACTGTAGAAATATATTGAGGTTCTCAATCATCCTCGGTCCCAAGGGTCGCAATAGGCGGTCTCAGGGAACTGAGGAGACGGGCAGGAGCCGCGCTAAGGAGCACGCGCGAGGGGGAGGGGCTCCCGCCTGCCTCATCTCAGCTAAAGAAGTTTCCGATCGATCTCAGCGCAGGCGCAGAGAACCCATATGTGTGTGAATGCACAGATGACCACTCGAAGAACTACAGTTACAGGTAAGCAACCTGTCCTTACTTGATTAATGATATGATAGTGACTGTACTTTTCCTTCCACAGACAAAAGCAGTTGGCTTGCTTGATGCAGATGTATATGGACCTTCCATACCAAAAATGATGAATTTGAAAGGAAGTCCAGAAGTTACACCAAGTAAGTTTGGATGCATATCACTTTGCAGTCTCTTGTTAAAAGCTATTGAATGGAAAGTGTGCAATTTTATAAGGAAATCTTGAGATGCAGTGATGATTTGGGGTAGTAAGTGTAAAGCAGGGTGTTGAACCTCAGGCCCATGGACCAAATTCAGCCCACCTGGGGTCCCAGTGCAGTCCTCCGGGGTTATCCGGATGGCCAAGTCCCCTTCTCCTGGCTCTTTCCCCTGACCACCAAGCTGCCACAGCAGGGACCTACTTACTTCTCTAAGTGCACATATCAGTGTGGTAGATTCAATGCTCAGGACATCATAATAAGGCTGTTTAACTGTTACAGTACTTAGTGGGTGAGTAAAATCATTCTTGCATGTACTTAATGGTAGTAGAATGTCTAATAGCCCTGTGGGGTAAGAGAAATATTAATGTAAAATATTGTGTAATCTTCTTGTAAAATCCTTGCTAATGGAAAAGTCAGAGCCTGGCAAAGATCTGTTTGCAAATTCCTGGGAACTGAATGACATGTAAATATGCATAGGAACCTAGGAAGCTGCCTTATACTGAATCAGACCCTTGGTCCATCTAGCCCAGTATTGTCAACACTGACTGGCAGCAGCTCTCCAGGGTTTCAGGTAGGAATTTCCCCAGCCCTACCAGGAGATGCTGGAAATTGAACTTGGGGCCTGCTATAGCCAGGGCCAGCCCTCCCATGAGAGAGGATGAATTCGTTGCTTCAGGAGTGGCATAGAAGTATGCCAAGAAATTGGATATTGGAGTCCACATACACTTTGTGTAGGTTATTGTAAATTGTGTAGGTTATTGAAAATCGGATATTGGAACCAACCTCCTTCTCTATTAAAATTGGAGTGTGTGTGTGGGCCTGCTTTATCTGTCTAGAAGGTAAAATCTGTGAAGGTCCAGATTGGGATCCTCACAGGCATGGCAGCTTGTCTTTGGAGCTCCCTTCACCCTGCTCTAATCTCCAAACTCCTTTAGCTGCCATATGATTCCCCTCACCTCTAGAAGTGGAGGGTATGGGATGGCAGATAATACTGGGTCCCATACTGTGTGCCTCCACTTACAGGTGACAAAAGGAGATAGCAGTTGGGAACCCTACTTATCCTTTGTGTGGTGCTGGGATATCCCTTGTGTGGTGCATCCACTAGTGTGGCAGCATGAACAACAGCAAAGCTCGGCTGATGGACCAGGATGGAGGATTGGGAGGAGTGGAGATTGCGCCTTTTTTGTGTGCCTGGCAATTGAAGAGAAGTCTTCCTAAAGGATGTGAGTGCCCCTTCCAACATACGGATCCCTTGACTGGCGTCTCTTTCAGTTCCAAGTGGGCAATGGGGCAGAATTCTGCCTTACCTCATACCACCCTTGGGAGTCAAGGTACCCTTATTTGGCCTCTGATAAGCTTTGGGTCAGGTTCTGATCTTGCCAGGATCTCAGCCTAAGTTTCTGCCGGACATAGACAATTGTGGGCTCTCCTGCAGCCAATTCTGTGGATAGTAGGCCTTTGGTGGTGGGTGCGCAGTAGTAGAAGTCCTTATCCACATCTAGATGACCCAATCTAAGGATGTATCAGACTCCCCTTGTAGATCTCTGAAGTGCCAAGCTATTCATTGCTCATCCTCCAGCACTCTCATGGGGACAGCACAGGGGTGTTTGCTTCCGTGCCAGGACCAGGTGTTGCAAAGCAGGTTAAACTGGGCTATCTGCCCATCAGGGACAAGAGCAATGAGACAGGATGAGCTAGTACAGGCAAGGTAGATGGGCTAGCCCTGGAACAGGCAATTTGGTGCTCTGTAGATGTTTTGAACTAGAACTCCCATAATCCCTAATCATTAGCCATTCTGTCTGGGACTGATGAGAGACATAGTAAAGAACACCAGGAGGACATCAGGTTGCCTACCCTTGATCTAGGTGATTTTCAAGGTAGGGTAATGGGAAGCCCTCAGTTGGCTCCTGGCTCTCTCTCTCTGCTTACAGCTTGCATTGGGGCAGGGAAAGTCCCCGTAGAGGAGATTAGGAGCCAGAGCATGAAAAATTACTTTTTCTCCCTTGGAATATTTTCTGAGACAATGCTCCCCAAGGCATTTCATAAGAGTGCAGTTTCCCCAGAACACTGCCCCACCCTGGGGAGTTAAGGTGCCCTTCTTTTGGCTATATTTGATAAGATGACAAAAGAGGAGTAAAAAAAATTGGACTAGACCCTTTTCAGTTTGGTCAAGAATCTGTGTTCCAGTACTTGCTGGAAGTAATGGAGCCCCCAGAGACTACCACTGGTTGATTCCCAGTAGCAGTGCTGTCCTAGTTTTGCCATCCCAGAAATTTCATTAACTTCTCAATCTATTTTTTTTTTTTTTTAGGAATTCAGCATTTAGTCTTTGTGGTTGCAAGAAAAAAATAGCTGGACTAAAATCTTCTCAGTGTAAATTTACATTAGGGTAACTTGTTTAATTTGCAGACAGAAAATAGCAAAGGCCCTCAATGGAGCTGTCCCCAACATACACCAGTACTGAATTGCTTTCTGTAAGTGAAAAGGATGCACTGTCTCACTAAAACACTTGTTCAGAAACACAATGGTTATAATTCAGATGTTGTTCCTAACTGTACTTTACTGTAAAGAAAACATATAACCTGCGGGATGCATAACATACTGCTTTATTTGCAAGCACATAGTAGAATAGAGATAATATTATGACTTTGCATCCTTAAATTGTGGAGACTCGTGCCAAAATACTTCTGGCAGTCTGTGAGGCAGAATGTGGACAATCCTCCAACAAATCCATGTCACCACATGAATTGGTCAGTGGCTGCCCTTTCTTTGGATTTAGCCTGTGAGGTTATATGTAATATAATACAGCGATTACATGTTTGCTGCCTGTCTTTTGTAGATGAAGGAAAGCCCCTGAAGAAGGCCTTTTGGGCTGAAATGTGTTAAGGTTCCAATAAATACAGAACTGTCAGCATCTTAGGATGTGGTCTCTCTTTTGGTGTATTTTTTGGTGGATGCCTTCCATTTTCTGGGTGTTAGTCTTTAAGGTGTCACAAGGCATTTGGTTATGATTTTTGTAACAGACTAACACAGCTATCCCTCTGGAAAGTACAATAAGGAAGTATCTGTTATATAGAGGTCTACATATGAGTAAGTTTTAGCACCAGTGTTACATAGTAAAAAAATTCAGAGCATTGTAATAATCCTTAACTTTGAATATACTGTACTGCACATGCTATTCCTAACATGGAAAAATTGGTGAAAAGTAGTATTTTTGTTTTCTACTCAATCTTCTAATAATTGACCTAGAAAAGCAGGTAGGCTAATGCACTTCTGATCCCATGTGTAGAGGAGGTGCATATGCTAAGTGCATTCAAGTGTGATGGGGCTCTGTGCAACACTTACACGCTGGTGCTTTACTGGTGGCCCACATCACAAGTTAAGCCTAATTTTGTTGAGAAGGAAAAAATCTTAATTAAATCAGAAATGCGAACGGATATTTAGGGCAGCTGTTTTAATGCTATTGCTATAATTGGATTTTTATATCAGGCAACTGAGGAAGAAATAAATCCTCCCTTATACTATGGCTATTTGCCAGACTAACATCTACATATGTCAGAGTTGGTTTTTAGGCACCTTTTATCTTTTTCACCCCCTACTGCTGATGTACTACTGCCTTTGCTTTCATTGCTGCTGAACTATTGTTGTTTGCAAGCAAAACAGCTTTGTAAGAGCTCAGCTTCCTACACTGAAGGCAGTTTTGCTTTTCTTCAAGATTTGCAAGACCTCAGTTTGTTTGCAAATTAAATTGAGAACTGTGCTAGAGCTGCTGGATAGTTAAGATCCAAAGTATTGCAAGTCTCACACATTATTTGCTCCATGGTTCCGTGTACCGGAACTTTAGGCCTTCTTGACAAAAAAGGCCAGAGGATCCTGGCATGGGTTTTACCCAGTATAACTGAAAGGATCCTTCAGAGGACTGCAAGAAGGCAGCATGAACTGGCTGCATGCAGCATATTGGCCGTTTTCCTGTTCTTGTACAATATGTTCCAAATTTATATTTGTGCTCACGTGGACAAGGGCAACATTATATATGTCAGTGATGGCAAACCTTTTTGAGCCCGAGTGCCCAAACTGCAACACAAAACCAACTTATTTATTTCAAAGTGCCAACACTGCAATTAAACCTGAATACTGGGGTTTTAGTTTAGTAAAAACAACTCATACAGTTGTCTGAACTAATTAACATATTTTGTCTTAAAAGAAAAACACAATAACAGGGCTTTCAATGATACAAACAGTTTTTTATTGAAAAAAACATCAACTCAAATTTTTTAAATAGTACACATTGTACACATAGCCTGAAGGTAATTTAGGGGGAAAGAGGGGGGGGATTGTGAAGAAGCCAGGGAGAATGTGGGGAAAGGAGGAGGAGGTGCTGGCTAGGAGGGAATGAGGCGGCTGGGGGGCAAGAATGAGGTGGCTGCATGGGAACGCACGGCTGGGATGTAATACGAGCCTTACCTGGGCTCTTCCGATCGTTCCTGCGGCGGCCCGATCTCACTCTTCTGAGCGGCGTGGAGCGTTCTCCGCGCCGCTCAAGCTGCTGCCGCCGCCACCCGTCACTCTTCTGAGCGGCGCGGAGCATTCTCCGCGCCACTCAAGCTGCTGCTGCCGCCGCCGCCCATCACTCTTCTGAGCGGCGCGGAGCATTCTCCGCGCTGCTCAAGCTGCTGTTGCCGTCCGTCGCTCTTCTGAGCGGCGTGTTCTCCGCGCCGCTGAAGCCGCCTCTGCCTCTGGACCCGCCGTCGCAGCCCGTCGCGTCATGCCCTGTGCGCTGGATCCCCGCGCTCTGTTTTTGGCGGCGGGGGGGGGAACCAGGGCAGCAACAGGACTTAAACAGCCCTGTTGCCCTGGTTCCCCCCCCCGCCGCCAAAAACAGAGCGCGGGGATCCAGCGCGCAGGACATGACGTGACGGGCGGCGGATCCAGCGCGCAGGACATGATGCGACGGGCAGCGGCGGGTCCAGCGTGGCCGGCACGGAGGCAGCAGGTAGGCCCGTCGTCCCCGTCCGCCGCATCACGGCCTGAGCCCTGGCGCGTAGCATGACGCTGCCTCACGCTGCCGCTGGAGACCTATGGCTGGTGGTGACCTATGGCTCACGTGTCAGCAGAGTGGTCCACACGTGCCACCTGTGGCACGCGTGCCATAGGTTCGCCATCACTGGTATATGTGAACTCTGTATTGCTTCTTGGTTATTTCTTCCATATTTGTTTAAGAAGTGAAGGAGAAATTCTACTCCAAGAATAGTTGGCTAGTGGTTTAGATACCTTGGGGACAGTCCATCAACTACTCATAAGAACCCTTCTGGATCAGACCAAAGTCTTATCTAGCCCAGTATTCTGATCCCACAGTGGCCAACAAGATGCCAGTTCTCTATATAAAGCTGCTTTGGGAAAGGAATTATTTTGAAAATTAGCCTATACATTGGAGTAATAAATATATAAAACTATGCAATTAATTTGTTGTGGAGAAAGATACCGTAACTAGCTTTCCCATGCTAGCTTTCCCATGGAGTTTTCTTTTACTTAGAAGACAATGACTGGGTCTGCACGACACGCTAACCCACTTTAGGAATAAACCTACTGAGGCTTAGGGTATCATCTGAATCCTGCAGGGTGGTTTATAAGCCAACCTGGTGTGGCTTATAAACCACCCTGCTACGTCATGGCTTTTGTTGTAGGGTTAAGAAAACCCTAGTAGGTTTAGTGTGTTGTCCACACCCGGACGACACGGTAACTCTCTGACAAGCCAAAAAGGCACAGAACCCCTTGGCCAGAGCTCTCGCCAAGGGGCTCTGGCCAATGACAGCCGGCAAAGTGCCCAGGCAGCACTTGGCACAGCTATCATCAGCTTCCCCGTGCGCTCCTGCTGATGTCCTGCCTCAGCAGGAGTGTGTGGGGAAGCTGTTGGGGTCCGCCTAGTGCTGCCACCTCAATCCCCGTTCGGGGCTTGGGGGGGCCAGTGTGTAGCAGGGGAACCAGCCACTTGACCTTGCATCCTCTCAGGGAAGCGAGCCTGAGCGCCTGGAACCCGCCTACTGGCGCTGCTGCACGCCTCCTCCTCCCTGACTTGGGGGAGAGGAGACGTGCGACAGACCCCACCACCACTTTGGTGCTTCCTAGCAAGGGTGGGTTTTGTGAGAGCTGGACTGACCCGGGTTCAAAAGCTCACCTAGCGAGTGACCCTCAGTCCCAGTCACACAGACGGAAGGAGGAGATAACAGCAGTTAATAAAAGATTAAAGAGTTTATTTGTAAGACCCAATTACATGGGATTAAGGCAAGCAATGCATCTCTTACTCACTACATGATTGCAGATTCAAGTCCAAGACCCCAGTGGTAAGGCTGAGATGAAGTGAAGTGACTGACTTGAAGTAGAAGTCCAGAACAAGACCAGAGAGCCAAGAAGTCAAGTGAAGTGATGTGTGTCTTACCCCATCTTATATAGCAAGACCCCATTTATAGTATCTATAAATAGAATATTACTCACCTATTATATAACCTGTTTTTCACAACATGTTTACAGCAAACCTGTCCCAAGGTCTATGACTCATAAACCTTGAGACTATGTCTGGTGACAGAAGACCTTGTGTACCTCACCTCAAGAGACATCCTCCAGGTCAGGTGACAATCCTCGTTCTGCCCATTCAAAATCTAACATCCCCCTGCTTTTTGCATTTGTTGCAGAACGTGGTATTTACCTCATACAACAGCAACAGCTTTGTTGACACTGATGCTGTTCCTTCATCTATGAACTTTGATAAAAAAAACTTTGCAGGAATGACTTTACCTGCCAGAAATTTGAACCACCATCAAATCACTTCTGATGTATCCCTCCTCATGACACAGTTTTATTTGCAGACCCAAAACGTTGTGTATTGCTATCTGCCTGCAGCATAGCAATCCTGGCTTTGGTTTCCTGAAAAAAACTGGAATAGGTTTTTCACATCAATCCCAGCATCATTTAAACATTTTTTTAACAATTTAAACTATTTAAACAAATGCAATAACTATTCAAGCTTTACAACAGCATAATAGCACAATATATAATACAATGCATTTCAGTTCAGCTTCAGTTGAACTCTAACCTTTAGATGATTATTTCTTGCAAAATCAATCAATCAAAGTATGGTTATAAAAATAACAAACCTCAGGTGTATTTTTGTTCTTACTATCACAACCACAACTGGCATTTCTGTGAATCTGTAAGCCACCTGTGGTCTGACTTGCAACATAGTCTGAAGTATGATGTTCCCTCCAGATAACACACAACTCCTTTCTCAGAGCTCTCCAAGCATGTCCTGTTGGTCTAACAGTCTGCCTATTACACTGACAGCAATATCTGGCCTTGTTGCTTTCACAGTGAAGCTCAACTGCCCAATGCTTCTGTGTAGCATTCAAACTGCTTTTCCATCAGCATGTGCTTGAAAATCCTCAATTATTTGGAGTCTCTCACTGAGTTAACTTTTCCAATTCTCAATCACATCCATGATTTCTCTGGTTTGTTGCAGTAAGATACTGCCCTCTTGGTTCCTTTTTCCCTCAACCTCTATTTACAAATAAACAGTTGATCCTCCACCAAGCAGTTTCAATTCAAAATGAAATTCCAAACCCTGGATCAATTATATCATATTGCTTTTATCTGTCCAGAAAAAAAACAATAGATCATCCATCTAACAAAGTACATACAGTCTATGTCCCTGTTCCTCCTGTTTAACAAACAAACATTGATCTGCCTCTCTGTGCAAATCCCAAATCCAGCAATGTTTGAGTTCAAAACAGAATTCCAGCCTCCAACTGATTCTAGCTTTTCCTACAGAAAATCTCAGACAGTTTTCCATTTAAAATGCTTATGTTCCAATATTTCCAACTGTGAAATATTCATACATCTCTCCACATTCTTAAATATCAGTCTAACTGTTCCCAAAGCAAATTGTTGTTGCATTCATCTCATGATTATCCTGCCCCTTTTTACTTAGCAAAATCACAAGCAACCAATCTTGCTATTTTGACACACATAACCTTTTTCAATCTGGTTAGTTTTCACCTAAAAAATCTATCTGGTAACAATGAGTTCCATGGACTGCTGTTTGTTTCACCAGCTTCCATGTTTTGTTCTTTATCCAAAGAATTCAACTCAGCTTGCATAGCCTGCCGTGAAGCTATGGTTCAGCTTCCTTAACAGATAATTTTTCACCTATTTGAAATTTTGAGTTTCAAATGGCTTTTCCTGTAAATTCATCCTGATATCTCACAGGTTGTTTGACTCATCTGTTCCTTATCTCATCAGTTATCAGGTTCCTGTTCCAATGAACTTGCACCAATGATGAACAATCATTTGTTTAGCCTTCATTCTCTGAACCAAATGTGTATCAGAGTTTTCAAATTTACCTGACTGTCTTTCAGTAAATGCTTTTCTATTCTGACTCTGAGCTTGATGCATCCCCTGCATTAACAGAATTAATTTTGAAAAAGTTAGCCTTTTCATTTAGCATTATACTCAACACTTCTAGATAATCTCACTATCCAAGTGTTATTCATGAGAAACACAATATTCTCATTTCTAGAAAAATCTCATGTAAGCCTCTCTTACAAATTCCTTCTAACTTTGAGGTGTATGTACCTACATATCAGATCTAGGATCTTGAAATGTTTCTCCAGAAGATTCCTCCTTCTACACAACTTTCCATAAGGTGTACAGTTCAATACAGAACTAAAACTTCTATCATGTACATAATCAAAACATTTAAGAGCTACTACCCAAACCTCATTAGCCAAATTAGTATCACCTCTTCTGAGTGTTTGTTTACCACACAATCCATGTGTTCAATACCACATCCTGTTAGAAATGCATCAAAAGTATGCACTGAATTGAACTTCCCCATATCTCAAAAGAAATAGGTAACATGGGTAATATGCTTGTTTCCCACCCAAGCACAAAACACCTTGACTCTGTTCAATACTCCAGCTTTCTATCTAACATGTACACAACCTTGTACTTAGTGTATTGATCAATTAACATAATGAAATAACGTGCCTCTCCTCTAAAAACCATCAGAGTATTCACAAGATCACCAAGAACAAATTGAAATCAAATGAACTGGTTTTTCAGCTTGCCTTCCAGTTTACCTGTTGAAGCTAGCATCCCTTGTTTATGTGCACAAAATTACCTTTCATGTGAAAATTACAATTTTCCAAATGCTTTCCCCAACCACTGCTTGCATTTTCTTTCACAGGCCTGTGAATCTAAATGATCAAACATCATGTGATATGCATGAATGTCATACATATAAGCATTTAACTTTTTATAGTTGCATCAGTACAACTTTCCATTTCTTTATTACATCATTATGATAAAAGAAATAATCCATCTCTTAGCTTTGCCATATAAACATGCCTATTAATTATTCAGTATTTTACATTTTGCTATAGAGAAATCCATAATATACTCAAGTCAGCATTCATATGTACATTCAGTACATTTCCTGACATTTCCAGAGCATATATTACACTTTCTTGATTCCAAGTTATTTCAAACTTTCAAGAAATACATTTCCAAAAACATCACTTTTAAAACCCCTGACCATTTGCATAGTCCTCTTTCTGCTTATTTATGTCCAACACAGAAAGTTTTGTTTTAAACAATCCACTGCTTTCTGTTCACAACAAAATAATGTCCATTTTGTTATGTCCTGGGTTAAAACACAATGTTTTTCCATCAGCAGCACCCCTGCTGATTTCAAGCCCCTTTGTTCTGTGATCCCACATGAAGAAAATGAAGAACAGCTTCCCATTTTGAAGCACAGCTTTGTCTGTTCAAAAACTGGCACGCTGTTTTTCCCCTGCTGTTTTAAAACCATGCCTCCACTGGTCTGATACAGCCTTCCGTGTAGTATCAAATTTCCCAAATACGTTCCAGTCACACGTGACTTTGCTGCGACTCACGCTCCAGACGCTTTACCCACGTCAGACGTAATCCACGTCATTTGTAATCCAAGCCACTTGTTTACACAATGCAAAAGATAGCTGATCCGCTGCTGAGCGAAGAAGCAAACTGTAAAAAGAAATATGATCCTCCTGCTGTAGCCTTGTCTCAAATGAGTAGACACAGAGCCTCCTGGAGATATTTCCTTGCCCGATACAGCTCCTTGACAATCACTCCAGCAAGCTGTGGAAAACGAAATCCTTGTGTCCAGCGTTGTTCACTTTTCAGTAGCCTCAGATCTGCCAAGCCTGGCACCTCCGTTCCAGCTGCTTCCAAAACGAAAAATCCTTCGTGTCTCTGTCCTGCATTCTTCAGTTGTGCTGCATTCCAAGCCGCTGTTATCAGCATCCATCGCCTTCCCGGTTATGTACAAACCGTTCTTACAAAAGTAAACAATCTCTTAACCTTATAACTGCCGAATTTCTCCGTACTGCGTCCCTGGGCTTATCTGCTCCATCTGAGATAATAATCAGGGTTATCTACACCATCTGGGTTATCTCTGGGAGATCTACGCCTGTAATCCGGGCTGGGCCCATAACCTGATGTGAGAGCTGGACTGACCCGGGTTCAAAAGCTCACCTAGCGAGTGACCCTCAGTCCCAGTCACGCAGACGGAAGGAGGAGATAACAGCAGTTAATAAAGAGTTTATTTGTAAGACCCAATTACATGGGATTAAGGCAAGCAATGCATCTCTTACTCACTACATGATTGCAGATTCAAGTCCAAGACCCCAGTGGTAAGGCTGAGATGAAGTGAAGTGACTGACTTGAAGTAGAAGTCCAGAACAAGACCAGAGAGCCAGGAAGTCAAGAAGTCAAGTGAAGTGATGTGTGTCTTACCCCATCTTATATAGCAAGACCCCATTTATAGTATCTATAAATAGAATATTACTCACCTATTATATAACCTGTTTTTCACAACATGTTTACAGCAAACCTGTCCCAAGGTCTATGACTCATAAACCTTGAGACTATGTCTGGTGACAGAAGACCTTGTGTACCTCACCTCAAGAGACATCCACCAGGTCAGGTGACAATCCTCGCTCTGCCAATGCAAAACCTAACAGGTTTAATGCGCCCTTGCTAGGGAGCACGGTGGCAGCTATGATGAGGGTTTGCCATATGCTCGGCAAACCGCCGTCACAGCCACCGCTGCCACGGCAGTGGCACTCCCTAGCAAGGTCGGGTTTAACCTGCCCTTGCTAGGAAGCGCCACAGTGGTGGTGGTGGCAATTGGGATTGGCCATGCACTGTCTTGGAAAGACAGCGTGCGGCCAATCCCCCTCACTGTGGCAGCACTCAGGTTTAAGGGCAGCAAGAAGAGGCAGCAAGGGCAGGTTTAACTTCTGCAGTGGGTGGGGGCTTATTCTCTCTGTCACCGGCGTGCGTGCCGGTGACTGAGTAAGCCACCCCACCCCTTAAGTGGCACCCCCCCGGTTCCCCTTCCTCCCCGGCGCTGCTGTCAATTGGCGCCCAGGAAGAAGGGGAATGGAGGGTGGGGGGGAAGCATAATCTCTGCTGTGCTTACATAGGAGCAATCCAGTAGAGGGGAGCATTTTAAATTGCAGCTGGAGAAGCAGCTGCAAGCGGCACTTTCGTGCTGCTTGCAGCTGCCTCTCTGGCGGTGATTTAAAATGCTCGCTTCTGCTGGGGTTGCTCCTACATAAACCCAGCAGAGGGGATGATTCGCAGGCGGCGCTGCCAGGGAGAATCAGGTCCCTCTCCCAACCCAACTAACAAGAGATGCTAGTCAGGTTGGGAAAGGGACCTGATTCCACCTGGCAGCACCGTGAACAGCAAGGGGAGCCCGTGACAGCTGTCTAAAGTGCCAATTGGGCACTTTTCGGCAGCTATCATCCCCGCTCCGCTCCTCTCAGTGCTCCTGCGTGGTGTCCCCTGGGATACTGGCGGGAGGACTGAGCGGGGAAGAGGGGAGAGGTGGTGCCTCCAGCCCACCGCTGTGCCTGATCTTTAGGCAGACACAGCCTGGGCCTGGGGCAACTTTAAGCCCACAGAGGCTACAGAGCCTCTGTGGGCTTAAAGTGTCATGCGAACCTGCCCAGTGTAAACACCTGAGTCACAGCCACTATTCTGAAGTAGTTAATTCCCAAGAGTGCATTACAATGTGAGAACAACTTAGGAAGCATTTTGGTTCTTACTGGTATCTATGGGCAGTATCCAATGGTGACTCAACAAGAGTGCCATGTTATTTGCGCTTGCTAGTGCAAAGGGAAAAAGCGGGCACCAGATCTTGGTAGAAAATCACCACTTTTCCCCTTTGCACTAGCAAGAGCGAATGACTTTGCACTAGTGTTGGTTTACGCTAGTGCAACATCATTAGTGCTCACACTGCACCACCATTTGATACTACCCTCTATGTTTCTAGACCTAGATTAGAGACTTGGGGTGCTTCCAGATGAGGCTTTTATTATGCAGTCACCCTGCTTCAATCACAAACTTTTGCAGGGAGACCAGAAGACGATCACCTGTTCTTAACCTGTTTTATTCTATGAAGCTGCTCTGAGAACTTTTTGTTATATGGCAGCATATAAACAACATAAATGATAAAATCTTCCATTAGTAACCCTCCTGTATTTTCCTACCCCTTCTCCCCCCCTTTTTTCTTGCCACAGAAAACCCATTAAGGAGTGAAAGAGAAAGCCACACAATGTATTTTGACTGGTAGCACTAGGAACCAGGTGTCTGGAAGCACCCTTGATGTCTGTTCCAGCATATTGGTAGTAATTTTTCCCGAGTAAGGGAAGCAGCAGGTAGTGTACCTGCTGGTACACCTCCTGGTATTTCCACAGTGGCTACTGTACACTAATAATCGGCCATGAAACTCACTGGGTGACTTTGGGCCAGTCACTGACTCTCAGCCTCACCTACCTCACAGGGTTGTTGTGAGGATAAAATGGAGAGGAGGAGGAGGATTATGTAAGCCGCCTTGGGTTCCTTTCAGGAAAAAAGGCGGGGTATAAATATAATAATAAATAAATTCTTATGTACTGGCAGCAACCCCATTCTTTTAGCAAGATTCATTCTCCTCCCCCCTATTATATATTAAACTGACTTTAACAGTTTAATCTCCTCCTGCCTACAATAGGTTACCTACATTTACATCCCATACAGTCTGTGCAGCTGTCATTAGGAAAAGTGTATTTGCTGCAGTACTCCCCCTGAATGGTATTGTGGGAAGTGATATTGTTTGTCGTGGTAGTCTTTTGTGCTTTTCCTGATGAGACATCATGAGAAAATGAGGTGGATGATAATAATTTAAGTGGTGAACAATCTTAGCATTACAGTTCTATAAAATAACTGGTATTCATGGTGCAATGGATTCCTAAGTTTCTGTGTAAGTTCAGAACAACTACTTATCTACTGCAGACTTATTTTTAAGTGAATGTGGAGGAGTAACTGTTCAGTAATGATGCACTGAAATATAATTTTGGAGTAGAGGAATTAATAGTTGTAATCATGAACTATCAAGAATGGCACCAGCTACTTATAATACACCTTTTAAACCTACAGCTGTTACAGCATTTTATGCCTTGCTTATTTTAAATATTAAGTCCTCAATTCAAGGAAGGACCTACAGTCATGGAAAAGAACAGATTGTGCAGTCAAAGCTTTTTTTGTTGTGCTGCAGTTCCAGCTACTGAAAAGACAAGCCACTTGTTAAACTAAACAATGGCTTGTCTCTTCAGCAGTGGAAACTGCTGTGGAAGTAGGTTAAAACAAAGTGGTCTGTGTGCCAGTTCACAAGATCAAGCAGCCCACTGTCACTTATTTAAGCCACATTGGGCTGCAGCATGTGCAAGCAGCCATTTTGAATATTCAAGCCGTGACCGCAGCTTTTCATGTTGTCCTTTTCTGTAGAACATTTGACCATGGTGATTGCAGGGAAGGCTGCAAGCCACTGGAGACAAGGCTGCACTGTTATGCATTGATGAAACCCCACTAAAATCGATGGAACTTAATTAAGCATATGCAAGGACATGCTGGTTTGGAATTGTGGCATAAAACTTTGAACACATAGAAGAGATTGTCATGATAAATTACAACCTGTGTTCTACCTGTTCTCTTACTTAAAGAAACTGAAGGGAAGGTATTCCATGTGGTGCTTTCGTTCCTGTTGCTCCTGATAAGCATGTCGCAGAATCGTGGCACCTTAGCACATCCTAGCTAAATGTGGTTTGCAAGGAGTACACAATTTCTCAGGCAAAGTGTAGTGCCTTAACAAATTTAGGAATTTTGCTTCTCAGTGACTTGCCATGTTCTGTTTTTTGTTGAGTAAACGATAAGAATCTTACAATGATACCAAACTATAAAAAGAAATATATGGGATAGGGTGGCGTATAAATACAATGTTTAAAACCATATGTGAAGATTTGGTGCAGCATTTTCTTGAGGGTCTCCTTAAGATAGCTTAATCTACATTTAGTTTGTATTAAAGCCTTTCTCCTTTCAGCCAGAGCATTGTATCAAGAAGGCCGTTTTTATAGGACTTTTGTTAACCAGAGTATGGACAGAGCAGGCCTGTAGGAAGCTAGCCTAACATAGAATTGATGTAGTTTATTTCCCCTTGTTTCAGACATTTCAGGCAGAAAGATTTAAGGACTTAGATGTAAGAACAGGGTGGGAGATTGAAAAGTCTTTATAATTGCATTATGTAGATCCGTTGACCACGGTTAAGCTTTACATCTGAATACCTAGACCAGGTGTGGGGAATGTGTGGCCATCCAGATACTGTTGTATTGTAACTCCCATCAGCCCTAGCCAGCATAGCCAATGGTAAGGAATGGTGGGATGATGCAGTCAAACACCATCTGGAGGGCCACATATTTCCCACCCCTGACCTAAACCATGGTTAAGGACTGGCAGAAAACCATGGTTTGAAGTGAGTTTATGTTAACCTGGGGTTAATTGTTACCGCTGTACCAAGTGGAGCCACATGAATGATTTAAACATACCTGACGCTGCAGCTAAGTAGGTGTGGACCTGATCAGTAATTTGGATGGGAAGCTACTGGAAGCTTCATGTAAAAATTAAGAGATAATAAATGCTTAATTAAAAAAAAGAACAGCACAAAACAAACCGTGGTTAAAGCAGTTCCCCTACCGTGCCAGCTCTCTGCTTCCAAGGTGACAGGCAGATGTCCCTGATGCCTCTTTATATACACCCTCTGGGGCCAGGGTGTAATGTGACTAGCTAAATCATGGTTTCACTGTGTATTTGGGATCTTAACCAGGGTTAAGACAACCAACTATGATGAGTGCTAATCTTCATTAGATGTTTTGTCTACACTGGCCTCTGCTTTTCAGTGAACTCATGAAAGTTGAAGAGGGTGCATGTGGCTCTTACTGATGCCTTCTGGTTTCTAAGCATTTTCACAGGTGACAGAGCTTGAAATGATTGTTTCTAAAAATGTATTTTTAAAAAACCCACATTTTCCATTCTAGAGAACTTAATGCGACCACTTGTGAATTATGGAATTGCATGGTAAGCAATTTGTAGATTTAATTTACCTATTTTACATATTTACTCCTGTATCTTTGTATCTTTTGCTCCTTGTATCATGTTTGAAAGTTGGAAAAAATGCTTTTGTTTTCTAGTATGTCTATGGGTTTCTTGGTAGAAGAAACGGCACCAATTGTCTGGAGAGGACTCATGGTAATGTCAGCCATAGAGAAATTATTGAGACAGGTAAAGTATTTTTATTTTTATTTATTTATTATATTTATACCCCGCCTTTTTCCCCACAAGGAACCCCAGGCGGCTGA
Source organism: Shinisaurus crocodilurus (assembly GCA_021292165.1). Taxonomy (NCBI): domain Eukaryota; kingdom Metazoa; phylum Chordata; class Lepidosauria; order Squamata; family Shinisauridae; genus Shinisaurus; species Shinisaurus crocodilurus. The sequence continues at coordinate 265,152,455 of CM037876.1, forward strand.
CATAATCCTCCTCCTCTCCATTTTATCCTCACAACAACCCTGTGAGGCTTAAAAGTATTAAGCATTTAAAAGTTTAAATGTGTTGCTTTTACAGAGGTTGATATTTTAGTGTCATTGATAACCAGCAATAAAGTAAAAAAAATTTGTTTTCACCAGTGCTGATAACAATGCTAATTGCATATAAACATATTCAAGAAGAATATTGAAGTATTGAAAATAATGTCTTTATTCTGGATGGTCTGCCAGCGGGAGAGAAACACTGCTGGAACGGATTTTCTGTTTTAGGACTTTTTTCTGTCTAAACATGCATAGGTTTGCGCCTTTAATAGCTTTTTGTGCCACAGCCCAAAAGCCTAATATGATCAATCATCTTCTTTTGAATGTGACCATAGAGACCATTGCTGATAAGCCGCAATAAAACTTGCTTTGTGAACAATATTTGCATGATCTATGTTGCACCCGTAAGCTAAAGCTAGATGTTATGGTAGACATGGGGCTGCTGCTTTCAGCAGCATCTTCTTATCTCACTCTCTGCTCTCACTGGAAACCTCTTGTGACAGAATGCATGAGGTGACATCATGCAGTTCAAACTTCCTCATCCCCACAAGCAGCAGACTCTGAAGTGAAGCACAGGGAAAACGGAAAAACTAAGCATGTGATGGTATGCATTTCATTACATTTCTATACTGCCCAATAGCCAAAGCTCTCTGGGCAGTTTACAAAAATTAAAGCCTTAAAAATACATTATAGAAAACCATATACATACATGTCAACAGACAACACACAGAGAGACACACATATATCCAAAACAATTTCAAACAATTAACAACAAGAAAAATCTAGGACACAATTGAAACCTCATCATATGCTGCCAAATGCCTATGAGAAAAGGAAGGTCTTAACCTGGCGCCGAAAAGATAACAATGTTGGCGCCGGGCAGGCCTCATCAGGGAGATCATTCCAGAATTGGGGGACCACCACCGAGAAGGCCCCTCTCCCCTGCTGCCACCTTCCAAGCCTTCCTCAGAGGAGACATCTGGAGGAGGGCCTTAAATGATTAATGTAGCGTATTTATTTATTTATTATATTTATGAATCGCCCATCTGGCCAGACATCCGGCCACTCTGAGCGATTTACAATCCAATAAAATACAAGAGGGGGGGGGAACACACACACACACACACACACACAGTATAAAACACAATTAAAAACAGAACAAAACTTAAAAATCCTAACCCACCCCATATTACCACCTGAAAAGCCACATTTTTAATGCACGGTGGAAGCTAATCAAGGAAGGGGCATGGCGGAGGTCACTGGGGAGAGAGTTCCATAAATTGGGGGCTGCCACAGAAAAGGCCCTCCTCCTAGTCCCCACCAGCTTGGTTTCTCTGGCTGATGGGACAGGGAGAAGGCCGTCTGTGGCAGAGCTTGTTGAGCGGCCTACTTGATGTTGCTGGAGGCGCTCCTTGAGATATATTGGACCGGAGCCGTACAGGGTAGGAGAGTCGCTCCATCAGGTATTGTGGTCCCAAACTATGTAAAGCTTTATAGGTCAAAGCCAGCAGCTTGAATTGGGCTCAGAAACATACTTCATGTTATACATTTAGCATCACCAAATATTGTGAAGAATGAGGAGGAGAGAAAAGGCATCTATTTTCTGTCTGTTGTAATGGCTAGTTCCAGCCTTATTTTCTTCCAAATGCTTAAAAGTAAGATTCTTCAGTCTTTGCCTGCTCTTAGTACAGGATCAGTAGTGTTTGTTAATATAATGGTGAACATAATCCTTTGTAGCACCCACTTAGTGCAATCTGCTAGTATGGGGAGTATAATGTCAATGTGTGCGTCCTTTTTTCAACACATTGGTTTTTAATGATTCTGTAACGCTCTTTGTGTGGGACCGCCTTTGTAAAGTGTTCAAAGACTTCAGCTGGTCCAGAATGCTGTGGCCAGACTGTTGACCAGGGCCTGTTACAGGAAGCATGTAACTCTCTTGTTACAACAGCTTCACTGGCTACCAGTCTCTTTCTGGGCACAATTCAAAGTACTAGTTCTGACCTATAAAGCCCTACATGGCTTGAGACCTGGCTATCTGAAAGATTGCATTCTCCTCTATGAGCTTGCTGGGTTTTAAGATCTTCAGGGGAGGCCCTTTTCTTGGTACCACCACCATCAGAGGTACATTTGGGAGGGACATGGGAGAGGGTTTTCTTAGTGGCTGCTCCCAGACTCTGGAACTCCCTACTGAGGGAGGCTAGGTATGGCGTAGTGGAGAGCCAGTGTGGCATAGTGGTGAGAGTGTTGGACTGGGACTTGGGAGATCCGGGTTCTAGTCCCCGCTCAGCCATGAAACTCACTGGGTGACTTTGGGCCAGTCACTGACTCTCAGCCTAACCTCCCTCACAGGGTTGTGGTGAGGATAAAATGGAGAGGAGGAAGACTATGTAAGCCGCCGGGTTCCTTGCAGGAAAAAAAGCGGGGTATAAATATAATAAACTAGCTTTTTTTTACCCGGCGTTGCCCAGGTCGTCCTTTTCCTATAGGCACTCTTTGTTCAAAATTCCTTAAGGTAGCTGTCCGCTGTGAAATCCCTGCTCCTCCCCCCTCCCCCGGACTGCACAATGAAATCCCTGCTTCCCCCCATGACTACACAATGAAATTCCAGCTTCCCCTCTCCCCGGGACTATGCAACAATGAATTCCCTGTTTCCCTCCCCACCAGTACTACACAATGAAATCCCTGGCCCCCCCCGGAGCACACAATGAAATCCCTGTGTGTGTTCCCCGGGACTACGCAATCAAATCCCTGCTTCCCTATTTGGGACTATGCAACAATGAATTCCGCCCCCCCTGGGACCACACAATGTAATCCCTTCTCCCCCCCCCCTCCGGGACTATGCAATCAAATCCCTGCTTCACCCCTCCCCCGGGACTGCACAACAATGAATTCCCTGTGCCCCCCCCCCCCGGTACTACACAATGAAATCCCTGCTCCCCCCCCCGGGACCATGCAACAATGAAATCCCTGCCCCCCCCCAGGAGCACACAGTGAAATCCCTGTGTGTGTCCCCCCGGGACTACGCAATCAAATCCTTGCTTCCCCTCCCCCCTAGGACTATGTAACAATGAATTCCCGCCCCCCCCGGACCAGACAATGAAATCCCTGCTTCCTCCCCCCCCGGGACTATGCAATCAAATCCCTGCTTCCCCCCTCCCCCGGGACTGCACAACAATGAATTCCCTGTGCCCCCCCGGTACTACACAATGAAATCCCTGCTTTCCCGCCCCCGGGACTATGCAACAATGTCCCCCCAGTACTACACAATGAAATCCCTGCTTCCCTCCCCCCCCCCCCCGGGACTATGCAACAATGAAATCCCTGTGTGTCCCCCCCCGGACCACACAATGAAATCCCTGTGTGTCTCCCCCCCAGGACTACACAATGAAATCCCTGCTTCCCCTCCCCCCTGGGACTATGCAACAATGAAATCCCTGCCTCCCCCCCCCCCCGGGACTACGCAATCAAATCCCTGCCGTCCCAGCTGTGGTTCATGTGAACATTCTGTTTGGACGTAGGAGAGATTTGCATATCCGCCTCTGATTGGGCCCCTGTGGAGGCAGTGCATACCAACATTCTATGTGCTGGTTGGAGCTATTTGCTCTTGAATGGCCCCTGCGAGCATTCCAAGCGACGCCATTGGCTCTCATCTATTTTGGGCCGTACAGGCGCGGCAAGGGTTTTTCGGAGATTTTAACCCACCAGTCTTTGTCCTTGGGTGATGGGGAGTATGCGTGCCAAGTTTGGTGCGGATCCGTCCAACCGGGTAGGAGCCAATGTGATGCAAACCCACCGCGCGGACCCATGTACGTACAAACAAACAGACAAACATTCACTTTTATATAGTAGATAATAAATAAAAAAATAATAGGTTGGCCCACCCTCTTATGTCCTTCTGCAAAGGCGTTTTTGTTCAGGCACGCCTGTGGCATATAAGCTGGCCTGTTGCTGGAGGGCTTTTTAAATTGTCTTGTGCTGCTTTTTAAAATTGTGTATTTAATATATTTGTTTTTGTTATGGTTTAATTAAAATGTTGTTTTTAATCAGGTTTTATTGTTAGCTGCCTTGAGCTGCATTCTTTGGCAGAAAGGTGGGTTATGAATGAAGAAATGATGATGATGATGATGATGATGATGATGATGATGATAATTGTACTAATTACCATAATTTCTTATGACGCCCTTTACGTGCTCTATTCTTATGAGGTCACAATACTTCCAAAATATAAAATGTCCCCTAGGCTCTGTGAGACCAATGATTATTTGTGGTGAGGGTTGAAGTAACTGCAATATTGCTTTAGTCAATGGAATTCCCAAATGGGAAGCAGATGGCATTTTTTCTCATGCATGTTGATAATGCCATATACTAAGTCGGTTGTTACCTAGCAACTGAAGATGCAGTTGTACTCCAGCAGATCCTGAAGGAAAAAAGAAATGTGGTCCCTTGACACAGGAGCCATTAATGATTTCCCCTGACAATAGAATGTCAGTTGTGACTGCAGACAGCTTTAACAAGGGCTTTCCCCTCTAATCAAGCATTTTCCTTTTGTGTATAAACTAGGTACCCCTTTATCCTGCATCAGGATATTTTGAGTTTCTTTTCCAGGAAAACAAAAAAGCCTGCAGGTCACAGCAAAGACAAGTAGAATCTGTTATAGAGGTAGCTTTTATAACTGGAAAACTTTATGTGTGTACTTGTGTGTTTAAGGAGTTATAAATCTTAATTACTGCTTGTAACGATAGCTTGTTACCTGTTGTTCACAAGCTATCAGTTTCTTAATTCCATGACCAGGGTATCTAAATTGTAGGGATTCACGTCCCCTGAATGAGGTATTGTATTGTTGCAGTGCTGGATTTCATCGTAATGTTCACATTTGGTCCAACTGAAGTTCTTCGGCTATTCTCAAGTTTAGACGTTTTAGAGCTGCAAAAAACAGTATTTTGGTGGTGGTGGCTGGTATTTATTCTAGTTATAATCTTTGATTTATAGCAGATCAGGAAGAAATAGTTAATTCTCCTCCTCTTCCTTTTCTGGTGACATATAATCTAAATTGCCTTCTTAATCTTGGTTTATATGATATAATAATATATTGATTTTAAGGGGTTCCCAGACAGTGAGGAAAGGATATAAAATATTAAATAAAGATCTCAAGTAAATTAAATCGGTTAGATCTAATATTTCTAGTGCATTTTACTGCAGCCAGTAGAAGAACCTCATAGACTTCCACATAAAATTAGGCAATATTATATAGTAGGACATGTCAGCAAACTACAGCATTATTAGCCTTGAGATTTTCAGTAGAGTGCCTTCAGTAAATATATTTCATCCTCATCTGGAGAGCCAGCATGGCATAGTAGATAGAGTGATGGACTGGAACTCAGGAGATCTGGGTTCTAGTCCTCACTCGGCCATGAAGCTCACTGGGTGACTTTGGGCCAGTCGCTGACTCTCAGCCTAACCTACCTCACAGGGTTGTTGTGAGGATAAAATAGAGAGGAAGAGGAGGTTTATGTAAGCTGCCTTGGGTTCCTTGCAGGAAAAAAGGTGCGATAGAAATATAATAAATAAAATAATAAATAAATAAAAATCTCCATTATTCAGTGTAAAGGATGGCATTTACAATAATATTTAATCGTAATATTTAAATGACAGAATCAGATGCTTGTTCCATTGTGGAACAGAATATTTTGTGTATATGTAGGTACTCATGTGTGTTGGGTTTATACTTTGAAACAGAATATGTTATATGTTTGGATGAAAACGCATCATGATTTGACCGTACCTTGTATCAATACACCTGAAACAGTAGGAAAATTTGATACGTATATTTTAGATGGGTAGCAACCTCCACCTTCTCTTTCTATGGTTGTAGACACAGTACCATGATAGCATTAGTTAACTTTATTATGCAAATGTCTGTCATGAAGAGTAGATTTTTAATGGGATCTTAGCTTGTCATAAGCAAAAATTAGTGCCAGAGTCTGAGCTCTACTTTTGATTACACAGACATTGATAATATGCAAACTGAATGGAATAGCAGCACAGTGATATATTTCTGTTTTGATGTTATGCAATATTAATTTGTTACTAGGGTCTTTCAGGCAAAAAGCAAAGTATTATCTCCCCTCTGTGTGCTTAAAAAGTGAGAACTATTGCAATAAGCAAGAAAGTACAGGCATTATTGTGTCACAGAATGTTTAAAGAGTGGATTTAGCTTCTCATTTTCATATTCCCAAAGTAATTTCCATATATGGTGTGAATGATATTTGTATCTTCTTCATCTTCTTGTTCATCTTCTTCCTCTTCTTCTTTTGACACTGTGTTGCTCTTGCAAGTATATTTCAAAAATAATTTTAAGGGAAGCTGCTATTCTTCTAAGGATAAGGTTCCGGAGAAGACTTGGAACTGGTTCAGAAGGGGCTTGAGTCCTCCCCTCAATTTCCTTGTTTGCTGTTATTTCCAAATTGGCAAACTATGGTTTGTACTACAAATTAGAAGTGGGAACCATGCAAAGAGGTTTCCAGTTTTGGGTTGCAAAAACCATAGTTGCTAATTTGGATATAATGGCAAACCATTATTTGCTGAAACAAGGGCAGAACTGGAGCATGTGAGGGGAGGATGGAGTATGCAAACTTGAGAGTGGCCAAGACATGATATATTAGCAAATATGCAGAAATAGTTCTTGGACCTTATTGGCATGCACCTCTTTGTTGGCTCATATACATAGGGTTGGATCCAATGGCTTCTGTTAGCGGAACTGGGAGGGGGTGATTCTCTCCACAGCCCCTCACAAGCTATCAAAATCTGCTCCAGAGGGCTGGGAAAATCTCTGGAGCAGATTTTTAGGTAGCACAGAGGGATGCAGTTGGGAGGTCCCATTATATTAGAGGATGTCCGCTAGTGTGATGTTGAGTTTAACCCATAATTAAATTTTGAGGAATATTTCATAACTTTTACTCCATCCTTCAGAAACCTCATCAATGCTTAAATTTTCTTTGTATCCATTGGGTTTAATCCCTTAATCTTCATGCCCAACTATAACCAAGCTTAAGTATGTGTAGTTGCTCAATTTATCCCTTGATACCTTGCTGTATGTAGTTGCTCAATTTATCCCTTGATATATAAGCTGTATAGTTTAATCCAAGCAGAGCTGCCCCCAAGTTCAGTCATAAACATAAAGTAGTTTCATTTGAAACAGGAAGTGGATGCTTCCAAATTCCTTATGGCCACACCAGAGGGGAGGAAGAAGCATGCGAACCCCAGTATTGCTTCTGTTTGCTCACATAGTGGTAAATTAGGGGTGGGAAACCTGTGGCACTCCAGAAATTGTTGGACTCCAAATTCCATCAGCCCCAGTTAGCATGGACAATGGTCAGGGATGATGATAGAATCCAATAACATTTGAAGGGCCACTGGTTCCCCATCTCTGTGCTAAATCACAGTTTAGCGTTTAGTCCAAAATGGGCCTTTTAACAGTGCTGTTTGACTGGAACATTGCAAGTATGTCTCAATTAAATGAATGAAGAAAACGTCTATTCCCTAAACACAGCATTACTGCAAAAGCACAATTAGCTGTTTCTCTTTGATACTCTTCAAATGATACGTATTGTATAATGTATTATTATGCATTCCTGAATTCTGATGGCTTCAAAATTTGCTTGTGTTGCCTCATGAGAAATGTGTCATTCAGAGTACTTACTTGGAATGCATATTATGTGAATACCTAGAATTTTGATTTTTAATTTGTCGCATATACATAGTGATTGATTAGAGCAATTTACGCAGAAGTTTTAGTGATGTTCTTGAATGGTGGAAAATACATGGAGCCACATGGCAGTTAATTACATTGCTCTAACAATAAATGTCAAGGAAATTCTTTTTTTAAAAAAAGATAAATGCTGTGCTTAAGCAAAGTGCAATTACATCTCAAATATCTGAACTGTTTCGCAACACTGTACATATTGAAGCAGTGAACATTTTAGCATTTTCCACACATACACAATGGCTGACAGATGGGTGGGTGTTACAGGTATAATTTTGTAACCAACTCTCACTTGTTTGTCTGCAAGAGGGAATTCCTGTTACTGTAATGTTTTGTTAATCTGAGCCAATTTATATGCAAATACCTCTTTGTATAGTAGGAATAGATTTCATAGATCATAGAGTTGAAAGGAGCCTACAAGGCTATCGAGTCCAACCCCCTGCTCAATGGACACACTTCTTTAGAACTGGTCATGAGCATTAGGACCAAAGAAGCCATGATTTGGTTGAAAGTTGCTTACAAATAAGACTACTATTTAAGCTTCAACAGTTTACCTGAAACAATGTATGGTCTAGAATTGCTTATTTACTCCCAGTTTCCCTAGCCAGAAACTAGTATTAAGCTGAATGTGATGGCTTGTCATGAAAAGCAGCAAAGGGGCTGATAATGCAGAATGCTGTCTCTTTTAATAAGATATAAGGACACAATCTGCAACCCTGCTGCACTGATGTATGTTTATATCTTGAGCAGGTTGTCTAGTCCTTACAAAATGCAGTGTATTCCTGGGAACTTGGATACCATGTCTAACAACAATTCAACTGCCAACACTGGTACTATTGTTTGAGCAGTCTCAACAGCTCCTAGCTAGGAGCTGAAAACCCACAACACCCCATTCCTTCCATGACTACATGCAAGATGGGCTGAGAGCAGCTGCAACTGCTCCAATTTAGTTAACACCCTTGTGCCTGTTGCACATGGCTCAGGAGCCATTCAGCATCCAGATTTCCATGGCTTGGTGGATCATGCCCCTGTGATTTGAAATCTTAAGGTTTAAGATTGTTTGCTTGTTTCTAAACTGGCACTTACAGTGAAAATTACGTGCATCTTAAGCAGGGAATTTTGATTAAATTAGAACAGAGCAGCAAACAGTGATTAACTCAGGATTAACTCTAACTGGTTCTCAAAGAGTTAAGAAATATTGATATCCATTGGAAATCTTTTTTTCTTTTTCTTTTTTTTGCAATCATTGCAAAATCTCAGATTGAATATTGATTAATAATATGTACATAATTGCCATTTTTATGTGATCTTTTACTGGAAACTTTTTCCCAAGGCCTATTTGAGTTTTGTGGTTCATAAAGGAAAAAAAAAAACCCTGAAAAGGTGGAGCTAGAACTGGAGGTGATCCTTTTGCATCGTGACGGAGGAGGAAATTTGGAGAAGAGCTGTACAGTGCAGGCAAACACTGGAGGAAAAAGTTTAGAGAAAAGTTGGTTGAATCCCCCAAACGCTGTTGCTTTGCAGTTGAAATCTCATTTAATTGGGACGTTCACTTTGGCATGAATGAAGTTCTTACATTGTCTAAAAGTTGAACTGCTATTTGTTGATTTAAGATCACATTGCTATTGAACAAGAAGATCTTGGATATTGCTTATCTTGCCTACTACTCATCAGTCTTCATTGAGGGTTTTTTTAATCATGTGTTAAGAATAATACAATAAAATACTATCCAATGAAGAATTTCCTCTAAAGCAGAGATGCAGAACCCCTTTCAGCCTGAGGGCCGAATTCCATTGTAGGGAAGGTCTCCAGTGGTGGATGGGACAAAAGGGCCAGGGCCAGAAAATACCGGCATATTTTAGCTTAAAGCTCTTACTGCCAGTAACTAAGCCTTAGGAGAGGAATTTCAGCCTTTTAGAATGGGGGAAAACTGCACAGTCGCCGGGAAACCACCAAACGATTAGTGGCTGAGGAAAAAGGAGGTAGGGCCTTCTGGAGCCCCAGAAGGGCACATTTGCCCCCCAGGCCTGAGGGCACCCCTGCTCTAAAGAGACACTGCTCTCTTACTAATGCTATCTTTTTATGCCTGATATATCTTTGTCATCCATATCTAATTATATGAAGTCTTGGAAGACTTTGTGAAGTTTCAAAACTCAGCTCTTTTGAAAGGGATTCAGTGTTTATCTCTTGAGAGTTAATGGAAGAAATTTTATATCTTATCTCTGCCATCATTGCGGACATTCTTAATAAGAATTACAAGTTGTGTTACAACCTTGAATTGAAATGGATTTAATTTAATTTAATGTAATGCCAAAGGTGCTACTACCAACTATTGACACGGGGTGGGTGGGTGGGGGTGAATACTTACGCAAGCAACAAGTGCCAGTTTGTTTTTGTTTACTTAACTTTTGTGCCACAATATTTTGCACCATCACAGTGTTGAGTATCTTGTGTACATCAAGTGGTAACAATGCCAATTGAATCCATTTCAATTCCAGGTTGTAACACAACAAAATGCAGAAAAGTCAAAGGGGGTGAATATTTCTGTAAAACACTGTATATATGTTATATCTTTGTGTGTATGCACGTGTGTGTGTGTATGTATTTACACACACACACACACACACATTTATATATTTGCTATTTCTGTGCCGTGGAGTGGGGGGGGGGCTTACCTTACTTTTTAGGATGAGGTGGCTGAGGGTTTTACTTATTTTCTTTTTTAACACTTTTTTTAAAAGCCTCCTTGGCTGGTCTTTGCAGCCCGTTCTTCCTAGCACAGCTATGCCTGTATGCATGATTGGGGTAATAGTGCATGCTGCCAATTCAGAGCCATGGTGATTCAGGAGGGGGGATTTAAGTTTTCTCCTTCGCTGTTTTCATGCCAAAATTCCACCCCTCCAGGTTCTGAATGGTTAAAAAAGGGGGGGAAATGAGACCTTTTTTCTTTTTTTTTTAACCCCCACGCCCTGCAGGGGGGTGGGTTTCTGCATGGAAACAGGAGTGGGGAAAACTTAAATCTCCCCTCCCTAATTACCATGTTCCCGAATTAGGGGTCATGCATTTATCCAGAGGTAAGTCAATCACACATAGCTGTGCTAACTCAGCTCATAATGGGACAAAGCCAGATCTCTGTCAAATGAAGCATATAGCTGAAGCAGGAGGGGCGGAGGGCACTGCAAGGAGCGATCAGGTTTCTCGTCACTCTTGTCAGGTGGCTCTGTAGCCCTTTCCGACAAAACATGCACAAATATTCTGCGAGGTTTGGACAACATGCCATCTTGAAAACAAGCCACTCAACATGGGTTCTCTGGGTGGCTTGTGTGTGGTTCAGAAACCACGCTGAGGAAACCGTGTCGGGTTCGGGCGCCATGACAAGCCACCCTGCAACAAACAAGGGTGACAACCCACCTTGGAATGTCATGTTGTGCAAACCAGGTCTATATGTAGTTGCCTAGAAAAGAGAAGACTAAGGGAAGTCTTCAGATATCTGAAAGGCCATCATGTAGAAGATGGAGCAGAGTTGTCCTCCACTTCTTCAGAAGGCAGGAAACCAATGGAACCAGTGTGAGAGCCAGTGTGGCGTAGTGGTTAGAGTATTGGACTGGGACTCGGGAGATCCAGGTTCTAGTCCCCGCTCGGCCATGAAACTCACTGGGTGACTTTGGGCCAGTCACTGACTCTCAGCCTAACCTACCTCACAGGGTTGTTGTGAGGATAAAATGGAGAGGAGGAGGAGGATTATGTAAGCCGCCTTGGATTCCTTGCAGGAAAAAAGGTGGGGTATAAATATAATAAATAAATAACCAATGGAAATTGCACAGAATCGATTTGGCTAAACATTAGGAGAAACCTCTTAACAGTGACAGCTACTTGGCAGTGGAACTGACTGCTTCAGGAGATGACAGGTTCTCTTTCAGTGGAGGTATTTAAGCAGAGGGTGAACAGCCATCTGCCAGGGATGCTGTACATGCATCCTGCATCGCAGAGCTTCGTTGAGCAGGGAGCTGAGCTAGATGATCTCAAAGGTCCATTTCCAGCTCTATGCTTCTATGTAGTTCATGGCATAGCTCTGAGCCCAGGGGTGCTGCAATATAATTTATCAATTATTTATTTTTTTGTGTCCTACTCAGGTTTGTGGGCTCCCAAATTCTTGTCCCAATAGCCTCCCAATTTCTATGAACAGGAACATTGTTGAACCACCCGTAGAAGCATCATACGCCCCATTAGAAAATGAGAGGGGTAGTTTGAGACTTTCCTTGGGGCAGACTTCTTGGCACCTCTGATCAAGTGACACGTGTTTTAAAAACTAATCTCTAAAAAGTGTGGTCAGAGGGGATATTAGTTCTTTATCCCAATGGTAACATCTGCTGGAGTTTTGAAACGGACATCTCTCCTCCCCCTCCCGCATACTCCTATCCCCTGCCCAATAATTCTCCACCCTTGCCATATGATCTGCACAGGGTTTTTCATGTAACATAAATGGTGATCCTTGGCATGTGTTGTTGGTGCCTAGCATCCTGCTAGCAACAGAACTTGCTTAGAAGCTCCCTGCCTTGATGGTGAATAATACAGTAGGTTCAACCCATATGTTTAAGATGCAGCTTTTCCTAATTTATCTGTGACCTTTTCTAGGTTGACTGGCAGCAACTGGATTATCTGGTAATTGACATGCCACCTGGGACAGGAGATGTACAGCTGTCAGTCTCACAGAATATCCCAATTGCAGGTATCTTTCATAGATTTACAGTGCAATCTACACATGTCTATTCTGCTGTAAGCCCCATTGTGTTTGATGGGGCTTACTCTCAGATATGTGCCTATAGGATTGCAGTCTTAAGCATGATCAAAGATGAAATGTGCAAATAGGTTTTTTTGAATGAAGTAACATTTTTTTCACATTAACCGGCATCCAAAAGGGAGTGGCCATTCCACATGCACACTCCATGCATGCACCTGTCTCTTCCTTCTGTGTTTCCTTTTCAGAATATGTCTTCTCCTCCCTCTGAGCAGTACTTTGACTACCTTGAGTTCAAAAGGCTGCTTGAGAATTAGGAGCAGGATATGTTTACAGAGGAAATGTATGCACTATTTTTCCTTTGTATTTTAAACTACTTTGGCCTCTGGAATTTGAAGAGAAGTTTGACATGGGGGAAGGGATGGGATCACAGGGAAAGAAATAATCGGGAAGGAGACAACTGTGCGTGTTGAACATGCATCAGCGCACTTTGGATCCTGACCATAGAAAACTAGGGCTAATTTAATGTCTAGATAGAAAAAATACAATACAATTGAAGTTAAGATTAGGAAAAGAAATGATTAGTATCTATTCAGTAAATGCCAATAGTGTGAAAATAAAACTCACAAGGTCATGCAAATGTGATTCATTGATTAAAACCCATATGATTAATTTTAGACTTTGATTTTTTAAAATAGGGGGTAATGCCTCTAGTTTATATAATTTTGGGGCCTATGACGCCGTTGTACACAATGCATGTTGTAAATTGCATTTAACTGTATTTCTAACATGGTATAAGAAGAAATATGTAAGAGAGTTTCAAGATAATTAGGCATGGGGCACAAATTCACAATAAACTCAAAGATGACCTGAAAACAAAAAAGGACACGTATAGGAAGTGGAAGGAAGGACAGGCTACAAGGGGAGAGTACAGGCAGCTAGCACAGAACTGCAGGAATAGTGTCAGGAAGGCTAAAGCTGAGAATGAGCTAAGGTTAGCCTGATTACCCAGAAAGTATGTTGTAAGAAGAAGTTGCATAGTTACACAGGAATTTACATAGTCTGAGGTTGTCTTGCAGCCTGCCTAATGAGTAATAAAGAAGAGAGAGAGAACCAACTGAACATACAGGCTGAATTCAGACATTATGCTAAGCCATGGTCAAAGGGCCTTTACTGTAGATTGGCATGATGTCCAAAGTGATGAGCTATGGTTTTCAATTGGTTGGGAAACTGGAATTGGAAACCATGGTTTGAAGTAGCTTCACAAACCATTGTCTGTGCTATGGTTACAGCCATTGCTCTATGCTCTACCACTGGAGACCGAAGCACCAAGAGATGGAAGTGCTGTGCAGACGGTGGGGGAGGACCACATACACAGCTATAAACCATGGTTTACCTGCTTGTTTGGTTGGAAACTCAGATTATGGTTTGGCTTGGTGTTGGAAATGAGCCATTAAATCAATACACATACATGGATTTGTATGAAATGCATACAACTTTCTAGCAATTATACAGAGGCTTCAACAAAAGTGGACCAAATATCCAAATAAGTATCCATTTGAAATTGGCATCTATATGCCACCCATTCATATATCGAAAGCCTTGTGGGATCCTCAATCCATTGCAGTATAGGTGGTGAGTGTTTCTCCTTCTAATTTTATCCTTCGAATATCAGTCTTTTAGCTGTCAAAAGGATGCAGAGAATCCATTTCCCCTTCCATTTGCTAATTTCCATGACGCAGGTAAATAATTTTAAAGATTAAAGTGAATATTAAAGACTGATCCAGTACAAAATTTATTTGTGCAATAACCTCCTCCCAAAAGAAGCAACTACTGGACATTGCCAAAACATATGTTTAAAAGAAGCATTAGCTGCATTGCACCGCCAATAATTAGTTGAATTAGATAATCCCTTATTAAAGACATGTTGCAGTGTCCAATAGACATGAAACAAAAGTTTTTGCTGAATAAGATGCAGCCTAAGATCCATAGAACTGACAGGTAGAGTCCAAAGCAGCAATCCACTGATTAGGCATTTTGTGGTGGTGCCCACAGTAATTTTTCAAATTTCCAAATGTGCCCACAGGTCCAAAAAGGTTGGGGACCCCGATCTAGTCCATCATTCTGTTCCCACAGTAGCCAACCAGATGCTGATAGGAAGCCACAAGGAGAACATGAGTGCAGTAGCACTCTCCCACTCATGTTCTATTTGGTTAGTTATATGCAAATAATACAATAATTTTCACTGAACTGGCTTTTTGGTGTAGGGGGGAGAACTATACAAATAAAAATATTAGTAACTTCATTTTTATTAGAGAATGTTGAAGGCAGAGAAATGAATTTCTGCATACAAGATTGTGGAGAAGCCGACTTCAGTACACGTCAAAAGAAGCATAATCCATGAAATGTCTTGTTCATTCAATCATCGTTAATAGAGTTCATCTCTGAAAAGTGATTGGATAAAAATTATGCATTCTTCTTAAGTAGTGCTGCTTCTCAAATGAGTTTCAGTCACATTTGCTGATTTTAATGATCAAAATAATTTCATACGTATCAATCCTGTTAATCCTGCAGAGGCAACACTGCTTAAGGGAGAAGAATTTGATTCTTGCGCCTCAGTGAGATTTTCACATACTCTGAAAAAAGGATGTTTTACTACAATTGAATAAATATGTTGGGAACCATTAGGGGATGGGAAGGAAGGAGTAATTTCTTGGTAGGAGAGAATGCTTATCCAAAATATTATGGCAGGTTTCTGTTTGTTGATTAGGTATATGTTGGTTCTAAAATAGAAAATTAACGCTTCACATGCCTAAAATGCAATTCTTTTTTAAAAAATTGAATCATGTATGGAATATAACTGAAGTACCAACAGTGCGAGAATAACAGTTTGATTTTAAAATTAATGGAGGGAATGGGATAGTAATTATAATGTGTTGTATTCAGTAGTAGCATATTCAGTGGTGGCTTTTCCTTGGTGTAATCACTTCTACTTGCTCAGGATTGGGCACCTGCTTTTTGCCAATCCCCTCTTAGCCATTTAAGCCCCACTCCCAAAAGCTGCTCCTGAGGTTCCAGAATAGAATGGGAATGACGTGGAGGGCTGCGGTAGGCAGGAGGGATCAGTGAAAATCAGGTGCCCCAATACACATGAATGGAAATGCTTTCTGCTAAGCCAAAGCCACCATTAATCTTTACTTACAGTTCAATATGTTTAAGCATGACATGGTTTCTTCTTGGGAATGAAATGCCCCAGCTAAACTAAATAACGTTATTCCTAGCAGTATTGATTGTAATGATGGTGCCTTTCTTTCTTTCTAGGAGCCGTGATTGTGTCCACTCCTCAAGATATAGCTTTATTGGATGCACGTAAAGGAACTGAGATGTTCAGAAAAGTGAACGTGCCAGTAAGCCTTTACAAATACATGTTTGACACTTCTAAATAATGGATCTATCTTAAGCTGGGGAGTGGTGACCCAGGGCCAGATAGGTCCCTGAAGGAATTTTTATCTGGCCCCTGATGGCCCTATCAAATTGTAATCAAGGTACAGGCAGTCTCCGAGTTAAGAACGTCTGACTTACAGACAACCCATACTTAAGAACGGACTTCTGGGTTCCCCGACACTACATCATTTATGTAGAGTACATAGCGTAGTATACTACGCAATTTGAGTAATTTAAGCAATTTGTGTAAATGCCGATTTTAACATATAGAATGCTGTGCTGTTCCGACTTACATACAGATTCAACTTAAATACATTCTTAAGAACGGGACTCGTTTCTAATCTGGGGACTGCCTGTACAGTAAAACATTTGCCTGCGGTTTTTTCCGTCGGTGGTAGATCACATCCTTTGTGTGCAAAGGTTCCAGGTTCTATCTCTGAAATCTCCAGGTAGGGCTCTGAAGCCCTAGAGTGCTGCTACCAGTCAGTGTAGGCAGGACTGAGTTAGATGGACCAGTGGCCTGACTTGGTAGAAGGCAGCTTACTATGCTCACGTTTCACTCATAAGGAAAGTTGTGAAAAAATCCAGAAGACTAATGTTTTTTTCTATTGGGATTTGTGTGTAGTGCCTTGGTTATGCCTGGACTTCTTGCTCTGCAATTGGGGAGCCTTTAATGCTAGATAAATGGCACCTAATTGCTTGTGAGGGGATACATTTATAGGGCAAAGTAAGTTTTGGACCTACTCCTCAACCATTTGGATAATAATGGCCTGAGAATACAGAAGTTTGTCATACCTGTTTTAAGACATTAATGTTTTTCACATGTTCTCATTCCAAAATACATATTTTGGAACAAATCTGGTAGAATGCTATAAATAGCAGGTGACTGAGGGTGCTAAAACAAAACTATTTGAGAAATTAATTGTGGGTGTATTACTTAGCTATACTAAAATACAACCTTTGTGATCTGAAATATACTGAAGTGCAAATTAACCTGTAATATGTCAGTTATACACAGGGGAGGCTGGTGACTCCTGTTTCGGTGGGGCTCCTTTTCCATTGCAGGTTTTTCAGGTTTTATTTGGAGCTTCATAGGAGCTGTCCATGGTGCTGAACTCCATCCCCAAAATAGGTTCACCACCATGGAGCACCATGGATAGCTCCTATGAAGCTCCAAATAAAACCTGAAAAACCTGCAATGGAAAAGGAGCCCCGCCGAAATAGGAGTCACAAGCCCCTCCCCTGGTCATACATCTACATATCACATCTGCAGTTTTCACTTATTTAGGTATTACTGAGAAGTGTGAGCAAATATATTTTCTATGTAGAGCATTTAAACTGCTAGCTAAATGTCTGTTTAGATATGGAATTGTCATGTCCTACTCTGGTCCCCTGTTCAGTTGTTCTAGTTAGCAGGGAAGGATGAAAGCTGAGGACCCCCCTGGTCCCCCATGCCTGTTGCTAGACATTCCACAAGAAATCTAGGGCAGATAACAATTTATGCTAACTTTGAGAGCTTTTAAGAGAATTTTCGAGACAGAGCATCTAGGACCAAAGCTAATCTGATCCAGGGCATACATTATGAAAGCAAGACTGAGAGTAGAATTCTAAGAGGGATCCCACAATGTATTGTTAAAGCTGAGACCTGAAGTAATGTCCCATAGAGACCTTGCTCCAGGTATGAATTGGGCAGTGAAGATCACTAGAATTGTTAGAAGACTTGAATTGACAGCAGAAGGTATTAGACTGAACTGGGGCACATCACAGAAAGCAGAATATGTAATTTACAGGGCCAGCACTACCATTAGATGGATGCCTCAGGTAGCATATAGTGTCATGAAAGGGCAGCAAATTGTTACTTAATTTATTATGATAGTATTTTACTGCCAGGGAGGGCAAGAGATACTTGTGTGGTTTTCTGCCATGGGTGCCAGAATAACATGGCTGGTCTTGCACCTTGACCTGGAATGGAAGGGTGTGTGTCATTTGATGCTCCACCTCAGGAAGCAAAATGTTTTGGGCCAGCACTGGTAAATTAATGAAGAGGATGAAAGGTGGGAACAGTTTTGCTGCATTTTCTATTTAACAATTTGAACTTTGCGAGGCAGAATACCGATCTATGAGGGATGGTGGTGGAAATTAAACTAATTGTGTAAAGAAAATGTAAGTGCTAAGAGAGTCCATAAAATTAACAAAAAAGCAAGACATGTAGGATGACGATCTTGAAAACAGCTTGAAAAATACAGGACCCTAATGCCTTGGGTATTTAGAATAATAAGTCTGTATCCTTATGGGTAAGAAGGCCAAATGTGAATGAGATGAGTATAATAAAAAAAAGGATTGCGGAGTAACCCAGCAACTTCTTTAAGGTCAGAATTATTTATACACTACAAGCAGTGTATATGGCACTTTACAGTGTTCCATAAGTAAAAATTAGGCTCCTTACAGTCTTAAAGAGACAATGAAGAAGACAGCAAAGGTCAAGAAGACAGAAAAGGTGTTTTTTGAAAGTTCTAATATTTTGATCTGTAATCAGGCTTGCCTCATTTCCCCCCATAGAAGCTTTGATATGAAATATAAAAAATAATGGCAGGTGGTAACTTCTGCTGGCAGAACTAGTAATGGTTAAGCATGGTGTAATGCTTTAAAGCTCAATGAAATATGGAAAAGTTAAAAAAGAAAAAAGAAAAAAAAAGTGGTGCTTGATTTGTCTGCAGTGCATTATACTTGTACCATTGCTATTTAATCAAGAAACTGCTTAGCCAAAACCCATAAAAAGGCTGTTTATCTTCTGCAGCTCTGCACAAAATTACTCATAGAATCTGGTATCTGGGGCAGAGCGTTCCTAAGAACAAAACAAAAGTCTCGTTATGAAATAGCAAAGATTGAAAGTTAATGGGACCTCTCTGGGATACTTATTGTAGCAAGTCATTTACAAGGATTTGCACACTGCTGGCTTGGTTTCTTTCCCCTATTTCATCTAAAGATGAAAACCTCTCAAGATAGAGATAAGCAAATGAAAAATAGGGCTGAGTTGAAGTGTGTATGTGTACACCCTTGTCAGCATCTCTTCCCCCACCCCTCAGTGATCTTTCAGCAATTGCTGTGAAAGGGTTCAAACATGTTTATCAATTCAAGAAGTATTGTCCTCATTCTTAGGTTTGTTTGCCCTCAGTGATATCATCATATAGCCAAATCTGGCTATATAGCATCATGATATCATCCCATTTACCATGTGACTATTTCCAGGAAGATGACCCAAATGATAAACTAAAAGCTGGTACTGAAGTAGCAATAGATCTGGCATACAATAAGCAATGAGTAAGATTGTGCAGGAGGGGGAATAACATGCACAGCACTCGAGTTGTCATTTGTGCCCACCTGAAAGCCACTACTATTTACTCAAAAATCATGATAGGAGAACATTTGGGGGCAGCCCTAGTGGCAAAGTGTAGCTAACTGGTATTCTTTGCCTAAGCTTACCTATAAGAAATAATTATTATTCATCAGATGTATCATTAAGTTTCATTAAGAATAATATCAATCATCTCCCTAAAGAGTGTTCTTGAAGAAATACTGCTTGTTCAACCATGGCAACTGTGGTGCTGGCTAAACTGTAGCTATGTGTAAGGAATTCAATTGTCTTCTCCTGAAAGCTGGATCTCAGACTGATGATGGTAGCAAGCATTGGTATGGAATTAGAGCAGAAATCGTCTGTAAATTAGTATTCACTGGACATTTTGATAGTCAAGTGTCAATATTTGACATAAGACGATAATTGATATTTGATTCCAGGGTTTGATATTGTCACCACCAGGTGACAAAAAGCACATTTTAAAACTACATGCAAAAACAATCACACACTCAAGTGCACCATCTAAAACGGTTTAAAAATCCAGTCTTATTTGAAATGGACTGCCACGTTGAAAACTTACCAACTGGCTAATAACTGAAGGGCCTGTCTAAACAAGTAACTTTGCAACACTTACAAATTATTTTTCAGAGTTGGGTTATTTAAAATATTTCTTTTCTACCTCTCCTACGCTCAAGGTAAATCAGAACAACATTCTAACAATAAAACTTTAAAAAGCACAATAACATAAAAATATAGTAGCAGTCACCTCCAGTAAGAACCCCTTCAATTTACAAAAGACTTTCTAAAAAGATGGGTTTTATAGCTCTTCCTAAAGTGTGTCAGGAATTCTGCTCTACACACTTGCTTTGAAGGACTATTGCATAACCCTGGAGGCAACCACCAAGAAAGCTCTGCTTCTTACAGTCACTGATCTGATTTCCTGCAAAGATAGTATTCAAGCAGGGCACCCTAAGCCTATCTTAATTGGCAAGTAAGTGCATATGAGGAACAGTGATGCAGATTCTGGACCAAGAACGGTTATGGTAAAATTCAGATGGTACAGGGTAGGGGTGGGCGGATCAGTCTTTTTCCAGTCAATATCAGTTTCACATGTGTTCATTCATAAATCCATTCTGTCCCATTTCTGCACTAATCTGTGTGTGGGGGTGGTGGGTGGGTGGTGTTTTTTTAAATCTATGTGAAAAACTGTATTTAAATATATTTTTGAACATATTTCCTCTCAAAATATGCAGTTCTAAATGTATTTTATCCCAAAATACACATTTCATATGCATTTTGGTATGTTCTTTGAGCTGAGAACTACATCACAAAATTTGGGAAGTGTGAAATCCAAACGATAACTGCATTCCGATCTGCATATTTCTCCAGGAGATTCAGAATTGTATCAGAATTCACAAAGAACAAATTCCTCAAGGATCCCTAGTAAAGGGAAGGGATCATAAAGAAATACTTGACAGTATACTGTCAAGTATTTATTTATACTTGATAAGAACATAGGAAACTGACTTATACCAAATCAGACCATGGGTCCATCTAGCTTGGTATTGTCTACACTGGCTGGCAGCAGTTCTCTAGGATCTCAGACAGGAGTCTTTCCCAGCCCTTCTTGGAGATACCAGAGACTGAACCTAGGACCTTCTGCATGCAAAGCAGGTGGCTCTACCAGTACCACTGAGCTTATTGTTGGAAAAACTGTCAGTATTATTGGTAGTTGGCATCTTACGTCATTTCATATTTTATAATTAACAGTATTTGATGCATAATCAGTATGTATGTTTTGGGACACTGGGAGGAGGAATGCCAGCAGTTTTTTAAAAAATTGATCTCCTACATCCTACACTCTCAGACAGTTCCCTGAAAATACTTTAAAATGCACAAAACCAGTAAGTTATCAGACCTTCCCCCAAGGTCTTAATAAAGCAAAACTTAAACATATAATTTTCTGCCCTCTACTTTTTTGGTGTTACCTCAATCCCTTATATAAAACCCCCAAAGGTTTCTGATTGCCATTAGCACAAGCACAACAAAGCATAGGTAGGGAGAGGGTTGGAATAAACAGGCACATTAGAAAAATAGGAATTTTTTTTTAAAAAGGAATCTCATGATATGCAAACATACAATAAGAGACGGTACCAAAAAGTCAAGGCATATAGTTGCTTGGTAACAAGATTCTAGGAGTTAAAGTCCATGTTTCAGAACTGGGTTCTCAGGCATGGGCACCGCCATGAGTGTGGACACACATTGTTCAGCACAATGGGGCAAGAACAAGCAGTAATCAAGTCCAACTTTGAGTGTTCCTGCTAATGTGCAGGTCCAGCTTTGAGTGTTTCTGCTAATGTGACTTTGTTGGGCACCTAGAGTTTGCCCTTTAATAGGGAAAAGCTGTCAAGATGACTACTCCTCTGGTTATGTGGACCATTGGTACACAAGGGCCAGGAGGTAAGGCCTATGAAAAGCCAATGTGCCCTCCAATCCCCATGCAAATGAAGGGTAAGGTGAACTAAGCAGTCTTTTAAGTGTTGAGTGATGAGAAAAACTAGGGGATTGTGTGATGGGAATTAAGAAATTCTTCCAGAGCATTTACAGGACAATTCAAGGCTGACTGAGAACTGGATGGAAATGGTGGAGGAGGGATGTTCTGCTGTATATGTGACAAATACATGCCATACAAAAGAACGTATTGCAGCCAGAGGTATGTTTAACAGTTTTTACTGCAGCCATTTGCCCTGAATGTGAAAAATAGTTTTAAACAGGAAAAGCAGCTTTCCCATTCAGCCAGGTAAATAGTTGGAATGAAAACTGTTAAAACACTTCTACTACTGTGCACGCTTCTTCCTAGCCCATGCATATGGCTGCATAGAATTGCAACCTCAGTCTTGCATGCCAAATTAGTTCTTTTGCCAGTATCGGTCTTCCGGCAGACCGTGCAATGCTCAGAGAAATTGCAAAACATCCAAGTGTTACATCTCAGGCGCTACAGGCCGCAGTCAGCAGGTGCAACGTTAAAGTTCCTGACAGTACAATGAGAAAAAGACTGAACAAGTATGGTATGTATGGAAGGGTTGCCAGGAGAAAGCCTCATCTCTCTAAAAAGAACATGGCAGCACGGCTTGGGTTTGCAAAGTTGCATCTGAACAAATCACAAGCCTTCTGGAACAATGTCCTTTGGATGGATGAGACCAAAGTGGAGCTGGATTTGGGCTTGTTTTGCAGCCAGAGGACCTGGGCACCTTGCAGTCATTGAGTCAACCATGACCTCCTCTGTATACCAAGGTATTCTAGAGTCGAATGTGAGGTCATCTGTCTGGCAGCTAAAACTTGACCGAAATTGGGTCATGCAACAGGACAATGATCCCAAGCACACCAGCAAATCTACAACAGAATGCTGACAAAAGAATCAAGGTGCTGCAATGGCCCAGTCAAAGTCCAGACTTCAACCCGATTGAAATGCTGTGGCGGGACCTTAAGAGAGCTGTGCATAAACAAATGCCCAGCAAACCGCAATGAACTGAAGCAATGTTGTAAAGAAGAGTGGGCCAAAATTCCTCCACAACGATGTGAGAGACTGATCACGTCATACCAAAAACGATTACTTCAAGTTATTGCTGCTAAAGGTGGTTTGACCAGCTATTGAATCATAAGGTGTACTTAGTTTTTCCCACATGGATTCTCCATTTTGGCTGTATTTCTGTACAATAAATAATGCCACGGTGCACTCTGTCATGTGTTGTTCATCTGAGGTTGTCTTTACCTAATTTTGAGACCTGCTATGGGCCCGATGATTTTTCTTCTGTCCTGATACGTGGAACCATGGAACTCGAGAAGGGTGTACTTTCTTTTCACATGATTGTATGTGGGGAAAACCTGAGCTCATATTTGAATTTGGCAAGTATAGTACATATATGTGCATTTAATAGACACATAATTGTAAGCTGTACTCAAAAATATATGAGACTATGGTAATTCAACGTGTTGGGTAAATAGGCTTAATATGAAGGCATATGAAGGCTTAGAGTGCTGTTTTGCATGTTTTTCTAAGCTTGGGGAACGAGGAGGGGAGGGAGCCCTAATGTGCTGAACTTGGCTTGATTGATGAATAAAATATAATTAGCTTTTTTCTTTTTGCTCATTAAGAGAAGAAGAATCAATGTTATATGCAGTCTAGCTAACATTCCTGACAGGTTCTCCAAGTTAACTCGGTCCATTTAGCATTTAAGAGAGTATATCTAATATCAGTGCGATTTTTCCTCAATAGTTTGTCACTTTATGCCTTATGTAATTATTTCTGTTGTTTGATCTTTAAATGTGCCTTTCCTCTTCAGAGAGAATAGAAAATTGTGGTTCATTCCTGCTTGCCCTGTAAATAGCCAATGAAACACAAAGTTATTATTGTGGGCAATGTTTTTCAAAGATTTCCTTGCTTTGGCATGACTTGACTACTAATAATGAATTCTAATTTAATGGGCAGTCAAGGCAACAAATCACCTCATTCATTTAGCATGTATACTTGGGAGCAAGCCCCATTGGACACAGTGGGACTTACTTCTGAGTAAAGCGTATATAGGATTGCACTATTATAGATGGTCAGCTCATACCTCTGTTAGAGAAAAATAGGCCCAGGGCATGTACAGAAAGCTACTGCCTTTCACGTGTAAACAGGCCCAAGATGAAATCACAAGCCTTATTTTAAAAACAGGCAAGCCAGCACACACACACAAATACCTCTGTCCGCCCTGCCTGCAGAAGTGTTATCAGTTAGCCTGGCCATACACCCAGAATAAGTACTTCTTAGGAATGTCTGGTCTGTGTAAAGCAACCCTGAAGAAGATACTTTAACAATAGAATCTTGTTAGCGAAATTCCTTCTGGTAGCATAGGAGCTGCCTCCAAGCAAATAGGCAGAAGGGCAGAATGGACTTTTAAAATCCATAATAATGACCCAATCAAGCCAGAACACCTAAGACCCCAGGTGAGAGAGGCACTGCCCATTCACATAGGCCACACAGAAGCTCAGCAACAAGGCACCTGCCTTGCACACAGGGTTCCCAGATTCACTTGCCTCACAGAAGAAAGGGTCCCAGCTTCAAGTCAAAAAGACCAGTGTCTTTTTGACTTGACCCAAAAGACCAGTGTCACTTAGCATGACAGAAGTCTGAGTTAGAAAGCTGCACAGAAGGCCCAATCCCTGCAGGTTTAGACAGACAGAAAGGTCCTGCAAGACCCAGCATCCCCTGACCAGCAAGAGTGACATTAGGGAAATAGTCCACACACAGGCCAAAGATCCCTGAAAGACCACCTTGCTGTCCATAGGCATTCGTTAAGACAAAGATCCAGAAGCCCCATGAACTCTGGGTTGCACCCCGTTAGTTGACCTAGATTCTGCCCGCATACCATTTGCCACTGCACCTGCTTTGTGTATCTACGTGGTTGTTCCAGACAGAGAACCTTGAAGGCCTGTTTTGATTGTATTGTATTCTTTGTCCTGAATCGTATGTTTGGCCGCCATGTTTTCGCCTTAAGTTGTTATCTAGTCCCAAAAGCCTATTCCTGGGTGCCAAATCCCAGAATACAGGCGAGAGAAGGGCCCATATGAGTGATAAGATGTACCAAGAGTAGCAGGCCTAATATCTTAGGTGACCTAAGAGGTCATGAGAAACCACGTCTTTAGCCAAGAAAATGGCCAGGTGGCCCTCTATCTAACTAGAGATTAAAACTTGCCATGTTCAGAGAAACGTATCCGATTGGTTGTCGTCATACACGGGGCATTGTATCTGACTGTTTGGCATGGTTTAATGATTGTATCTGATTCACTGAAAGTAGATCCACCCATGGTTGTAAAATGTATAAAAATGCTTGCGTGACCCACTGATCCTTGTCCAGCTTTGATTTGAGCACGCGCCCCAGCTGGTCCTTTTGCACAGAAATAAAACTTTGAAAACCTCACTGCTGGTGTGTGCTGCTTCCCTTTCTCTGAGCAATTGAGTTCTTTAGGGAAAGGACTCACAGCATTTTTGCAACACCTCCATGCAGGGCAGGAAGAGGCTGTGAAACTTGCTTGCTCATGGTTGAAGAGCAGGCTGAGAGACCTGGAAAGTTGGCAGTTTTGAATTTAAGAGAAAGTAGCTCTAACTCATTAGAGCTTGAGGCTCTGGGTGGCTGCTGTTATTTCTAGATATGCACTACCTTGTAGTTGGCACTGCTTACTGATTTTCTTCCTGCTCAATCTGTATGTTTCGTTAATAAACAAGTAGTCACCAGAACTCTTCCCCTCCCAAGAAAACCAAGCCTGCCTGGAAACCTCTTAACTGGTCAGGGAGGGGTGCATGTATATATGGTATCTATCTATCTATCTATCTATCTGTCTGTCTAGGGTATAGATAATGAAATATGCTATTAGATATATTGCAATATATATGGGGTGGTGGGTGCAAACACCCACAATTCTCTCTCTATATATCAGGGCTCTCCAACCTTGGGTCCCCAGATGTTGCTGGACTACAGCTCCCAGAATCCCTTGCCATTAGCCATGCTGGCTGAGTATGCTGGGAGCTGCAGGCCAGCAACATCTGGGGACCCAAGGTTGGAGAGCCCTGCTCTCTCTATATTTATTGCAATATATGTACAGTAATAGCATATTTCTTCATCCTGTTCATGATGCCAAATTGTGAAATGGAGGCTTAAGAAGATTTTTTCCCATGTGTGACTCGCTTGTTACAGCAGCTTCACTGGCTAGCATTTTGTTTCTGGGCACAATTAAAAGTGCTGGTTATGACCTATAAAGCCCAAGCTACCTGAAAGACTGCCTTCTCCCAACGAGCCTAGCTGGGTTTTAAGATCTTTGGAAGGGGCTCTTCTCTTGGTTACCACCGTCATCAAAGGCACATTAGGTGAGGCTGTGGGAGAAGGCCTTCACAGTGGCTGCTCCCACGCTCTGGAACTCTCTGCTGCGGGATGCTAGGTTTGCTCCCGCTCCTACTGTTCAGAAGGCAAAGCTGTTTTCATTCAACCAAACCTTTGGCATGTAAGGTGGTCTGCTGTGGAAAGGGGTTGGGTGCTGTTTATTTCTTTTATTGATGTATTTTTAAAATTTTATTTTAATTTATCTCAGTTTTATTATTGTTCGCTGCCTTGAGTGCCCTTTTTGGTGGAAAGACAGGATATAAATTTAATGAATGAATGATGAATTGTCGCTGCAATTTAGTCAGCCTTTTTTCTGAGTGACGAGATACATTTCTGGGATTATTTCTATAAAATTGGAGGAAACAACCATTTTACTTACTTTTATGTGGTATCTTTTTTTAAATTATTATTTACCAGGTTTTAGGGCTTGTTGAAAACATGAGCGTTTTCCAGTGCCCAAAATGCAAACATGAAACCCATATATTTGGAACTGATGGTGTGCAGAGCCTGGCCAACAATCTTGGTCTGGATGTTTTAGGTAAGAACATGGTGATTTTAAAATACTTACATTATTTTAAAGGCCTGTATGTAATATAGTGTCATGTTTTACCTTATCTCTGTGTGCGTATGTGTAGCTTCTGATTCTCATCTGGTCAGTCCTCCCTCCCACTTGCTGGGAAATGGGAGAAAGCCCCAGAGACTGTTGGGGTGATCTTCCATTGCCCACAAGGAGTGGGGTTGTTGGCTGAATGAGAAGCAGCCTTCCAGGTTCTTCAACTGGGGTGGGGTGGGGCAGGACACCCCAACTAAGTTCCTAGTGTGGGGAGCAATGCAATTATTTTAGCTGGGAGGAGCAGCATTGGGGCAGTTTGGCTACGAAAATCTCATGGACATTCTCCATTCTATGTTGGAGCTTGTAATGTTTCAAGTCTAGGTTGATAATGTAATATAAAAAACATATACCTTAATAAAGCTAGTAAATGAGATAATTGTACCTGCTAATGATATATATTTTCATGCACTGCTATAATTACATTGGTTCATACAGATTATTCATTAAGGAAAGGGAAGTTGATTTTGCAGAAATCTTCATAGAAATATCAGGGGCTGACAGAGACCTAGCCGAGCAAGGAAATCCATAATTAAAAGTACACAGTTGGGTTAGCTTAGCTGTCTGCTGGAAAAGTAATGAGGATTACTTATCTGGGACCTTGTTTCGGCCTCATGTTGTACTGACCACCAGTAGAAAGTCTCTAGTGGCAAAGCTTCCCACAATTAGAGATGATTCATTGTTCTTCTAACATGCACCAATATACTTGGAAGCAAATAATTAGTGAGGGGTGAGCTACATTGGGTGCAAAATCAGATAGTCATGCCATAAGCTCTAGTATGGAAAATTATAAAAGGCAAATAAAACTTTGCAGGCACTAATTTTTCGTGTCAGAGCATTTTGACCAGCTGAGACACAGAAAGAGTTTTTAAAAATGTGAATGCTGGGTGTCAGTATTTGTTATGCTTCACAGATTACACTTCCTTTTCACTTGGAGCTAAAGCCCCATCTTCTACTCATTTATAACAAACTTCATGTAAGAATGATCCAAGGTATCTTCTGGTGTTGCAGAAAAGGTTGAATTGCTGCAGAATCCTAGGTGTCTTTTGACAGCTAGGATGGAGGCGGAGCTGATGTATCCCTGAGCGTGTCCTTTGTAGCAATGGTCCAAGTTGGGTTTTCTTTTGACAGGGGGCAGAGTTGTAGCCTAAGGTGCTGCATTTGCTGTGGCGGTGCCAGAAACTCTTTGTGCTACCACAGCAAATGTGAAAGCAGATTTTATTTATTTATGGTATTTTTTAATCCACTCAATAAAAAAATGTTCTCTGGGTGGATTATAAACAGTTAAAAGAATAAAATACAATACAAATGACATACAGTATGGGTATCTACCTACCTACCTTTCTACAGTCATAAAAATCTAGAAACTAAGTCTCTAAAATGCCTGGGAGAAAAGAAAGGTCTTTGCCTGGCACCAAAAAGATAACAATGTAGGCCAGTGCTTTTTTTCTGGAGAAAAGGGTACCGGAACTCTTGGATTACATTTCCTCGGGAGTAGATGGCGATTAAATTGTAATGCAATTAATAGAAGAAAAGGTGCTGGAACTCAGTTCCGGTGAGTTCCACCAGAAAAAAAGCCCTGATGTAGGCACCAGGTGAGCTTCTTTGGGGAGTTTATTCCATAAGTAGGATGCCACCACTGAGAAGGGCCTCTCTCTTGTAGCCACCTAATGTATGTAAAGCGGTATCAGTGACTGCATATAAACAACTCTGGAAGTTATAAGCATATTTTATTTATTTATTTATTTATTATATTTATACCCCACCTTTTTTCCTGCAAGGAACCCTAGGTGGCTTACATAGTCCTCCTCCTCTCCATTTTATCTACAACAACCCTGTGCAGTAGGTTAGGCTGGGAGTCCATGACTGGCCCAAAGTCACCCAATGAGTTTCATGGCTGAGCAGGGACTAGAACCCAGATCTCCCGAGTCTCAGTCCAATACTCTCACCACTACACCACACTGGCTCTTTGCTTTAGTATAGCAATTAATATATCTATGGAGAAGACCTGGATAGTCTGGAGGAAACATCTTGTGACATACATTTTAATTTAACTACTTCTAGTTTTAAAAAACAAGAATTTTACAGCCAGTTGTGGTTTGCTGGCAACTAAGTGCTTAAGACTGCATGTGTTGATTGTCACTCTAGTGCAACATCAGGACCAGTAATACTAAGAAGAGGGCCTTTTCTGTTGTGGCACCCTGGTTGTGAAATGAGCTTCCCAGAGAGTCTTTCCCGGGGCCTATGTTATGCTCTTTTTGGTGCCAGGTGAAGACCTTATTATTTTCCCAAGCATTTTAGTCATTCAGTTTCAATTGTTTAAAATCTGTTAGGGTGCAATCCTATGACTGCCCAACCTTGTCTGGGGAGGGCATAGGATAGGTCCGGGTCCCCACTGTGACCTCGGAAATCCCTTCCAAGATTGAGGCAGGTACTCTGCCCGTGGAGCACCCTCCCGCCCTCTCACAGCTGGTGCGGTTCTTTCCACAGCAGCTAGGATCCAAAGTCGGAAGACTGTCTTTGGTACCAGCATGGGGGGGGGTATTCCCAGAGCCGGGGAGGCGAAGAGCGAAGCACTGCTGTCCTCTGTGGAATCTAGGTGGTGCCTTAGCCTCTCCTCCTTGCGAGGAGAGGAAAAACACTTAGAGGGCTGAAATCGGCTGTCTAAATGTTTTGGAGGGCGAGGGGAGCACAGAGGCAATCCTAGCCACCGCGCTCCTCCCGCCTTCCATTGGATGCCCGTAATCCTCCGAGTTCAGAGGGTTATGGGCACCCGCATTGGATGGAGCTGCCCCTGTATTTTAAATCTTTGCATTGCTGGTTTTTATTTTATACTTTAGTTTCAAAATTTTATATTGTATTTTATCATTTTTAATTGTTGTGAACTACCCAGAGAGCTTCGGCTATTGGGTGGTATAGAAATGTAATATATAAATAATAAAATCTTACAGTTGTTGTCTCTACAACTAAATAGTGAAGAGAAATACTTATTCCTATCTCTCATATTATGTATAGGTTGGATTTTATATTCAATCCTTGCATAATGTTACAATCATTGAAATCTAAAAGGTTTATTTTGCATAAAGACATTTTAAAATACTACTACTACTACTACTACTACTAATAATAATAATAATAATATCCTGTATGTAGTCCTTTTTTGGGGTTATTTTTGTTGCAATTCCCTGCTGATTAGAAAAGCACAATATACAGTTAACTATTGGGAGGGCAAATTAATTGAATATGTAACTAGCACATAATTAAATCAGTAGTTCTCTAATAACAATAACACTTCCTTTCATTTTGGCAATTAAATATTTAAGCATGTATTTGAATATTGATTAGAATGTTACGCTACTGGAAATCAGTAGGGAATGAACTACAGTACTGAAGAAATAATGTGATGCGTGAATAAGTTGTAAACTGGAACAATTTACTGTGGACTTATTTTTATATGTATGCAAGGCACTGTGTGAGCTCAGCTAGGCTCTTGGCTTGATTTTTGGCATAGCAGGGACCACAAACTCTACACTGCAGCTCAAATTCTTCTGAAATCAACTTGTGGCTCCAGAGTAGAATGAACATTGTTAAGTAGAAAAGAAAATGGAATGCCCAACATTGCATGCAGGTCTGGCACACTTTCTTTTGTAACCCTAAATAGGTCATCTATGAATTTTTCTTCGAATGATTGGGTGATCTTTAGCAAACATGGAAGGAGACATTCTGCTTTTGTAGAGGATTGCAAATCAGCAGTCTATCTATTTTTTAAAAATTAGTTCCAACGACTTTGTCTGTGCATGTATTCAGCTGATTTTAATTTCAAATGCTAATTGCTGTAGTAAAATATAATTTCAAGTAACTTCAACGCAAATTTAATTAAAGGCATGTATACAACACTGAGCCTTCACATCAATTTTTGTTCTTAATACAGGTGACATTCCACTACATGTTCACATAAGAGAGACATCTGATGCTGGCAAACCTATTGTAGTTTCACAACCCCAGAGCAATGTGGTGAGTTTAATGTTTTTTAAAGTTTGCGGTGGAGGGCAGGGGGAGGCAGGATTGTGTTTGATTACAAATCTTTCTTTTTGTGCTAACAGGATATCTGCAGAGCTCAGTTCATTTTCAATTTGTTTATTTGCATGTGCTTCTTGTCTCTGTATATCTATTTAATTACTGTTTAGCCATGATTTGAATAGGAGGCAATTAGGTTAAGAACCTTGCATATCAAGGGTGGGGGGGGAGGAAAAAGTGTAATAAGATTTAACAGTTAGACCTTGAAGAATTTTTTTCAGTGAATCTTCAGTAGTTGAAGATTCACTGAAAAGTGTGAAAGGGAGGCCTAGTCCTTTCTAATGATATATGGAATATGGAACATGCACATTTTCACTAGGAAATGGATGAACTTCTAAAATGAGAGGCTCTTTTTGCAATACAACTAACATTTTATGGTCTCAAAGTATTCCAGTGGGATGAGAGGCTCCCATACAAACATGGGAAGAAATGGTTTTACTATTGAAAGTTTGAACCTGCCTAAGATGAAAACTAACTAGTCCACTACCTTCATGCCTTTATGTCTAATAAGAGAATTTCCAGTGGTCAAAAAATCCTTATAGAATGTTTTATATTACAACATAGTTCTCAAGGAATCAGTTTTGAAGTGACAGCATTGTCGCTTGCTTTCCCATATGATGAGTTTTTGCTTACTTGAAAATAGAGCACCCATTTGTTTTCTTATTCCATTCAGTTGCCATATAGCAGGTAAAGGCACATAAATATTTTCAAATTGTTCAAATTGATGTTGCTGAAGTTTATAATTGCATGGTTTTTGAGACTAATTTACCCAGTTTGTAATACTCAGATATATTATGAATCAAATGTCATTTCCCTGAATTTTTTTTATAGCTTGGAGGGTAAAAATCCACCTTTAGGGCCATTTGCACAGCTCGCTCTGAGCTGTAACTGGTGCCCAGGAACTGTATGGGGGGAAAAGAGTGAGGGACAATTGAAAATGAGAAGGCAGTATAGGATAAGTTTCGCCCAACATTATTGATCAATTTAGAACACACACAACAAAACCCAATCTTTTTTTCTAGTGTTTTCCAAAGACACTTGTAATTGCTGACCCAATTCCAAAGCAAGAGGGAAACAACCCTCCAATAACCCATGGGCTTATTTTGATTGTGCAAACCAGGTCATAGTGGATCCAGGCATGTGGAATGGCCTTTCTTGTGGTATCACTGCTTCAGCCCCCATTGCTAGCATGGCAAATTGCTTTTCTATTTTAAACTGACTTGCATTGTTAGCTACGAAACTGCACCAATGAAAATATAAAGAAAGCCATGTTGGTGTATGTGATTTCCCTGTTGGCGTGTGGCTCATTTGGATTGTGGCCCTTGTATTTTTTTTTGCCCTGGAGTGTCTTTTGCAAGTGTCCCAGTGAATGGAAACCGTAGCATAGAAAGTGGCCAGGAGTTAGAACCTGGGGTAGGATTTTGACCCTATAAATCTGTAACGCTTCTAAGCAACAGAACTCATACCTAACTTCTGGGGAAATTGAGGCCCCAAAAGACCTTTGCTGGGCACCTGTAGTTTATATCTTGAGAGAATCTCTGCCTTCTCTTTGCTCTGTTTTGTTTCTCTTTGCACTACACAGTAGACCTTTGGCCTCCAAATGATTGGTCAGCAAGTTGTTAATGTTAAGCTGTCAACTTTCCCTTCGCTACGGAAAATGTACTCCTTGCTATGCAGAAAGATGAGCTATAGCAATTCCCATTAGAAACTCTAAAGCAAAAGGAAGGAAAAATCTCTGAATTGAGCACATACCATATTAATATGAAAACCATTCTGAATGATAAATGAGAACTGTAAATTTCTCCTTTCCATTTCCCCCATTAAAATTCTCTTGTTTCACTTCACTCCCTCTTGTGTTGCTTAGTAATGATGGCACAAACAATTGAATCCAGCTTTATGATCAGATAAATGGCCCATTAAAAAGAATATGAGTAGGAGAAAAAGTTCAATATGTGTACACATTACATTTATGTAAAAGGAATCTAGGCTAGCTGCTTTTTGATCTTTTCTTGCCTGCCAATGAAGGATAGTAGTGACCTACAATCAGCAGCCTTGAGGCCAAGCAAAACCCTTTCTTCCACCTATTCCCTTCTCCATCCCCTGTCAAAGCCACCACAAGTCAATTGGCTGGAACTTTATGTTGGATGAGAGAGGCCTATTTTGGGAGAGCTGAGTGGAGGTGAAGGCCCTCAAGATTACTGCCACTAACATACTGCATGCTTCTTTACCGTCATAATAGTCTGAGAAAAATAGGAGGAGATTGCGTTATTAAATGGAAGCAGCACTGTAGTTGCTGTTTCATTGTTGGCAAGCCATTTGCTTAGTTGGCTCTTACCCTATGAAGCTGCATTACACGAAGTCAGACGGCTGGTTTATCTAGCCTGCTATTGCTTCTCTGGCTCTACTAGTGGGTTATATCCCATTCCATATCCTTTCTTTAAAAAAAATAAAAAATAGACCAATTCATAGAGATTGGGTCATTAACAGCTGTTAGCCACAATAACTAATAATGGAACCCCCATATGCTTGTGCACACATGGTCTCAGAACATGGGTCTTAGAAGGTCTTGCTAGAGAGCCACAGCACAGAAGATAGAATTAGATGGACCAATGGTCTGTCTCCGTATGAGATGGTTTCATTATATTCATATGCTATATACCTTTTGGTTATGAGATGTTTGGAACAAACAAGAGGCTGTCTCCATCATTCCTTGCTAGCAAACTTCTCGGGGACATCTGGCTGGC
This sequence comes from Shinisaurus crocodilurus, assembly GCA_021292165.1. Lineage (NCBI taxonomy): Eukaryota > Metazoa > Chordata > Lepidosauria > Squamata > Shinisauridae > Shinisaurus > Shinisaurus crocodilurus. The sequence continues at coordinate 265,186,162 of CM037876.1, forward strand.
TGCGTTTGAAGGCAGAATGCAGCAAGGCGAGGGAAATAGTTTTAAATCTACCCTTAGGACAGCTTTCAAAAGATGTAAGGTATAAGGTGTGTTCTGGAATTCTTGGAACAAGTCAATTGGTTTGTGGCAGAGGGTGACTGGAATAGGTTCCATTGACTGCTCTGTTATATTGGAAGGCATGGCATCATGATGAATCATAGTGGTTTTAAAATCTAAAATGGTGTAATCAGTTTCATTCAATGACACAAGCCCCGCTGGCCTTTTAGAGTGCTGAGGAGAGATAATAATGGATGTAATGAGACTGTTCCTTGAGCTATCTTTTAGTTGTTTATACAGCACTTCAGACAACCTTATTGGGCTAGGAATGTTGAATATCTCTGTTAGGAGAGTAACAGTACATCAATATTTTCCTGGAAGGACACCAACTTTGTCTTTTGGCCAGGGCTGATTACATAGCTGAGTTTATTTAAACTGAAGCACTAATCCCAAATGTCTTCCTAATGTCTTAATATAATCTTGAACACTATTTTGTTAAGGATATGTATCATGTGAATATTTTATGAATAGGGCTCTTAGTAGTGGGTATTCCTGAGTTTTGTTCCTGTTTTTTATTTATTTTTTATTTTCCAAAAAAACACATTTTAAGACATAGAACCAGTTTATACTGCAGACTTGCAGCCAAATGTTTTGATCGGTTAATTCAAAAAAGTATGGAAGTTTTAACTCCCCTGCTCCCATTGCCTCCTTGGCATCCCTAGTGTAGAGTACCCTGGCCACAAAAACTAATGTGCTTGTCCCCTCTGTTCTTGTCAACAGCATCCAGTCTCCCCTGTTCAAAGCTCCACTGTGAGGTTTATTCTTAGCTACCTTTTCCTTGGCTCTTATCATCCTCTTTCACCCATCCTTCCCTAAGGCTGTTTACTCATTTACTGACCGGGTTCGCATGATCAGGGAAGGAAAATAAGCCACTATGGCCCCATGTGTGCCAGTTGTGTGCCGCTGAAACACCATAATTACCCTCACCAGGCACAGCTTGTCATGTCACTCTGGAACCCATGGCTTGTTTGAGCTCCATGGTACTTCCCCCCTCCCACCTCCCCATCATGTGGGCCCTCTTCTCACTCTGCCTGCCCAAAATTCCTAACCCTGGACCCCTTCCCTACTACTCACACAAAGTTCTTCTGGTGCTTAGAGTCAATGTAAGGTCTCTCTCCACCCTACACAGCCTTATATTTTGCTTCATAGAAGCTGGATTATTTGTCAACATTCTGCTGCTGATGCTTTTCCCCATACAACTAGAATGTCCCCAAATATTCCATGACATAACAGCTCAGTCAAGGGGATGCAGGCTGGCTTACTGGCGACAGAACAGTCAGTTTGTAGCCTGTTTATATGTGACTTTATACTGTTTCATTTTGACCTAGAAAACCTAACATATTGGGGTTTTAAAACTCTTTTATAGGCTCAAGCCTATTTGAAGATTGCTGCTGAAATAGTGAAAAGACTGCCACTTCCTCCAACTTAAAGCCAACGTTTTGAAGATCTGTGACTGGAATTTTACCAGCTGTAGTGTGGCATAGGATGTAACAGAAGAAATGATGTTAAATTATGGCGCTGATCCTGTCTTGTATTTTATGAATAACACAGAGATTGTATATCGTGGAAAGCATTGCCGTTAAATATTTTATTGTCAGTACCTAGCTATATCCAGTTTAGTCATCTAAGTACCATCTTGCTGTACATATATTGAACATTTGCAGTGGACTTTCCATATCCTCTAACAGCAAGAAGAGCTAAATCTGTGGAACTAAGGCTCTTCAGTGCATCCTTCAGTAGTCCTGTTATTAAATGGGGAAGATCTGTTTGGAGAGAGAATTGCCACAGGTTTTTACCTTTTTTTCTATGTAAACCTGTATAGGATTGGGCCTTAAGTTAATTTTGTTCCACTGTGAAGAGTTATTGTCAAATTGCCATACAATAAAATTCTAAAAACTGGCTTTTCGTCTTTATGCATTCTTCTCTTTATCAGCTGATGCTTGATCATTAGATAATTCCTTATTGTAAATTTCTAAGCAAATTGTTTCATTTTGTTGTATCCTGTTGAGCCTGAATAATCCCAAAATTCAGCAACAAGCTCTTCATTAAAATTATATGTATCTGAGAGCAGGTTGCTGTGGGAGTAAATGGGTGATAAAAATTAATTACTGAAGATTGCATATATGAATATATTCCCACTAGGAAGCAATAGCCCTGGATCTATAAACAAAAGATCTAATTGCCAGTTTTTATCTACTACATAAGAAAAGTTTCTGTCTGCATTTTTTACTGCCTTAAGTTTTGCATCATTGTTTTTGTGTTGATAGTCCTGGTCACAGAGGCTGAATAAGAATGCTTCCAAGGTTTGAGTTACATAAGTGTGTGTGTGTGTGTGTGTGTGTGTTAGTATCTCTTTATATGATTCTACATCTTTCTAGTTCATGCCTGTTTTTCCCCCCAGATGTGTAGGAGCTAATGACATGATAGATGGACCTGGTTTGCACGATCACTGCAGCCCACTGTGGCCTATTAGCCATGATGGGTTGCAGCACGCATAGGTGCCAAGTTAGCAATCCAAGCCTCGCCACTGTGGCTTCTCATTATGTGTGAACCCGGCGAGAGTGGGTTGTTGGGGTGGTTGATGGGTGGCTTGTCAGCCACCCCAACAACCCATCGTTGCCGGGTTCGCATGTAACGAGAAGCTACAGTGCCCCCCGCCACCATGTCCCAAATATTCATAATGGCAGCCACAGCAAGAAACCCTACAGGAAAATTCACCCACAGTGGCTTCTCGTTCACATGCAAACCGACCCATGGACTTAGATACACAAAGTAAGCAAGACGGTATTTTACTGAACAAGTTTCTCTGGACCAGTTCGCACAATTGGCAGGCAGTTAAGCCACTGTGGCTTGTTAACTGCCTGTTAATTGTGCAAACCTGGTCTTTGTATAAGTGTGTGAATATCAGAATTCATGTGGAATTCCTGCCACTTTGTTTCCAAGAGATGTTAGTCATATAAAAGGAAACTCCTTATAACTCAAAAGATCAGAGATGCTACAAATGACATGAAAAAGTCTTTCTACATTTAAATCCAGCTTACTGAGTGAACAAGTGGGTAGATTGTTCTGGGTCATTCTCCCAGCAGAGTATCTTTCAGTACCAATAAGATATTTAGAGATACAGGCATTCACACAATGCATAATCAATATGCTGCCACAAGAGGTGATGGTCAGTGTTGTAGATTGCTTTAAAATATACACACTTCCCTGTAAGTCCCACTGAAGGTAATACATGCATAGGATTGCACTGTTATTCTGTTTTCAGAGCAGTGGTAAATTTTACTTGGCTCTACCTGTGTATCCCATGTGAAAGTGTTTTTCTAACACATGCTGAAGTGCCATGGAGAAAGCTCTGTTGGATTAGGATTATTCTGCAGGGAATTTGGATTGTGGATTTTTTATGCATTAGAAATTTAAAAAAAATTTTTTAGCAGAAAACACACCCTGCTCAAGAGAAAGAAAGAAAAAAATCCCAACTACCTCAAATAGCCACAACAAACATCATTCCATTTTGGCATTATTGTTCAATCACAGTGTTGTTGTTTTTTTTTTTTTATAAGGTACAATAGAGCCCACATGTTTTTTCTTAGTGGAGAAAATAAGAGCTTGCAGGGTGGGCCTGTGAACCACTTTGCACACTCGGAGATATCGAAATGTTAAATATTATTTATTTGGCAAACTAGTAATGAGAAGAAAGCCACCATGGAGTGATCCATTTTTAAAGTGGGAGGGAGATCTTTAAAACAAGGAGTTTCCTGCACAATGTGGGGAAAGTAGGCTGAGAGTTATGTTTGACTGAAATAATGGCATATTCCTCCCCGGTTTACCCCTTCCTACCATTTGTTGTTGCCTCTATATTACATTTTAGATTGTAAGCTCTTTGGGGCAGGGAACTGTTCTCTTATACTTGGTAAAGCACCATGCATATTGATGGTACAATAATAATAACGACAACAACAGCAATCACCATCATCATCATGGGTCTGGAGATCAAAGTGGCTTCAGAGTGGTCAGAGCCCTTAAACGGTTAGAGCATCCGGTGGTGGTGGTATACCCTTGGCCACGCCCTCATGTTGCCTAGCCACACCCTCTTGATCACACCTTCATGTTGCTTAATTATACCTCTTACAAATTCACATGTGTCCCTATTTTCATTTGTGAAATGTTGGAGGGTATGCCATACTAAATTATGTTGGGGTGACTGACTTGTTCCATCACTTGATATGATCCTGCTCACTGTTGTACATCTACACCAGTGTAAGTGAGTTGTAAGCTAAGTACTGGGGCTTCTATGTATTTATTTACAGCATTTTTACCCCGCTCTTCAGGCAGAAAAGGCTCCCAGAATGGCTTACAAAGATTAATATTAGACAGTCCCTGTCCTCAGGCTTACAATCTAAAAGACATGACACAAAAGGAAAAGGGTTTGGGAGGGAGGAGAGAGAAAGCAAAACTCAGGCACCAGTTCTTTGTTACAAGGTTCTTATAGATTTTTTTTTCTTTTTTCTGGCAGGGAAGGGCAAAACAAGCTCCCTGCAGCTGTTCCTCCTTTGGCCGATGTATGGGGCCAGGCTAGTTTCCCCCTTGCCATGATGTCAATTTTGGGAGGAATGGGGTGCAGCCTCCCAGTGGCCCTTGGTTCTCTGGCCGATGGATGAGGCCAGAGTCTGCTGCCCCAGGGAGCCAACAGTTGGAGCTGCGTGTTCCTTCTGGCAGGGAGGGGTGAAGCAAGCTCCCTGCAGCTGCTCCCTCTCCGGCTGATATATGGGGCCAGGCTGGTCTCCCCCTTGCCATGATGTTACTCCTGGGAGGCAGGGGGTGCAGCCTCCCAGTGGCCCTTGGTTCTCTGGCCAATGGATGACAAATACAACGTCTGTATTTAAAATCAGGTTTGTATTTTGTGTTCAAGAGCAAAACAACCAATCTTCCTCCGATTCTAGTACCTCGGAACAGTTTTGACAAGTAACGCTATATTGGCACCTGCTTATAGCCAATTCATTTTCATTTCTGCTGGAATCACAATAAAGTCATGTGGCATGCTGGCTTTTTAAAATCACTGGTGTTCACTTTGAGCGTTAATTATGTCACAATATACATCATTTTGAAACATGAATTATAGCAGTGAAAATGGGCCTTGAGAGACATTAACACTACATTTGCAAGTGCCAGGCCCATCTAGGGCAACAATTCTCTGCAAACATACTTGGAATTAAGATCCCACTGAATACAATGGGGCTTACCGCTGAGTAAGCATATAGGATTGAGCTTCCCTTTTTAAATTCCAGTCACTCACTGGGTGACTTTGGGCCAGTCACTGACTCTCAGCCTAACCTACCTCACAGGGTTGTTGTGAGGATAAAATGGAGAGGAGGAGGAGGAGGAGGATTATGTAAGCCGCCTTGGGTTCCTTGCAGGGAAAAAGGTGGGGTATAAATATAATAATAATAAATAAATAAATTACTTTGGCATTAGGGTTAGGCCATCTCCATACCCTTAGCATGATTCCAAACACACACACACACACACATACACACAGGAAAAGCACCAGAGAGGAACTGGTTTTGAGGAGAAAAATGAGCAGGAAAAAAATGGGTAAGCACCCCTTCTCCCACCTGGCAGCCTCCCATGGGTGCTTTTCATTTCTTAAGAAAAAATGCTAGGCCATTTTCATGTATCCTGTGTAATTTCTGGTTTGGCCTTGCCATCAAACACTTCCCTAATTTAGTGATGCAAGGGACTGAACTCCAGGGCCTCCTAACTGCTCAAAGATGGAATGATGGCCAGAGCTCAAATCCAGCTGGATGTGATGTTGCGAGAATAGCTATGTAAAAGTACCAACCATGCTGTGCAATTAAACTTTTCCTGGGAAGTAGGAAGCATAGTCACAGGATAATTGTATACGTCATATAATTGTGCTATTAGTGCAATTAAATGTGTATTTATTTCTCTTAGGCTAGTTTCTGCAAAGGCTTTATTTTTAGCTCGTGTTCTAAATAAAAGTACTGATTGGGAAGCAAATTAACCTTGAGTGTATCTTCACACAAAATAAGAGCCTACGTTTATAGGAACTGCAGTCCTTGAGTTCTTAAAAAACAACACATTTTCCCTGATATTTTGATAGATGAATGGCCATGTGTGTAGTTGTAATTAGCAGCATAAATTACAATTTAATGGCTAGCAATGAGTACTTAATAAACTGCTAGATATACTAATGTGTATCATCAAATTATGTTAGCTAATGGGGAAAGTTGGCAAACATTTTGCCAGTCCTGAAATCTCTTACAATTATTTTTGGCTTGCAAATCTCTTTTGGGCTTCAAGGGAATTTTAGGTTTTTGAGAGAATTCTGACTGGCACAAAACATGTCTTTTCAAATGACGCTGTGTAACTTATAACAAATACATTGCTCAGGGACACACTCTGCTGACATTTGTGAAAACAGAATGAGAGTTCCAGAAATATTTGATTTTTCCATATATAACATGTATGAATTCTCTCTAAATGTGATCATATTCATCAGACCTTTAAACAAAGCTGTGCAGAAGACCACCTTAACCTTTCTAATAGAGTTGCAGGTTTAATTCAATTTCAACAAAATGAAAAACTTTTAATGTTTTTAATAAAACATTTAATGGGAAGCCACGCAACAATAGTGCCCCCATAGTGTGGGGGCAACAGTTTGACCTGATTCACATCTAATGACAGCCCATGGGTTAAACAAGCCATGGACTGTCAGGGACGTGTGGGAGAGAGCAAGCGTGGTGCCTCCTGCCTGCGCACCACTTCCGCTTTTACCCAACAGCCTACGATTGGCCTTTAATTGGCATCTAAAAACATTACAGGAGGTACCTCCCAAAAACCAGGTGGGCCATTCCATAAGGTGGGTGCTACCACAGAGAAGGCCCACTTCCGGGTTGCCACAAGATGGCAACCTCTAGGTTGTAGTAGAGCCAGTAAGGCTGCCTCCGATGATCTTAGTGATTGTACAGGGGAGAGGTGAATGCAAAAGAGATTATTACAGTATTGTCCTGTGCTCATTTTTGTTTATCTGTTTTTTTTGTCCCTTATTATCCCTTTCATCTGTTTTAGATTTGGAAGCAGGGATGGTCGTTCATCTCATATTGCACTGTGTCTCTGCCAAAACTCTCAAAACAGCTTGTGTTCACTATGAGATCTATGGACACAGAACCATATTTTATGAACTGCTATATCTTTAGCCAAGCAGGAAAGGACTTTTAGGAAACAGTAACTAGATGGAAACATCACAGATGTGGTGTATTCATAACGCTGACTTGTTTTGTCTTCATTGTATGCATTGTGGTTTAGATCTTAGTTAAATTTAATATAGTCAAACAACTTCTTCTTCTATCATGGTTATATATTCAGTAGTGGTTTTCTTTCTAGCTAAGAGAAGTTCAGCTTCCCATTCCTAAAATACATTATTACTTATATCTCTGTTTATAATCTAGGATTGCATATTCCCTTCTGTGAATATAAATAAATCACTTCTCTTTGGACCATGTACTTCTTTGGGCAAGCTTGTTAGGAAAACATCTGCTGTTCTTTTTATTACACTTTGGAAGTGATACTAAAATTATTTTGACTTAAATTCCAAAATCTTTGTACTATTTATTTCCTATGGCCCACAGATTTGTTTCATGTTCCTGAAAGAAAAATAAAATAAGAAATTATTTGAAAATGGTTATTTTTTTTATTTATTTTTTTGCTGGGTAAAGGATTTTATTTTTACACTAATTTTATTTTTTAATGCTAAATGCATGTGGTCAATATTTTTTAATACAAAGATTTTCTAAGGAATGTAAAGCAACTATTGCAGTCTTATTGCAGTCCATCATCCCAGTTTGCAGGACACAGAATAATGGGCTCAAGTTACAGGAACCCAGATTCCGCCTAAACATCAGGAAAAATTTCCTGACTGTTAGAGCAATAAGACAATGGAACCAACTACCTAGGGAGGTCGTGGGCTCTCCCACTTTGGAGGCATTCAAGGTGCAGCTGGACAACCATCTGTCAGGGATGCTTTGACTTGGATTCCTGCTTTGCGCAGGGGGTTGGACTCGATGGCCTTGTAGGCCCCTTCCAACTCTACTTTTCTATGATTGTATGGGCAATGTCTCTTTAGGCTAATGTCTGGTGTCACTAGGAAGAATAAATCCATAGAGAACACATTGTACTCTATCCACACCCATTACTCACACTTCTTTTCACAGTACTTGCAATAAACAGATATGTTTACATCCAGTTCAACAAAAATTGGCTTTAAATGCTAAAATACTGTACATTTTGAATGATTGCCTATGGCAATCCTAATCATGCTTGCTACGGATAAGCCCCATGGACACAATGGGAATTACTTCCACAGAAACAGCCATAGGATTGTGCTGCAATAGCCTAAGATACTGAGAGCCCAGAGGTGCAAATTATGTCAGGCTGCTAGGGAGCAGTATTTTTTCCTGGCATTCAGGTGTAAGCAGGTTTCCTTGCTTCAGGTGTATCTCTCTGGCCCCTGCATGTAGGTTCCACACACTGATAACCTGTAGAATAACCAGGGCGTTCTGTGAAATGTAACCCATGTTAAAGCATATTACACCAAAGAGGTTTATCTTCTTCCTTTTTGGCCCAATTTTGTAGAGAAGATGGTGCACTACAGTGCGTAATCCTGGTTGCTTCCTTGGCAACCAGTGTATTCTGGCCAACCACATTTGACTAATCATGGCTCGTGGCAGGTTTTCACGTGAAGTGTCTGTATTCTCCTGGGGAGTGGGGGCCCTTCAGTGAACTTCTCAGATAGTTGTGCCTATTGGGTGGTATATAAATAACAGATATTTATATCTATAGCTAGACATACCCATATACATAGGAAAGGAAATGTCAATACTGTGACCAAATGGCCATGAGACGCAAGAGGTAGGTGCGTGACAATTCTGTGTAAAGCTTATATGTATCCAAGATCACCACAATGAGCAAAACTGAGCCACCAGATTGATCCTTGAGTGTGACCTGTTGGTTGACTGAATTTCCAAATCTATTCATGGAGGTTTGTGAGGAGAGGGGGGCCTTCTTGGGAGGTTCATGAGAGAGATGAGGAACCATTTGGGCAATGTGAGTATGCCTACAAATGGGCAGCAGTTGAACATTGTCCCAGCTAATGGTGGATGCCTGGTCCTAACGTTTGTAGTACAAAAAAGTCCTAATGTGTGACATCATGTAATTAATGGGAAGATTCTGCAAAAGCAGATAAATGTAACTACCAGATTTTGGGTGCCTCCAGACAGGGCTCGTAGCGCTACCAATAATCAGATTGCAGCTTGCATCTTTTCTCCCTTAACAGTTTTTTTATGGAAAGAAAAAAAGATGGAAGGACCAGTGGGAAAAGACGAGAGGGTTACAACTGGAAGGTGACATCATCTGGACCCCTGTAAAATTCAGTGAATGAGGCAGGGTGACTGCACAATGAAAGCCTCATCTAGAAGCACTCTGTGAACATTGCCTTGATTCTAGAAAGCCAACTAGTCCATGATGGAAGGAACAGATCTGCCAGACATTTATTTATTTATTTATTTATTATTTATTACATTTATACCCCGCCTTTTTTCCTGCAAGGAACCCAAGGCGGCTTACATAATCCTCCTCCTCCTCCTCCTCTCCATTTTACCCTCACAACAACCCTGTGAGGTAGGTTAGGCTGAGAGTCAGTGACTGGCCCAAAGTCACCCAGTGAGCTTCATGGTCGAGTGGGGATTTGAACCCGGATCTCCCGAGTCCCAGTCCAACACTCTAACCATTATGCCACACTGACTCTAACCAAACGTGTTTCAACCATAGCTCTTCTTCAGTGGTCTGGTCTATATTAAGAACTCTGATCATATTTTTAAAAAGATATGTTAAAATAGATATACAGATACTCATGTACACACTGAGGCACCCTGCACCCCAAATCCCTGTCCTTTATATATAATCACAGCAACGGAGGGGAAACCCTCTAGGTTGGGGTGGGCAACTTGTGGCCCTCCAGATATTGTTTGAGTGCAACTCCCATCAGCCCTGGCCAACATAGCCAATGGTGAAGCTGCAATCCAACAACATCTGGAGTGCCACAAGTTGCTCACCCTTGCTTTAAGTGCTTGCACAATCTCTTTTGTGAGTTCAAGTGGCTTCGCAGGATTGCAGCCATTGATACCAACCCAACCAAGGCTGAGATACAAGCCAGCTCCTTAAATTCTTCACAGTGCTCAAGTTTATTCTGTGAGATCATATTTAATTCTATGATAAATGGCCTAAATGTGCCTGCTCAGACTATTGGGTCAACCTTGGAGGCTCTCCTCCAGGTGCCCCCACTGAAGGAAACTAGATGGGTGGCTACGAGAGCGAGGTCCTTCTCAGTTTTGGCACCCTGTTTATGGAATGCCCACTCCAAAGAGGTTTGCCTGGCACCTACATAATATTTTCTGTGCCAGGCAAAGGCCTCCCCCCAAACATTTTAGAGAGCAGGTTCTAGATTTTTATGGCTATTTTATCAATTCCTGTGCTGTGTGTTGTTTTGTATTGTATTTTATATTTTTAACTGTATAGCACTTTAATCTTTTAACTGTTTGTAATCTGCCCAGAGAGCATTGATTATTGATTGGATTAAAAAGAAAATAAAGAAATAATAAAAAGAAAATAAATATGGTAGCTCAGTATTTATTTTTAAATGTAAAGATTAATATTGGAGTAAAATATTTATGATATATGATGGTAGTCCTTGTTAGCTGTGTGTAACCGTCACCTCTCTCAAAACCATATGTACACATTTTAGTTGTATTTATTTACATTGATATACATGTGAAGAGTGTTCTGAATACAAGTCTCCTGTGCTCTCCAACATGATTGATTATGTAGAAGTCATTTTTAAAAAAATGCTCTGACAAAATGAGAGTCTTTATATCTTTTTTCTCTCACTGATTACTCATAGTGCTGTATTCAGCAGTAAAAAAAAGTTCATGTTTCTAATACTTTCATATTTCAATAACAAAATCGTACTCTGGAAGGATTTTGTTATTAGCCCACTGTAAGACCGGCATACAGAGACAGTAAGTCACCAGAGTCATAGATGTAGCTGTAGTGATCTTCCTGGCATGCTTCTGATTGCAGTCCATGCTTACACAGACACATTCAAACTAGAATGTATTATTCCTGGTTCCTTGGTAACTTTATACCTGCCTCTGCGGGAGGTCTGTTACCACTTGACAATAATGGCAGCTCTTAAAATTAAGTTTTGCTAGCAGCAAATTGATTATGTTTATTGCATTTTGATTAAGACAAATACTCCAGGTTTAGTGATACAGTATGAAAAGAAGTTTGGACTAATTCCTGGAATTCATCAGTTACTACAGGAGTAACCAGTGTGACAGTTCCCCTTGTAGAGGAATGTTTGCTGAAAGGGATTTAGAAAAGTATCTGCTGAGAAGGATGTAGGGAAAAGCTTCAGAAGTTTAAATCCCTTGGCAAATGAAAAGCCTTGCAGCTTCTCAGTGTATACCTTGATCTTGTTATGCATCTGCAACCTTTCTGAGGAGAAGTGACAAGAACCCACCGTGGCAAGGCAGATGCCTGAAAAACAAAATTCTACCCAAGTCAGGAGAAGGAAACAGTACAAAGACTGGGTGATGGCTTCCATCCTAGATGTTATGGTCAACCAGTGATGACAATGATCCACACATCCTGAAGAGACTAGCTGAGCAGATCTTATGACTACCATTTACCATTGATGATTAGTACTAATGGTTTTCACCTATCAAGTATTTGCCCTGATTTTTGGTGCCAAATAGCCACAGAACAAGTGTTCAGCTCCCTTGGATTCTGCTCTCTCTTCCTTGGGTAATGGCAATAGCATCACCGGAAGCTGTGAAGGCCATGCTGTGCTTGTCCAAAGGCCCCTTATCCCAATGCCATTGCACCATGCTGGAACTGAAGGAGGGGAAGATGACCCATGATGGCCCATGTTTTAAACATCACCTTTGCAATCATTAGCCATGCCTCGGCCTCCTGAGGGGTCTCTATCAGTGGCGAGAATCTGCACAGCTTGCTAAATCTAGGAAGGCTGCCTGTGCTAGATGCCTCCAAGGTTTAGTAGATGTCTCCAAGCTCCCGAAAGTACCAATTATGCCCATGCCTATTTCTACCTTTCATGTATATGGGTGGATAACGATGTAAACTTCTACTCTGCTCCAGACTTCAGTTTGGTTGGAAAACAGCGCCAACTCCAGGTGTTAAAAGGTAATATCCAACTGTGCTCCAACACTAGCGCTAATGGTGTTGCACTAATGCAGGGGTATGCAACCTATTTGAGCCTGTGGGCACATTTGGCAATTTGAGAAACTGCCCTGGCTATCACCACAAAATAGGCACACTGAGGATGAAAGCACTGGCATTCAGCCCACTGCCATCATCATTTCCAAAAATGTCTCTGAGCCCCACAGACCAGAGACATTCATGGGAAAAGAAGATGGGAGTAGCTAGAGGCCCTCGCTTGGCTTTGAGTAAGAAATTTTGTTGTTTAAAAAAAAATGTGGGAGGCGTAGGGCTCCTCGGCAGGTGCCAAGGAAGTTATCTGAGGGTGCACTGGTGCCCACAGGGGACACATTGATTACCCTTGCACTAGTGTGAGCAATGCTTGTGCAATGTAATTAGCGCTTGCTAGGACAATGGGAAAAAAATGACCTTTTCTTGCTGAATTTTGGTGGCAAATCACCGCTTTTTCCCATTGCCCAAGCAAGCCCTAGTTACGTTGTGCAAGCATTGGTTTATGCTAGTGTAACATCATTAGCACTAGCGCTTGGGCACAGTTAGATACTACCCATAGTGGAGAATTCATGCAGAACTATCATACTCCAGCCATCATACTCCCAGAAGGCTGTAGAATACCAGATATACTGCCTATCTTCACCCACCCACCCCTTTTAAGGATCAACTGAGAATTTTGCATGGCTCTAAAAAAAAGTAAAGAAAAAAAGCTGCAACAATCTAATCTTGCATTCCTTCCCACATTGAGCACTCATGCAATAATCTCTGATTGCTGATTCATGTGTTACATTACTATCCAAACATTCTGAATGTGGGTAGAATCAATGTATGGAGGGGATTGCCGTGCCGTGGTCAGCTTTCTCTGCACCATCTGGTCCGCATTGATACAGAGCCAATCAGTCCTGGGGAGCTGGTGGTGGGATCAGTGGGCACAATCCCAATCCGTCCGCCATGTATTGATTCTGCCAACATTCAGAACTTCAGAATGAGGCTATTGGATCAAGGTTTTACAAATGTGGGTGTCATCACCCCTGCATCTTTCATAGACTTTCGTAGATCATAGAGTTGGAAGGGGCCTACAAGGCCATTGAGTCCAATCCCCTGCTCAATGCAGGAAACTAGAGGAGGGGTCTCCCATCCAAGTAATAACCAGGCCTGACCCTGCTTAGCTTTTCCACGCTCAGACAAGCTGAGCCAACATGAGCCACAGGCCTGTACTATTTGTGGAAGCATGATGATCCTGAGTTCACCTCAGGAGCACTTGCAGTAGAGCATTTAGTGTTGCAGCATCCACTCTCTGGAACACTTTACCAATTGACATGAGACAGGCCCCCACAGTTCTGATGTTCAGGGGTCTTCTTAAAACTCATCTGTTCACAAAGACTTTCCATGAAGTGTAACCCAGCCAGCTGCAGTCTGTAGCACACAGCAGAGTGTGTGGTTTTATTGCTGATTAGTTTGTATTGTGTTGCTTTTATTGTTATATTTATTGTTTTTATGCCATTGTATTTTATGTTCACAGCTTTGATACCTTTGTGGAAAGTGGTATATAAATTTGAATAATCAATCATTAAAATAAACAGAAGCCTCAGTGCCATTTCTATGATCCAACGTACATTCTGATCACAGAAGATACCATGGTTGTTGACAAATGCAATTTTTCCATGAATGAAGACAATGGGTGAAATCCAACGTTGCTCAAGTGAAAGGCAAGCTCACGCAATGGATATTTCTCTTTCCCTCTTCCCGCTATAGCCCCCTATCCTGACAAAGCTTCTCCAGAGGGTCAGGGGCACCTTCAGAACACTGTGAACTGTTACTCACCTGTCTGCAGTGGGAGAAAGGAATTGCCAAAATTGGGAGGCTTCTGTGAGCACTGCAGGACTCCTTAACTTGATTTTGGATTATTCCCCCCCCCCTTCCACTGCAACCTGGTAAGACACAGTACATGGTGTTCTGTAGGTCCTCCTGACCCATCCACCCCAGAGAGACTTTTGGCAGCGGGGATGGTACATGGGGCTGCAGGTGGGAGAACGGAAAGGAAAAATTCAATTGTGTGAGCTGCCTTCTGCTTGACCAATATTGGATTTCACCTATAGGGTGAAATCCTCAAATTGAAAACAAAACAAAAACTCTCCCAACATTGTGGGCTACGAATTACATATGGCACTTGGACTCCTTGATTGGAAGCATTGATACAGAGAATCAGGTTGGTTTTGTTTTTAACAGTAGGATCAGAGTGATTATTGCATCCAAAATACAGGAATCATGCCCACAGTAATGTGCTGAAATCATTGGTAGGTTCATTACTTTCTGCTCACTTGTTTGTTTCCCTACCACCTTCACACCAACTGCTGTGGAAAGGCAAGCAGAATAGAAGCATCTACAGCTGGTATGTGGGGAAAAGATAAAATGCCACCCAAATTCAGTTCAGACTGCAAAGTCTGTAGGTCAAAGATGTGTAATCATTGCTTGCTCTTATGTTCTATACATCACTGTTCTGGTGTGCGGGGTTGGGATTGGGGGGGGGTTTGGCATTAGTAACAGAGATATTTTGCCCACTTAGGACTACATTATTCATAATCGTTGTGCTCCATTAGCCAGATTCTTTTTTTAAGTGCTTAGAACAAGCCAAAATAACACCCAAGCTGTTTATCTTATGATTATCTCATTAGGGTTGATTTGACTTTAATAGGATTTTTAAAAAAGATTAGATTATATTTGCTCCTTATGTTTATTGCTCCTTATGACTAATCACAACATGCATGTAAGCTGTTATCACTGAAGCAAGGGAATTGCAATCAAGAGAATGATTTGTATTGTGACAATACCTCCTTATGAAAAGATCGTCTTTGTACAGCATTAGATCTAGTTTGCGTGTAATTTCATTTACACATTTTAAACTTCTTTCTTAAATTACGAAAAATGTATGACAAGTAATCACAGGTGCAAATCTTATGCGTCCCAGAGAGCAGCAGCATTCACACTACGAATGGTGTGGGTAGAGAGCAAATGGAGACAGATCATTGATCTATCCCACAATGCTAGAACATTGGTGGGTCACCCAATGAAATTGATTGGCAGTGGATTCAGGACTAAGGTGATGAACCATGTGTCCCACGTGACAGAATACACTCCTCTGTTTGAGGGTATTCCTCATTTGGAGGAATTCCAATCCAAGTCTGATTTAAAGATAAAGGACCATAAGGAGGGGCCCAGTCAGCAGACTGAGCAGGCACACAGCTCCCCTGTCACAGTTTTCCCCACTATGGTGAAATGTGTTGTATTTCTATTTAAATTATCGTAATTATTTCTAGTTTTGCATCTAGACATAAAACTAGCATGGGTACATTTCAGTGCAAATCTTTGTCTTCTTTTTGGTGCTGCATGTCCTCTTTTGGTTAAGCAAAAGTAGACACCCCTATTCAGGACAGCTATAAGAAAGTACTGTACTTCTTCACACAGCACATAATTAACTTGTGGTATCCAGAGTGACAAAATTTGGTGATAACTGCTAGACTAGATGGCTTTACAAGGGAATTAGATTAGGTGATGGCATGGTGGATAGATCCTATCAATGGCTGTTAGCTATGATGGCTTACAGCAACCTTCCTGTTCAGAGACATTGACCCAGTTTCGCATGTCACAGCAGCAATTCCTGGGTGTGCGAGTCATTTCCGTTTTCAGTTAACAACTCAGGAATGCCCCCATGATGTCCAAACCCTGAAACTCTGGGTTGTGTTAACCCAACAACAAACCATGGGTGATTGTTGGGTTAACTTTGGGTTGCTTAATCCCTAAACAACCCAAAATTTCTGGGTTCAGATGTCACAAAAAACCTCAGGAACATTCCTGGGTTATTAATTGAAAATGGAAATGGCTCATGTGTGGCTTGTTCTCTCCACGTCACAGCATTTCCTGTGTTAAACAACCCAGGAATTGCTGCACTAACTGTGAACTGGGTCAGTATAACTGCCAATTGCTGAATACCAGTTGCTGTGAGGCAAACAATGATGGGGGAGCTGTTGTCTTCCTGCTGTACTTATACACTTCCTGGAGGTGTACTACTCTAGCCACTGTGGGAAACAGAATCAGTAGTGCTGCCAAGGCAGGACTTTGGGGCAGAGGTCCAGGGCCCATTCAGCAGAATGAGCAGGAGGGCCACCAAATGCAGCAGAGCAGGCATATCACATTTTGAAGTACCCTCCCCCCTGTTAGGACCATTAATTCCAGAGTCTAAAATTATTTAACTTTACCACTGAACATGGACCCTGGTCTGATTTAGCACGGGACCTTATATTCTTTAAAGCCTGTTGAAAGAACTTAAGAGTCAGTGTAGGTAAAATCCCATTCAGCTGAAGTCTGAGTGTAGGTATGTCACAGATATACTAGAACACCACTGACTTTTTTTTTTTTTTTTTAAATGTTTCTATCCATTGTTACAGTTGGGATGAATGTGAAAGGAAGCTACGATGACGATGACTAGGCAACCACATCCTTTCTGCAGACTTGCCAGAGATAAAGGAGCCGTCTCTATTCTAGGCATAATTACTTCTGGGGTAAAATAGAAGCTGATTGTGGATAACACTGAGCCGTATCTCAGCAGTGTTCATCTGAAATGGTTCTGATGCAAACAGACAGACTTTATGAGGCTTACGAAAACACGTTCCGTAACTTTTATCATGTTAATAATTTCACTAAAAATGTAGCCGGCCCAACTATTGTTAACTACTCTTTCAAATTATGAATGATATTTTATTTCGAGTTGCTTTGTACAGGAAGTGACTGGTGAAAAAGGAAGTAGTGGGAGTAGATGAGATAGGCTTAGGCTGGAGAAATGAGGCACAATGCACTCTGGGCAGGGCACTGTTTTTCGTGGTGCTTCTATCAATTTTGGTGGAGGTCAATATGAAAAATGAATGGAGGTGATGCAGCAGTGCCTGCTGGCCCCCAGCAACACAGTAGAACTTACTTTGGAGTGAACATGTATAGGATTTCACTGTTAGTTCATGAAGACCCTTCCAGGAACTTGGTTATCTGGGGTGCTTCCAGACAAGGTTTTTTTTTTAATTATCATGCAATCATACTATCTCATTCACAGAATTTTATGGGGTGGTGGTGTGTCCAGATTTGTATCCCTTCTGTGCTTTCCCACTACTCTTTCCATTTGGTTCTTACCAGAAAAAAAAATGTTAAGGAGGAAAAGACAGAATAGCTGCACAATGACTTGATAGGGCCCTAGACAACCCCCAAATGGAGGCATCCCCAACATGACTCCTTTTAGGAGCAATTACTGCTGGGCTTAGTGCACTTTGGAGAATTTGTGTAAATCTCCCTGACTCACTCCATCTCTTTCAGCCGCCTTCTAAGGTTTTGTTTTTTTAAGAAACTTTGGGGGGAGATTGGCACAAATTTAAAGGCTTGGAGCAGGGGGCTGATGATGGCCCTGATAGGGGATGGGGGAAGATGGCAGCGGCAGCTAGCAGTGGAGGGAAGCGACAAGCACGAACCCCAGCAGTAATTGCTCCTAAAAGAAGACATGCTGGGGGGAGGCGGGGAGCAAATAACTCCCATTTGTCAACTTCATTGGGACTTGGGGAAGTGTCAAAAGTGGGGAGCACACTGACAAGTATCAGTTCAAGGTGTAATAGCAAGAGGATAACATTGCCAAATGGGAACTATTGCCCCCCGCCTTTGGTGCTCCTTTTTTGGAGCAATTATTTCTCTCATCCTTTTTCTTTTCCAGTGCTTCTGAATTGCGCAAATGGGTTCGTACTTTCTCTTAGTATTAGTTCCCCCAGTCTTTCGCAAGTGTGCACAGATTAGCCTTCTCACCATGTCGATTTCCTAGTACATTACCTGCTGCACCTCAGGCTTCCCTTGACAGCTGTAACATACAAGGAAATTGACAAGGTGAGACCACCCATAGTGGACAGGCAAATCTGTGCTCTTGCACACTTGAGAAAGACTGGGCGGGGGGGATTACAATCCATTCGCATCATCGAAGCACTGGGGGGGGGAGGTGGTGTAGGGCTCAGAGAGGGGGGCCCTGGGAAAGTTTCCCGCCGTAGGGATGAGGATAAGAGATGGGTTACCACACAAAGGACACTGGGATATGAGGAGGGAGTGGGCTGGAGGACTGAAGGGGAAAGAAGCCATGCCAAGCTGCCATGCGCCTGATCATCCTGTCGGGAGTAACATGGGTTGGTGAGTGAACAACCTGTTGTGATGTATTATCAGCAACAAACTGTGAGCATTTGTTTATACATGTTTGGGAACAAATTGGCTGTCACGGGCAGTTCTGTTATGTCTGCAGGCAGGACTCAAGCCTGGGAAACAAGATCAGTGGGAACTTAACAAACCAACGGTCACGTGTTTGTTTTTCTCTGATGCAGTGAACTGTTTCAGACAGAAGTCATTTTAAGGGGAAGAACTTTAGCTGTGTTCTTGTTCTTCTTTTGTTCTTGCAACTGCAACAATGTAACGCTTTACATTAGTGGGGTGAAGTTCCACTTCTCTCCACTGGACTAATGCTTGCTATGCATTTATACTCTGCACATGGGGGAATGTATACTCTGTAGTGCTTGCTTTGAATAAGTAAATAAACGGGTACAATAGACCTGTTGATGTCACAGAGTGTTTCCTGCGTCCTGCATTAATCTGCAACTGGAGAAGCTGCTAGCTGAGTCTTTACAGGGTCTGCTGCTGCTGTGTGTGAGATTTACTCTGCTACTGTGTGTGGAAGGCCAGGCTACGCTAGCACACGGATTATAAATCTCTTTCAACACCAACACAACCAACCCACGGTGGCTTATTCCACAGGGTGGCTTAGCGTGTCGTGTGAACTGGCCCAGTTTCTTTTGTTCCTATGAAGCTTGAATATGTCACATTGGCATAAAATCCTTCTACTCCAGCCTCAAAGAGAAGAACAAGAAGGACTGACCAGGAAATTCTGTCAAGCATCAGAAACTCTCACAGGACCAAGTAGCAAAGCAGAAATATTGCATATTGGAGGTTTTGATTTCCTACACACTGTGACTAAGCCAAACAGGAGGTGGGAGCACAAAATAATTAAGGGGGGGGGAAGGCTGCATGTTCAGTGAATATGGTGTGGCAATGTAGTAGGAGGTTGCTTTGGAGAAAAGGCATCATCTTACATCTGATATGAGTGTTATAGTTTGGCAATCCATCTGCAAATTATAGGCTTTCCAGCATTTATTTGCTAAATTAATTTCATTTGTATCTTGCACTTCCTCCAAGAAGATCAGGGTGGTGTACACGATTCCCCTGTGGGATCGGCTAACAGATAGTGGCTGACCTAAGATTAGCCGGTGAGTTTCATGGCTGAGTGGGGATTTTAACCCTTATCTCCCCAGTCCTAGCCCACCACTATCTCACCACTATCTCGCCACTACCCCACATTTTAGCAAAGTGTTCTTTTTCTCTCCATATCTTTTTTGGTATTTAGAAACTGTATTCATTTCCAAAATGGCAGTACAATGAAAAATAATTGTAAACCCTAGACTATGATTAATTTGGATTTAAATACACTGGATGCATCCTATAGCATTTCATAATGAGTATAATACGAACACAAAAAGAGCCTGCTGGGTCAGAGCACAGGTCCAACAAATTTAGCATTCTGTTTCCAACAGGGGTCAGGCAGATGCTTCTAGGACTACTGTAATGCGCTCTACGTGGGGTTACCCTGGAAGACGGTTCGGAAGCTACAGCTGGTACAGAACACGGCGGCTCGCCTGGTTAAAGGCAGCCGCCGGCGAGATCACATCACTCCAGTGCTCAAGGAGTTCACTGACTACCAGTTGCTTGCTGGGCTGAATTCAAGGTGTTGGTTTTGACCTTTAAAACCCTATACGGCTCCAGTCCAGCTTATCTCAAGGAGCGCCTCCAGCAGCATCAAGTAGGCCGCTCAACAAGGTCTGCCACGGATGGCCTTCTCCTTGTCCCATCAGCCAGAGCAGCCAGGCTTGTGGGGACTAGGAAGAGGGCCTTCTCTGTGGCAGCCCCCAAGTTATGGAACTCCCTCCCCAGCGACCTTCGCCATGCCCCCTCCCTGATGAACTTCCGCCGCTCACTAAAAACATGGCTTTTCAGGCAGGAATATGGGGTGGGTTAGGATTTTTAAAAACACTGATATTGTTTTAATGGTGTGTTACTTATGTGTTAATTGTGTTTTAATGGTGTTTTAATTGTGTTTTATTGTATTTTACCATGATTGTGCATCGCCCAGGGTGGCTGGGTGACCGGCCAGATGGGCGATTTAAAAATATAATAAATAAATAAATAATAAATAGGAAGCCCACAAGGAAAGCAGGAAGGTAATAGCTCTCTCCCACTATTCTCCATCCCCTCCCCAATAGCCTATATCACAAGAGGGAGAGGAGGCAAGGAAGCCAGCTAACCCAGCCCTGCCTTCTTCGGTCCTCTCGGCAGCCACCAAGTGGATATCTTTATTTCTGAGCTGCCTCCACTAATGTCTGGAATTTATAGCCAATTCTCTGTACTGGGAAATGTGGTAAGGCAAGTAGGCAAATAACAAGGCCTCAAACAAAATGAAACCAAAAACAATTTTAGCCTTTACTAAACATTTTTAGAAGGCAGCAGTTTAAACAGTTATTGTGAAGGGTTTTTTTTTTTTAAGATTAAAAACAAAACAAAACTAATTTTAAAACAGTTTACCTTAAGAGCACTAGAGCATGAAAATAACATCAGAAAACACATCCATCTGAACCAGGAGCACTGGACTTCTTTCAGCCCAAGGGCTGAATTCAATTCAGAGAAACTCAGGGGGCCACATTCCAGTGGCGGGTGGGGGGCAAACGCAAACGCGGCAGGGCCAAAAATACCAAAAAAATACCAGGATATTTTAGCTCACCGCTCTTATGTATTGATTGATTGATTTGATTTTATGTGACTTGTACCCTACCTTTCTACCAATAAATGGCACTCAGAGCAGCTTACGGGTATAAATCAAAATGGATTAAAACAATAAAATACATTAAAATACAATTTAAAAAATAACAATTACAGAATTAAAAAAAACAACAACAGCACCCAACTCAACACACTCACTTACAGGCCAAAAGCCTTCTTAAATAAAATGGTTTTGCCTGCCGGCGGAAGGACAGCAGAGAGGGAGCGAACCTAGACTCCCTTGGGAGGGAGTTCCACAGCCTGGGAGCGGCCACCAAAAAGGCCCTCTCTCTCGAGTTGCCACCAATTGCGCTTCTGAAGGCATTGGTCTCAAAAGAAGGGCCTCCCCAGAAGAGCTGAAAACTAGGCAGGCTCTTACCGCTAATAACTAAGCCTTCGAAGGGGCGTTTTAACCATTTAGAATGGGGCGGGCGGGGGAGACTGCACAAAAACCAGGAAACACCAAAAGATCAGTGGTTGGGGGAAGATGGCATGGCCAGGGAAAGGGGTGTGGCTACCTGGGGATCCTGAGAGGGTTCGATTGGCCAGATTTGTCCCCTCAGCCTGAGGTTCTGTACCCCTGATCCAAACCTATTCTGGACTATTTCCCTACTTAAATTAACACCTAACAATAAAGCGAGACCACATGTGGGCAACCCGCAGTCCTTGGCCATTCTCTGTGCAGCCCATAGAGCCCCACCCACTTTCTCAGCAAGTCCAGAAAGGGGAGAACAACCCATATGGTGTAGCTTATTCGCAGGGTGCCTTACTGTGCGAATGTGGCCAATGGGTCAAGGGATAGGCCAGCGAGCACCCAGTGACTTCCATGATTTCTGGGTTGAGTGTTGGTAAAAGTAAGGCTTGGGGGTAATTGAGTTGCTTGGATCCTAACAGTGCTCAACCTTTTGAGAGAGTCAGTTACTTGAAAGGGCAAAATGAAAAGTACACACATATGTACTGGAGCCCAGCAGGGAGAGTCTTTGAAAGCCAAGATCACTCAGGTTGTTGTCACCAGCATGATGGAAGCTTTCAAAGACCTTATCTCTCTGATTTCAGCACACTGGGAAGGGGAGGCTTAAACTTCCCCATCCTTGCGCACTGAGCTGTGGGTGCAGAGGGGGGGGGAAAGAGTATTTGTTTGTGTATCTGTGTGCTTGCGTGTGTATGGGTATGTGCACACACTTGTACTTGAATAGTACTCTCAGTGAAATCCAACTTTGTGCAAATGGACTTCTGTTGTGTAACAGGACTTTCGCTTGGTCTCCTGCAGCCCCTCCATGCCTCTCAAAATCTGTTCTGGAGAGTTCCCCAATCTGCCAGAGCAGTTTTTTCGAGGGTGCATGGGGGCTGCAGGGAGGAGGGGGAATTGCCCCTTCCCCATTCTGCTGATGAAAGCCATTCCTTCAGCAGGCGGGGCTAATTGGAATTGGATACAACCCACCAATTCCAACTCTAATTCTCTTATACTGATTATTTCAGCTCCCCCACCAAACCTCTTGAGCAATCCAAAGGGCAGTAGAATTTTGTTTAGTTTCTTGTAGTTTTTTAGGTTTCTTTCCCCCACGTAAGAGTCCATTTCCTGGGCTGAACATTTGGCCCTCCTGTGAAGAACAACCTCTAAACAACATGATAATGAAAACAAAAATGGCCAAAACAGTTACATTCCTTCACCATTATATTGCCAGAAAGCTGTTCCACAGGGAGATTATATTGTTGCTGAAGCTGGCTGAATGTTTTGAAAATATCTTCCCTGTTGATCTTGTAATTCAGTGTGTGGATTCCTTTATTTGCCCACTTCTTCCATAGGGTCATTTTGCTGCCAATTTTCACTTGGTGATTCTCTCAAAGAGGCAACTCTGTATGAGACAATGGCTGGGTTTGCTAGCCACATTGGGTTGTCGGGTCATCTGAACCTGGACCAGTTTCCACAGGGTGGGTTAATTTTCAGGAACAAGTCACCCTGACAACCCATGGCTTGTTCTAGGGGTTATCATACCTACGGTGGGTTATTGTGTCATCCCAACCTGGGAGAGACGAGAGAGCAATTTTATCATAGGTTGCCAGGATTGGCTACGGAACCACCTGGTGAGCACAGCAATACCTCCTGCTGCTCTTCGTGGTCTCATCCATGCTGCCTCCAGTCTCCCTTGCCAGTGTCTGCCCTTCTACCAATGTCCAAACAGCACTTTGGAGGGACTGTCACTTGTTCATCACCCCATTTTAATATTTTTTCGATCCCAGAAAATTGCACAAATGGCTTCATAATTTTAAAAATTATTATTATTATTATTATTATTATTATTATTATTATTATTATTTGTCGGTCTTTTCGTAAGTGTGTGTACTAATGGCTGTCTGATATGTGTGGTCTTGCCTGGTCAAAGTCCTTGTAAGTTTCAGCTGTCAAAGGGAGCGAAGTGCCATAGGTAACATACAAGGAAATTGACAAGGCAAGACTGCATATAGGCGAAGTTGCACACACTTGCCAAGGTCTAGGGGGGAAAGTAATACTAAGGGAAAGGAAAAAGGCGGGAGAAGTAGCTGTACCAAAAGGGGGGGACGGGACAATATCTTCCACTTAGCAAGGTAATCCTCTCACTTTTACGTGTGGAACTGACACTTGTCACTGTCCTACTTCCATTCAACACTTCCCCGAGTCTCCAGCAAGTCCAGAAAGGGGAGAACAACCCATACTGTGTAGCTTATTCGCAGGGTGCCTTACTGTGCGAATGTGGCCAATGGGTCAAGGGATAGGCCAGCGAGCACCCAGTGACTTCCATGATTTCTGGGTTGAGTGTTGGTAAAAGTAAGGCTTGGGGGTAATTGAGTTGCTTGGATCCTAACAGTGCTCAACCTTTTGAGAGAGTCAGTTACTTGAAAGTGCAAAATGAAAAGTACACACATATGTACTGGAGGAGTTCATAAATATAAAGCCCTACTCAAAATTATACCTCTTTCCCCACAAATATAGTTTCCTGCTCTTCACTGTCAGGGAAGGTGATGTCCTCTGTTTAATGCAAGATTTTTGTGCCTATGCATTTTGTTGCATAACAAACTGAACATGTATAATTTTTCAATTTCAAGTAATTTGGGCTTCACTCATTCCCAGTTATGCTTTGTAAAGACACTGCAGGTAAGTTGCTTCTTCAATTCACATTAAATGGAGTTGAATGTGTGACAAGGTGGCAGCTTAGATAAGGCATTAAATAAAAATGAATTATCCAGGTTGTTGTGTCCCTTGGCACAACAATGCAACAGCATTATGGAGCACATCAGCCAATCTCTCTGGCCAGTGTAAAATATTGCATTCTGGGCTTAACAGTGCCTTTTCCACTGTAAGATTTATTCATCACTAAACTATAGGCAAATTCCCTCATTCTTTTCAATACTGCTCACCAATCTCGACAAGCCAGCTTGCCTTTTTAAAATGCTTCTACCAGATGAAATTCTGCTTTCTGACAGTACAAAAATGTTCGAATCCTAGCAGTGAAGCTATTGTGCATGATCAGACAAAGAAAACCAGCCATACAAAAGCGGGTTCTGTAAAGTCAAGCACTCCAATCCAATAAAAGTAAAAGCACATGCAGAAGCTGGTAACTGCATTTAGATCACCTTACTGGACTGTGCCTTGAATGCATAAAAGTTTGCTGCACACAGTGAAGTGTACTGATGAGGCCTGCAACATACGCACTGAATAAATACTGATCACTTGTTTGGGGAGATGACAGGGCCAAAGCATCATTTGTGTCTGTGGGGGGGGGGAGTACAAACTTGTGACACAGGTCCCTTTCCACATGCATACCATGATCCCATCCTATATATACAATCTCAAGAATCATGAAATAAAAGTTTCTATTTTAATTCTGAAACTACATTTTCTACATTTCTGAAATTACACCATGGCCCACACTGGGGCTTTTCTGCCATGCCCCAACGCGCGCACACACACACACACACACACACACACACACACACAATTTTTGTTTAACATAACAGCCACCCTGAAGAAGAGTCTTACAAAACTTGCTGACTATTTTGTAATTTTTGGGTTGGTCCTAATAAAATATTATCTTGTTGGTGTTTTGATTTTATTCTAATAAACCAACATGGCTCCAAACATTTTTGTAAATAAACTGGTTAGCTTAAAAGTATTACTTTTCTGGCTTTTTTTCATCACAAAGTTATGAATGATCTCCCCAAAGTCAATTTGTCTTGCAAGTTCACTCTTGATAGACAAAATAGTTAGGTGGCTTATTAGACAGAAAAAAAAGTCCTACATGGCTGGCTGGGGAATGCTGGGATTCGTAGGACTTTTTTCTGTCTGAACATGCTATGCATAGGATTGTGTCCTGAACCATTCTTGCCTGTTGTGTGTGTGAATGTCTCAATCTCTCTCAGCCTAGTAAAAGTATAAGCCCTACTTTGATTGCACAAGCATGATTCCTCTGTTCTAGAGAATGGCAGGCCTGTGCCACCATCTCACTGTTATGTTGCATGTTCAGCTGTAACACTGCTTCTGACTGGCTCCAGCAAATCTCACAAGATCTGGACAAAAGGGGCATAGTTACAGGGAGATACATTTCCATAAATATCCTCAAGCAATGATCTACAATTTAACCTCAGGACTTTTTCTTTGGGGTAAAGGGGTTAAAGTCTGGGCTGCCCCCGTCCCCTGGATCTCCAGGCCCCAGTAATCTGTATACTTCCACCACTGGTGGAGGGGTAAATTTGGAAGTGCAGGCACTCATCATGATAGTCCCCATTGCCACATTTTCAGGAAGAGTGCAAAAATGAAGGCGGCTGTATTGACCCATGTCAACAAACCAGTTCTAGCAATTTTCATCTCGACCAGGAGCACGACTTTTGTAAAGCGAATCAGTCTTAACTGCCCATTCAAGACCAAGCCACCACAAAATACTCTGCATTACAGCAGGGAACAATGTGTTGTTGCTGGGAAATTCATTCCCTGCTGCCCCCGCCAGCTACCATGAGGATTGTAGCCAAGCTCAGAGGGAACAGGGAAGTCTGAAGGGTGGTGGTGGCCAGTGATGTCAGCGTCCTTGCTAATTAAAAAAAATGCTGACACTGCATCCCTGCTGCACCACTGCCTGGGAGGTGGCAGAATGAATCCATGTCCTCTCCAAAATAGCTGGTTGGTGCTGTCAAAAGCACCAATCTTTTGCAGGGTGTGGGGAAGGGATGTGCGCATAGATTTTTATGCGCAGCCTACTGCTCCATGTGACATTTGTGGACTGGAACGAATGTGTACAGAATCCCATTCCGAATTGTATTTTAGGTAGCAGCAATGTATAAATGATAGTGCCATGATCCACATATAGGGAGAAACAGTACTGTTGGAGTACTTGGCTGGCTACAGCTTAGTTTCTTGTAATGTAGAGGACTCTGGACACACTTGTGTAGTGTGGATGCCTGTGTGGGGAAGCTGTGCATAAATCTCGCTCACAGTGCTTCTGACCTGCATGGGTGCCTCGTATTAAGTGCCACAATAGAGGGGTGCACTCTCATTAACCACCCATTAAATTGCTGCTCCCTGGGGTGCCTGATGCGGAGCCTTCATCATAAAGCTGCCACTCCTTCATGTGTGCCCGGAAAGAAGCACAATTTGCTGCCACCTTTATCAATATGCAAATTAAGTGTGCTAGATTAGCGTACCTCATTTGTGAGATTTACAACTGGTGCTTTATCATTTGCATCTGCCAAGTACCAGAGGCAGCAACAGAAGAGTAATGGAAAGTCTTTCCATCAGATGGTTTTTTTCAAAAGCAGAGCAGCCAGAAACTTTGCACCAGCATTCAGAAGTAGTATAATCCAGGAGAAGCTTAACCACTTGATTCTGCTGACTGTAACACAGAGCCATAGATGCAAGGTTGAGTATGGGTTAAGTGTGGGTTGCCGTTGAACTGTGGGTTGTTGTTGAACTGTGGTTTTTTATTTATTTTATTTATTTATTATATTTATACCCCGCCTTTTTTCCTGCAAGGAACCCAAGGCGGCTTACATAATCCTCCTCCTCTCCATTTTATCCTCACAACAACCCTGTGAGGTAGGTTAGGCTGGGAGTCAGTGACTGGCCCAAAGTCACCCAGTGAGTTTCATGGCCGAGCGGGGACTAAAACCTGGATCTCCCAAGTCCCAGTCCAACATTCTCACCGTAACAAACCACATGGTGAACAAACCACAGTTCACAACCCAACAACAAACCATGGGTTCTCTTCATGGGTTGTTTGTGGTTAACAAGCCATGGCTTGTTAGCACAGCTGGGTTCAGACAACATGATAACCCACAGTTCAACAACAACCCACGGTTCCACGACAACCCATACTCAACCTGTACTCAACCCTTGAGTGTGGGTTATTGTGTTGTCTGAACCCAGTCAATGTATAAAGATACCTAAGATCTTCAACAGACAAGGCAAGACTAGCAGCATGTTAAATGCTAATCTATAAGTGGAATAGAATGATGCTCAGGGTTAAACTACACATTATGTTGGAGCTCCGTGTCTTTCTAAAAGCAGGCTTCAGAGGGGTGAGGCAGATGGATTGATCCAGATCACCCCTACCACACTGAAGCTGCTGCTAGTGACAGAGGGGAAATTTATAGACTTCAAGGCTGGCCCTACAATGAGGCAGAGAGAGGCAGCTATCTCAGGCAGCAGATGCTGGGGGACAGATGCTGGGGGGCAGGGAGCAGCAGCAAGATGCTGGAAGATCAAGCTGTGTGTACCATGTGGCCTGCCTTGTCCCTAAGGGATCCGAATGCCCTCAGGTGCAATAGAGGATGCACTGAACATCACCAGTGTTGAAGTAAGATTCAGCTGCCTGTCTGACCAGCTTCTGTACATGGAATGGAGGGGGGGGTGCCATCCTATCCTTTGCCTCAGGCAGCAAAATGTCTTGGGCCAGCCCTAACTGGCTTAAATGTTTCAGTGAAAGCTTTTGTCTCTAAAATCTGGCAGTATACCCAAGCCCCTCAATAACATTCTGGTCACAACCACACAGTTTCTCAACAAGCAAACAGGCCACTAACCTCTTACAAAGCTCTTGCTTTTAAAAACAGAACAAAAAACCCTCTTGAGCTTAAGGACACAATTCCAGCAATTTATGGCATTTTAATCTCAGAAATGTACACCATTTCAGAGGCTCCTAGAAATGTTTGGGAGAAAGATTTGGGCTGTGAGATCTTGGTCTGCCATACATCATCTTGGTCTGCTGAAGAAGGCATTCAAACTGAGCTGAACTGAAAACTCCACCACCACTGTTGTCAGGGGGCTGTTCATTCCCCACAGAAGTGGGTGGGTGTGTTTCAGCTCCTTGTAGGACTGGGGGTGCAGAACCTCAAGTCTGGGGTCGCCATCCAGCCCTTTTGGGGTTTTCCAGATGGCCACACCCTTTCTGTGGCTCTTGCCTCTCTGAAGTTGGAGCTCTGACATCAATAGAAACAAAAAAGGGGGGATTCTGTGGGGGTGGATCAGGGGAAGGCTTGGATCTGCAAGATCCATAGCTTTCCCATTCCCCTGACACACCCTGGAATTGGAGGAAATCTATCCCAGACGTCAGGTGCCCAGCCCCTGGCTCCCTTTGTAGTCAAGCAAACTGTTAACTGTTGTAAACCGCCCAGAGAGCTTCGGCTATTGGGCGGTATAAAAATGTATTAAATAAAATAATAAATAATAAGCAATTAAGTCGTATTTCCAGTCAATTACCTGTAGTATGCAAACTACAAACAAGCAAGCATTGCTTCAGGCTACAGATATTCCAGGTGAGCTTTGCATAACACAGAATCTTGTTAGCTTCAGTTAGTTCCCCAGGTTAGAGCACCATGAAGGAGAGTTGTTATGGAACTGACCATGTCTACTACAACTTGCCCTTCTCAAGCTGAGTGGGTTACCAAGTCCCACCCTCAAGGTGGGTCTGTCCACATGGTCAGCACCCTGGCTGCAAGTCTCTTTGAGTGCGAAGTGACCCTGCATTGCCCCTCCCTTTTCATCTGATGCCTGACTTGGGTCTCGTATTTCCACCCACTCCTCTTTTTCCTTAGGAGCCTGCAGTCCCATGGGTTCAGAAGGCCCAGCTTGGCTGTCCTCCAAAAGATTAGATGCCGGCTGGAGTGGATCTCCTCCTCCCCGTCTTTGCTATTCTCCCTGCTCTCCTGCTCCCTCACCCGTGGCACCTCGCCAGCACCTCCCACATCCCCCCTCCTCGTCTGACTCAGAATGGGTTTCCATGTCTTCTTGGGGTACGTCTGGAAAGGTGCTGGGCCTAATCGTTACACCAGATGGGGAGCGCCACAGAGGTTTTGGATACGGTGGTTCCTCTGCTTTTAGGTCTTCCCCCTCCACACGCACCAGTAGGATGGCTCTGTTAGGCTTGTTGGCATCTCCTGTTTACATTTGAAATGGCCACGTTTCAAAGGGTTCACTCTGACTTCTCATAGGCCAGTCTGCCCCGCCCTAGTGGCCTCCATATGTTTGGGATAACGAGTTCCAGCATTCCTGACTGGGGCTGATGGAAGGTGATGTCCAAAACACCTGGAGGCCACCAGGCTGGGGAAGGCTGTCCTAGGTTGTCAGACTCTCCAGTATTCATTACCAGTTGGCTCACAACACTCATCCCTTACTGTCCTTTGGTTTTAAATAAGTCTCCATCCCACCTCTCCCACTTGAGAGATGATCAGGGCAAACCTGCATACGGAGAAATAGGGCTGCTACCTCCAAGGTGGTACTAGTCATGATGGCTATATATTACCTCCAGTATCTCAGGCAGTCAGCCTCTGCATACCAATTGCTGGGGAACACGAGTGGGTGCGTGTGGGTGCTGTTGCACTCATATCCGGCTTCTGGACTTCCCACAGGCATCTGGTTGGCCACTGTGCAAACAGAATGCAGGACTTTGGTCTGATTCTTATGTTCTTAATTTCTACTAGCTGCCCCAAGTGTATTAGCGCATAGGTATCACTGTTCATTGCTTTAAAAGTGGTGCAGACCCTGAGGCCAAATCCAATCCTCCTGGGGTCCCAATCTGGCCCTCCAGGGTCTCTCAGAAGGCCACAACCCCCTTCACCTAGCCCCACCCCCATTCACCCAACTACCAGCCTTTTGGTGGTTTCCCAACTTCTGTGCAGTTTTTTCTCCATTCTAAAAGGTTGAAACGCCTCTCCTAAGGCTTAGTTGCTGGCAGTAAGAGCTTTAAGCTAAAGTATTTGGGGTTTTTTTTTTTGGCCCTGCGCCTTTTGCCTTTGGCCCTGACCTCCACTGGAATGTGGCCCCCCGAGAGCTTCTCTGAAATGGAATTCGACCCTCGGGCTGAAAGAGGTTCTGCACCCCTCCTTTAAAGTAATACATAGGTTGCTCCTGAAACATCTGAGCAAACATGTAGAGGACTGAGCTGGAAATCTCACCTGACTTCAATTAGACTTAAACGTATTTACTTAAAGGCAGTTCAGGGAAAATAAATTGCAGGCATGATCCAACAAAAATTAAGCATGTCAAAAGTCCTACTGAGTCTTCACCCCTGCTTTGTAAGGACAATGAAAAGAATGCCACTTCTTGGCAAATATTCACCATCACCATTCCAATGCAGAGGCTGGTTTAGCAGCCATGGTTAGAACAACAAGGAAACGCGTTGAGCTTTGATGCCTTAAATAATTCATGGTCAACGTGACCTTCCTGCTCTGGACTTCTTGTCCATAATGCTGTTACTTAATTATATGCAAATTATGTTTTGCTCAGTTTTTGGAACTTTCCCCTTTTGGATTACTGTAATGCTACAATCCCAGAAAAACAAATATGTTTATGGCAGGACTAAATTAAAATTCAAAACAGCTTAAAAAAAAAAAAAAAGAGTCCTGCCACATTAATTCTTAATGCTTCTCTATAGAAAAAAAACATTAATGTAGGGAGCCATGCTTGGTGATTAATTAATTATAAGGAAAGAGGGCAAAGTCACTTTCAACATGCTTTAAAGTTGTTTAAACCGCTGCATTTGATCGGTGTCAGATTTGGAAAGATGTGTATGAAATACACTAGTATGGTCTTGTGCCAATAGTTGTAATATAACTAGTTAGCTATTGTTCTCGAACAATACCGAGCTGGATTTGTCAAGATATGCATGGACACATGGAAGACAGCCTTCCTCTGAAGAAGAAATGATTTGTGGATACTATTTTTAAAAGCTTGTTCTCAGACCTTCTCTGTGCTGCTTCCCTATGCAAATGTTATACTAAAGTACAACTCCCCACCCCCACCAAGCAAGTAAATTAATCGCATCTGTGGCTGTGTCCAACAAAAGGCATCACATTTCTGATTTTAGAGGTCTAATTCAAATATGATGGTTTATTCTTGTGAAAACTGCTTCCCTTTTGGCAAAATGCCACTGTTGTGCAGTAGTTATCAAGAATGCTCCTCTGGACTTTGGGACTTGGCAGAAAGATGTCCCATCAGCAGTATCACCAAATGAGGCATGTTATTCAGAAAATTGCCTTTATTATATTTTCATTCCACCTTTCTTCTAGGGTGCAGCATGCATGTTACCCTCACAGCAACTCTGTGAGGTAGGTTAGCTTGGAACACGATGACTCACCCAATTCCCCCCCCCCCCCGCCCAAGTTGAATGGAGAACTGAACCTAGGGGCTTTTCTACACGAGGCTGTTAATCGCTGTATCAACTTTCGGTTTCATCACAGCATTGAGATCCAAGCTCTATACAAAGAGCTCTCCCTTTCCTGCTTTTCCACTACATAACCTCTAGGTGGAGCTGTGCTATAGTGGAATAGCTCAAATACACAAGGAGAAACAGCACCAGTGTTCCCCCATTCTTATACAATACCCATTCCCCCCATTCAAAAAACCCCTGGGAAAGTGCTCTGAAAAAACAGAAGCGAAACTGGAGGATCATGATGTTGTCTAAAGAGCCCATAAACAACTGTAAGGAATCACAAGCACACAATAAATGCCTGGTGTAGAAAAGCTCTAGGCCTCCTTACTTCAACGCACCAGGGTTCCCCCCCCCCCATAGTTAAAATATGTTAAAATTCATTATTTTTATTTCACATGTTCTGTGACTGAATCTTGACATTGAAAACTGGTTTAGAACTAAGTCTAGAGTGGGAAGCAAGCCATGTGAGGAATCTGAGATTTCTTTATTTCATTTTTATTCTGTTCTTCCTCCAAGCAACTCAAAGTTGCATACATGGTTCTTCCACCCCTCCACCCCCCGCTTATCCTCACAACAACTCTGAGATATTAGGCTGAAAGACAGTGGCTGGCCCAAGACCACTCAGTGAGTTTCATGGCTAAGTGGGGAATTGAACATGGGACTCCCCAGTTCTACTCTCATACTCACCAGCTCTATATCTCTCTGTACATCCATTATGTCCTACATAAGGCTTCCCCAAACTGGTGACCTCCAGACCAGAATCACAACTCCCAGAATTCCTGACCATTGGCCATGCTATTTGAAGCTGATGGGAGTTAAAGTCCAAAACATCTAGAGGTCACCAGGTTGGGAACAGCTATCCTACATTATGCTTCCATCCCATTCTACTTCAGGTTGGTTGGCCACTCTGTGAACAGAATGCTGGACTAGACAGGTTCTTTGTCTGGTCCAGTGTGGCTCTTATGTTATGTTCCATACTAACTTGTGTGGCAGTAGAATTACTCAATTGTTCTTCAACTGTACATTGACTTAAGGTTTACTGATAAATATTGCCATGTAACTACACGCAAAATGCAGTACAATTACCTTTTTCAAATTCCAAACTAGTTGGTATGTAACCTGCATTGGTGTATTGTGGGTTAGAAGTGTATAATTCTATAATGATATGTTTCTTGCTCTGTTGTTAGTCTGTTAGTGTGTGATACTTTCCATGTAGTGAAATAGTCAATCATTTCCATATGTGTGAAAGTGTCAACTTGTTACTTAAAAGCCCTTCCAGTGGTTTAAACCAATGACATTTTAAACTGACTTTGTTTTCACTTGTTGGTTCACACTTTTCAGCACAGTATATGGGTCTGCTTTGAAGTGTACAGGTAGCACACAGCTGGGTGGGAGCTGTAAAAAGAGTGATAAGAGAGGCAGTTTAATTAGCTCATTTGCTACATAGGTCAAGAACAAACTAGGTGTGCTCTTGGGAAGCAGACGGTTTCCAGGCTATTAAGTGTGGAGAATGATCACATTAAAAAGCTACGCACATTAGTAAGGATCAAACAAGTACCCCTCCACTCCCGCTTCAGACAAAATAAAGACATGAGTATCCAGCTCTCAGTTACTTCAGCCAACTTCAGCCTCCTTAAGGTTTAGCTGCACACTTGCTGCTTCTATTAGTACAAGAGGGACCTGCAACAAAATGTTGTAGTGTACAATGCTCATGTTGAGGATATTCCATTCAGTTTTCTGTTTTATTCCATCACCACCCCCAATGTCAGTCAGTATCCTGTGGCCACTGAGCCTGCTCAGTCCTCATTGTGCTGTTTTTTTTCGGGGGGGGGGAGCTGTTAAATCTCTTAGGGAATTTAATAAAGGTGGGTAGGGTTTTCTTTCTTTCTTTCTTTCTTTCTTTCTTTCTTTCTGTAGTTCTGCAAACCCTGGGATTTCCCTGAGCCTGCTGATATCATTGTCTTCTTCTTCTGCATGGGTGGTGCATGAAGAATAAGCAATGGATGGCACTTAACTCGATGGCAACTCAAACATCAGAAACACTGGGAAAGATTATATGTGGTTGATGGTGAGGTTTTACAGCAGCAATTACTTCGGAATTATATTGGGTTGGATCCAGGATCTGCCTTCCATGGAAGGTGTCATGCCCCCACTGGAGGGATTCTCCTCCTCTTCTGAGGAGCTAGAACTCCCTGAGACAGATGAAGCCATGGAGCCACCTCTGTTAGGAGACATGGGGAAGCTTGGGCCCTCAGGGGAGAGGACCATGGGTCCATCCCCACTGGAAGAGGGGAGTTCGGCTTCAGAGACAGAGGCTTAGTGTCCACCCAGTCCCAGAGAGCATCATCACTTTAAAAGTCTTTGCCGAAAACAACGTTGTTTCTTCAACTCCACCATCTTGTACCCTGACCCGTGTTTGGGCCTCTGTGTTATCAACCTTAGGACATCTGCCTGATGCTGTCTTCTGGACTCTGATTCTACCTGACTGATATCCTATGTGTTTGACCTTGGCTATGTTTCTGACTCCTCTCTGGAAAATCCATGTTTGCCCGGTAAAACTGTGCTTGACTTTTTGGCTTGCTAAAATGACTTCTCTATTGCAATGAACTTAAGGTGCAATACAATGCATGTTTAGGCAGAAAAAAGGCCTACAGCTGGGGCATGCTGGGAGTTGTAGGCCTTTTTTCTGTCTGAACATGCATAGGATTGCACCCTTAGTGTCTGCTTAGCAAAGAAGCGGGACCTAGCTGGAATGGGACAGAAGGAAGGGCTCCACTTGTGAAAGGTACCTCCACCTCATTTGGAGTGATTCCCCCTCCTGCTGCACCATTGCTCACCCAATTCAGCAGTGTCTCCCTACCTTCTGTGTAGCATTTTCAGTGGGCTGGAGCAGCTGCTGTGGGGAGGACAGGGTGGGGAAGTCCACTTCTGCCAGCCCAGGTGCAGGTGCCTAAAACTGGATCCCACTCATGGTTGACAGGAGACCCTCCCCTCCTGTCACATTTTAGGCCAGCTCTACACAAGCAGCAGAATGAGAAGGCAAAGTGGACTGTGGCCACTTGTGATTTGCCAAAGAAGAGGACAAAAGAGGACACCTATTTGCACATGCCAATTCAGAAATAATAATTATAATTCAAATAGAAATACAGTACATCTCACCCCAGTGTGGAAGGCGGTGGCCAGGTGACCCGTGTGCCTTGCTCAGTCTGCTGTCCAGGTGCTGTTGATGGGCAACTTCAAGCTCTTCCTTCTGATGCTTCTTTATCTTTCTACCAGTCCTAGACTGGACAGCCCTTCAAACAGAGGGCACCTTCAAAATGGAGGACAGTCCTCTGGGAGCCCTTCAAGAGAGGACCGTACTCTGTAAAGAAGGACACCACCTAGCCACCCTATCACTTCAGACTGCAGATGGGGAATACCATGTCTGAATGCTTTCCAGCATGGAAAAGTAAGTCCCTAGAAGTAAAAGCAAAACAGAAACCAAACAAAACAAAACACATAAGGGAGAAGGTTTCTAGCCCATTCTGTTCCCCAGTGTGTTAATTTTCTATTTGCAGAGATATCTTTTTCCAAAGGGAAGCATTCAAAACTGTGATTCCCTCGCTTGCAGTGTTAATTAGAGTGGTCAGTCCATTCTTCCAGCTCAGGACCTATCCACTCATTCCACTGCACATGTCGCTCCAGCCTTGAACACAGGAACTGGGCAGAAATGAAGCATGTGTATACAATGAACTGGTAAAGATCCATATTATATTCACATAAGTAAATGATTTTCTGCATACTTGTGTATGGCTATTGTGTATTCATAAATGAAGGGCTTTGTGACTACTGGAGCATGTCTTTTATCCAACTGATAGAATGATGTATCAATTTTCCACTCATTGCAGGGACTGTAAATCAGCAAAGGATCAGCTACCAGTGTGCAGTGCTGAAACAGCAGTCCCTTTATTGGGGCCCCTTCCATTTGAAGGAGGGAGAAAATGAAACTTTAGTCTACATCTTGATAACTTCACTGCCCCAGAGAAAGTTCATTCTTTGGTTGGGAAGTTATTTCGAGCCCTGTCTTAAAGTTAATGGTGGCACTTAGGCCCATGAGTTTATAATTTAGGAAGTCTAGAATTTTGAAGACACTTGATTTACAGTGGAAACTCACACACTTTTATTTCTTGGAGATCCTACTTCAAGATCACAAATGCCTTAATTTTAAACTTGAATATAAAGATTCATGCTTTTAAAGGGACAGCGGTACTGTACCTTTAACAGCTGCATAGCAGGCAGAAAGCAGCAGCAGAAGCTTTCTCCAAGATGGAGATGCTGTAGTGGGAAAAGATGCCTCTGTTGCTTCCAATCCGGTCTACTGTGCAGCTGTTAAAGGCACAGAGTTGGAACAACCACACAACACATAGTTGTTAAAGGTACAGAGCATCAGCCCTAACCAAAATTCCAGCTCTCCCTTCTTGTTTATTTCATTTCTATACCACCCAAAAGCTAAAGCTCTCTGGGCAGTTCACAACAATTAAAACCATAAAATACAGCATGATAAAACATAATATACAACTTAATTAAAAAAAACAAAACTAAAGTAGAAAACCAAAGTAAAAACCAGTAGTGGTGTAAACATTTGAAAAATACAATAACAGATTTAAAAACAACAAAAACTAAAATGACTAGGAGAATAAGGTCATCACTTGGTGCCGAAAAGACCACAGCGTAGGTACCAGGTAAGCCTCTCTGGGGAGAGCATTCCACAGCTGGGGTGCCACCACTGAAAAGGCCGTCTTCTTAGTAGCCACCCACTTCACTTCATTTGGCAGGGGCACCCAGGCAAGGGCCTCTGAAGATGATCTTAGGGTCCAGGCTGTCACAGTGATGTTTCACTGAGAGGTGCACCAAAACTTTTTAATATAATATTGCACATATAGGAAGACCTAGAATTCATCTTAGTTATGCAGCATATCCTTTTTCTTGGCTCCTGTGCCTTTGATAACTGGGTGGCAGGGGGGGGGGAAATGCAGCCATTGGAACTTTTCCCAACCCTGCACCTGAATACCAGGGAAAGCATTCTCTTTATCTACATGTGGGAGCCACTGGATCTTTAGCAACAAGAAGATGTTGCCAGTGCCTGATGGATTTCTTTCCCTTTTCTAAAATCTAGGAAATATGACGTTTGAAGGCAGCAGGTAAGTCCTTGGGTTGAGAGGCAAAGGTGCTTATCCCAGGACACCAGTCAGTGCCATGTGTCCACTCTTCCCTATCTCCACAAGACAACTAGAAACTAGAGACACTTACTTTTACGAAGCAGACTGAAACAAGATAATATTAAGTAACAGGACCTGGGTGATGTTACACAGCACTCTTAATGGTTGCTTTTAGTTTTCAAATTACTTGCGGTACCTTCACTCCAAATGTTATTTGTTGGATGCACATATTCTTCTACTCAGACTGGCTATCATTGTTGGTCAATACACAGACACCACGTTGTATATCAACAAGTGCATCTCTAGTATTATATCTGGAGATATGATATAGCCAGTGTGGGAAGCGGATGTCATCCAGTGGACAATGAATGGGATCTGATTTGGGGTACAAATCCCAACAGAGTCCTGTACTTAAGGGGTACTGTTGGGGGATTAGTATATCTGAGGTGCGTAAAGATTCTAATTTGCGAATTGGCAGTTGTGACCTATCTCACTACGCTCTTGTGGGTTAAAAGTACTATATCAGGTATTAATATAAAGGAAAGGCACAGAGGCTAATATATTAGGCATTAAATTACACGTTTACAAACATAATGTTTCAAATACCCCCCCCCAGTGATTCAAAGGAGACCATTTGAATACAGTTCTATGCACACTTACTTGTGTGCGAGTTCCCCTGATCTCAGCAGGGCTTATTTCCAAGTAAACGTGCAACAGGGATAGGCTGTAGGCCACTTCTTATTTATCAGCAGTGAGTTTTGCTCAAGAATCACGAAGATCTCTAAAACAAACTAAAAGTGTGGCCGTGGAAAAATACCCAGTAGTTTTCAAATATATGTTGCTTAGAAGCGTTGCAGTGCAAGACATCACTTAGTAGATTGAGCACGCAATCCTATGCCCCCTGGGAGGGTGGCTGGAGAGCCATAGGAGGCTGCGGGCCTCCCTTTCCATGGGTGGAGAGGGAGCTCCGCAGCTGGGGGCCTCCCTGGTGCAGTGGTGGCAAACTCCACTGCCATTCCTGCTCCAACAGTGGTAATGGGGTGTTCTGGAGGCAGGCTGGGGGAGGTTGATGATCCACATGCACAGCATGCTCATTTCCCTGACATGCCCAAACGAAGGGCCAGGAACTACTCCAGTCTTGGAACTGGCATAGTTAATTTTCATCCCATTGGTATCAACGGGAAGGAAACAAAGGGGGAAAAAATCCTCCACATGGTTGGGAAGGTAATAATCCCCCCTCCTCTTTCTGCCCTGACCAGCACAAACAGGCAGGGTTTAGAAAGCTGGCAGTTCCTCCTCCATGGACAGGGTTGCTCTGTCTGAGTGTAGTAATCCTACGTATATATGTCTACTCAGAAGTTAGTCCCATTGAATTAAATGGATCTTGCTCCTACATAAGTGGATATAGGACTGCAGCCTTATATATTGCATATTGAGACCTGCTCCCCTCGCCGGATCATCACCTTGAAGTGGTGAGTGGGCTTGTGTGTTCCGATGAATCCTGTGAGCAATGCCGTCGGGAGCTATGTACTCCCAGTAGGGTCACCCATGGCGGTAAGGTCCGGGGAGAGGAACCAGACAAAGAACGATCCAAAACATAAAGTCCTCAACGGCAGAACAGGCGGAAGATAATTAAACCTAAATTACAACGGCTGTGAAGGCGGATGAAGGCTGCAGCAGAGAATGGTTTTCCAATCGTCAGGGTAACCGTGCCATTGGATCTCTGCCGTACTCTGTCAAGTTTGTGTGGTGATTCGTTGTGCACCGATCTCCCCACATAAAACAGTTTCACACACAGGCGTCTTCCAACCCAACCCCAACCCAACCAACCAAAAAAAAAAGTCCCATGGCGACTGGCGAATGGCAACGGGGGCAGGACTGTGAATCTGGAAGCCCCTAGTCATGGACCAGCACATGGGCGGTGGATGCAGACTCAGTCGCCCTGTTCAAGGAACGAAGGTAGTCGAGCAGCTCGGCAGCTGTATCCATGACTGAGCAGCCCTATTTAGGATCCACTCTGCTCACCCCGTATGGGGAGGGGGCTAGAAAAGGTGCCCTAAACATAGTCTACCTCTTTCTCCCCTGACTGGATTACCGCGTCCAGTGGGGTCACCATTTTAGCGGTCGAAAAAGACATTTGAATTTTGGAACATGGAATATACAGACATTGCTGGATAACATAGATAGTGAACGCCCTGAGCGTAGGACTGCTATTATTGCAAGGGAGCTGAGATGGTTTAAAATTGACATAGCAGCACTTCAAGAAACTCGAAGGGCAGGAGAGGGACAGCTGAAAGAAGAAAAAGGAGGTTATACCTTCTTCTGGAAAGGACTACCTGAGCAGGACCGACGAATACATGGTGTAGGCTTTGCCATCAAAAATGAACTAGTGAACTCTTTGTCAGAAGTTCCTACTGGCATTAACGAACGCCTGATAACTCTTCGATTAAAGCTCACCAATAACCAACAGGTAACTATTTTGAGCGCTTATGCACCAACATTAGATGCTGATGATGACATCAAGGAAAGTTTTTACAGCCAGTTGGACACTCTCCTGTCAGAGATACCTAAGGAGGATAAAATTATCCTCCTGGGCGATTTTAACGCAAGAGTCGGGCGTGACTTTGATTTATGGCCAGAAACTATTGGAAAAGACGGAGTTGGTAATAGCAACCCGAACGGACTCTTACTTTTGTCTATATGTGCAGAGCATAATCTCACTATCACAAACACGCTCTTTCGACAAAAGAATAAGTTTAAAACATCATCGGCAGCACCCACGGTCAAAGCACTGGCATCTTCTGGATTATGTAATTGTCCGTGTTAGAGATCGCCGACGATGTACTTCTTACTAGGGCCATGGTGAGTGCCGACGACTGCTGGACAGACCACCGACTAATCCGGTCCAGCAATGGTTATCAACATTGCTCCCCAACGTAGGCTTCAAGGAAGGAAACCAATGCGTAAAATGAACATCCAAGTCCTTCAAGATCCTATTAAGCAAACTCGTCTTCAATCACTTCTTAAGGAACATCTACCTACGGAACCTCCTGACAACTTTGAGGACCATTGGTCTAAGCTGAAAACCTCCATTACTGCAGCTTGTGAACAAACTATTGGATATGAAACTAAGAAACATCAGGATTGGTTTGATGAAAATGACAATGAGATTAAATATATAATTGACCAAAAAAGGAAAGCCTTCCAAATATGGCAAAATGATATTAACTGCGCTGCCAAGAAAAAAATCTACGCTAGCGCAAAGGCTGAGGTCCAAAGAAGAACAAGAGAACTTAAGAACGCTTGGTGGAAAAAGAAAGCTGAAGAAATTCAACAACTTGCAGAATCTCATGATGCACGGGGCTTTTTTAAGGCCACAAGGGCCATTTATGGACCAAAAACCTATGGTACAAACCCTTTACAATCAAAAGATGGCACCAAACTCTTAAAAGACAAAGAGTCTATTGCACTGCGTTGGAAAGAGCATTATTATGACCTTTTAAATCGTAAATCTAAGGTGGATAATGAGATTTTTTCGCAAATCCCGCAAAAACAAATTAAAGAGGAACTTGCAATACTCCCCACTTTGGATGAAGTAAAAAAAGCCATTAATCAAATGAAGAACAACAAAGCTAGTGGACCAGATGGGATTCCTGCTGAAATCTTTAAAGAAGGGGCCCCCGAACTTGTACAACATCTTCATAAACTCATCGAAAAAATCTGGATAAGAGAAGAGATCCCAGAAGACTTCAGGGATGCCATAATTATCAGCCTCTTTAAGAAGGGTGATAGAGCAGACTGTGGAAACTATCGGGGCATTTCTCTCTTAGCAACCGCAGGTAAAATATTTGCTAGGATTCTCGCAAACCGTCTTCTATCTATTTCAGAAGAGATCCTCCCTGAAACTCAATATGGTTTCCGCCCCTCTAGAGGGAGCAGTAGACATGATTTTTACTGCACGTCAGCTCCAAGAAAAATGCCGGGAGCAAAATCAACCCCTTTATATGGCATTTATCGATTTGGCTAAGGCCTTTGATACTGTAGACCGTACAGCTCTCTGGACTATCCTTATGAAAATTGGATGCCCCAATAAATTTGTGAATATCTTGCGACTTCTCCATGACAACATGACGGCAACGGTTTTGGACAACAATGGCTCTCATGGTGCTCCATCTAAAGTGGGATCAGGTGTTAAACAGGGATGTGTTATCGCCCCAACATTATTTGCCATTTTCATCGCCATGGTTTTACATCTTGTCAAGGGGAAACTTCCCACCGGTGTAGGAATTATATATCGAACAGATGGAAAGCTTTTTAATCTCAGCAGGCTGAAAGCAAAAAGTAAGGTAATTACAACCTCCGTTGTGGAACTTCAGTATGCTGATGATAATGTGGTCTCCGCACATTCAGAGGATGATCTCCAAACTATCCTAAATGCTTTTGCAGAAGCATACGAAAAACTTGGTCTCTCACTTAACATCAAAAAAACCAAAGTGCTTCATCAGCAAGTGCAAGCCAATCCTTTGGTGATGCCATCTATCCAGCTTGGCGGGACAATACTGGAAAATGTCGATCATTTTCTCTATCTTGGCAGCTATCTTTCTGTTACAGCTAACATCGAAATCCAGCATCGTCTGAGCTCCGCAAGTGCCGCATTTTCTCGAATGAAACATAGAGTGTTCGAGGATCGGGATATTTGTAAGAAGACCAAAACACTGGTTTATGAAGCCATTGTATTACCAACTTTATTGTATGCCTGCGAAACATGGACTATCTATAAACGTCACTTCCACCTCCTTGAAAGGTTTCATCAACGTTGCCTCCGGAAAATCCTGCAAATTACTTGGGAAGATAGGCGAACAAATGTCAGTGTGCTGGAAGAAGCAAAGACTACTAGCATTGAAAAAATGATCCCTCAACGCCAACTTCAGTGGACTGGTCATGTTGTTCGAATGCCTGACTGCCGTCTCCCAAAGCAGTTACTTTACTCCCAACTCAAGGATGGAAAGCGGAATATCGGTGGTCAATATAAGAGGTTTAAAGATGTTTATAAGGCTAATCTAAAAAAATGCAATATAAACATCGAAAACTGGGAAGCTCTGGCCCATGAACGATCTAAATGGAGGTTGGCCTTTCACAAAGGTTCCATGGACTTTGAAGAAGCCCGAGTGCAAGGTGAAAGGGAGAAACGTGCTAAGCGAAAAGCACGTCAAATGAATCCTTTACAGGACCATCTTCTATCTGGTAACCTGTGTCCTCACTGTGGGAAGCTGTGTGGATCTAGAATTGGCCTCCACAGTCACTTACGGACCCATCGCTAGAGTCTACACAATCTTCTTTAGAATTTCCTCTTTTTATCCCGGAAGACAATCTTACTCGGTCACGAGTGATCGCCTGATGATGATTGAGACCTGCTACCATTCTATACCACTGTTTCCATAGCGCTCTCTCTCTCTTTCAACCCCTCTCTCTCTTTAGCGCAAACGTGTTAAATGTTACCATACATTTCTTTCAGATTTTGATATACACATTTATTTTGTTATATTTGAATACAATATTTCTAAGTAACCTTTACAGGGTAATTTTGAAGAAAGGATTACATACTTGAAATAAACACACAGAAACAGATGCTTCACCTTTTTCATTTGGAAATGAGATACAATTATGTGGCATCACTCTAAACAGCATGTAGATGTCAACATGCCTCTGTTCATCCTACCAAGAGCTACTTGACAGAGCACTGAGCAGAAGATTATGCATTTTTATTCAACTTGGTTACATACGTTGGACTTGCTTCCCTTGTCATTTCTATAAATAGAGCAAATCACTGCTACAGGAATACACTAATTGACTGTAAGAAAGAAATCCTATGGAGGCAGGGGAGAGTGGAAGAACCACCAAATCCATGGTGGAAGGACCGCCAAATCCAAGCTTGCACCAGCCAGGATGGTTGCCTTCCCACCAAGGCTAGGGGATCAAGAAGCTTCTCTGCTGGAGCTCTTTGAATACCGGTTCAAAATAGGTGGCCCCTAAGCCTACCTTTCATTTAATCTGACACGCACACCCTACATCTGCTCAGATTAAATGAATTATAGACTACTGTGAAATGGTAAGAAGCAATGCTAAGGATGCCTTTTAGTTCATACAGCAGATAAAGAAGAAGAGAGCTATTCGGAAATCCAATGTATGTTCTAATCAATGCAGAATTTTCATTAAATTTACTAACATGACATGCCACAACACAACTGATCCATGTGTCATTTGTAAAAACTCTCTAAAATTGTCAGGCAATTTGAGGAGCCTTCAAGGTTCTGCCTACCCAAATGTAGGGTGACCATTTGCAAAGTTCCTATACCTTTAATGGCCAGGTAAGATGTTCTTCAAATGGCTCTTATTATAAGGTTGAGAAAAAGTGCATCTGCTGCACTAGTCTCTTGTGCACTGCTC
This sequence comes from Shinisaurus crocodilurus, assembly GCA_021292165.1. Classification (NCBI taxonomy): domain Eukaryota; kingdom Metazoa; phylum Chordata; class Lepidosauria; order Squamata; family Shinisauridae; genus Shinisaurus; species Shinisaurus crocodilurus. Next base: position 265,229,816 of record CM037876.1, read on the forward strand.
TGAAGGACAGAGGAGTCCTGTCTTCCTTTGTGTCTGATCACCTATCCAGGCCTCAGTGCAATATCAGTTCCTCAGTGTTCTTTGCATATGATCTACTGCTATTTAATTTCTAAATGTCATCACAGTCCATAAGCAGGTGAGTGAGTTCTTATTACATGATGAGCTGTCTGGAATGCTCTTCAGGCAGAATAAATTAGTTCATTTGAGTGCTTCATTTTCCACATGGCCTTAAAAAAAATGACAAAACCCCCTACAGGCCCTGCAGTATATGCTAGGAAATACTGAGATTTCTCCCCATCTAGATCTGTTGTTTTAAATAAGATGCTACTCATAAGGATTTCAGGCAGATGCTTCCCCATCCTTCAAGCCTGTGGTTGCTTTGCAATTCCACAGTTGAGATTCTGATGTCCGGCTTCCACGCTGACTGCTACCGTGACGATGATCCAGAATTTTGCTTCATTAAAAAAACAAAAAAATTCTTTGGATGCTTATATTAAGGGATGCAATGTAAGACTCCATTCTTTCACTAAGAAGCCCAGCTGGGCCAGCCATAGAATCTCTAAGGGCATAAGCAAATCCTCAGGGGCAGGCAACTTGATGTAACAAATTAATAGAAGCCTATTCCTCACCATAGAAAATGAAGATTTGGACTCTTGTGGTACTCCCACAATACTAATCCAGCTACAATAGGAACTAGCAATTAGTAGGCTCCCACCATGCATCAAATCTAAACTGTATGTTCAGTAATTTCAAATGTTTGTTACATTTCTAGTGTTTCGGGGGCTCGGGGAGCTGCGGGGTGGGGCAGGAAAGTCAACATCTGCCAGCCCATCTCCACTCACTTTTCTGTGGATCCAACCAACCCCATGTGTTTCAGAGCTTTAATTTCAATATATGTGAAGATTTCTCACTTGCCATTTTCATATGTGGATGTCACTCAATTGCTTTTTAATTACTATATTGCAAATAAGGAATTTAATTCTGGTTTAATGTCTGAGAGCAAGGCTTGCATATCCTCATAGTTGGCATTTTAAGGGAACTCTTGATATTTAGAGCAGGGGTGAGCAGAATGTAGATCTCCAGATGTTTTTGACCTCAATGTCCATAAGCCACTGCCAGCATGGCCAATGGTCAGAAATCTTGGGAGTCAAAGTCCAAAACATCTGGAGATCTGCCTTCTGCCCACCCCTGATCTAGAGCATGTCTATCCCTATAGGGAACCTGGTGCTCACTGTGGAGGACTAAGGCTTTCCATCTTGGATGCTAAGCCATTTTCATGAGAACCTCCTTGGTCATAGGGATGGTGTCTTCCTCACTCTTTCTATTTAGATGTTCATTTTCTATGGATAATGAACACATGTGCGGTGTGTGGAGACTCCATCCTGACTTGCACACATTAATGATACCACATGGACAGTTCTCTATGTGTGACTGGGAACCTTGTCTTTACACCTGCAAAGCCATTTCCCCCCTTCTCTATATAACAGGGCATATTATACATATTTCCTTAGGTGACCAGGTCATGCTTCTGTTGAGGTGAGCTCTGACCCATGAAAGTTTATGACACAATTATTACTATTTTTTTTAGTTTTGAAGGTGCTACAAGCCTGTTTTTGTAACAGATTAACACACCTACCACTCTGTTAAATAGCTACTACATTTTTGCATGCACTTTTCTAAATATATGCATTTGGGGTAAGTGATTTTCCATAATACCATGTGATTTTGTGTGCCAGGATGCAACTCTTTCCATCTCTTCCTGCCCACTGAACAGCTTATCAGCAGGAGATTCAGGAAGAAGAAAGAGACCCTGGTACCCTAACATTTCCCCAAGGTTTTTATTTATTTTTTAATTAAAAATAAATTTTTGAAGGAAGCAGGGAGTACTGGAGAGCTTTGCGGGCACAGTTGGAGGTCCCCTACTTTAAACCATTTCATATTTGATTTATTTTAATTGCTCATCATGAAAAGACTGCACCAACACATGTGGAGACTGAGGATGTAATCCTATCTACACTGACCTGTGAGTAAGTCCCATTGAACTCAAGGGGTCTTACTTCTGAGTAGACACTTATAGGATTGCACTGCAAAATATTAAGGCTTAACTCCCATTACAAAGAACTACAATACCTCCACAAGGCTTTATTCAGAAATTTACTCACTTGCTAGATTTAAATTTATGTTTCTGCTGTTCTAAATCACCCCAAAGTACCTGCTGTTAGAGATTAATGGGCTGCAAAAGACTTACTCAAACACTCTGAAGTGAGACGGACAGGGTGAGTCTTTCTGAAGCAATGTAAATATACATGCTCACTGTGCAGGATGATCACAAGTCACAAGGAGAATTGAGAATTGGTTCCTCTTGATCTCGCGCCTTCCAGACGGGCTATTAAGTTCCTCTTTGGGGAGGAATTGTCCCCATCCCTTTCCTTCGATTGACACGGCCGGGCACAGCATAGCCTCAGCAAACCCTTGTTTCTCTCACAGTCTTCTCTCTCCTCCAAGTTGCCCGCCGCTGAGTTGCCCAATGCCGATGGCAACCAACCAAAGAAAGAGTGGCCCTGATTGGCTGATCACAAACATAGTTGTCCGGCCTGCAGCCACTCACTTGCCTCTCTCTCTGTTTCCTGCATGTGGCATGCCTCTGCACTCACTGTGCGTACAGCGGAGCTATTGCTGCTTCCAACCAAAATGGCTACAGCATGATGAGGGAGGGTGAGCGGCAAGGTGGGCGAGGCAGTGTGTGTGATGACAGGCACCCGTGCAGGGGTGAGTGAGGAGGCACTGTGAGGGGCACCGAGTACACAGTGGCAGGCAGCACTATAATCCAGCCCTGGTGAGCAGCAGCACTAGGGTCGCTAAAAAAGAGAGATGCAGGCCTGAGAGGTTGTACCCATGGCTAGTCACGCCAGTGTGACCAGGGCTGCTAGGCTATCCCCGAGTTTGATGAAAAGGAGACATAGCGATGAGTGCCAGCCGTGTATTGATAACCAGCGGAGGCTGGTGGCTCCAATGTCAGTGGGGCGGTGTATCCACTCCAGATTTTAGTCTGAACTTTTAAGAAGCTATCCATGGCACTATGCCCTATCCTCAAAATAGCTTCACCACTATGGATAGCTCGTGGAGTGAATATACTGCCCCACCGACATTGAAGCCACAGGGCCAACTGTTGATAACCTATTCCAAACCTCCAGATGCCTTCACTCGGTGGGATTCTTCCCCAGCCCCTCTATCTGGAGATGTCGGGGACTGGCCTTCTGCATGTGTCTGTTACTGAGCTACAGCCCCTCCCCTGCATGTGTTGCGCCCCAGAGGACCATGAAATCCTGACCATGTCTTGGCATGAATGTTGAGGACACTCAAGAAAACTATCCTGGGAGTCCTCAACACAGAGTCTGAGACCGCTTCTGCCAGCTAAGACAGGAAGACTGTCCCAAATCCGTCCTGACTGAATGCCCAACACAAGATACAGTCAGATAGAGAGAGGGAGGGAGATATAATTCCTATAGACCACAGCGACCCCTCTCCAGCCCTCACGTGTATGCTGCTGCTGCTGTACTGAGTACCAAGAAGGATGCAACTGGGAGAGATAATCTCCGCTCAGCTCATCCCCTCAAGTTTTGATAATACTCCGGACTCGCCTAAAGGCAGCTCATCCCACAATAATGGTTTTAGGTTGCAATCCTACAGACATTTCCCTGGGAATAAGTCCCATTGAACTAATAAGCCTTGCTTCTAAGTAAACATGCCTAGGATTATGAGGTCAGTCTTTAAGGTTCCACAAGGCTTTCAGCCATTTTAATAGTGACGTCTCACTTACTCTGATAATTTCAGGCTGTCATATAATAATGTTGAGCAGCAGCAACGCTGATACGTATTTTGTATGCGTGCGGTTAGAAAAAGACATATAACAGATAAATAATATGGTGGGGGCAATTTCAATCTGCCAGTTAGCTAAGGGAAATTTGGATAGCAACACATGTAAAAAGAAGATTGAAACATATGGCTATTACACCCTACCAAACACAATTTCTCTACATAATTTTGATGTGCAAGAACTTAGAAAGCAATTTGAATATATCCTGCTGGCAATTTCTTTTGTTTTTAATTCTTTTTAAATCACACACTATAATAAAACACAAACACCACAGTATGAGATGCAGCAGTTTAAAGTAATGTTGGGACTTCTTTTTGCATCTGATCAGTGATCCAAAATTAGGTATCTCCTATTGTACTTAGTTTTTATTACTGACCTTTAGTGCCCAAAACAACCATCCCAGTGTTTTTTCTCTCTTATTGACAGTGTACCAGTCCCTTTCTGAACAGTGCATATTCACACAGTCCGCAAGTTCAAAGGCTTTTGACTGAACACAGACTTATTCATAGCTTGTCCTGCCAGCTCTTTTTCTGTCCATGAGTGCCAGAAAACCTGGTAAGAGGAAAAAAATAAAAATAAAAGTAGAGAACTGAAAACGGAGGCACAGCAAGTTAGGAATCCAGTGCTCAAATGACACGCAAATCCTTCCTTCCAGTCAGATCTACTGCTTTATTGCTAATAAAACCCCTGTATTATAAAGAGGATTAGACTAGGGGTGCCATCAGGGCAGAACTTTGGGGCAGAGGTCCAGGGCGCCACTCAGCGGAATGAACAGGAGAGCTACCAAATGCAGCAGGGCTGGCTTACCATATTTGGAAGTAATAGACATTGCCACCTAACGAGGGGCACTCCCATAAAGCCATTAAGTCCAGAGTCTAAAATTACCTAATTGCACCAATAGATTAGACAGCTCCACCTCTTCTAATGGAAATTTTTTCACAATAAATATTTGGACCCACTTTTTTTTTTTTTTTTTAAAGCCATCCTAACTTGGTTTATCCACTTTGCTAAATATCATCTGCCATTCAAAAGTCCATGAACTGGAGTTGGCTTCCAGTGAATTTTCCAACTTTTTATTAGTTCCAATCCTGTATGTTTAGAGTCTGTGAAGTAGACAGATCCGGTAGGTTGTTAGCCACACATGCATTCCTAACACAATATGGACCTGTATGTGTTAATGGATTGCTGCATGTACTGATGGATCCACTGATCCAGTTACTGGGGGCTCCATGTGCATAGCAAAAACAGCAGTAGTTTTGATTGCCTGCTCTGGAAGGGTAGAAGGAACTTGATTTAGTCCAACAAACACCTTGCTGTTCCTGCCAAACAGCTAATTGTTGAAATTACCCATTTTCTAAAAAGGCTGCATGCCTAGAGCCCTAGCAGTTATAGAAATGGTTTGTTCAGGGCCAGAGTTCATACAATAATTATATGTTGGAAACATATTGCACATGGATTTAAATAAAATAACATTGGCTAATACCTGAGCAAGTTTATTATTATTGGACATGATCCACTGGGAAGCTGACCTGCACAAGCTCCGGTGAACTTAATTGGAGTTCACAAAAACACAGTGATTGACTCACTCTGGGAAAGAGAGTGGTAATTTGTTCCTTCACCAGTGACTATTATGATGGGCTAATGAATTCCCATCAAATTCACATCCAGTCCAGCCACTTCAGCATCAACAGCATGACAATGATTATACTAGACAAGGAAATAATATTACAATCATTTTGTAAATGGAAAGTATGATGAACGATTTTATATATATACCAAAGATTAATTAATGCCATCATACAAATAACAGCAATACTAGTAAAATCAATAGGAAGTTGATATGAAATAATAATATGGTGAGACACTTCACAATTTTAGCAGTTTTATTTGGGGACAGGACTATTAATTGCAGCTATGAAAATCAATAATACTGGAGCTTGTTATAAAACAGATAACACATAACAGAGATGAATATATTGGGCTTTCATTTGGTTCACTCAGCAGTTGCAGTATTTGTGCGGTTATGTAGGAATGATAATACAGTAAAGCCTTGGATTGCAAGCATAATTCATTCCGGAAACGTGCTTGTAATCCAAAGCACTCGTATATCAAAGCGAAATTCCCCATAAGAAATTTGTACACATATTTTTAATTTAAGCTGCAATAAAGAATGATAGTGTAAAGTCTTCATTTTTCTTGACCGTACTACAGTACTTGTATTGCAAGACATCACTTGTTTATCAAGTTAAATTTTATTTTTAAAATTTGCTTGTCTTGCAAAACACTTGCAGACCAAGTTACTTGCAATCCAACGTTTTACTGTATCTTTTCATGATAGAGAAGAAGCCTGAACAGAATATTTTATTTATTTATTTATTTATTTCTTATATTTATTAATCGCCCATCTGGCCGGTCACCCAGCCACCCTGGGCGATGTACAATTAAAATACAATAAAACAATACAATAAAATATAATAATAATTAAAACAATATAAAAAGTTCTTTTAAAAACCTAACCCACCCCATATTCCTGCCTGAACAGCCATGCTTTTAATGCACGGCGGAAGCTCATCACGGAGGGGGCATGGTGAAGGTCACTAGGGAGGGAGTTCCATAATGTGGGGGCCGCCACAGAGAAGGCCCTCTTCATAGAATCATAGAAAAGTAGAGTTGGAAGGGGCCTACAAGGCCATCGAGTCCAACCCCCTGCTCAATGCAGGAATCTAGGTCAAAGCATCTCTGACAGATGTCTGTCCAGCTGCACCTTGAATGCCTCCAGAGTGGGAGAGCCCACAACCTCCCTAGGTAGTTGATTCCATTGTCTTATTGCTCTGACAGTCAGGAAATTTTTCCTGATGTTTAGGTGGAATCTAGGTTCCTGTAACTTGAGCCCATTATTCCGTGTCCTGCAAACTGGGATGAACGAGAAGAGATCTTTGCCCTCCTCTGTGTGACATCCCTTCAAATACTGGAAGAGTGCGATCATATCTCCCCTCAGTCTCCTCTTCTGAAGGCTAAACATGCCCAGTTCTTTCAGTCTCTCCTCATAGGGCCTTGTTTCCAGTCCCTTTATCATCCTTGTTGCCCTCCTCTGAACCCTCTCCAGTTTGTCTATGTCCTTCTTAAAGTGAGGTGCCCAGAACTGGACGCAGTACTCAAGATGAGGCCTAACCAGTGCCGAGTAAAGGGGAATTATCACTTCCCGCGATTTGGAAGCTATACTTCTATTAATACAGCCCAAAATTGCATTTGCCTTCTTTGCAGCCACATCGCATTGCTGGCTCATATTCAGTTTGTGATCTACCACAATTCCAAGATCCTTCTCACTTGTAGTATTGTTGAGCCAAGTGTCCCCCATTCTGTAACTCTGCATTTGGTTTCCTCTCCCTAGGTGCAGCACTTGGCATTTATCCCTATTAAATTTCATTCTGTTGTTTTCGGCCCAGCGCTCCAGCCTATCGAGGTCACTTTGAATTTTGTTTCTGTCTTCCAGAGTATTAGCTGTTCCACCCAACTTTGTGTCATCTACAAATTTGATAAGCATTCCCTGTACCTCCTCATCCAAGTCATTAATAAAAATGTTGAAGAGCACCGGGCCCAGGACCGAGCCCTGTGGTACCCCCGCTCGTTACCTCTCCCCAGTTTGAGAAGGAACCATTGATAAGCACTCTTTGAGTCCGATTCTGTAGCCAATTGTGGATCCACCTGATAGTTGTTCCATCTAGCCCACTCTTAGCTAGCTTACTAATCAGGATATCATGAGGCACTTTGTCGAAAGCTTTGCTGAAGTCCAGGTATATAATGTCCACAGCATTCCCACAGTCCACAAGGGAGGTTACCCGATCAAAAAATGAGATCAGATTAGTCTGACAGGATTTGTTCTTGACAAATCCATGCTGGCTTCTCGTAATCACTGCATTGTTTTCAAGGTGCTTGCAGACTGACTTCTTTATAATCTGCTCCAAAATCTTCCCGGGGATTGATGTCAGACTGACTGGTCTATAGTTCCCAGGTTCCTCCTTCTTGCCCTTTTTGAAGATGGGAACAACATTTGCCCTCCTCCAGTCGTCTGGCACTTCACCTGTCCTCCATGATTTCTCAAAGATAATAGACAGTGGTTCTGAGAGTTCTTCTGCCAGTTCCTTTATTACTCTAGGATGCAGCTCATCAGGCCCTGGAGATTTAAACTCGTTCAGAGTAATCAGGTGCTCCTTGACCATTTGCCTATCAATCTCAAGCTGCAATTCTGCCCCTTCAGTCTGCACTTCAGGTTTGCCAGGGGGGTCATAGACCCTCTTTTGGGAGAAGACCGAGCCGAAGTAGGAATTGAACACTTCTGCCTTTTCTTTGTCTTCTGTTATCAATTTGCCATCCTCATTGCGTAGTTGAACCACCAGTTGTTTCTTCTGTCTTTTACTGTGCATGTATCTGAAGAAAGCTTTTTTGTTGCTTTTAGCATTCCTCGCTAACCTTAGCTCATTCTCAGCTTTAGCCTTCCTGACACTATTCCTGCAGTTCTGTGCTACCTGCTTGTACTCTTCCCCTGTAGCCTGTCCTTCCTTCCACTTCCTATACGTGTCCTTTTTTGTTTTCAGGTCATCTTTGAGTTTATTGTGAAGCCACATTGGCTTCTTCTGTTGCCCTCTGCCTTTTTTCCTTGTGGGAATTGTTTGCAATTGTGCCTTTAAAATTTCCTTTTTTAAAAACTCCCACCCCTCCTGGGCTCCCTCTCTCGTGAGAGTCACTTGCCATGGGATCTTACTAATCATTGTTCTGAGTTTGTTAAAATTGGCTTTCCTAAAATCCAGGGTACGCGTTTGGCTACACTCAGCTTTTGCTTCCGTTAGAATCAAGAACTCAAGTATAACATGGTCACTTTCCCCCAGAGTTCCCGAAACCGCCACTTTATCCACTAACTCGTCTCTGTTGGTTAGAATCAGGTCAAGGATAGCCGATCCTCTAGTTCCTTCCTCCACTTTCTGTAGGAGGAAGTTATCAGCAGCACAGCTCAGGAATTTCTTGGAGGGACCATGTTTAGCTGAATAAGTCTCCCAACAGATATCAGGGAAATTGAAGTCTCCCATTACTACCACATCGTGCCTCCTTGAAACAATGGCAATTTGCTTTTCAAAAGTTCTATCCTCGTCTTCTCCTTGATTGGGTGGTCGGTAGTAGACTCCAACCGCCATGTTCGTTTTATTCTTTGCCCCCTTTATTTTAACCCAGATGCTCTCAATGGGGCTGCCAAGCTCCTCTTCCTGTATCTCTGTGCAGAGATACGTATTTTTAACATACAGTGCAACTCCACCTCCCTTTCTGTTGCTTCTGTTCCTTTTGAACAAGTTATACCCTTCAATTGCTGTATTCCAGTCATGGGAGTCATCCCACCAGGTTTCAGTTATCCCTATCAAGTCGTACTTGCCCTCATGTATCAAGAGTTCAAGTTCGTCTTGTTTATTGCCCATACTCTGGGCATTAGTATAGAGACATTGAAGACTATGTGCTTTATAGTCCGACTTTCCCCCTACATTTTGTGGTAGACTATCAATGGGTACCGCTGGAGCTGTTCTCTCCATTGTGGCATAGATGCCTTCTTCCATTGGTACCCCCGAGTTTATGTCTCCCTCCCCTGTTGGATTCAGTTTAAAGCCCTCCTGATTAAGTTCCTCATGCTGTGTCCAAACACATTCTTCCCAGTCCTTGTGAGGTGCAACCCATCCTTTGCCAGCAGTCCATCTTCCAGGAAGTGTAGCCCGTGGTCCCAGAATCCAAATCCCTCACGTCGGCTCCACCTTCGTAGCCAGTCATTCACTCGGAGTATTTTTCTTTCCCTTTCTATGCCTCTTCCAAGTACTGGAAGGATGGATGAGAAAACTATCTGGGCCCCGAAGTTCTTGAGTTCCCTTCCCAGCTCTTCAAAGTCTGCCGTGATTTCTTTGTAACTCCGCTTGGCAGTATCATTTGTACCCACGTGGAAGAGAAGAAAGGGGTATGTGTCGGTGGGCTGCATGAGCCTCGGCAGCTGCTCTGTCACATCCTTAATCCGTGCCCCAGGGAGACAGCACACCTGGCGAGTCCATGGGTCTTCGCGACATACTTTGGCTTCGATCCCCCGCAGGAGGGAGTCTCCCACTACAAGTACTCTTCTCTTCCTCTTGCTGTAGGACTTGGTTTGACTGCCTCCACTTGACTGACCCTCAGCCTCCTGCTCGCTGTCACGTTGGGTGCCCGGTAATCTGTCCTCTGCAGGCTGTCCTCTGCTCTCGTCCTCAAGTACATGGAAGCGGTTCCATAGCTCCACTGCTTCCACAGGCGCAGAGTGTCTTGTAGTTCTTCTGCTCCTAACAGTCACCCTTTTCCAGGGAGTTCCCCCTGCGTTATTTTCCCTTGCCTCTGCAGTCTCCGTCTCCGCCTCATCCTGCCGTTGCCCTTCTGGCTCCTGTACTGTGCTTTGGTGCTGTAGATCCACCGTTCTGTCTAAGAACTCCTCGCTTTCTCTTATGCTCCTGAGGGTTGACACTTGCTGCTCCAGTCCTCTGACCTTTTCTTCCAACAGCGTGACCAGCTTGCACTTGTTGCATGTGTAGGCCATGTTGATCTCCGGCAGGAAAACAAACATTGCACACCCCTTGCAGGTCACCACCACTGCTGAGTCCTTTCCTTCCATGCTCTGTTTCTGTCTTCCTAGAATATATATATATATATATATATATATATATATGTTTTTATTTTTTATTTTATTTTTTTATTTTTTTTTATTTTTATTTATTTATTAATTATTATTATTATTATTATTATTATTATTATTATTATTATTATTTTATTATTTCTTAGGGACCTCCCCCTTGACCTCCCCTGCCGAACTCCGCTGCCAAACTCCTGTTTGCTCTCCCTGTTTTCTCTCCCTGTTTTCTCTCCCTGTTCGCTCGCTCTCTGGGAGCCTGCCCGCTTATCACAGTCCCAAAAACAGCTGGAGCCTCTCTCCTGTTGTGCTCCTGCTCAGCTGGGAGTCAGGAACAGAATGAGCTCCCAGGCCACGCCCTGCAATCAGCCCCACTTCCTGCAATCAGCTGCAATCAGCCCCAGGTAGTTGCAGTCAGCAGGAGCTTCTGCTCAACAGAATGAGCTCTCAGGCCACGCCTTTCCCTTGCAGCACTTGTTGTTGTACTACTCCGCTGCCAAACTCCTGTTTGCTCTCCCTGTTCGCTCGCTCTGTTCGCTCGCTCTCTGGGAGCCTGCTTGCCTTTTCACAGTCCCAAAAACAGCTGGAGCCTCTCTCCTGTTGTGCTCCTGCTCAGCTGGGAGTCAGGAACAGAATGAGCTCCCAGGCCACGCCCTGCAATCAGCCCCACTTCCTGCAATCAGCTGCAATCAGCCCCAGGTAGTTGCAGTCAGCAGGAGCTTCTGCTCCTGCTGATGGGATAAGGAGAAGGCCGTCCGTGGCAGACCTTGTTGAGCGGCCTACTTGATGTTGCCGGAGGCGCTCCTTGAGATAAACTGGGCCGGAGCCATGTAGGGTTTTAAAGGTCAAAACCAACACCTTGAATTCGGCTCGGCAAGCAACTGGTAGCCAGTGCAACTCATTAAGCACTGGCGTGATGTGATCACGTCGGCGGCTGCCCTTAATCAGGCGAGCCGCCGTGTTCTGTACCAGCTGAAGCTTCCGAACCGTCTTCAAGGGTAACCCCACGTAGAGCGCATTACAGTAGTCTAGGCGAGAGGAGATGAAGGCATGAACCACTGATGGGAGCAGGTGATTAGGAAGGTAGGGGCGCAGCTGCCATATCAGATGGAGTTTATACAGTGCTGCCCGGCTCACAGCTGCCACCTGAGCCTCCATGGACAGCTGGGAGTCTAGAATGACCCCCAAGCTGCGGACCTGGTCCTTCAGGGGTAGATGTACCCCATTCAGCACCAGGTCAACATCCCCTAACCTCCCCTTGTCCCCCACCAGAAGTACCTCGGTCTTGTCGGGGTTCAGTTTCAGCATGTTCCTCCCCATCCAGCCAGCCACTGACTCCAGGCACTTGGACAGGGTCTCAACGGCCAACCTCGGTGAGGACTTAAAACAGAGGTAGAGCTGCATGTCATCCGCATACTGATGACACTGCACCCCAAACCTCCTGATGATAGCTCCCAGAGGCTTGAGGTAGATGTTAAATAACATCGGGGAGAGGATGGAACCCTGCGGCACTCCACAAGTGAGCAGCCGAGTGTCCGAAGCCTCCTCCCCGAGAACTACCCTCTGATACCTTCCAGAGAGGAAGGACCGGAACCACTGCAATACAGTGCCTCCTAAGCCCAACCCCTCCAGACGGTCCAGGAGGATACCGTGGTCAACGGTATCAAAAGCCGCCGAGAGATCAAGGAGGACTAGAAAGGAGCATTTGCCCCTATCCAAGGCCCTCCTCACATCATCCACCAAGGCGACCAAGGCCGTCTCTGTCCCATGTCCAGACCTGAAGCCTGACTGGCATGGATCTAAATAATTGGCTTCATCCAAGTGTGCCTTCAACTGAGCACCCACCACCCGCTCGATCACCTTGCCCAGAAATGGTAAATTGGAGACTGGGCGAAAGTTGTTTAAATCCTGGGGATCCAAGGAGGGCTTCTTTAGAAGCGGTCTTATTACTGCCTCCTTGAGGGCTGATGGCATCACTGCCTCCTCGAGGGAGGCATTCACCACCGCCTTGATCCCCTCAGCCAGTCTCTCCCTGCAGCTCATTATGAGCCAGGACGGGCAAGGATCAAGCAAGCAGGTGGTCGGCCTCACAGATGAAAGCACCTTGTCCACTTCATCAGAAGGAAGAAGCCGAAACCGATCCCACAAAACCGGTCTGCCATTGGCCTCCTCCCGCTCACTCCCTGTGTCCACGACGCACGATATCCCACTCCTAATCCGATCGATTTTATCTGCGAAGTGCTTCGCTAAAGCCTCACAGGAGGCTTTAGACTGTTCCAGTGAGTCTGGAGAGACTGGACCGACCAGACTCCGGACCACTTGGAACAGCCTCCTGGGGCAGCACTCCGCAGACGCAATGGAGGCAGCATAGAAATTCTTTTTTGCTGCCTTCACCGCCACCCGGTAGGCTGAAGATGCAGCTCTAACCCGTGTTCAATCGTCTTCGGAGCGGGAATTTCACCATCGGCGCTCTAGCCTTCTCACCTCTTGTTTCAGAGCTCGCAGTGACGGAGTGAACCATGGCGCCGCGAAGAGGCGTGAAGAGGGTGCTTCGGGGCAACTTGGTCTAATGCCCTGGTGATTGCAGCCCTGGTGATTCCAGTCATCCACCAGGGTCTCGACCGAGCTACTGTTTGTGTGCTCCAATTCCCCAAGCGCATTCAGGAATCCATCCGGATCCATAAGACGCCTGGGGCGGACCATCCTAATAGGTCCCTCACCCCTGCAGAGGGTGGCACCGAGAAATCCAACCCCACCAGATAGTGATCTGACCATGACAAGGGGGTGGTGGATATACCCCCGATTTCCAGATCATTTTCCCCCTCTCCAGAAACAAAAACCAAGTCCAGCGCATGACCGGCTACATGGGTAGGTCCAGTTAATACAGGGTGCAGCTCCCAGGAAGCCATGGTCTCCATGAAGTCCCGAGGTGCCCCCGTGAGGACAGCCCCCGAATGCACATTGAAGTCCCCCAGCACCAATAGCCTGGGGGACAACACACACATCAGAGACCACCTCCAGCACCTCGGCCAGGGAGTCTGTCGTGCAGCGGGGTGGACGGTACATGAGCAGAATCCCCAGACTGCCCTTTGGACCCAACCTCCAGTACATGCACTCAATAAACTTGGTCTCCCAGGGAGGGAGTCTGGTAAGGACCAAGGACTCCCGGTAGATAACAGCCACTCCCCCTCCCCATCCCCCAACCCTTGGCTGCTGGGCATACGAGAAACCAGCCGGACACAAGGCCGCCAGAGTAGGAGCAGCGGCCTCGTCTAGCCAGGTTTCCGTAATACATGCCAGGTCCGCACCCTCATCCAAGATCATTTCATGGATTACAGATGTTTTTTGGGTAACGGACCTGGCATTACACAGCAGCAAATGCAAGGGTGGGGAAGGAGCCACACACACCCCAGTTATCCCTTGGCTCTGGGCAGGCCTGGAACAGGGGATAGATATTAAGCATCGATCCCCTGTTCCCCTTAATCGGCATGGCCTGCCCCTAGCACTCTGCCAGCGTCTGCCGCTCAACAATGGTATGTTTTGCCCCCCGGAACTCCCCCCATCATCTCCCTGGGATGAACACATGCCCCCCCCTGCTTCCGCCGATCAGGCGGGAGACCCACCCCTAAAACCAACCCCTAAAACCAACCCCTAAACCCCCAACCCAGCTCAGACAGGGGGGTAGGCCCTCACCCTCGTGCCACCCCCCAAGTGGCTCCCCCAAAGGGGCGTCCCCTTTGGTGTCATCCCCTTTGGTGTCGTCCCCTTCGGGGATGTTGCCGCCGGGGCGTCGCCGCCCCGCTCCGCAGGCCGGTAGATGTTGGCTCTGCTGGGGCAGCTGGCACCACTCCCCAATCAGTCCAGTGCAGAGGCAGGGCCCCAGTCCAGCAGGGAACCACCAGGGAGGGGAAAAAGCTGGCTGCAGGTGGAAGTCACCAGCTTACCTCCCTCCCTGGAGAAGCCCAAAATGCTGGCTGGGCCGCAGGTCTTCAGGGCAGTTGCCCCACTCCTCCGCAGGCCAGCAGATGTAGATGTTGGCTCTGCTGGGGCAGCTGGCACCACTCCCCAATCAGTCCAGTGTAGAGGCAGGGCCCCAGTCCAGCAGGGAACCACCAGGGAGGTGGGAAAGCTGGCTGCAGATGGAGGTCACCAGCTTACCTCCCTCCCTGGAGAAGCCCAAAATGCTGGCTGGGCCGCAGGTCTTCAGGGCAGTTGCCCCACTCCTCCGCAGGCCGGTATATGTTGGCTCTGCTGGGGCAGCTGACACCACTCCCCAATCAGTCCAGTGCAGAGGCAGGGCCCCAGTCCAGCAGGGAACCACCAGGGAGGGGAAAAAGCTGGCTGCAGGTGGAAGCCAGATGCCCTGGGGACAAACAACAGGTGTTTTGCCTTTCCCCCACATCCTTGTTGGGTTTTCTTTTACTTAAGTACTTCCCTCCTATTTCAAGGAGTGGGAGAGACATTATTTATGCCAGCTCTGGGGCTGTTGTAAATTTCCTCCCATGTTGGTGGTGTGACTGTGACTGGGGACTCAGTGGGAACCAAAGCCTCCCTGATTTGCCCACACCACATCCCTGATCTGCTCCCTTTTTGCCTCTCCTAATGTCAGAGCTCTGATGATGGGAAGCCAAGAGCTTTGGATGTTTATTCGAGGGCTAGGAGTGGGGTTCCAAGGTCAGATTTTCACCGTCGGCAGTGGACCACTCTCTCTGCCCTTGGAGGGTAAGGTCCAAAAAAATCCTATGGGACACCCTCCCAGGAACCACAGGATTGCAGCCCTAATAATATTTGATAATATTAAAATGAAAATGAAAGAGGACACCATATTTGCCTAATTATATGTGAGTGCTAAATATTGTAAAGGACAATGTTTGCTGAGAATGGATTTTCTCTTGTTTCTTTACCAAGTAAACTTGGTAAAGAGAGCTTCAGCTATTGGGCAGTATAAAAATGGCGGGGGGGGGGAGTAGGAAGCACACTGCCTACAATAAGGGTAAACAGAAACGGGCAATTAATTTGAATAGATTTTTTTTTAAATGCTGCAATCTTATCCACATGTGCCTGGGAGTAAGACCCACTGAACACAGTGGGAATTATTTCTGAGTAAACATGAATGGGATTATGCTGTAAATCTTTGAAGATGAAGGAATTAAGTAAGAATTAACAACTAGCAATAAAGAGATTAGATACACTGATGGGCCAACTAAAAGCATGTAGTAAAGTACATCACCTTGAGAGAGCACCACCCTTAAAGGTGGCCTAAAAATGATTCTAAATAAATAAATAAATAAATAGCTCTCATTGCATCAGTGGCTGCAGATCATGGCATTGGGTGAATATCTCATCCATCACATTGGATACCATATTATTCGCAGTGCAAGTCAATATGGATATGAAGCTGCTAAGTAAGTTTGACTTGAGGCATTGAATGTGATGTTGTTAGTATGCAGATGATACCCAGCTCTATTTTCCATTCTCTGTTGATCCAAGGGCCACAGTCTCAGCTGACAACCTGTTCAGTAATGCAATGGACAGGATGCAGAAACTGAAAGCTGAATTAAGATAATAATACAAAGATGATTTCATAGATCATAGAGTTGGAAGGAGCCTACAAGGCCATCGAGTCCAACCCCCTGCTCAATGCAGGAAACTAGAGGAGGGGTCTCCCATCCAAGTAATAACCAGGCTTGACCCTGCTTAGCTTTCCACACTCATGATGAAAGTGAGCAGTTTGCTTGATCTATTATATACCTATTATATACAGGATGGCACTCTATGTGGGAAAACTGGTTTTCTGGTCATATCCTGGATCCAGCACTGCTACTTGATTCCCAGTTGGCTATCTTGCTTGGCATTTTATAAGTTCCATCTGATATACTGACCAAGTCTCTTCTGAGTCAGTATTGCTACAGTCATTCATGCCATGGTAATTTTAAGAATTAACTACTACAATGCACTCTACATGGGACTGCCCTTGAAGACTGCTTGAAAACTGCAATTCGTCCAGAATATGGCTGCCCATATTGAGTGGGTTGTTGCAATAGGGAGCACAAAATATTGATATTGTCATGGGTATGCTGGTTGCAAATATATTTATGGACACAATTCAAAATGCTGCCATTGACCTTGAATAAAGCCCTAAATGGTCTGGGGGCCAGCATGCTTTAGAGAACACCTTTTTCTATACAAACCCTCTCCACAGATGAGAGCTTGTGGTGAGGTACTGCTCCATATCCCATCTCTTAGGAATATTCATATCGTGAGGGTAGGGAGTGGTGCCTTTGCTGTTGCAGCACCACAGCTTTGGAACACTCCGTTCCTATTAAGTTTTAGGGAAACGGTGAAAACCTACCTGTTCTGCTAGGCCTTTAGAGACGTTTAGTAGTCCACCACTGCTGCTAGTTTTAAAAGTTTTACTTTAAAAATATATATGGCTGTTTTAATTAGTGTTATTTGTGTTCCATCATCCAGGGCACTTGGATGTGGAAATCTGATTGAAAAATAAATTAATTAACCATATCAGGATCCAGTCAAAATATCTGTAGTTTATTGTCATTTATTAAATCTCCTTTTCAAAACTTTAGGTATCCACTAATGAGTGTAGGGTTGCAATTCTGTGCATACTCAGCTAAGAATACGTCCCACTGAACACAATGGGACATACTTCTGAGTAAACTTGTGTAGCACTGGGCTGTAGGAGTAGGAAGCCAAAGAACTGGCTAATGTGAAGATAGAGTAACAGATTTTCATCAGTCCTTCATTTTCATTCTGCAGTGGGTTAGATAAATAGAAGGGCAGAAGTACTAAAGAGTGAGTTAATCATTTATAGTTAAAAAAAAAAAAGCTTGCAAGTACAAATAGCCATAATAAAATGAAACCGTCATAGATATACAGTTCAGTGTCTTGAGAAGACTGAAGGGAAAGTGTTAACATTGATTTTAGTATTTCTGTTGTCAGCATATGAAATTAATTTATGGTTAATGAATCTATGAAGCACACAGCAACAATATTACTTGGAAATGCAAATCGTTGTGTGTGGGGGTTTTTGGGTATGGAATTGTGAAGGACCGCAACCGGTCCTTTTTCGGGATGGGAGATCGGAGGCTTCGAACTGCTAGCCTTGATATCACCGTTCCCAATTAATCTTGCTTGAACTCGGCCCCGGTCTAAGACACTGGGATTTAGCACTGAGTCAACAGAGAACCTACACACACTCTGCTTAGGGTAAAGTGAAAGGAAGTTTATTTTGGGTTAGTCAGTTACAAAGTAGATGGGAAAATAAGGTAATGAAATTGACAGAATGAAATACCTTTGTGTTACACACAGCCAGAAAGACAAAAAGAACAACTGAGAACTTACACTAGAATACCCAGGCGCTTCGCTTGGGGGTTGACCTTCCCCGGCTGGCCTTAGCCGACAGCCCACTCTGTGCTTTGTCGCACCATGATCCAACAAAGCCCAGCAGCCACGGCTGACCGTATATCGCCTCTCCCCCGCCCGTCCCTTCAATAGCCCAACCCCTCCTTTCCCAAGCAGGACAAACTGGTCCAGCCAGGCAGGAGAGGTGAGGTGGCTTCAGGTGTCAGATGGTTGCATTCTTGACCATTGAGGGTGCTTGGGGAAACCATTAGCATTCAAATGTGTTGCAGACTCAGAGGTACCACCTGGCCTCCTTGGAGGAATATGCACAGTTCCAGGGATGTTGAAGAGTACTTGGTTTCGAGTCACGAGTCGAGTCACGAGTCTTTGGACTCGAGTCCGAGTCCTTGGTCCAAAATGGTGACTCACGAGTCACGAGTCACTCCCAAAGCTGACTCCACGAGTCCCTATTAAAATCAATGGGTTTTCCCCCCAATAAAATAAGGCTATTTCAGATGTGTGGCTTAAATAAATTCTAGGCACAAGTGTGCCTTTTTATTTCAAAACTCTGCAACTGATTTTGGCAAGAACAGACCAGGCAGACAAACCCAAAATAACCAGACAGGCAGAGGAGGCAAGGAACCCCAAAACAGACAGGCAGAGGCCTTTGCCTTGGACAATTCAAACTGTGGAACTGGTTAAGAAGAGACCAGGCAGGCAGAGGAGGCTGGGAACCCCAAACAGGCAGGCAGAGGAGCCAAACCCAAAATGTCTGAAAGGTTGCATTTTAGGAAAATGATTTTAAAAAATAAACTTGCTGTACTTCCTAAAACCTATCCATGTTGCATTTGAGGAACACGGTTTTGGAACACGAGTCCTTGGTCTCGAGTCCCGAGTTGAGTCTCGAGTCCCATTAAAAATATTGGGACTCGAGTCTGACTCAAGTCAGAGGGGGGACTCAGTCCGACTCACAAGTCGAGTCCTGGAGTCCGAGTCCCCATCCTTGCACAGTTCACAGGAGCCCCTCGCCTCCGGCAGAGATTATGCATTTTACATGTGGTATGTGGGCGATGTCATGTCATGTGTAGGGGATGTCATGCTTTTTCTCCATGGGAATAATTAAAAAGTTGAATTTGTTCACTCAAAACTAGCAGCAGGAATTATTCTTTACAAAGAAACAGATCAGATTTTTCTACCTCTCTACAAGACAGTCACACTTAGCCTTGATGTAGCTTCTCAGGCAGTGCTAGACGTAGTGGTTAGAGTGTTGGGCTGGGACTCGGGAGATCCAAGTTCTAGTCCCCGCTTGGCCATGAAGCTCACTGGGTGACTTTGGGCCAGTCACTGACTCTCAGCCTAACCTACCTCACAGGGTTGTTGTGAGGATAAAATGGAGAGGAGGAGGAGAATTATGTAAGCCGCCTTGGGTTCCTTGCAGGAAAAAAGGCGGGGTATAAATATAATAAACAAACAGACAGTAATCTATCTGGAAGTTTCTGATGTGAAGAGCGGATTGGCAGAACTGCCATTATTCTTGCACATCTCACACAGGTTTTGCCGGACTGAGAAATAAATAAATAAATAAATAAATAAATAAATAAATGGGTTGAATCCAAGGTGTCAATCAATTAATGGAAGGGGCTTGGATCCAGGGGAAACTTCTATAAACCGGTGTAGGGGGGAGTGAGTGGAGGAAGGCATTGAGCAGGGGGTTGGACTCGATGGCCTTGTAGGCCCCTTCCAACTCTACTTTTCTATGATTCTATGATTCTAAGGCGACTTTCACCAATTTCCCCTCCAAAAATCTTTTCTGAAGGCTGAAGAATCCTCTGGATCAGTATGGTGGATGGAAGGGGAAAAGGGATCTGAAAATCCCCTCCGCTCCTCCTTCTATTTGTAGAAACCTCCACTGGATCCATGACCCTTCTGTGAATGGAAGGGCACCATTGGATCCAACCCATCAGTTTTACACACAGTCACAATCTACATGAGTGTATGAACTATATACCCATGTGATCATGGTTTCAGTGTAGGTAAAATGTCTTGCCGGTTGCAGCGTGCAAACTGGGACCTCTGCCCCTCTTTGGGTGCTTCAGTCCAGACCTTAGCATTACCAACCAAAAGACATCATGCAGCTATTCTGTCTTTCTAGTCGAAGACAGTGTCACCTGTGGCTCACGCTGGCTCAGCTTGTCTGAGTGTGGAAAGCTAAGCAGGGTCAGGCCTGGTTATTACTTGGATGGGAGAACCCTCCTCTAGTTCCCTGCATTGAGCAGGGGGTTGGACTCGATGACCTTGTAGGCCCCTTTCAACTCTATGATCTATGAATCTAGGCCTCCATGAAATTCCATGCATGAGGCAGGGTGATTACATGATTAATCTGGAAGCATGAGGGAGGGTGATGGCATGATTTTATGGAAACTCCCTGGCTACTCAGGAAGCTGTGTATTTAGCCTAGAGCAATAGGCTGATCTGAGCCACAGCCAGCCTTCATGGTTTCAGAAATGGGGGTTGGCCATTGTTTCTTTGTCTCAGAATGCTAGCTATCATATGATACTTGCAACACCTAGCAGTAATTCATTGGCCTGGTTCACACGATCATGGTGGTGGAAATAAGCCACGGTGGCTTATTTCCCCCACTGTGCATACTGGTCAGGTGTTGGGGGGATTTGCATAATTACCCTCGCCACCACGGCTTGCTGTATCATGAAAACCTGGCGAGGGGGCCCTGTTGCCATGGTTAACAAGCAGCCACCCGGATCCCATGGGCCGTTCTAGGGTTGAGGAGCAACTTCCAGGGGCCCTTGTGAGTGGGGCCCTGCTGGGGTTAGGGCCCATGGCGGGTGCCCAACCGTGTTAACCCTTGACACTAGCCTTGAAAACAAAACAAAAGAAAGAGCTGCTGAAGCCTGGTGTTTGAAAATGTCCATTGGGGTTTATGGGCAAAGGCATGTGGGTCCTTTCTTCCCCCTTGGTCACTGCTTAATGATGGCAGCTAAGAAGTACAATAGGCATTCCTGCCTGAGCCTATTCATGCAGGCCACACCATTCATTTTTGTCATAAGACAGTTCTTCCTCACTCATTTGTTTATTTTGACACAGAAGATCTTCAAAGTGCCTTTCCCTGGCAGTAAAAAAAAATAAAAATAAAAAATACAACAACAATAAATGAAATGCCTAACAATGTTGCTGCCCTCCCATGACACCCCAAATCAAATCAACTGCCTGAGGCAGCCACCTCACTCTGCCTAATGGTAGGGCCGGTCCTGGATAGAAGAACGTTTTTCTCAAAGCTTTGAAACAAGGTCTATGAAATGGGACCAAATGCAAACACAGCAATGCAGGGCTGACCTTATCACCAGGCGGAGTGCGGCAGGTGCCTCATATGGCAGATGCCAGGGCAGAGCAAGGTGGCAAGGTGTTGGAGGAGAGAGCTATGCATGCCACACAGCCTGTCCTGTGGTCTGTAAGCTAGTCTGATGCCCTCAGGTGCAGTGAAGGATGCTGTCCAGCCTCCAGTGTTGACATAAGACTCACCTGCCAATCTGGTCAGTTTCTGTATGTGGAATGTGGGTGCGGGGGGTATCTTGTCCTTTGTCTCAGACAGGAAAAATGTCTTGGGCTGGCACTGCAACTGTGCCAGATCTGGAACAAAATGCGAAAACCACAAAACCGATATAGCATAAGTGTATTGCAATGCAGTGTGATTTTAGAATTGTATGGCTGGAAAGAACCTAAAACTGCTGCTGCCACTGCACAGAATCTGCCACCGAAATTTGGCAGCACAGGGGGGGTGGCAGCAGCAACCCCCGGCAATTTCGCTGCACAACATGATGGCGCACGGGGAAGCATGGGTGCATTGTTTATGCTAAATCGTCCTTCTGGGTTTCTGAGAGCACAGTCTTGTTTTAAAACAAGGTGCATGTTCCCTCCGTGTCTTGTTTTACAGCAAAATTTGCTAGGGGGGCGGATGGGTTGCTGCTTCCACCACTGTAGCCGCAAATTTGGCCGCTGTGCTGTGCTGGTGGTGGTGGCAGGGGGCACACAAAAGGTCAGGGGGGCAGCGTGTTACCCACCGCAGCTACGAGGGGTCCGTAGACCAAAACAATGTGTTTACTATTTAGAAGGTTGAAGCAACATTGAGCGGGTCTTTATGAGAATCCTGGAGGCTGGCACAATGTGGACTGGCCCCCAGTAAGGGAAGAGCAGCTATTTCCTGGGTAGTGGTGCAGGCCTAGCTGGCTTCAGCTGCAGCGATGCAAGTTAGTGCATGAACTGTAGCAAACGTTGGTCAGAAGAGCTGTTCATTTTCAGCACATCTATCCTTTCCAATATCCCACCTCCGGTTTAGCCCTTCCAGACGTTTCAGAGAAGAGTCAAAATGTACTTTACGCCAACCCCCCCTGCTTTTAGGTAATTGTAAACTATCAGGATTTTTCTCCCTTGGTACTCATCCAGTGCAATTAATTCGTGTTTCATGTTCTGTGTCTAAATAATTTTTTATCATTTCATGCGCCCAAATATTATTACAAGGGTTTTCCTGTCTTCAGATCAGTCAAATAGGCCTTGGAGTGTGTCTTTGTAGGGAAGGGAGAATATATTCTGCATTTTGCAGCCTCGTACTGTTTATTATTAACAAAGAGCAGCTGGATATCTGAGTTGTGCTGAGGCTAGAGTCTGGGCAATGTGAACAAAAAGTGCTTTCACTTTTACCATTTATTTTTCAAGACCTCAAAAAAGGGAGAGAAAAGTTCCCATCTTTCAAGAATTTATTTGCCGCGGTGCCAGGTGTCAGCCTTGCTCCACTCTTTGTTGGGATATTTGCCAGGGACAGGCTGCTGAGACTTCAGTCGATTGAAAATATCTGTTGTATATTTGAAGGGGCATAAAGACAATTTCAAATTGCCTTGCAGGATTCCAGAGTGTGTCTTCAAGTGAATCTCTGCTAAAGTCTTGGAACTAGAACGTAAGTTTCAAAAATATATTCAAGTTTATGTCTGGGATATAATATAACATGTTAACTTTAGTGTGCCTCCAGAGAGAAGACATTTTAAGTGCCTGGTTCTGGTCCAGCACATTCACCTCTGCTAGCCGCACAGAGATAGTGATGCTGCCTGTGCTGATATCTTGCGGTCCAAACATCAGAACAGATGGTTAATGGGCCCAGCAGGGGTGACAAAAGTCAAAAGAAGGAACTGTCATACAAAATCTACACTTCTTGGGGACACTCGGGGATGTACAAGAATTTTGTTTCAGTTCATTAAACGCCAGAACTTGTCCCATTCACAACCCCAAATGCAAACATGAACATGAGTGCATTTTTCAAGCAAAGCTTGCGTATTCCTGAGCTCGTGGTTGCCTTTGCAAAATTTGATAGAAAAATGCACATTTTGGGTTAAAAATGTGCATTTTCATGCTTTTAGTCAATGGGGGGGAAGTACACATTTGGGTGTACATTTTAAAAATATGAACCTAAATGCGTACTTTTCTCATAAAAAAACAACAATCCAAAATGCTTGCATTTGGGAACTGGAATAAGGTGAACTGAGCTTCAATGTGGCAATCGGAGAACCTCAACAAGCTTGAGCTTTGCTGTTTCTCCCATTCCTAGGGGACACATGATGTAGCCCTGCTTAGCTTCAGCAAATTTACTACGTCTGGTCTGTGTCTGGATGGGATACTGCCTGGAAAGCCTATGCATGCATGCGAGAAGAAAGGTGAGTTATAAATGTATGAAATATATACTTAGGGACACTTTTTTGTGGGTATTGTTTCCTGTCCCTCTGGTTTAGTACTAAATTACACAACCAGCAGTCTGGTCTGGACACTCTAGGGTAGCTTCAACAAGCATGTTTTCAGCATTCCTTGACCACAGAGATAATTTTCATATCATCCAATGTCATCTCAAACAGAACATTTTTTAAATGGAAGCCATTCACACATCCCACTGAGAATCATCATGTATTGATTAAACACATTGTGAGAGATCAAGTGGATGTACATGCACATGTGAACAAGCTCAAAGCCTGTATATATATAAAAAAAGAACTTACCTTGCCTATACAATACCCCAGCGTTATTCTAAGATGTGATTCTGTTCCAGGACATATGTAAGGACACCTGAGGGGACGGAGGGAACTGCATTTGTAGCTTGAACATCTTGCTGCCACATTCTATGGAAACTAGCCAGTGACTGGGTATCTCTGAGATGATTGCTCTGCCCATGGGAGTGAGAGAGGAAAACCTATCAGGCAAAAGAAAAATCCACCCAATTCTAGGCATGGAAACTGGTAGCATGAAAACAGGTTCAGATCTATGGGCAGAAATAAAATGGATACGGATACATATACGACAGGCTCCCCCAATAGGGTGTCCTCTACATGTGTTGGATTATAACCCCCCAGCATCCCCAACCAGCACAACAGATGTTCAGATGATGGGGGTTGTAGTTCAACAGATCGGAAAGACACCAGGTTTGGGAAGGTGGATATATGCTATCTACTTGCATTTTTAAACACACATAACTGAGGACCCAGTTTGGGGTACTCTAAAAACATGTTTGAGAGATGGGATGCTACCAGTGACTCTGGGCATGGCATATTACACGATTGTGCAGATGGGAGGGGCACTTTTGTTGGAAGACTGGTTAGACCAATACAGGGAGGAGAACCAAGTAGACCAAATGAACACAAGAAGAGCCCTGCTTCATCAGACCAAGGGCCTATCTAGTCTAGCAAGCTGTTTCCCACAGTGAACATAAGAACATAAGAAGAGCCATGCTAGATCAGATCAAGGGTCCATCTAGCCCAGCATTCTGTTCACCCAGTGGCTAACCAGCTGCCCACAGGAAACCCACAAGCAGGACATGAGTGCAACAGCAACCTTCTGCCCATGTTCCCCAGCAACTGATGTGCAGAGGCATACTGCCTCTGATACTGGAAGTAGCATATAGCCAACCAGGACTACTAGCCCTTGATAGCCTTCTCCTCCATGAATTTGTCCAATCCCCTTTTAAACAATCAAAAAATTGGTGGCCATCACTACATCTTGTGGAAGTGAATCCCATAGTTTAACTATGCACTGTGTGAAGAAGCACTTCCTTTTATCTGCCCTGAATCTCCCACCAATCAGCTTCATGGGATGACCCCAGGTTCTAGTGTTATGAGAGAGGGAGAAAAATGTCTCCCTATCCACTTTCATCCAGGTGCCTCTGGGGTGCCCACAAGCAGGACACAAGTGCAACAGGCCTCTCCCACTTTTGCTCCCCAGCAACTGGTATTCAGAGACATTACTCCCCCTTGCATGTGGAGGTAGTATATAGCCATCTTGAATAGTAGCCATTGATATCCTTATCTTCCATGGCTTAACACTGGAAGGGCATTGACTCCAACAGAATTTATTTATTTATTTATGTATTTATTTATTGTATTTCTAGATCACCCATCTAGCCGGTACCCAGCCACTCTGGGCAATTTCTTGCTGCTTTTACTCATGTCCTCTTGAGAACTCTAACATGGAGTGAGGACTGGCACTAAGTCAGTGCTGTGAATACACACAGATAGATCCATGTGTTCATAATGTGTCCAGATTGCACCTCAACTGTAGAGACTCACAAGAGCATGAGCATGTTCCATAAAAGCTGCATGGCAAACATGCTATCAGGCATAAATGCTATAAGACATTTGTATTTGGGATTGCATTTAGTAGCTGGGGAGGGGGTTTAACTAAAATTGATACCCATCTCCCTGGGATATTTTAATCTTGTTGAGATTCTGTGGGATTTTACAATGCAGACAACAAACCCACTGGTTTGGCCAATGTCGCTGTTGTGTTTTGGATTGTTTTCTATAGAATGTTTCATTGTGGTTTGCGTAAGAATGTTTAGCTGAATGTTCTCCCCCCCCCCTTCCCCCTCAAGTGACATTTACTTGCTGTTTCAGGCTCTGGAGGTTCTCTATTTGCTGAAGAACTGATATCAAGCCTCTCTAAGACTGGTTATCTGCAGATGGGATTGCTGTGAAAATACAACAGTCACAGTAGTTTAGGTACTGCTCTGCTTCATAAAGTTAAGGCATTATGAGAAATACCAGATATATGGAGTTATAAACAGTGGTTAATATAAATGTTTCTGCTACGTATTTAAAATGCAACACAAGGATTAAAGAGACCTTGAAAATAGGGGTGATCTCTTCCCAATTATTTTACAGAACCATAATTTTTTGAATAATAACAAGCCATTTCCCCCCCTGCATTTGAGTGGCTAGAGAGGAGTATCCTAAATAAAGGTTTACATATTGGAAAGTGTAATATTTAGGATTAAATCTCTGAATTAAGATAGAAATTTCTAGCTAAGAAGTTGCTTCGTTTAGTGGTGTCTAGTCTCTTACTACATTAGGACAGATGTGGCCATGGGAGAGGTCAAAGTAGTGATAGCCTTGCTGTAAGTTAGTGCTGGGAAGCCTCTATGGGACAGCAATGGCTCAAGAAGGAACATTCTGGTATTTAAATCAAACACTATTGCCAACAAATAGCATCCATCTTGGAGCTGATGTAAACTGAAGTGCCATCTAGTTCCCATTGTTTGATTTTTCATCTTTCCCCCCAAATAAGCTTTATACTGTTAAAATCTATGTAACGCCCTGCTTTATGGAGCCTCCAGGACAAAACTGTTAAGTGCTATTTTGAGTGTTCATTTTGCCTTTTTGCTTATTTTTTCCTTAACATTTCATGCTGTTGTGGGACTTGGCAAGAAGACACGCAAGATAAAGTACAACTGCCTTAAAATCAAATGCTAGGAATGTATTTGTATTAGCATGTAACACTTAAGAACATAAGAACAGCCATGCTGGATCAGAGCATGGGTCCATCTAGTCCAGCATTGCGCTCATACAGGGGCCAACCAGCTGCCCATGGGAAACCCACATGAGTGAAATAGCATCCTTCTGGTCATCTTCCCCTACAACTGGTATACATATTACATAGGCATGCTGTTTCTGATACTGGACATAGCATATAGCCATCGGGACTAGTAGCCATTGATAGTCTCAGGAGACGGATAAATTTGTTGTGGTATGATGTTTCTTAATCAACCCCCCAATTTATCAGATGCATGAAGTGGACAAAGAAAGTGGGATCCTATTGGAAGAGGCTCATATCCAGAAATGTCTGAGTGGGAAGGGGTTAAGGTATACTGAAGGCCATCCTTAGTCAATATGGAACAGCAAATGCTAAATTAAAATATTTGTTTATGAAATAATTAGTGCCAAAAAGCTCCAAATCTCCCATCACCTTTGTGCCCATTGGTCAAATCACTGGAAGCAGTGAGCAATAGGGTAGCCATGTGTCCTACATTACTGAGACAATCCTCTATTTGAAGGGCTGTCCAGTCCAAGTCCAGTTTAAAGATAATGATTTGGGGGCAATACAATATCATTGTTTAGAGCGGCGATATCTAAAGTCTGTTTAGCCATGAAGATGTCCAACCTCTGGTAGGAAAGGAATGAGAAGAAGAAGATGTACTTAAGAAGATCCCTTAATGAAATCTACATGCCCCGTACATGATTCTCCCCCCCCTCCCAATTTTAGCCACATCATGCCTCCAACCTTGTAACTTTCTAAAAGCAGTAGGTAAGGATGTGGAGACCATGACCACTCCACCCCTGTAATTCAAGCACTGTTTTTGGGGACTTACTGAATAAATATGTAATGGGCTAAATGCTCATCTCTCAGATTCTAAACACCAAATACCTATATTAGAGGGCTCTGACAGCTTTAAAGTATTTCTATTCACAGAAAGATGCTTCACTGTAGAATATATTTATTTCAAGTAGGTAATATTCATGATAAGGGAACATTACCATAATGAATCACTTCTGCTTCCTCTGATGTGTATATGTATCGTCACTCATAGTCTATTAGAAGATTATGAAACATTGCAAATGAAATGCCACCATTCACAGGCAATGTGGCCCAAGGATGCAAAATCCTATGCTCAGACTCACCTCTAAATCAATCAGACTGGGGATTCCAACTTAACCTAATCAAATTCCTGATCCAGGAGTTCAATATACCATGTGCAGAGGAGTGGTATATGCTATTTAGGCACATTAGATTCTTTGTAAAATTATTGTAGAGGACATATTATTAACACTGATTTATAAGATTCCCTCCTCTGAGAATGCCAATCACTTGCATGGGGGGAAATGGTATACACTGAGCTGGATTGTATTGACCTTCCTGGCACTGGCGAGTACTTGTCCCAGTGAATTTAAAAGTAAAGTGATTCATTGCACTAAACGTTGCAAGGCTTTAAATAATAAGGCTCAGCAGGCACACTGACTCCATTGGAACGGTCTGTACGAGTAAATGCACACACTGTAGCCTAAGGAATCTGAATAAGAAAAACTCTGTCACCAAATTAAACACATCCCTAATATACCATGGACAGACATAAGAACTAAGCATACTCACTCACCCATCTCCCTTTGTTTATTCTTGTGACAAAGGACAGAGATTTGAAAACATGTTCCAGTGTGTGTGTATATCTATTACCCAGCAAGGAAGTACCAGTGTATCAAAACTATCTGGCAGGCCAGCCAAGCCTGAAGGATTGCAGCAGAGCTAAACGCTTTATTTCAGATGATGGCATAGGATTGGCCCTCTAGTGTCATATGAACAGATGAAGCCACCTTATATTTGGTCCATTTAGCCCAGCAGCAGCTCTCAAGAGTCTTTGCATCACCTGTGACCTGACCCTTTTGACTGGAGATTACCAGCTAAACATGTTCAACTCCTTCAACCTTTTCCAGGTCCCTCACCATCTTTGTTGCACTTCTCTGGGCACATTCCAGCTTGGCAATACAGTCATGCCTTGGATTGAGAGCATAATTTGTTCTGGAAATGTGCTTGTAATCCAAAACACTCTTATATCAAAATGAAATCCCGCCAAAAAAATTTGTACAGAGATTTTTAATTTAAGCCGTACTACAGTACTTGTATTGCAAGACGTCACTTGTATATCAAGTTAAAAAAAATAAAAAAATAAAAAAAAATTTGCTTGTCTTACAAAACGCTCTCAAACCAAGTTACTTGCAATCCAAGGTATTACTGTACACTTTTTCAACTCCCATTGCCCAGTGCTAGCAGAAGTGGCTGAATAAAGAAAACTGAATCCAGAAAGTGAAGGGTTTTGTAAACTTTATTGAGTCGTAAAGCAATAAGTCCCTTGGCTAAGCAAATCAAATCAGGCGAGGCGTCTAACAGAATGAAACCAGTGCAACTACAGAACATAGTGAACATGCTAGTCATTTTATACACTAGAAACTCAGGCTAAAAGGAAACTTACTTGGCTCCACCTGGCTTCTAGACAACATCCCCCCCACCCGCTGTTTGCACCCAATGTTCTCTGATGCATCCAGAACTGTTAATTAACTCTGCACCCTGAGTGACCCTTCCTACTGTACCTACTCTGGTTTAAAAATTAAATTAACCCTAACCATGCACCTGAATTTGGTGTAATC
Source organism: Shinisaurus crocodilurus (assembly GCA_021292165.1). Taxonomy (NCBI): domain Eukaryota; kingdom Metazoa; phylum Chordata; class Lepidosauria; order Squamata; family Shinisauridae; genus Shinisaurus; species Shinisaurus crocodilurus. Next base: position 265,259,253 of record CM037876.1, read on the forward strand.
CCCTGCCATCACTAATCCAGCACCCAGAACTGGACACAGTATACCAGTTAACGTCTTACCAAAGCAGAACAGAGCAGTACCATTACTTCTCACAACCTGCATACAATACTTCTGTTGATGCACCTAGAATTGCATTAGCCTTCTTTGCTACCACATTACACTAACTCATGTTTAGCTTGTCACCTATTAAAACCCCTAGATCCTTTTCACATGTACTGCTGTCAAATCAGGTATCACCAGTCCTGCATTTCTGCATCTAGTTTTTCCTACCTGAATGCAGAACTTTACTTTTATCTCTGTGGAAATTCAATTTGTTACTTTTTGGCCCAGTTCTCCAACCTGTCAAGATTATCTTGAATCTTGTTTTTGTCTTCTTATTGCTACTCACATAAAATGTGCATGACCCTCTTTGTGTATGTAGACAATGCAGGCTTCTGATGATTTCTATGCATTTTATAAATAAACTTCAGTCTTCCATTTTCTTTAGGGATAAATGGTCTCTGCCGGTCCTAGCATAGACATTGCCAACAAATGTTGCAGAACTAGACGTGCCATGCAAAATGAAAGCCTTTAGCCTCAGTCTTCTCAAACAAACAAGCAACAACAACAACAAACAGCCTTCAAAGAACTCAGCAGTCTGTATAGTTCAGTAAAAGAATGGGAAAATTATTCCTGTATGATTTTTCTTGTTACTCTCTGTTCCTTTTCCTTATAGAGCACAGTTCAGGTTCTGTTTTGGAAATATTTTAATTCATTTTTATACCTTTGTAAAAAGCATCCAAGTGTGTGGTAGCTGATAATTTAAACAGAAACTAAACTGTTCATTATTATAAGCTTGACAATAGGTGGCAGAGGTGGGGGAAATCTACAGAGACCCAGAAGAAATTGGTGTGTGGGTTTTTGGCACAATTTCTCTGACATCACCGTTTCCCAAAATGTATTGTTTCACTTTTTGTGTGTTATACAAAAAGGACTGGAAGAAAGGACTGATATCTTTGGCATGTTTGCGCCTGTGTAGTACTCTTGACTAGAATGGAATTCTGTGGGTGCAAGTCTGTTAGAGTGTCTCACCAGTTACTCGTAGCCTTCAGTCTAAGGACTGGCCTAAATCTTAAGTTAGAAATGTGTTCCTAGTGTGTCAGAGCTGGCATGAACTGTCCTATTTATCTCAGTGACTCATTAACTCAGAATTTCAGGGATAATTCAGAGATCACTGCTATTATTTTTTTCATTCCTTGCATAAAGTAGATTTATCAGGATTCCTCATCTACACCAAGTACATCTAATGATTCACATCTCATGCTATTGCCACAGAAAGATTGCCTTTGGGTGACTCAGAGATCTGGTTCACACATAACGCTAACTCGTGGTTTCTTTAACCCATGGTCTGTTGCCCTATCCAGGGTTTGTCTGCCAGACGATTGACCAAACTGTGACCTGTTTTCTCAATCCCTGGGTTGTTTGTTTCTCTCCTCCTTCACCTGCTCCCTCCCTGTATCCTAAATGACTTTGAGGTGCTGTAGTACTGGCATGTAGAAAGGCTGTGTGTTTGTGTGTGTGTGTGTTTTGCCACACTAGTGCAAGAATGGCAAAACAACCCATGAACAACCCACAGTTCTGGGTTCACACATAATGACAACCCATGGTTTCAACTAGTGCTGTGCCAAAACCCTACCTGCCCTTTCACAACCTCTTCATTTTCTTGTAAAACAGGCAGTCAGTTTCCTGCCTCCTTTGCAGGGATGTTGAGAATTTTGGGGAAATTTCTGAGGGTGCAAGGCCTCAGAGCTTACCTTAATGTAAGGAGTTGGACAAGGGTGGTAGTGTGCACACTCTTTATTTTAATATTTTAACCTATTCTGTCCTTGCAGCCTCTCTGGCTGCTTGAACTTTCTGAAAAGCCCCCTAAAGCAATTAACCAAGACTTCCTTCCTTGGGGCTTTCTAGTGCTGCTGCCTCCTGAGTGCTTGAAAGCTGAATGAGGTCTTCTTCTTCTTCTTCTTCTTCTTCTTCTTCTTCTTCTTCTTCTTCTTCTTCTTCTTCTTCTTCTTCTTCTTCTTCTTCAAGGACTTTTAACAATAAAGCAAAACCAAAAATGCCTCACTCAGCTTTCAGTCACTCAGCAAGCAGAAGCACGGGAAAAACCCAAGGGAGGAAGTCCTGTTTAAGTTCTCTAGGGGGCTTTTCGGAAAGCTCAAGCAGCTAGAGAGCCTGCAAGGACAGGGTAAAAATAGTAAAAGAAAAGAAAAAGAAAAGAAAAAAAAGGAAAAAGGAAAAAAAGCATACATGAACACCTCAGCCACCTCATTACAGTAAGGTAAGCCCTGCACACAGAGATTTTTTCCTGAAATTCTCACCCCTTCCCACAACTTTCAGGTGCAATTTCTTTTTGCCCCTTTCCCCAATGAATAATTGAAAACAAGTAGATTGAAAATGTTGGCACAGTGCCAGTTTAAACAACCCAGAATTCACAACCCAACAACAAGCCATGGGTTCTCTTTCTAGGTTGTTCATGGTTAACAGACTATGGTTTGTTAGTGTGGCTGGGTTTGCACATCACGACAACTCAGAATTCAACTACCCATACCATGAGTTAGCATTATGTGCAAACCCAGCCAGGATGTCATCTACAATGTTGTTTAGACACTGGAGAGCCAGTGTGGTGTATTGGTTGGAGTGTTGGACTGGGACTTGGGAGATCCAGGTTCTTGTCCCCACTTGACCACTCCCAGCCTAAACTACCTCTCAGGTTTGTTGTGACAATAAGACTCAGCTTGTCTGAGTGTGGAAAGCTAAGCAGGGTCAGGCCTGGTTGTTACTTGGATGGGAGGCCCCTCCTCTAGTTTCCTGCATTGAGCAGGGGGTTGGACTCGATGGCCTTGTAGGCCCCTTCCAACTCTATGATCCTATGACTATCCTATGACTATATATGCTGCCTTGGGCTCCTTGGAGGAAAGGCAGGAAATAAATGTAATGAATAAATAAATAAAAATAGGCCAAAGTACCACAGTTGAAAGCAATCTGAATGGAAGGAACTTGTGCAGCTGTCTATTTTGATTATTATGTGTACAGTATCAGGTCCATGGCTGGCATTTTATAAAATAACAATTAGAATTTGAGCTACTCAGATGGATTGATCTTAGAAGAGTAGCATGATTGGCTGTGTGCCTTTGCCCCAGCCTGACCCCTCCTTCATATCCCTGCTATGACTGTGATGCATTAAAATGTCTCCTCTGAGATTTTGCCAGTAAACAAATTGTGCAATTACCAATGCCTCAGTTAAGTGTGGTATGCATCATCAGGCGATCACTCGTGACCGAGTAAGATTGTCTTCCGGGATAAAAGGAGGAAATTCTAAAGAAGATTGTGTAGACTCTAGCGATGGGTCCGTAAGTGACTGTGGAGGCCAATTCTAGATCCACACAGCTTCCCACAGTGAGGACACAGGTTACCAGATAGAAGATGGTCCTGTAAAGGATTCATTTGACGTGCTTTTTGCTTAGCACGTTTCTCCCTTTCACCTTGCACTCGGGCTTCTTCAAAGTCCATGGAACCTTTGTGAAAGGCCAACCTCCATTTAGATCGTTCATGGGCCAGAGCTTCCCAGTTTTCGATGTTTATATTGCATTTTTTTAGATTAGCCTTATGAACATCTTTAAACCTCTTATATTGACCACCGATATTCCGCTTTCCATCCTTGAGTTGGGAGTAAAGTAACTGCTTTGGGAGACGGCAGTCAGGCATTCGAACAACATGACCGGTCCACTGAAGTTGGCGTTGAAGGATCATTTTTTCAATGCTAGTAGTCTTTGCTTCTTCCAGTACACTGACATTTGTTCGCCTATCTTCCCAAGTAATTTGCAGGATTTTCCGGAGGCAACGTTGATGAAACCTTTCAAGGAGGTGGAAGTGACGTTTATAGATAGTCCATGTTTCGCAGGCATACAATAAAGTTGGTAATACAATGGCTTCATAAACCAGTGTTTTGGTCTTCTTACAAATATCCCGATCCTCGAACACTCTATGTTTCATTCGAGAAAATGCGGCACTTGCGGAGCTCAGACGATGCTGGATTTCACTGTCGATGTTAGCTGTAACAGAAAGATAGCTGCCAAGATAGAGGAAATGATCGACATTTTCCAGTATTGTCCCGCCAAGCTGGATAGATGGCATCACCAAAGGATTGGCTTGCACTTGCTGATGAAGCACTTTGGTTTTTTTGATGTTAAGTGAGAGACCAAGTTTTTCGTATGCTTCTGCAAAAGCATTTAGGATAGTTTGGAGATCATCCTCTGAATGTGCGGAGACCACATTATCATCAGCATACTGAAGTTCCACAACGGAGGTTGTAATTACCTTACTTTTGCTTTCAGCCTGCTGAGATTAAAAAGCTTTCCATCTGTTCGATATATAATTCCCACACCGGTGGGAAGTTTCCCCTTGACAAGATGTAAAACCATGGCGATGAAAATGGCAAATAATGTTGGGGCGATAACACATCCCTGTTTAACACCTGATCCCACTTTAAATGGAGCACCATGAGAGCCGTTGTTGTCCAAAACCGTTGCCGTCATGTTGTCATGGAGAAGTCGCAAGATATTCACAAATTTATTGGGGCATCCAATTTTCATAAGGATAGTCCAGAGAGCTGTACGGTCTACAGTATCAAAGGCCTTAGCCAAATCGATAAATGCCATATAAAGGGGTTGATTTTGCTCCCGGCATTTTTCTTGGAGCTGGCGTGCAGTAAAAATCATGTCTACTGTCCCTCTAGAGGGGCGGAAACCATATTGAGTCTCAGGGAGGATCTCTTCTGAAATAGATAGAAGACGGTTTGCGAGAATCCTAGCAAATATTTTACCTGCGGTTGCTAAGAGAGAAATGCCCCGATAGTTTCCACAGTCTGTTCTATCACCCTTCTTAAAGAGGCTGATAATTATGGCATCCCTGAAGTCTTCTGGGATCTCTTCTCTTATCCAGATTTTTTCGATGAGTTTATGAAGATGTTGTACAAGTTCGGGGCCCCCTTCTTTAAAGATTTCAGCAGGAATCCCATCTGGTCCACTAGCTTTGTTGTTCTTCATTTGATTAATGGCTTTTTTTACTTCATCCAAAGTGGGGAGTATTGCAAGTTCCTCTTTAATTTGTTTTTGCGGGATTTGCGGAAAAATCTCATTATCCACCTTAGATTTACGATTTAAAAGGTCATAATAATGCTCTTTCCAACGCAGTGCAATAGACTCTTTGTCTTTTAAGAGTTTGGTGCCATCTTTTGATTGTAAAGGGTTTGTACCATAGGTTTTTGGTCCATAAATGGCCCTTGTGGCCTTAAAAAAGCCCCGCGCATCATGGGATTCTGCAAGTTGTTGAATTTCTTCAGCTTTCTTTTTCCACCAAACGTTCTTAAGTTCTCTTGTTCTTCTTTGGACCTCAGCCTTTGCGCTAGCGTAGGTTTTTTTCTTGGCAGCGCAGTTAATATCATTTTGCCATATTTGGAAGGCTTTCCTTTTTTGGTCAATTATATATTTAATCTCATTGTCATTTTCATCAAACCAATCCTGATGTTTCTTAGTTTCATATCCAATAGTTTGTTCACAAGCTGCAGTAATGGAGGTTTTCAGCTTAGACCAATGGTCCTCAATGTTGTCAGGAGGTTCCGTAGGTAGATGTTCCTTAAGAAGTGATTGAAGACGAGTTTGCTTAATAGGATCTTGAAGGGCGTGGATGTTCATTTTACGCCTTGGTTTCCTTCCTTGAAGCCTACGTTGGGGAGCAATGTTGATAACCATAGTGGACCGGATTAGTCGGTGGTCTGTCCAGCAGTCGTCAGCACTCACCATGGCCCTAGTAAGAAGTACATCGCGGCGATCTCTAACACGGACAATTACATAATCCAGAAGATGCCAGTGCTTTGACCGTGGGTGCTGCCATGATGTTTTAAACTTATTCTTTTGTCGAAAAAGCGTGTTTGTAATAGTGAGATTATGCTCTGCACATATAGACAAAAGTAAGAGTCCGTTCGGGTTGCTATTACCAACTCCGTCTTTTCCAATAGTTTCTGGCCATAAATCAAAGTCACGCCCGACTCTTGCATTAAAATCGCCCAGGAGGATAATTTTATCCTCCTTGGGTATCTCTGACAGGAGAGTGTCCAACTGGCTGTAAAAACTTTCCTTGATGTCATCATCAGCATCTAATGTTGGTGCATAAGCGCTCAAAATAGTTACCTGTTGGTTATTGGCGAGCTTTAATCGAAGAGTTATCAGGCGTTCGTTAATGCCAGTAGGAACTTCTGACAAAGAGTTCACTAGTTCATTTTTGATGGCAAAGCCTACACCATGTATTCGTCGGTCCTGCTCAGGTAGTCCTTTCCAGAAGAAGGTATAACCTCCTTTTTCTTCTTTCAGCTGTCCCTCTCCTGCCCTTCGAGTTTCTTGAAGTGCTGCTATGTCAATTTTAAACCGTCTCAGCTCCCTTGCAATAATAGCAGTCCTACGCTCAGGGCGTTCACTATCTATGTTATCCAGCAATGTCCGTATATTCCATGTTCCAAAATTCAAATGTCTTTTTCGACCGCTAAAATGGTGACCCCACTGGACGCGGTAATCCAGTCAGGGGAGAAAGAGGTAGACTATGTTTAGGGCACCTTTTCTAGCCCCCTCCCCATACGGGGTGAGCAGAGTGGATCCTAAATAGGGCTGCTCAGTCATGGATACAGCTGCCGAGCTGCTCGAGTACCTCGTTCCTTGAACAGGGCGACTGAGTCTGCATCCACCGCCCATGTGCTGGTCCATGACTAGGGGCTTCCAGATTCACAGTCCTGCCCCCGTTGCCATTCGCCAGTCGCCATGGGACTTTTTTTTGTTTGTTTGGTTGGTTGGGTTGGGTTGGGTTGGGTTGGGTTGGATGGGTTGGGTTGGAAGACGCCTGTGCGTGAAACTGTTTTATGTGGGGAGATCGGTGCACAACGAATCACCACACAAACTTGACAGAGTACGGCAGAGATCCAATGGCACGGTTACCCTGACGATTGGAAAACCATTCTCTGCTGCAGCCTTCATCCGCCTTCACAGCCGTTGTAATTTAGGTTTAATTATCTTCCGCCTGTTCTGCCGTTGAGGACTTTATGTTTTGGATCGTTCTTTGTCTGGTTCCTCTCCCCGGACCTTACCGCCATGGGTGACCCTACTGGGAGTACATAGCTCCCGACGGCATTGCTCACAGGATTCATCGGAACACGCAAGCCCACTCACCACTTCAAGGTGACGATCCGGCGAGGGTATGCACTGTAATAATAAATAAATAAATAAATAAAATATGTATTTCACAGTTTCTTTTTTCCTGTGAAATGTCATCTGCATTTCAGTTTTTCAACATATCCATTAAATCCAATTAATGAAGTAATATTGTTGTCACAAATTTCACTACATTTGGTGGCAAAAATCCGACCTCTTAAGGCAGTGTTCTCCAAACTTGGGTCCCCAGATGTTTTTGGCCTACAACTCCCAGCATGCCCCAGCCAGCGTAGCTACATGGCTGGGGCATGCTGGGAGTTGTAGGCCAAAAACATCTGGGGACCCAAGGTTGGAGAACACTGTCTTAAGGGTTAAGAAAGGGAAAAAAAGACGTACACCAAACCTTTCTTCTCTAAAGTTTCTATGGTAACAAGATGCAATCTATAACGATATTGCACTTAATCAAATGCTTTCCCCCCCCCAGACCAGCGGAGGCAACCCTTACTCCTTAATAGTGAAGGTTGACTTCAGGGGAAGGAGAACAAAGAAGTGCTCAGTTTCTTGACATGAGAGGTGCCTGGTCTGGAGGCTGTTCGGAAGTCATACTCTCTGCTCTGGAAACGCCTTCCCCAATCCCAGATGTTTCTCCACATATTAGAACCTCTTTCTGTATTGCTTAATATGCAGTTTTCAAATTATGGGGGGGGGGAGAGGTAGTGAGGACCTTAATGAAATCATCATCATCATCATCATCATCATCATCATCATCATCATCATCATGTGCTAATGATGTTGAGCTAGAGTAAACCAATGTTAGTGCAACAGCATTAGTGCTACTGCTGCATCACTGCTGCCTATCAACCATAGTATGGGTGTCTAACCTTAACTCTTCACCTGCCTCAGTGTTTTTCTCTAAAAGCTCTTCTCTCAGGTGGGGAGGGAGAAAGCACAGGTGCAGGAAGGTTTCAGCTTTCCCTGCTTGCCCATCCATGCTGTGCTTTGAACCCCGCTGCCCCGCTTTACAGAGATCTGGCACGGTGCTGCTGCTGTCAGTCTAGCTGAGCCTGTAATCAGCTGTATTGCAAGGACTCAAAATCTGCATTGCATTGGACTCAAAATCTGGAGTCCATATAATAGACCAGGGGTGGGGAACCTCAGGCCTGGGGGATGAATCTGGCCTTCCTGGGGTCCCAAACTGGCCCTCCGGGGCTCCCCCTTCCTCTGGCCCCACCCCCTTCCCCCCAACCACCACTCACTTGGTGGCTTCCAGGCTTTTGTGCCGTTCTTTCCCCATTTCAAAAGGTTGAAAGCCTCTCGTAAGGCTTAGGTAGTAGCAGGGATGTTGAAGAGTCCTTGGTCTCAAGTCACGAGTCGAGTCACGAGTCTTTGGACCCGAGTCTCGAGTCCGAGTCCGAGTCCTTGGTCCAAAATGGTGACTCACGAGTCACGAGTCACGAGTCCCTCCCAAAGCTGACTCCACGAGTCCCTATTAAAATCAATGCATTTTTTCCCCAACAAAATAAGGCTACTTCAGATGTGTGGCTTAAATAAATTCTAGGCACAAGTGTGCCTTTTTATTTCAAAACTCTGCAACTGATTTTGGCAAGAACAGACCAGGCAGACAAACCCAAAATGTCTGAAAGGTTGCATTTTAGGAAAATGATTTTAAAAAATAAACTTGCTGTACTTCCTAAAACCTATCCATGTTGCATTTGAGGAACACGATTTTGGAACACGAGTCCTTGGTCTCGAGTCCTGAGTCGAGTCTCGAGTCCCATTGAAAATATTGGGACTCAAGTCCGAGTCGAGTCAGAGGGGGGACTCAGTCCGACTCACGAGTCGAGTCCTCGAGTCCGAGTCCCCATCCCTGGGTAGTAGCAGTAAGAGCTTTTAGCTACAATATGCTGGTGTTTTTGAACCAACCCCTTTTGTCTTTGGCCCTGCACCCCTTTGCCTCCGGCCCCATCCACCACTGGAATGTGGCCCCCGAGAGCTTCTCCGAAACTGAATTTGGCCCTTGGACTGAAACAGTTTCCCTACCCTGCAGTAGACCTTTAAGTCAAAACAACCTTCAGGAACATTATTTGTCCTCTGGTTACAAAGTAAATTCTTTGATGAGGAACTTTTACTGAATGCTATTTTGTGTGGATGATTTTGAGAAATGCAGGCATATTAATGAAGAGGATTGCATCCTTATGCTGTCATGTGTTAAAGAACGCTGTTCTTTGTGTGTGGCAAATTTGTGTTCATCTGTAGAATCTGAAAGCACCTTACCCTACTGTGCTGTATCTAATGCAGATACAAAGTCTGTCGCTCTGTATTACCTTTGCTTTCTGAGAATCTGAATTTGGTTAGGCAGCTCCCTTAGATGAAAAACACAGTAAGAAATACTACCCATGGCTGTAACCCTTATGACATATACTTGGAAGTGAAGGTCAATTTGCATGATTAAAGAGGGCCCTGTAGTATATATACTGTATGCGTCTGCTGCTTTGAGACCAACTTCCAAAGGACCTCTGAAAAGAGGAAATGAGGGTCAAGTGACACATTATGTTAAATTCGTAGCACATCCAGCGGTGTAGTGGCAAATCTTGAAGTGCAGGGAGGCTCATCATGATAGCCCCCATAGCCACATCCCCAAGGTTCCCCCAGGGTCCAGGCCACTAGCCCAGTATTGTTTGTTTAGACCAGTGTTCTCCACCCAAGGTTGGAGAACACTGGTTTAGACAGATAGCAGTTCTTCATGGAATCAGGTGGGTGGGGCTTTCCTCTCACCTACTGCCTGGACCTGCTAACTGGAGATGCCAGGCATTGAATCTGAGACCATCTGTGTGCAAAGCGCTTGCTCTGCCCCTGAACTATGGTCCCTCCCCTACGCTTGTGTGAGAAAATACTCCTGACACTTTATTACGAGATGGCAATATGGGTCACTTTCGCCTGTACCGCCGCTTTGCTTGCAGATTCATAATGCCACTGAATTACAGAATGAATTTTGATCTAAATGCCAAAGTGTACCAAACAAAGTGTTGACGGCAGCACAGGCTTTTTGCATCAGCCTTCAAGTAGAAAAATTGCCTATGTAAAAACATTACCCAGGGATGTTGTACTCATGTCTAGAAATTGTGTCAGTGTCAAAATGGGTTACGGTGGAGTCATTTTGTGTTTGAGGAAAAAAAGCAAAAGAGCCATGTTCTGAAATGGGAAAGAACAAAAGGTGAGTCATTTTATCTTCTAGCTTCTGAAATGGCCTTATCAAAGGAAAATAAAGAACAGGTTCCTTACAATGTCCTTGCCACTTTTATACAACCTTGCAAAGAGAGAACACAGTAGTAATTTATTTCTAAAACATGGAACACTATAAGCTACTTTAATCGCCTAGCAGAGATTTTCTTCCTCTTTCTCAAGAGCTATATAAAAATGTGAAATATCCAGTCTCTGAGAAGTGTTATGTTCACTGTCACTTTTCATTTGGTGGTCTAGTTTCCACAGTTATTAATATAGCAAACTCCACATTTATAGTATTAAAACCAGGCCAACTGAGTCGGTGGGTGAGATTAGAAGGATTATTTCACCAGTGCTTGAGCTATGAATGAAGGCACCCATTTTTCCCCTCCACAATGCAGTGGCAGGCAGAGATGGGGTTGCAACCCAAAGAAATCTTCCTGGTTCTCCTTTTCATTATTATGAACATATGAAGCTGCCTTACACTGATCAGACCATTGGTCCTTTGCTTATTCTGATGGGAAGCAGCTTTGGTCTCAGGCAGAGGTCCTTCTCAGAGGTCTTTGTAGCCTTTTGACTAGAAAAGTTGAGGATTGAACCTGAGGCATTATGCATGCAAGACACACGTGCTCTACCACTGACCAATGGCCTCTTTCTGATTCTTTACTTCTTCATAAAGATGTGCTGTTATTTCCTGCTATATAGCAGCTTTTTTCTAGGCAAAAAGGGCAGAGCAAGGATAGATGATTATCTGAGTATGATGCATGAAACAAGAAGTTACATAATATGTACATCTCCCATAAATACCTGTCTGGCCACTGTGATCATCATCAGAGGCCATCCTGGTTGTGCCGCAGATGTCCATTTGGTGATAACCAGGAAGAGGGCCTTTTCTGTGTTAGCACCCACTCCCTGGGATATCCTCCCCTCAGAAATAAAACATGCTGCAATTTTGATGCAGTTCAGGTGCCTGTTGAAGACTTTTTTAGTTGCCTCAGCTTTTGATGATTTGTGATACTTGTCACTAGGATAATTCCTTTTCCATTTTAGAATGTTTTAGTTGTATTGTATATTTATGTTTGTATATTTGTATTAAGGTTTTATTGCTGTACACTGCCTGGAAATCTTTTACATGACTGGCCGTATAGAAATATTTAAAAATAAATAAATAAATATGGCACAACAGTTTTCATTTATGATCTCCTGATAGTTGGAGACAACTTAAGCTTTATTATAAATATGCATTTTCACAGAGTTGCTGATTTTGACTGGCTTGTCTAGTTTCTAAATACTCATACCCTATTTATTTTTAATAGCCTATTCCTCAGAACTGGTTTTTTTTAATGCTTTACAGATCTCACAAATTCTTGACTTTTGTGGAGCATAAATTTCATCTCAGTTGAACAAACCAAGCTCTGTATAAAACTCATATCACAGAGGCCTAATTCAAACTTAATATTAATAGGACTTTGCCGTGGTATATCCTGCCTGATCAGATGGCATTGTAATATGCTGGCTATGTACAAGGTGGTCACACCTGCAGTTTTTGGACAATCTCACCTCATCAGAAATTGCGAGGAGAGGGGTGCTTTATGCACATTGGATGTCACATATCACATTTCAGATGAGGTTTCTTTCCACTCAGCTAGTAATATAATCCAATGATAGATGGCATACTAGCATTACCGTGAGTAGATCTGCACAATTACAGTCTGGATTAACCATTGGATTTGCAAATGAGCATACATTGTGACATTTACCTGACAGCAATATGTTTTCCCTGGAGTGACTGCTACAGGATACTAACCAGAAAAGTGTCGACAAAGAGCAGATGTTGTTACATCACGTGTTTAATAGAAACTACTGGACGTTATCATAATAGCAAAGGTATTTGAAAAGGAGTGTAATATAATTATCACAAATAGGATAAGGACTAAAATGTCTGTTACCGTTGTATGTAGCAAAGCTTTCTAAGGTAGGCCGCTACATGCTAACCTCTCCCCACTTTGGTAATATCAAGTCGTATCCACCCCTGTTGTGCCATCATAATTCTGTGTTTCTGTATCCCCACACCACCAGCAGCCAATGGAGTTTCAGATTTCTGATGATCAGCACCACCTGTTACTCAGGTTAACAGTACTAATAAAATTACAGCCTTAATAAACAGAATAGTCTTCTGCCATAAGCTTATGTTATCTACCATTTTATTAATTTTCTCCCCTGTCTTCCTGCCCACTTTTGCTCATCTTCTTACTTAGCTAGACAAAAATAGAAGTTTGGACTGCGGATTTGCAGAGATCAATAGCTAAAGATATAATTATTAGGAACTTTCATTTGAGATAGTTTTGTACCACCCATAGGAATGTGCTTTTTCAAATTTCAAGTTTTAAAACAACTATTTATTCTCTCTCTCTCTCTCTCTCTGTGTTAAAGAAATTACTATTGATCATTCCATTTAATTTGCACTAATTTTAGAATTCCATTTTTTTTAAAAGTGCCATATGTGAAGAAATGCTGAACACGTTGAGACAGAAATATTGTGACTGAAATAAATTAGCTGCCTGCATAACAGATATCATAGTTATGGGCACAGAAGTCACCTTTAGAAGTTAAAATGCCAGGCACAAGTTATTAGGAATTGTTCTCTCCTGTAAAAGACATAGGGGTTTTAGCATTTATTTATTTATTATATTTATGAATCGCCCATCTGACCAGACATCCGGCCACTCTGAGTGATGTGCAATCCAATAAAATACAGGGGGGGACGGGACACACACACAGAGTATAAAACACAATTAAAAACAGTACAAAACTTAAAAATCCTAACCCACCCCATATTCCCGCCTGAAAAGCCACGTTTTTAATGCATGGCGGAAGCTAATCAAGGAAGGGGCATGGCGGAGGTCACTGGGGAGAGAGTTCCATAAATTAGGGGCTGCCACAGAAAAGGCCCTCCTCCTAGTCCCCACCAGCCTGATTTTTCTGGCTGATGGGACAGGGAGAAGGCCGTCCGTGGCAGATCTTGTTGAGCGGCCTACTTGATGTTGCTGGAGGCGCTCCTTGAGATAAACTGGACCGGAAATTTACATTTACACCAGTCGATTCATTCTAATACCTGCAAATCCAAATCAAGTTACGATTTCTATTGGAATTGTGCCTAAATTTCCATTAACCACAGTAGGAGGTCAGCTGTGGATTAGACACTACCTAAAAAAACCCAACACAAGAACCATCTTTGTGCTGAGTAAGTTGGTGCTGGCCACTGTATCCTTCCGTTCCTCATTAGCATATTCTCTTAGTGTATCTTAAGACCAAAGAACAGTGATTTTACTAACCTTGGCATTATTCTTGCCCTGTTCCAGTGCTGGAACCAATTAAGTGTGGCCATCCTGTCATTCCCCTTCAATGAGACTCTGTGGGCTTCTCTGTACACATACAGAAACTTTTTTCTCGCCCAGAACATTCTTTCTTACCAGTCATGTCACTAGGTGACCTAATTCCTTCATTCGCACACATTTATTTTTAGTGAATGTCAGATAAAATAAGAGCATCATTGTGCAGCAAAGAACAAATCAAAGGCCTGAACTTTCTTTCTAGATGTGCACACTCTGTGGGGAAATTAACACTGATTTATAATTACAATATCGCTGATAATAATCGTCTCCAGGGGGTGGAAATGGTTACATTTCAGGGCCAAGGAATCAATTGCACACTGTTCCAAAGTACATAAAGTAAACTCCCAAATACCTGAAACTAGGTCTCGGTTGCATATTTTAAATATATAATGGGCTAAAGTGCAGTCTCCCTATTTCACTGTGGAAAAGAGAAATTCCAATTACTATAGTAACCAGTAATAGCTGATGCTGATAGAGCAATGCCTTTTGGTTCTAAAGTGCTCTGTCCATATCTAAATCTGAGATGTTTATGATCAATCAATAGTGTATCAAACTTCCATGTAAATTAATTCAGTCTACTCTCAAATGGAATTAGAGCAGAATGTTATGGCTTGATTTTTAACTGGGGCTATTCATGGAGTCAGTCATTATTACTCCCAATTTGGCCAAGCTGTATTGGCTGCTGCAGTGCATTTGGCTTCAGTTCATGGTGCTTGCACATACTGATAATACCTTGTGTGCAGTCAGGGCCGTCCCCAGGATAAATAGTGCCCTGGGGAATAAGCACCTTCAGTGCCCCACCCTTGTCTGCTTACAGCTTTCTTTTTTTTAATTATTTGTAGTGCTTAAAGTATTTGCAATGCTACAGTGCTGGTAATTGTTCCTCAAAGTGAAATCATGTTCAGCTGATTTTTAGCTAGAACAAATTACATCAAACTGGAAATTAAAAAAGAAACATACTTTAAAGTTAACTGATAGAAATTCATTTTTCTAGTTAGTACCTAAAGGATCAGTAGAACTTTGAAGAAGATTACACACATATTGCTTTTTTCACCAGAGCTCACTGCAGGCAGTGCACCCAGAAAATACCAAGTCACTAAGCTTAGCCTGGTGTCCCCTTGAGTTCAGTGCCCAGGGCAAGTGCCCAGCTCACCCATCCCTGTTAAGTGCAGTATATCTTAAGAGATCATATTCTTCCACATAAAACCAGGGAAGGCTGGTGACTCCTGTGTCAGTGGGGCTCCTTATCCATCGCATCTTTTTGTTTGAGCTTTATAGGAGCTATCCACGGTGCTGAGCCTGAACTCCATTCCCAAAATAGGTTCACCACCATGGAGCACCATGGATAGCTCCTATAAAGCTGAAACATAAAGATGCAATGGATAAGGAGCCCCACTGACTCCCTGTTAAGAACTTGGGAAAGAGACTTTGCTCAATGTTTACCCTCAGAAGATCTATGTAGCTGGTAGTTCAAGTGAGGCCATCTTAACAGTGGAAAAAAGGAACGAGAGAACTCCAGATGCTGAAAAAAGATTTATCTGTAGGCCCAATGCATTTCAGAAAATACTTCCTCAGGGGCACTATCAAATAACAATCAAGAGATCTCTTGACTTACAGGCTTAGATGTTTTAAGTCTTTTCTACAAAAATAGTTGGAACTATTTTGCTTCAATACTACATAGTGTGAGATTGTATTTTATTTTATTATTTTTCATTTTCTGATCCCATGTTTTATATGTGCTGTATATAGTGCCCCTGAGGATGGATTTTCTGAAACACGTTGGGCCTACAAATAAACCTTTTTTCAGCATCTAGAGTTTTCTCCCACCTTTTTTCTTGCTTATGGTGCTATTGTGTTTTGTTATGGTTTATTTTGTTGTGTTTTTCTTCTTAGAAGTAGCACTAAGGTTATAAAATGCATTTGCCAGAGAAGCTTGCATTCACTAGAGAACCCAGACCGCTAACCTTATTTTTCGGGAACAAGCCACCCTGATAACCCATGGCTTGTTCTAGGGGTTGTTCATACCACAATGGGTGGTCATGTCATTTGAACTCAGGAGAGCAATTTCATCATGTGTAACAGGGATTGGCTAGCAAGCCCCTCGGCAAGAACAGCACCCACCACCACCACTCTTTGCAATCTTGCCTAAGCCATCACCGGTGACTGCCCCTTCACCGATGCCCAGGCAGCACTTTGGAGTGACTTCCACTGGTTCACCACCCTTTTAAAATTATCTTTTTAGCCCCTGAAAATTGCGAGACTATGTTGGTAATTAAAAAAAAAAAATTGTTGGACTTTCGCAAGTGCGTTCTTATGGCTATCAGATATGTGTCAGTCTTTCCTGGTCAATTTCCTTATCTGTTTCAGCTGCCAAAGGGAGGTGAAGTGGAATAGATAACAGAAAAGGAAATTGACAAGACGAGACTGCATATAGGCTAATTTGTGCACAGTTGCTAAGATCCATGCTGGCGGGGGGGGGGGGGACGCTCCATGGGTGGACTGTGTGGGGTGACTTCGGAAGGGATTTCCGAGGTTGCAGTGGGGAGGCTAACCTATCCTATGGCCCCCCAGGTAGGGTCAGAGGGCCATTGGATTGCACCCTTAAAGACTGAAACTACAACAATGGAAAGATAACACAATGGATCGAAGACTTAACAATGCTTTCAATATTTGAGCAGATGACATACAGACGCCACTCTTGCATGGACATATATATGGATATTTGGTCTGCCTTTGTTAAAGCTTATGTGTAATTGATACATTTAAATGTATGCAGTTATTATATATATCCCCTTCTTCTTTTTCTTTTTCTTATTTAGATTTTGTTTTGTTTTGTTTCTGTGAAATTCACAATAAAAAAAAATTAAAAGTTTTAGGGGGTTGGGTGTTCGTTTTTTTTAGAGCTGTGCACCAAAGCCAAGATTTGGTTCAGATCCCACTTTGGAAAGTGTGTATTTGGCATGGGACACTTCAGAGAATACCTGGTTTGTCTTGGGTCCAAATCAGAACCTTGTTTTGGAAAATCCATTAACCATAATGGGAAAATCAACAGATGGCGATAACATTTTCACTTTTTGACATTACCAGATGACATTTGTAGGCATAGCAGCTCCTCACCCCCATGGTTTGTGGTCAATGAAAATGTATTAAAAGAGATGTACATTGTAGAGGTGCCCCTAGGTTTAACCTGAAAAATGTCATGCAAATACTTGCAGTTTGTGGCTTTGTTTTTGTTTTCTGCTCGGTTGACACCAACTGATAAGTTGTTCCTTCTACATCCCTCCCCAAACCACTTATACTCTGGGTTGCTCTCTGCTGCTGCTAAATATGAATTATAGTATCTGCTGCTGTTTGTCTTATTGTAATGCTTATCTTGTTTTACTTGGTGGCTGTATTTTTAGCCGTTTTGTAATAACTGTATTATTTTGTTCAAAGCCTTCAGTATCTATTAGAAAGGCAGTTTTTAGGTTTATGAAAGGAAGGAAGTCCAGATGACATTATTCAGTACTGGTAAATACAGCATGTGTTCCACAACATAGATAAACATTCTTGGCTGCTAGCAGAACAAAGAGCAGGGCCAGGATCTCTTCTGGAGGCATTCAAGGTGCAGCTGGACGGCCATCTGTCAGGGATGCTTTGACCTGGATTCCTGCATTGAGCAGGGGGCTGGACTCGATGGCCTTGTAGGCCCCTTCCAACTCTACCTTTCTATGATTCTGTGATTCTATGTTTATTTGAGAGCTATGGGAGTGGCAGTATAGTTCAGGTGAGTGGCTCTTTCTTAAAAAGAAGAAGAAGAAGAGCATTCGATCATTAAGAAGCCTGAACATTATATTCATAATAAAATCAAGACAGTTTGTCTTTTAAGTAGGAAATTTGGCATGAAGAATCTACCTTGTGAGTGGTATCATCTGATCAAATGCTAGTAAAATCTCATAAAGAGTGGCTAGGTCATGGCAGCTTAACAAGTTTGAACTGTTTGTTTATAAACATTTTGTGCCCAGCCAGAACATCTCTCTTCTTTCTTTCTTTCTTTCTTTCTTTCTAGCAGTTAAGATCATATCAGCAATGGAGGCTGGTGACTCCTATTTTGGTGGGGCCCCTAATCCATTGCAGCTTTTATTTGGAGATTTATAGGAGCTATCCATGGTGTTCCATGGTGGTGAACCTATGTTGGTGGTGGAATTCAGCACCATGGATAGCTCCTATAAAGCTCTAAATAAAACCTGCAATGGATTAGGAACCCCATAAAAATAGGAGTCAAATTTTTGATCTGGGGAGGCTGGTGACTCCTATGTATTCCTAAAGTCCTGAGATTCCAAAGTTTCCATTTTAAATCAGTCACTTAGTTAGGGGGCAAGTATTACAACCAAGCTGTTTAGCAGATTTAAACTTCCCTGATCCAAAAATGGACATCAGGGAAGTGAGCAGGTGGCTATGGTGTGCATTTGTGTGCTTGTATATGATATGCTGTTACCATATTTAAACTTGGCATGTTGCTATTTGTGCTTGCATGTGACATGTTTGCTGTGGTATGCATGTAGCAAGCACCTGCATTTAGTTGCCCATGGCATGCTCCTGCATGTGTTTGCCCATGGTGTGCTCCAGAATACTGCTGTGTGTGTTTGAGTGTATTTGTGTTATGTGCTTATGTATGTTGCTGCATGTGTTTGTAGGTGATGTGCTGCTGCATCTGCTTATGTGCAATGTGTTGCTGTACATGTTTGTATGTAATCTATTGTTCTGTGTGTTTGCATGTGGCTTGCTCTGTGCTGCTTGCATGTGGTGTGTTATTGGATGTTACTGCTTGCATGTGGTGTGCTACTAGATTGTGTTTTTCTGCTTGTGGGCTGCATTGCTATGTGTTTGCATATGGCATGTTGCTGCATGTGCTTATGTGTAGCATGCTACTGCATGCATCGTTCATCCTAATCCTCTTCCTCTGCAGGTTTGGGGAATATTAAAGCTTGGGACACTATGGGAAAGTGGCACATTGAATCTTTATTATCCCCATATGTTTTTATCTTGGTTAGAGAGAATTATATTCATTAGTAGTGATGGGTTGTATTGGTGAGTGGGAGAAGAAGGCTGATAAATGGAGATGCAGAGAGGGACACAAGACTGGTGGCAGGATGGGCATTTGAACAACTGCTCATTTTATCATGACAAGTGACATTTTATACAGACAAGTCAGTAAGAGAACGGGAGTTCTGCATTTATCGCCAAGAGTGCGTAAGATAGGCCTTTTCAACAGGTTGATTGGTTTATCATGAATTCATGAAATTGTGTAATCATGATTAATTCATTAGACTTTCAAGCAAAGCAGAGCAAATCTGATAAGCTCAAATACTTTGTTGGTTTTGCTTTTGCTTCCATAGTCAAAAGATGTGGCTTTGCAGCTTAAGAGGTTGGTTGTCAGAATTAAACGTTTGGAATTTAAAAGCATATATGCTTTTAAAGTTTCAACAGGGTGCCAATTCCAGGCTTCAGTGTTCTCCCAACATGCAGAGGAAGAAGACTGGGGTGGAAAGACAAAGGGAAAGTGTGTGTTCTTGGAGGCCATGTTGTAAATGAGCACAAGAAGTGAGACTGTAGAACATATTTACTGCCTACATGGTGCAAAAGTTAAGGTGGGCATCTTAACTTATAATTTCCATGCATTCTGGTGCATGGAGTGAATGGGTGTCTTAAATTTCCTTTTAAAACCAGAGTTTCATTTTAGAATAGACTATTTGCTTTTTTTCAGAAAATATTGAGCTTCTGATATCGGGGGCGGGGAGGAGAGAGAGCTGTGCAGAAAATAGACACATTGATCACTTGGAATTCCCATACCCCCCCCCCCCCCCAGGATCTGAGATATTAGATCTCAGATCCTACATTGAGGCTTTTAATAGTTAAATGGTATATGGTGGGGTGGTAAATTGTTTTGAGTGGTTGTGTTTTTATTAACTTGTTTTAGAGATATTTTTAAAATTGGTTTTTAAAATTTCATAATGTTTTATTGTTTATATTTTTAACTGTATTTTATTGTTTGTTTTTAATTATTGCTGTACACCGCCCAGAGAACTTCGGCTATTGGGCAGCATAGAAAATGAATGAATGAATGAATGAATAAATATTACACAGCGCACATGCACACACACACACACACACAAATGCATACACATTACACATACACTACATAGCACACACATATACATACATACATATACATATACATATACATATACATATACATATACATATACATATACAGAGAGAGAGAGAGAGAGAGAGAGAGAGAGAATCTGACTACAGTTTGTGAAGCTGAGCTAGTTTTCTGCATTATTTTTATTCATTCTTATTCACACAAGACACTTGGGCCATTTCTGTGTCTGAAAAATGTAAAGTGAGAAACCACCCTGGCTTGTAATGTGCAACCAAACAATTCTGCTGACTTCCGTGGAAATGATCCTGTGACTCTGAGTAAGTGCAAGCATACAAATATGGCATCATCTCCTCTCTTGAATGAATGGTGGAAATATGCTTAGGGATAAAATTCATCGAAAACTAGTTTGGACAAGCATTCCTTGTACAGTAAGGCTTTACTAACATACATTCTTATCCTTATCAAATGACTAATGGCTCACATAAATATAAGCAAGATTGCACAGAATTTCTCAGGCTGGAAGTGGGGCAGAGGCCAATGGAAGAGCATAAAAGGGAGCGGCAGATGCAGCAAAGAACACACCAAGGCTGTAGAGATTGCTCCAAGGGTATTTTCTCTTTCAGGATAGCTAGTGAGCTGTGATGGCTGCAGTGCTAGGTTCAAAAATACCTTCTCAGCCATGAAATTCACCAGGTACTATTAGGCAAATCATAGATTTCATAGATTTCATAGATCATAGAGTTGGAAGGAGCCTACAAGCAGGGCCGGTGCTACCACTTGGCCAACTAGGCAGCGGCCTAGGGCGCAGGGCGAAAGGGGGCGCCAGTCAGACAGAACCGAGCGGGGAGGGCTTTCCCCGACCCTGCGCTTTCTCCGCTGTTGGTGCTACTGCTGCTGCTACTGCTGCTGCTGCAGGCCGCTGGGTCGGAGTAGCTGAAAGTTGTGCCAGTCCGGGCGCCCCCCCCCTGAAGATTAGGGTGACGGGAGGGAGAAGCTCTGCTTTGCCCAGTTCTCTCACACTCGCACACCCCCCCGTCCCGCCTGAGGCTCCCTCCCTCGCTCCCTTTCCCGGTCGTCTCCTCCCTCTCCTCTTCCCCCTCCTTTTCCCCTTCCCTTCCCCCAGAGTATCCGCCGGAGGAGCAGGCAGGCAGGCGGCTGAGGCAGGCAGGTGCGGTGCTCCTGTTGTGTTTCGGGTTGTCTCCTCGGCCCAGCCGCGCCGCAGCTGCCGAAGGAAGAATCCCCCCCCTCCCCGCAGCCACGCCATGAGTTCTTTTCAACTTCTTCTCTGGCAGCGACTTTCAGAGGCTCCAAAAGTCGCCATCGGAGAAGAAGTTGAAAATAACCGATCCTCCCAGGGGATCCCATTGCATTGAGGTTCAGCGGAGGGCTGTATGCAGAAACACCTCAGCATGGAGCGTTTCCGGTTTGTCCGTTGCTCAAAGGGCCTGCCTGTGCTCTGGCTATGCTCGTTGCAGCCACTGAAGCCTTCCTGCCCTTTTCTTTGCCCTCCCTTGGAATCAGATTTCTCTCCCTCCCCCCCACCCCCAACAAACCATTTCCCAAACCACGTGGCCCGGCGCCTATTTTAAGGGAGGCAGAGACACGACTTAAATGCAGAGGGACATACTGTTCTGAAAAGATATGGAGGGTGTGCTTGTTAATTCTGAATAATCTGAATTAACAGACCACTCCGAGGTGGTCTGTTCGGGCCCGGCTCCGAAAGTCACCTCTGGAGAAGAAGTTGAAACGCTACGTAACTTACATAACGTAACGTAACGCTACGTAATGTAAGTGCCTTTTCCTCGCTTCCCCCCCCTCCGCCTCGCTTGAGCAGCTCCTCCGTCCCTCCTGTGTTTTTCTTTCTCATTCCTTTCTTCTTCATCCCTCTTTTCCTTTCCTGCCTCCGCGCTCTCCCTTCCGCCCCCCCGGCTCTCAACCTTTTGATCCCAAGTTTAACAAGGGGGGGGGGCGCTAAATATCTGATCTTGCCTAGGGCACCAAACTGCTTTGCACCGGCCCTGCCTACAAGGCTATCGAGTCCAACCCCCTGCTCAATGCAGGAAACTAGAGGAGGGGGTCTCCCATCCAAGTAATAACCAGGCCTAACCCTGCTTAGCTTTCCATGCTCAGACAAGCTGAGCCAGCTTCAACTAATGGCCAGCTATCAGGGATGTTGTAGCCGTGGATTTCCTGTATTGGTAGGAGGTTGGACTAGATGACCTTTAAGGTACCCTCCAACTCTATGATTCTAACATGTATTTATATGATATGTGTGTGTGTGTGTGTGTGTGTGTGTGTGTGTAATGGTATTGTATATTAATTATTGTCAGCTGACTTGAGGATGTTCATATCAAAAGGCGGGATCATGGGTGGTCAAAATGGGGCATTCAAAAGTAAGGTAGTGGATTCTACGTAGTCAGGAAATTCCCTAGATATACAAAAGTATAAAATATTGTGAAGCTCCCGCAAAATGATCCAACAAGGACCTCAGAGCTTTTAGGACCTCCACATTGTTAACAGCAGTTGAGTCACAGAATGTTGAAGGTGTCAGTTAAAAGGGGAGTGAGATGTAGCGGGAGAAAGAGGGAACTGACTTGCTCAAGCCACTAAAAGCTTATAGCAAGGGGTGGGCAAATGTGGAAAGTCCAGGGGCCCCCAGACCCTACCCCCATGGGCCACGCTGGATAGATGTAATTTTTAAATCACCAGTGTAAATTCTGCAGCAAACCGCTCCGTAGTGCTAAAAGTGTTAAATTTAGCTTGTTTGCAAGCTAAATTTGACAGGTTTAGCATTCTATAATGTCCTTGGAGCACTGAAATGGAAAAGTTTAGCTTGCAAAAAAGGCTAAATTTGGCTGTTTTAGTGCTCTGTAGCTATTATGGGGCATCATATATATATATATTATATATATATATGGTTAAAAACTGGTTGTTGTTGTTTTTAAATGAGGGGTGGCAGGGACCCCATGCGGCCCCTAGGCTGCATGTTGCCCACCCCTGGCTCATAGGGTAATATCCAATGTTGTGCAAGCAGAAGGCAGCTTGTGCATTCAGATCTTTTCCTTCTCCTCCCCCCCCCTCCCCGCAGCCAGCTGTACCCTTGAAATGACTCCAGAGGCTTGGGAGGACTTACTGAACACTGTGGGCTGTGTTTTATGGTGCTGAAGTGGGATGGGAAAATCACCCAAAATCAGGTGGAGGAATCTTGTACTATTCATGCAAGATTCCCAATTTTGGTGATTCGCCTCACCCTGTATCCTGATCTTGAAAGGGGCAGTAGGGTTGTGGAGTGGATGCTTGACATGACATTAACCCCCCCTCACACACCTTTCTTCCCCTGTTATATTCCCCCCTAAACACACACACACACACACACTATAGCAACAAGGCATTCAGGTTTTAGTTTGCCAGCCAGCCAGCCCTAAAACTGAGCTCTACAAGATTCCTGTTACAAGCTTGTTGGAGCCTTGGACAAGCACAATCCTGTTAGGGACTGGGGATGCACTCCAATATTTTGGTGGCCATCCCCACCACTACCACCATGCGTAAATTCTATAAACAAAAATACAAACAATATACAAGATCCCAGGGGAACATCCAATGAAAGGACTGGGTTGGGAGCATATGATTATCTAGGTAACCCTGTGTATGCAGTGCAGGATGCAGGAGAAAGTTTAGTCCATTTCCTGGAATGAAGGGGAGAAGTCTGGGAGGACATTAAGTACCATATTTAAGCCTAAGGATGAATACCTGAAATAATCAGATATTGACTGGTTTTGCATGACATGACAACCCATCGTGGGTGACAAGTCATGGTGGGTTGTTGTGTCATGCGAACTCAGGACTGTTTCCCACAGGATGGCTTGTTTGAGGGCAACAAGCCACCCTGGCAACCCATGGGTTGTTGTACTCACGATGGGTTGTCGTGTTGTCCGAACCCAGGCAACTGACACGATCGTGGGTACCAGGAACCAGCCAGAGAGCCGATTGGTAAGAGCAGCAAAAAAAACCCTTGCTGCTCTTGCCAAGCTTGCCTGGGATGCCGCCAGTGCCGGCCAACCTACAAATTCCCAAGTGGCACTTTGGGGTGACTGGCACTGGCTGAGTGTCTCCTGCTGTGATCGCGAGCCCTTTCAGCTTGCCATGGCTTTTTTTTTTTGTCCCTTTACCATTTCCCCCCCAGAAATATTTGTGCATATTAGGGGGTCATGCTTTTTCTCCATGGGAATAATTAAAAAGTTGAATTTGTTCACTCAAAACTAGCAGCAGGAATTATTCTTTACAAAGAAACAGATCAGATTTTTCTACCTCTCTACAAGACAATCACACTTAGCCTTGATGCAGCTTCCCAGGCAGTCCTAGACTGTAGTGGTTAGAGTGTTGGACTGGGACTTGGGAGATCCAAGTTCTAGTCCCCGCTCGGCCATGAAGCTCACTGGGTGACTTTGGGTCAGTTACTGACTTTCAGCCTAGCCTACCTCACAGGGTTGTTGTGAGGATAAAATGGAGAAGAGGAGGATTATATAAGCTGCCCTGGGTTCCTTGCAGGAAAAAAGGTGGGATATAAATGTAATAAATCAATACCGGTAAATAAAATACATTAATGATGCTATATACCGGTAAATAAATGTTTGGTAGGGATTCTAATCTCTTCTCTTGTAAATTATCTTTGGGGTTTTCTCCCCCCTGGCTAACTAGTATTGGAAGGATCTCTTCTTGTGTTTTTTTCCCAGAACCCTTCATGAATATCTGTTAAAAATGCATATTCTCCTTTTTTATCCTTAGAATAGGCATGATGATGATCACTGTAATCCAAAGCATTTTTGAGCACAGTAACATAATGTAGAGAAGCATGTCAGAGTGAGTGGGCATAATTCAATAAACGTTAGCCACAAATGGCTCATTGAAAGTAAAGTGCACAGTTAAATCCTTAGGAGCTATTGATTTCAATGGGACTTAATCACAGCGCCTCTTTGCTGGATTTGGCCCAACTGCTATCACAGCTGCAGTCATCATCATGTGCATGGTCAGACCTTTGATTTAGAAGTCACAGGGTGCTGGTTATTCACAAAGTGGCTTCGTTTTAGTGGTCAGGCAAATGCTGACATGGGATATTCTTAATTTCAGTTTACGCATTCTGTGAATAGTGTGCATGTATTTCCTGCAGCTGTCCTCTTTATACTGAAGATGTCCCTTTAGAAGTGACTTCTAAGGTCCAAACTGGACATGATATTAACAATGCCTTTGCAACCTACTGCAACCCCTCCTAAGTTCCACCTGCAACTTCTATTTGCATTTAAAAAACAAACAAACAAACAAACGCATGCTAAATGCAAAGAAGCATTTACTGTCATGTCTAGTTTGGGCCTAAGAGTTGGAGCAGTTCCTGCAATTCCAGTCAGAATGGGAATTGCCAGAAACACACACACACACCCCTTCTCCAACTTCACTGTACTTCTGAGCAGGGATGGGGACTCGGACTCCAGGACTCGACTCGTGAGTCAGACTGAGTCCCCCCTCTGACTCGAGTCAGACTCGAGTCCCAATATTTTTAATGGGACTCGAGACTCGACTCGGGACTCGAGACCAAGGACTCGTGTTCCAAAATCGTGTTCCTCAAATGCAACATGGATAGGTTTTAGGAAGTACAGCAAGTTTATTTTTTAAAATCATTTTCCTAAAATGCAACCTTTCAGGCATTTTGGGTTTGGCTCCTCTGCCTGCCTGTTTGGGGTTCCCTACCTCCTCTGCCTGCCTGGTCTCTTCTTGACGATTTCCACAGTTTGAATTCTCCAAGACAAAGGCCTCCGCCTGTCTGTTTTGGGGTTCCTTGCCTCCTCTGCCTGTCTGGTTATTTTGGGTTTGTCTGCCTGGTCTGTTCTTGCCAAAATCAGTTGCAGAGTTTTGAAATAAAAAGGCACACTTGTGCCTAGAATTTATTTAAGCCACACATCTGAAATAGCCTTATTTTGTTGGGAACCCCCCCCCCCCCATTGATTTTAATAGGGACTCGTGGAGTCAGCTTTGGGAGTGACTCAGACTTGTGAGTCACCATTTTGGACCAAGGACTCGGACTCGAGACTCAGGTCCAAAGACTCGTGACTCGACTCGTGACTCGAAACCAAGGACTCTTCAACATCCCTGCTTCTGAGCAGTGCTTAAGATGAAGACAGATGAAACATTGACAGAGCGGTGGGGCTGGTCTGGAACAGGCTGTTCAAACATATTGTTCAAACATACAATGTCCTCTCTGGAGTCAAGCCCTGGGGGGGGGGGGCGGTCTGCAAGTCTGCAGCAGAAGCCAGCTGGGGATAGCAATTATTGACTTGTGCCCGGCACACCATGAACCTACCTCCTATCCCCAATATCCAGAGCTATGTTGAAGTGTTGTTTTTTTTAAATATTTCTGTCTTTGTGTTGTTGGGTTTTTTTAAAAAAAATTTTTTAAGTAAGGTACAGGATGGCTGTATAACAGCTATGCAGTTGCAATAGCTTACAGTGTATACAAACAACTGTTTATATAAAGAAATGTTCATTTGGTGCCTAAAAGGGGGATGGGAACCCACTGAAGCATAGAGGATGGGACGTGACTGAACCAGTGTTCCATTTGCTCATGGGAATTGCAATTCAGGGAGGAAGCCAGATTTGCACTAGGACTGAAGAAGTCACAGTGCAGGGCTGGCATCAAGAGTAGACATGGATGGGCACCTGCCAAGGGTCCAGGGCCAGCCATACCATAAGGCGGAGTGAGGCAACTGCCTCAGGCAGCAGATGCTGGGAGGCAGCAGTGGCAGCCCTCTTGCTGTTCCTCCTGAGCCCACCAGGCACTCTCCTCTCTTGAAGGACAGAGCGGTATGTGCCGCCCAGCCTACCCTGCACCTCATTTTTTAAAATTTTATTATGTTTATACCCCGCCTTTTTTCCTGCAAGGAACCCAAGGCAGCTTACATAATCCTCCTCCTCCTCTCCATTTTATCCTCACAACAACCCTGTGAGGTAGGTTAGACTGAGAGTCAGTGACTGGCCCAAAGTCACCCAGTGAGTTTCATGGCCAAGCGGGGACTAGAACCCGGATCTCCCGAGTCCCAGTCCAACACTCTCACCACTACGCCACACTGGCTCTCATAAGCTAGCCTGCTGGCTTCAAGCATGGCGGAGGACACTATCTCATTGCCAGTGTTGGAGTAATATTCACCTGCCTGTCTGGTCAACTTCTCTATGTGGAATCATGGCTGGCGCTACCGCTAGGCAGACCCAGGCGGCTGCCTAGGGCGCGTGGTGGAAGAGGGGCGCAGAAACGGTGCGCTCCTTCCTCGCCGCCGGCGCGCTCCTGCCCCGCCTACCGCCTCCGCCGCGCCTCCCCGCCCGCCGCTGCCGCTGCCACCTCCGCCGCCACTGCACCTCCCCCCCGCTGCACCTCCCCCCCGCGCACACGCCCGCCCGCCCGCCACCTACCTACCTACCTACCTACCTTCAGGGATGTTGAAGAGTCCGAGTCGAGTCAGAGGGGGGACTCAGTCCGACTCACGAGTCGAGTCCTCGAGTCCGAGTCCCCATCCCTGCCTACCTTCGCATCGTTTCCGGAGCCCCGCCGGCGTTGTTTTGGCGGGAGGAACCAGGGCAACAGGGTTTAAACAGCCCTGTTGCCCTGGTTTCCCCAGCAAAAAAAAAAAAAGCGCGGGGGTCCCGTTGCGTTGGAGGCGGCGGCGGCGGCAGCAGCAGCAGCCAGCAGCGCGCGGGGGGGGGAAGGTAGGTGGTGGCGGCGGCGGTGGCGTGGGGGGGGTGCAGAGCAGGGCTGCTTTGCTCCGGAGCCCCCCCCCACGGCACGAGAGGGGGGGCGCTAAATATAATTTGGCCTAGGGCGCCAAACAGCCCTGCACCGGTCCTGTGTGGAATGGGTGTGTGTGTGCCATCTTGTCTTTTGCCTCATGCAGCAAAATATCTCGGGCTGGCCTTCGAGGGTCCACACCCCAGCAGGGGCCCACTGATAAGAGCCCCCTGGAGTTGTTCCTCCTCTTCACCATTGCAGCCTATTTGTCTACCTGCCTCTCGCTCTGGCCCAGACAACAGTGATGGTGAGAAGGAGGAGCAGGAGATGCTACTGCCTACTTGCTCACTGGTGCTCTGCCTATCAAGCAAGGAAGTGGTAGCAATGCTGAGAAAGAGGATGAGGAGCATTAGCACCTGGTGAAAATGGCAGTGGGATGGTAGGCCCAATGAGGGAGGGGGGCCATTGGAGGTGTGTCTTGCCCAAAGGCCCTCAAAAACCTGGAGCCGGCGCTCTCACAGTGAGTTCTCTTTTCCTACTAAAGGAATGTATGAAGCAGCCTTATAACAACTCAGGCTGTTTCTTTACCTAGTCCACTCCGATTGGCTAGGGTCAGAGGTCTTTCCCACCACCTGGTATGGGAGATGCCGATCCTTTTAACTGGTGATGTCCATGATTGAACCTGGAACCTTCTGCATGCATAGCAAGTGCTCTACTACTGAGCTATGGGCCTCTTCTATATATAAGGGGCACGTTCGCACGTCATGACAGCCCACCATGGCTTAATTTACCTCCGGAGGCTGTTGCATTGTGCTGTGCACCCACAGGCACCATTTTTGCATGTTGCCTGGCTTGCCATGTCTTGTCGTATCATGCAAACCCAGGCAGCAGGGGTTGTTTGCGGGTCGTCTAACCCTCAAACAACCCCTGTCAAATGAGTTCACAGGACACAACAAAACACAGCAAGCTGGGCACCTGCAGGCCCCATGCAAAAATGGCACCCACACGTGCCCTGCACAATGCAACAACCCCCACAGGTAAATTAAGCCACAGTGGGCTGTCATGTCATGCAAACCAGGTCATTGTGTCTGTCTTCAACCATAGTATCTCTTCAGCTGTCATCTCATCTCACAGCTAACACAGGTAACATCTTCTTCACTCTCTCATGACAGAAAAGCATGTTCCACTGGAGGAGAAGAAAGTTATTTCAACACAGCTAAGAATGGCAAATGTTGGTCAACATAAGGCAATGGGTTCCTTCCAATATTGTGCTCATGCAACTAGACTTCCCCTTCCTCTCCTCTCCCCTGCAATCGGCCCACTCCCTCCAGATCTGCTTTGGATGTTCCCCCACGCTTGGGGGGCACTGGAGGGTGCTTTAGAGGAGAAGGGGAAATTTGTTCCACCGGCGGTGTTCATTCCGCTGGTGGATGGACACAGTTGGATACAGCCCAGTATTTCCAGTGACGCAAGTATAATACTAATTTTGGATGGGGCCTTACAGAACAGAAGTTACAGAAATATTTATAATATCACAGCATTAAGTAAAAAAAAGTTGCATTAAAATATTTGGGGTTTTAAAGTTTCTTTTTTAAAGGTTAAAATGCAT
Organism: Shinisaurus crocodilurus; assembly: GCA_021292165.1. Taxonomy (NCBI): domain Eukaryota; kingdom Metazoa; phylum Chordata; class Lepidosauria; order Squamata; family Shinisauridae; genus Shinisaurus; species Shinisaurus crocodilurus. The sequence goes on from CM037876.1 coordinate 265,288,630, forward strand.
ATTTCTGAAATATATAGCACTGCTTGGTTGATATTATGTAATATAAACATATTTCTGCACAGATCTTGTACAGTAAATGTTCACCATCACATTTGTGTTATATAAAAGCATTCATCAGAGGTTCATATACATTTGACTGTGATATATATATATATATATATAGAGAGAGAGAGAGAGAGAGAGAGATAAAGCAAAGTAGAACAAGAGAATCATAAGATCAAAGGTTGGAAGAAAAAAACAACCCCATTCCAAATCAGTCCTCAGTTTAAAAAGGAAAAATCTACTTTCCCCCAAACTGAAAGGTAAATGAAAAAAGGAGGTTAAAATAAGAGGTAATGGAACATAGAAACCCTTAGGGATTTGTTGTCAAAAGCAAATCATGAGGCTTAAATTCAATGGAAGCTGACGGCTCAACTAAAACTCCATGTAACTCTTTATCCTAAAGAAGAGAGGAAAGAAGGAATCCAACAACTATGCCCCAGTTGTGAATGTCAGTTTGTCCATTTTTCATACAAGAGCCCCCCCCCATCCCACAAAAGAATATTAAGAAGCATAATGAGAAAACATAATTAGGCACTGTGCTCCTTTTGATCCATGTGGCACACAATGGCTCTAGAATCACCAATGGTGAGACAAGTGAAGTGGGTCTATCCTCAAATCCCACTTCAGCTAATTACTATCATATTTCACGTGTGTGTGGGAGGGTGCCCTAATGTAAGCTATATGGTGGTCCAAAGGATATTATGGTGGTCCAAAGGCCATTATGATGGTGCATGTGGCCATCATGACCCTGTCCCCTGCCAATTCTCACTGTGATTCCTCTTGGCTTACATTATAGCTGTGTGATGCCTTGGACATGGCTCCTCTGCCACATCTAACAGATGTGCCATTGCCCACACAGCAATGAATCTGCAATTCTACTTGTGGCTGAACCATATTGGGGCAGAGATCTACTGAAATTTAGTAGCTTGTGCTTTAGGTCCAGGAGGCTTTAGCACACAATAGACCACCACCCTCCCCCAAGCTGGTACCCTCCAGATGTGTTGCGCTACAACTCCCAGCATGCCCAATGCTGGCTGGGGAGGCTGCAATAGATCTTGCCGTGCATCAATGCCTAGAGAAGGAGGAGGAATGAGAAGGAGGAATGAGGAGGAGGAATGAGAAGACAGGATTACTTCCTCAGAGTGTATATAGAAACCTTCTTTGTCAGACTGCTAATGATCTATTATGTTGGGAAGCAGAGAAATTGTTCATTGAATTTCTGGATCCAGCTGAACTATGATCTCATCAAAGTCCAGAAACCAGCAAGGTCATTACAAGACAGAACGAGAAAAAAATAATCCAAAGAACACAAGCTTCAAAAGAAGGCTTTGCTGGCTATATTAGCTCTTAGCAGACATCATTATCCCTCTAAAACAATGTCCTTGCATGGAGGTTCTTACATTAGTGAATCTCATAATGTAAGGGGGGAAAGTTTGAGTCTCTGAGGGACCACGAGATCCCATGTTTATGTTTGTACTTGGTGGAAAGGGGAGGCTGTGTTCAAGAGCATCTTAAATTTGGATAGGGCCAGAGTCAAGGGTAAGCATGGTTGGGCACATGCCAAGAACCCATGCCCCAGCAGGGGCCCACTGACAAGAGTCCCCTAGGGTTGCTACTCCTCTTCACCACCGCCACTTGCTTGTTCACCTGTCTCCCTCTGTAGCCCACACAATGGTGACAGTGAGGAGGAGGAGGAGGAGGAGGAGCAATAGATGCCACTGCCTACTTGCTCACTGGCTCTCTGCCTGTCAAGCAAGCAAGCAAGCAAGTGGCACCAATGATGAAAAAGAGGATGAGGAGCTAGTGACAATGACAGTGAGAAGGTGTCAGCCTCACAGAGGAAGGGAGCCCATTTAGGGTGTCTTGACCAAGGGCCCTCAAAAGCCTCGAGCCGGCAATGAATTTGGATCACAAGTTATGGATGCCAAGAGAGTGTCAGAGAAAATGGCCTCTCCATGGCAAGTGATCCTCCGCCCCCTGCAACATTTGCAAGGCATCCCCACACCATTGTGGGTGTCTGTGCCCTCTCTCAGTGGCTGCAGCAACATAATAGATGGATGGGGGAACTGAGAGTGTGATTGGTTGAGTACCTAAAGGTGCAATCCTATGCAAGTTTAGACAGAAAAAAGGCCTACAACTCCCAGTATAGCTGGCTGGGGCATGCTGGGAGTTGTAGGCCTTTTTTTCTGTCTAAACTTGCAAATGTTGTGGAAAGATGTTGCTTCTCCAGTATCCTCAGGTCCTGCTTCTCATGAAAATGGACTCCAGCCACCACATGTCCCAAGGAAGCTTCTGGCCTTTCACTTGTTGTCTTCATCATTGATCCATGCTTAGGCTCAGAATCTTTGATGAACCAGCACCCACCATTGCTGAAGGCCTGATGATCTCACTGGTTGATGTAGCATTGGCTCCCAGTCAGTCCCAAGTTAGGCCGGTTATATTCACCAAAGCTCAAAAGTAAATGTATGATAATGTAAGGAAAGATAATTTAGTTAGCAGTGTGGATGCATGTTTGTTCACTGACAGGCAGTTCGAGGGGAAAGAGCCATCTGGGCTTATTGAGACCTCACCCCCTTTCTTCTGTGAAGAAAACCCTCTCAGTTGGCCCATTGCACTCCCCACCCCGTGTTCCCAGCAATCTAAGTTACTGCAAGGCTTCAGAGCTACCCATGTTGCTTTGACTTGGTCGGTAACCTTAGTCAGGGGAGGCTGGTGACTCCTGTGTCAGTGGGGCTCCTTATCCATTGCAGCTTTTGTTCTGAGCTTCATAGGAGCTATCCATGGTGCTGTACCCCATCCACAAAAATAGGTTCACCACCATGGTGCACCACAGATAGCTCCTATAAAGCTCAGAATAAATGCTGCAATGGATAAGGAGCCCCAGTGACATAGGAGTCACCAGCCTCCCCTGACCTTAGTTTCTGGTACAACCAAGAATTACAGAAAGTTGGTTTGAGAAAGATCACGGCAGAACTTGTACGCTGCCTCACCCCCGCCTTTGTTGCTGAGGCAAGTCATCTTCCCTCTTTGAAAACGTTGGCCCCAGTATTTTAGTCTTCCTCTTTCCAGCACCTTTTCCTATCTTCCTGAGACCTTAACCATGCCGAAAAGCCCTTCTCATTACCCTATATAATATACCTTATAGAATATACCCCCTTTCCCATCTAGCCTTATGTAGCTGTATTCTGGGTGCTAAAGTAGGTCTGGTATGGGAGTTCTGTTATTGGAGAATATCTCTGGGGGCTTCCAGATGGAGGGCTCCTAGCGCTACCAGTGAGGAGGCATTGAGTAGCTATTTCATCTTTTCTTTCTTAACAGATTATCTGTGGTAAGAGAAAAGATAGAAGAAGCAGTGGGAAAACATGGGAGGGTTACGAATTTAAGAAGTCTTTGTCTGTACTCCTGTAAAATTCCGTGGATGAGGCAGAGCGGTGGCACCACAAAAAGCTTTGTCTGGAAGCACTCTCTTTTTCTTTTCCAAACAAAGCAGCAGATAATTTGGTTTGGAGAGGGAGGGGTGTTTAAACTTTTGCCCCTGAATCAATTCCTGGGGGCTGTTTGTATCCCCCCTCCCTCCCCCCAAACAGCATCTCCCCCCCCTTTTCTTTTTAAAGAATAATTTGGCAGGAGCTCTGGTAATGAACTCCCATTTAATGTCTAGCGTGGAAGTAAGAGTTGCAGCTTGGAAATGTAGAAGTCATTTTGTGGCTTCCACTTAGTTCCATTAGGGCGCAATCCTATGTCCCTCCAACCTTGTCTGGGTGGGTGGGTGGGTAGGATTGGGCATAGAAGCCCCTGTGACCTCAGAAATCTCTTCTGAGTTCGCAGCGCTGCAGAGCGCCCCCCCCCCGAACTGCCGTGGTTCTTTCTGTGCCGGCTGGGAACTGAACCCGGAAGACCGTGTTTGGTTCCCCTTTGCAGGGGGCATTCCCAGGGGCAGGGAGGGGAGGAGCAAGGCACCACCGGCCTTCAAGGAATCCTTGCGGTTTCTCAGCCTTTCCTCTTTGTGAGGAGAAGAAAAGCATCTAGATCAGTGTTCTCCAACCTTGGGTCCCCAGATGTTTTTGGCCTACAACTCCCAGCTACGCTGGCTGGGGCATGCTGGGAGTTGTAGGCCAAAAACATCTGGGGACTCAAGGTTGGAGAACACTGATCTAGATGGCCGATTTCAGCTGTTTAGATGTTTTTGAGGGTGAGGGGAGCGCGGTGGATATCCTGTCTGCTGCTCTCCTCCTGCCATCAATAGGATGCCCGTAATCCTTCCAAGTTCAGAGGGTTACAGCCAGCCCCATAGGATTGTGCTGCCCATTAGATATGAATGAAACAACCCCAACTCCTTACAATTATTGTTTAAAGCTGCTTCTAGATATCTGGATTCAAAGAGAGCCAAGGCCACCGTGATCAAAATAATTCCAATAATTCTTTAACTTTACAAATTTCTATTCATTACAAATGAACAATTGAACAATGAATACAATGTATATATTTATATTTTTTCAATTTTTTCAAAAGTCCTGGCCACCCAGGATAAAGTCCTTCCTGTATCCACCGTTGTTTTTTTTCTTTTTTCTTCTTTCAGATGGTTAACAGACCACCAAATGATATGTAGTCGTTGTCAACTTGATATTGTAGTCCTTTCTGCATCCACCGTTGTTTTTTCTTTCAGGTGGTTAACAGAATGCCCAAATTATGTATAATTATTTTCAACTTAATACTGTTAATTTAACTCATAGTCCTACAGGAAACCGGTTTGTACTCCCGTTTCGTTAACTTCCTCAGGGCTACTTTAAACAAAATTAATTATTCCAATGTCCTGGACTGCATTCAGTTTCATATTTTGTTATTTCTTGTCAGCGTTCTGCTTTCCATTAACGTATTCATCCAGAGTCTAGATATCTGGAAGCATTACTTCTTCTGTTTATTTTCAATTCCTATAGGTAGAAAATAGTTACTAGAATAACTGCTGCTATATGTTTATAAAGGTATAAGAAATGGAGAAATAGACATGGAGGTCATGGTCCCCTGAAATGTCTTCATGTCACCCACAGTGTTAACTAATGGACAGGGTGCTAGGTTTGCTGGGATGGTGACAGACAGGTTTGCAATGCAAACAAATGTAAACCGTGGATCTCTTATCAAGAGCTGCAATGTTACAAATCTTAGCTAACAGTTATATTCAGATCTGGCTAATTATAAGCTTCCTAAATTACCCTGTAGGTGATAAATCCACTCCAAATCACACAACAGGTTTTTTTTTGGGGGGGATGTCTGAAATGGTTTGGAATTGAATCAGCTCTTGCTACATGCATTCAAAATATTTTAGTTCTTTTCCAATGCCCTTAAACATTTGTCTTTTCCCTGCCGTGTAGATCATGCAACAAAGCTGAATCAAACACCAGGTATTAAAGACAAACTCTGCCTTTAGGCTTTAATGAAGTCTTTTCAATAGCTTAGTCTTCTGAGTCATGCTATAGTATAGAAAAGAAGTAGGAGATGACCTTTTACTAATGAACTTTTTGCTGCTGGTGCTGCCTTAGGAAAAAGCATGCAGAGCAAATAGTAATTCTGCTTAAGTGCCTCTTTATTGTGTTTCCCATATACTGTAGGATAAAATTGGATCTTTGTGATTTGATGTCTTTACCTGATTATTTTTTAAAATCAGAAGAGTTGCTTTATGATATCATGGGAATTAATAGCCATACAATCAAGGGGAAACAGGAAAGACTCTGGAATTTTTAAAGTCAGTAACTTTGAAAACTCTGTCATCGCCTCGAGCCCCAAATTTGTCAAGGGCACCACTGCTAAGGATCCACTCTATTGCACCTTGAAAGACTTCATGTATGTGATACTGCAGTGCAAGGGGTCTCCTTATGTTCTTAATAAAAGGGGATTATACGTATTCATGGAGGATAAGACTATCAATGGCTCCTAGTACTAGTTATAATGGCTACATATTGCCTCCTGTATCAGAGACACTGACCTGGTTTGGATGATTATCATAGGCTAAACAAGCCATGATGGCTTATTTAAGCCATGGTGTATGCTGGTGCATGCCAGGCACAATTTGCATAATCACCCACCCAGCCATGGCTTGCTGAGTTGTCCAAACCCAGGTGGCATGGCTTGTTTGAGGGGGAAACAATTTTCAAATCACCCATGGGCTGTTATTGGGTTATCTGAGGGTTGTTTCCCCCTCAAACAAGCCATGCTGCCCAGGTTCAGACAACACAACAAACTGTGGCCGAGCAGGTGATTAGGCAAATTGTGCCTGGCATGTGCAGGGGCTTAAACAAGCCACCGTGGCTTATTTATCCTATGATGATCATGCAAACAGGCCTAATATGTCTCTGTATACCAGTTGCTTGGGAACACAAGAGGGAGCGTGCTGTTGCACTCATGTCCTACTTGGGGGTTTCCCACAGGCAGTTGGTTGGCCAGAGTGTGAACAGAATGCTGGACTAGATAGCTCTCTGAGCGGTTTACACTAATTGATAAAATGCAATATACAATACAGTATAAAATACAAATAACAATAAAAACATGGTAAAATATCATAGCAGAAATTTAAAAACCGACTTTAAAATTACTGAAATAACTAAAACAAGTTAATACAACTAAGCCTGCAGCTGACATAACCCCCCCCCCCCGTGATATTTAGAACTTGGCATATAGGGCAGTCTTAACCTGGCACCGAAAGGATAGTAGAGTTGGCTCCAGGCAGGCCTCAGTGGGGAGCTTGTTCCATAATTGGGGGGCCACCACTGGGAAGGCCCTCTTCCTCATTGCCACCAACTGAGCCTCCCCCAGAAGTGGCAGTTGGAGGAAGGACCCAGATGTTGAGCGTAGTGTCCAGGTAGATTGTGATTGGGAGAGGCGTGGTCCCAAGCCATGTAAAGATAGGCCTTTAGTCTGATTCAGCAGGGCTCTTCTTATGTTCTTATCTTCCTTCGTACAATAAAGTTAGCTTCCAGAGATTTTGAACACTGGAAGCCAGGCCTCATCATCACCAACAGGAGGGGCCTTTGATGGATTGATTGTATTTATATCCTGTCATCCAAATCTGGAGCTCAGGGTGGTGGTGTACTCGAGCTCCCTTGCTTTTTATCATCACAACAACCCCGTGAAGTAGTTTAGGATGAAAGAAAATGACTGGCCCATAGTCACCCAGTGAGTTTTATGGCTGAGTGGGGATTTGAACCTGGGTCTCCCCAATTCTAGTTCCACAGTCTAATCACTGCACCAGAACTGCTGAATGTCCATTGCTCGTCAAGCCCCAGTGAATCCTGAAATAAGCCTTGTCAATTGCCAAACCCCCTTAAACCCAAGAGACAAAACAGAAGGAGAACTGGAATAATTTCTGACATTGGAACTATTATCTGAGTAACTCCAAAACTTGCCATTTATTCAGTTTTAGCATCACACAGCAGCTGGCAAAGTAGCCTGAATACTGGACAGGTTCCAATTGGCTTTTGGTAAGAAAGAACCCTGGAAGCAAATGTAAACAATAAATCTGTTTTTTAGGCTGCAATCCCCATCTAGCACAGTGGGAATTGCTTCTGAGTAAACATGCAAGGGATTGTACTGTAAGACTACTAATTCTAACAGCAAAAAAGAAGGATGCAAACTAAAAATCAATCAATCAATCAATCCAGGAGCATATAACATATAAATACATTTTAACAGAACATTGATTGTCTATCTAGGACAAGTAGAGCTCTTCTCTTTTACCTTGAACCATTTGTAATAGTGCTGTTGGGTGGCATAGTTGTAACAGACATGCATTAATGTTTTTTTCTTTATTAAATATTTATTAATATTTATTTATCAATATTTATTTATTAAGGTCTATTAATTTTGGGCGGGAGGGTGCTGTTGCACTCATGTCCTGCTTGTGGGTTTCTCATGGGCAGCTGGTTGGCACTGTGTGAACAGAATGCTGAACTAGATGGACCCTTGGTCTGATCCAGCAGGGCTCTTCTTATGTTCTCAGTTGTGTTGGATGTCTTCTGGATCATTCTTTGCCCTGGCGCAAGAGGTAACATTTGCAAGGCAACAGAAAATTAGACTCAGATTTGTTTTTAAACCAACCTTGCATTATTGTTCCATTCCATTTGACACCTTGGGAGATTGTTAAGATTACGCCTGATCACAGCTATTCTGGGTAATTGAGCAAATTGGCTAAGCATACCAAAGCGTAACTGTTCTACAGAATGGTTTAAAAAACAAACAAAAAAAAAAAACCCTAAAGCTATAGGAATCATCTTCAAAAGAGGAAATGTGTCCACTACTTGTTGTTCCCTGATGATAATCCTGTGCTTTATGCAAACTGTCAAGGACAAGTGAAGATGCTAGAGTATGCTTGAAAAGAGATAACAGCTTCATGAGGAATACAGTGCTGTGCTCTATAGTTGTACTGAGGATGGGGTGGGTCAGCTTACTTGGTTAGCAGATGATCAGACTAGGCAACTCTAATCCGCTTCCCATTTCCTAGGGCATAAAGTAGGGGCAAGGTAAGGCCTGCCCTTCTGTCATCCTCTGATACAGCTCTGCAAGAAAAGAGAAATAACCGCATTGCATCTCCAAGGCATTTTCTCCTAAAGAAAGAACATATAAGTTTGTTTCCTTGCTATCTATAGCTCTTATTATGCAAGTAGAGAAATGGTTCTGGTATAGAATTGCATGAAGGGTGAGTCCTCTTCCTAGCAGTACTGCAGCAGCAGCACTGGAGTAGTGGAGGGGGAACTCAGGGGAGTGCAGCTCCGGGAGTTTTTCAGAGCAAGAGCAGTGATGTGATCTGCCAGAGGGCCAGGGTAATTACAGGCCCTCTTTGCTCTGACAAGTGAATTAAGTGGTAACAAGGCTTTCAAGTTTTACTATTGTTTGTGACAGATTAGCTTAGAGAAAGTCAGAGAATGAGGAAAACAATCAAGTAGAGGCTAGACCCTTCGTTCCTTTTCTTTATGGCACTTCCACTTCATGGGAACAATTTAAATGGTAACATTTCTTTGCAAAATTGGTTGCATTTCTAATTAAAGGTAAAGACTGTATTGCAGTTCTTTTGTTAAAGCTCAATGTGTTTTAAAAATTGAACCCATGCAGTCAGAAATAAGCACCAATGGGTTCAGTGGAAAGCACTCCCAGGTAAAGGATTGCAGTAATGCCCTGTAAACTTAATTGTGAGATTTTATTAGTGGTTTGTTTATTTGTTTGTGTCAGATGTCTGTGTTTTATGATGGAGCTTTTAACCAGAATGTTAGTTCCGTTCAGTATACATAAGAGAATACAGTAATAGGTTATAAATATATGTTTCCTGTGGGCATGACTGTGCTTACTTCTTGCACTTCAAAATTTACCACTATACCACTGCGCAGTTGTGATCCGAATGCCCTAACAGATGAGCTGTCACTGATTTAGGGGCATACATGTCTACCCCTGTGTCCTGGTGGTAAAGCATCCATCAGTGGCAGTGAGATGCACATTATAACTGGTTTCTGACTTGGGATGGATATAGAATTTGAAAGGGTGTGAAAGGAGCTTCTTAAGAGCTGATTCAACCATTTAGATAAAGCACATGTTATAGTCCTCCTGGAAGTATATGATTTTAGAGTGCAGGTGTGGGAATAACGTGGTTTAATGTAGTAAAAAAGCTTCATTTATATGGAAAGCTAGCTCATCAGGGAGAAAGCTAGGCTAAAATGCCTTTCTTTGGTATGATAGCTTTTCATGTGCAGGGAGGCTTTCACCTTGAGGCCGTGCTTGACTTATGGGGGAAAGATTGGGCCCCCATCACCTGATGTCCCTTATATTTAGACAAATCATGCTCCAGCCTTGCTACTGCCTTCTCATTACAGTAGCTGTAATTTGAGCCCTGATGGTGGGAGTGGAACAGGCAAGCAGCCGGCTAGCTAAAGAGAGATCCTGCCTGGGGATGTAAGCGGATGGATCTGAACAGCCAGCCAGAGTAAACAAGATGATGCAGAGCCAGAGACCAGACTGTCCTCCTTAGCCAGGCAAATAGCAACAGGGAGACCCGGTGGAGAGATCCAGGTGGGGAGCTCCATGGGGGTGCGGGGTGGGACTTGAATAGAGGTGAAGGGGGGCATATCATGCCCCCATAAACTTCTAAAACAGTCCCTAAGGGGGGCCATCACAAAAAGTATGAGGTATCTATGCTAGTTCCCCTGTAATTTAAGCACTGGTATTATCCTAGGACAAACATCTTTTTCTGAATGTTTTCATTGGCTTATCTTAATCATGCTATTGCTCTGAAAACTAAGACTGGTACAAGTTCCTTCCAGGTTGGAAATGGCAAGGAGTGGATGGGAGCCATAACCATTTGATATGATAACATTAGTGAATATATGTAAGTATGCAGAAAACATATAACCCTGGAAACTCAAAAGGTTCTGTGATAAGCAAAAAGGATGGCTACAAGTCCGGTATAACTACAATTACTATGGATTAATTAGATAAATCAAATGACAAAAGATTCATTCATTTGTTACATTTCTATACCATCCAATAGCCAAAGATCGCTGGGCAGTTTACAAAAAATCCGAATCCTAAAATACAGCATAATAAAACATAATATAAAACCTTTAATGTACAGAGATTTAAAATAATTTGAAATAGCTAAAACAATAGCAACAAAATACTAGGACCCCATAAAAACAACTCACATTGAAAAGCTCTATCATATACCAACAAATGCCTGGGGATTGAGGAAAGTCTTAACCTGGTACCAAAAAGATGATAATGTTGTGCAAGGAAGACCTCTTTGGGGAGATCATTCCACAATGGGGGACAGGGCACCACTGAGAAGACTGTCTCAGTGGTGGCCTCCCGACTGTGGAAGGCTCTCCCCAGAGAGATCCATATAGCACCAACATTGTCATGTTCTATCAGTGCTGTAGAAAACAGTGAAATACAATTTTGTTAGGCCCTTATCTCCATAATGTGCAGGTTCTCACTGATGGATGAGCTAAGTAGCCAAGACTGCCCCGCTAGCAGGACTGGCACTCCCATGAGTCATGGTGAGCCATCTGACTCAAGTTGGAAGATTGGGAAGGGTAAACTCTGGGTTGTTTAACCTTTAAACCATCCAGAGTTCCAGGTTCGGGCCTTACAATAACAAGCCAGGAACCCTCCTGGGTTGTTGATCGAAAGTGGCAGCGACGAGCAGACAGGAGGCAGCGCTGCTGCTCAGCCATGACAATTCCTGGGTTATATAACCCAGGAGGAATTGTTGTTACAGGCGAACCAGGTCAGTGAGTCAGACCATTGGTCCATCTAGGCCAGTATTGTCGACACTGACTGTCAGCAGCTCTCCAGGGTTTCAGGCAGGATTCTTTACTAGCCCTACCTGGAGATGCTGGGGATCGAACCTGGAACCTTCTGCATGCAGAGCATGTGCTCTACCACTGGGCCATAACCCCTCCCTGAGGCTTACCTAGGCTTAGTCCTATATCGATAAATGATCGTTTATCATGTCTGTACATACCCAGAGACAGTTATGTTTTTGAAAAGTGGCTACTTAAATCTTCTCATCTTCAAAAATGCCCCAGAAATTTTAGCTGTGTAAGTGGCAGATTGCTTTTATGACCATTGATTTTACCTATATATTGCTTAGTGTTTCTGCTTTATGTTCTTATCTTTTTCCAGAAGTATGACTTTATGGTCTGGACAAATAAATATTAACTAATAAAAACTCATCTGCTATTTATTTTGTTTCCATTGTTACTTACCAATGATGAAACTTGATATCACAAAGGAAAAAGTCACTTTCAAATTTCCCAGAACGTTTCCTCTGGCTCAATATTAAAGGCAGGGGGAAGAAAGTTAAAAAAAAAAAAATGTGGGGAGAAAAATATGTTAGTGATGAGAGGGCATGGTGGAATCCAGGGCTGGCTCAAGACATTTTGTTGCCTGAAGCAAAGGACAAGATGGTGCCCTCACCCCATTCCATGTACAGAAGCCAGCTGGACTGGCAGCAGCATCTTACTTCAACACTGCCAATGGGACAACCTCCTCCACCACAACTGAGGGCAGTAGGCTAGTTTAGAGGGCACAGGGCAGACCAAGTGACACACACAGTTCTGTCCCCATAAAACCTTCCTGTCACTCCCTGCTCTCCAGCACCCGTCATCTGAGGCCGCTGCTTCACTCTGCCTAATGGCAGAGTGGGTCAACCCTAGTGGAAGCCCATTCTGCATTATGTTACAGTCTTAAGATGGTGATGCAGGAAGTTGTTTGCAGACTAATTAGGATACATTGGTTCCAGTGCAAAAGACTGCAGATAGCTCTTATATTAACAAAGCAGATTAATTTTAGATGATGCACCAGGCACAGAATCAACAGAAGACAACTTGCAGCCCCATCCTATGTGGCTGCCTGTAACCCTCCGAACCTGGAAGATTACAGGCATCCAACAGAATGCAGGAAGAGCACAGCGGATAGGATTGCTGCTGTGCTCAACTTAATGCTTTGTTTTGCAAATTTGTCTGCGGTTCCTCACCTCCACGAATCTCTTTGAAAAGAATGCAACTTGCAACTAAAGAAGGTGGGTTTCATAGATTTCATAAATCATAGAGTTGGAAGGAGCCTACAAAGCTATCGAGTTCAACCCCCTGCTCAATGCAGGAAACTAGAGGAGGGGTCTCCCATCCAAGTAATAACCTGGCCTGACCCTGCTTAGCTTTCCACGCTCAGACAAGCTGAGCTAGCGTGGTTTTCCAGATCTTGCCTTATATCATAGGGCTTATTTGGTCTTAAATTCTGGTCTTTTCCACTTAGATTAGATTATTTACCTTGGTCAGTTTTGGAATCCTTATGTCTGGATCCTCTCTCTAAATGGATGGTATTAGGGTCTTGCTACACTAAAACAGACAGTGTGCCTCCTACAGCAGTTGGAGAGGTGTGGCGTATTAAATCTCATCAATTACAGTTTGACCCATTTTCTCATGCTAAACTGACTTTATGGGGTAATCCAGATTTAAAAATTGGTAAGAAAATGTTCCTGTGGCAGACTTGGGCAGACAGGATGATTTTTACTTTGGATGAATTAGTGAGTGTTGATGATGAGTTTTTGTCATTTTCAGCTTTGTGTACTAAATATAACTTGCCTGCCTCAGCTGAATGGCAATACTTGCAACTGCAACATTTGTTAGAATCTAGGTTTGGTCCGGCTGCTTTTACAGCTTCAGAGCCTCCTTCGCTATTGGATGCATTGACTGAGGCTGATCAGTTATATCGATCTACGATTCATGTTTATAAATACTTATTATCGGTGAATAAGTATGATACACAGAGTCTTAAAGATGACTGGAATAGAGAATTAGATGGTCTTATGTTGCCTAATCAATGGAACATTGTTTTTGCGTCTGTGTCAGAAGGGTCTATAGATCTTAGGTTATGTCTTATTCAACATAAACTTTTGTTTCGTCTTTTTAATAAGGATTTGTCTAAGTCAGCTAACTGTAATACTGTGAATGCTTTGTTTACCCATATGTTTTGGCAATGCCCAGTGGTTGCTTCTTTTTGGGTTGAGGTTATAGTACGGATAAATCTAGTATTAGAATGCTCTTTAATATTTACCAATGCACACGTTCTTTTAAATTATATACCTGCTATATGGAATTTATCACAAGGACAACCCATGTGGATTTTCCGTGCCCTCTTGACAGCCAAAAGACTGATTTTACAGCACTGGAAAGATGAACGCTCACCTCCTATAACACAATGGATTGAGGACCTAATAATGCGCTCAACATTTGAGTGGGTGGTATTTAGATGCCACCTGCGGATGGATAAATACATGGATATTTGGTCTGCTTATATCGCAGACCAAATGTTTATGCATAACTATTTTCTGATGTTTATGCATAAACATTGATAATAATTATACAATTATTGATAATTGTATTACTATATACTTTTTGAAACTTAAGGATATATATTTCATATATATTTACTGTAATGGATCCATTTAAATCCTTCACGTTTGCTTTCTCACAATCCCCCCCTTCTTTCCTCCCCCCTCTTCCTTTCTATGGAGTTTCTTTGTTTTGGTGTATTTCACTTTTAAAAACTGATAGATAGATGGATGGATAGATAGCTTTGCTGCCGCGCTCCCCTCACCCTCAAAAACGTCTAGACGGCCAATTTCAGCCATCTAGATGTTTTACATGTCCTCCTGAGCAGGAAAGGCTGAGGCACCGCCTGGATTCTGCGGAAGCCAGCGGTGCCTCACTGCTCCCCTACCCGCCCCCAGGAACGCCCACACTGGAACTGATGTCAGCCTTCTGGCTTCGGTTCCCAGCCAGCGCGGAAAGAACCGCACACGCTGCAAGGTTTGGGGGGGGGGTTCTCCGTGCTCGGACTCCCCACTGCAACCTTGGAAGGGATTTTCTGAGGTCGCAGGGTGGAGTCCGACCAATCCTGTAAACCGCCCAGAGAGCTTCGGCTATGGGGCAGTATAGAAATAAATTAAATAAATAAAATAAATTCTATGCCCCCCCCAGGCAAGGTCGGAGGGCCATAGGATTGCGCCCATGGATAGTATTGTAATAGGAGGGCAAATATCTTTCTAAATCACCTGAGCAACCTTCAGACTCAGCTTCCCCTCTTTTCTTTCTCTCCACATTTTTTGATTTAACATTCAGCCTGAAGAAGAGTTCTATGAAACTGGAAGGCTGGCTCACTGTTTTGAGTTTTTTAGTTGGTCTTGATAAAGGTGTTATGATGCTGTCCGAATTTGGATTCCCCCCCGCCCCAATGGATCGACATAGCTTTCTTCATTTAAAAAAAAAAAAGTATCATGTGACTGTCCTTTTTTTTGCTGCATGTAAATAGGATTTGTGTTAGCTGTATAGATTGGCCTTAATCCAGATATATTTGTGGGTAGTAATTCATTGATATTTTTAAATTATATTTTTAATCCAAGTGCACAATGAGTGTGGTTTGGATGTGTAGTCCCCCACACCGTGCAATGATGCTGATGAATATGTGCTGCCCCCCGCATACGTTTAAGTGCCAACAGGGGCTGCACCCGAGGCACCATGTGCACACTATGTTTTTGGTTCCTGGTCTGATCATGGAGACTGCTTCTTCATGTGGCTTTTCCACCATGGGTTTGGGTTTTCTTCTTTTTGCACTTTCCTTTAAAACAAACAAATACACAAAAAACATATGTTTCTATAGAGATTGCTTTACATGGTTAAAAATAATTATTTCTTCTTTTAAGAAGAGGGGAATTCTTTGTATGTAGGAAAAACATGTTTTAACTATAGAATATACTTATAGTTGAATGTTCCACCCTAAAGTAGAATTTGAATAAATAAAGCCTATAATACGATGGGTGTGAACCCTGTTGCACAGACTTCTGCTGCGTGAGTAATATACATTCCCAAATACCACATAGTCCTTCATAATGTTTTTGACAGACTTATGACATTAAGCCTACCATTTAAAGCCCGTAACGTTCCACATTTTTATCCTTTATATTAACCTAACAGAGTGATCCTGTGTGGGTGGTGAGGGGTGGTGGCAGATTGCTTACCACTTCCAAAGCCCTGTCACCTCATACCAATCAAGGCAAGTGTGGCGGAGTGACAGGCAGAAGCCCAGGGAGGGCCAACCTGAGCATTCCAGAGAGGCTCTGATTGGTTTAAGTGCAGAGCATAGAACCCCAAGGAGTTGGCAGTTAGGGGGGCAGTTGTCAGTTGTGTGAGAGTGGGTTAGAAGGAGAAAGGGAGTGGGAGGTTAGTAGAGTAGGTAGGGAAAAGGTGGTACTGAGGAAAAGAGTTCAGTCAAGAAAAACTTGTAATTAAGTTGTGAGAAAGCAAACGTGAAGGAGTTAGTAAAGAACACTTCACAGCAGTTTCCGCTTAGGGAGTGAAGGACCTTCTGCCTGAGGAAGAAGGTGAAGCTCTGCTAGGGATGTACTGATTCGGATGTACAGATTTCAGCCCGCTACGCCCGTGCGAGGCTCGTGCGGGCTTACCTTTTCTCTGCAGCGAGCCACCAGCGCTGGTCCCGTCGCATCACTTCCAGCACCGGAAATGACGTGACAGGACCCTGTGCAGGCACGCTGGACCCCCACGCCACGTTTGGCACCTGCGCAGGATTCCGTCGTGTCATTTCCGGTGCCGGAAGTGACGCGACGGGACCAGCACGGGCAGCTCAAGCGGTGTGGAGAACTGCTCCGCGCTGCTCAGAAGTTCGAGGCGGGGGGGCTGCCACCGCGAAGAGTCGAGGCAGTGGCGAGGCACCCCCCCCCCCGGCAGGTTTGTGGACACCACTACTCTGGACTAGTGAGAGGGATAGTTAAGTTCCCTGGTCTTCTGATACTGTAACTTCAAGTAACCAAGCCAAGTTGATACAGAAAAGCACTGTATAACATCTGCCTACCTTTAACCTGAACTTAAGTAAAGAACAAGTTTGAACATAACCATTGAAAATCCAAGTTATCTGTTCCTGAGCTGAATATCAGTTCAGAGACTTTGTTAGAACAACAAATCAATCGTTTTATTCAAAGTTCTAAGTCTCCAGAGTCTGACTGGTAGACAGGAAAGTAAGAAGGGAATTAACGGAGGGGCACCCTACTTCAAGAAATCAAATAAAACAAACTGCTCTTAATAAAGACAAACAAACGTGGGTGAACAGCTACATATAAGACCTAAGACATATAATCGTCTAACGCAGTTTAAGAAGATGGAGCTCTCACCAGCAGTCTAGAGAGACACATTTAGCTGTGTGAGAAAAGAAGACAACTTAAAGTCTGAAGTGACCAATACAAAGTGGCACAGTGAGAGTGAAGTACACATTAAGGAGGTTGAGGTTGGTGGAGGGGTCCAGTCCACTACAGCAAGAGTGGGGTGGGTACAGCTTTTCTGGGCATTCTAGCCCAGCGGAACATCATTTTTTGGAATCCCACCTATTGAAACCGCTGGGGTAAATTAACTACACTATCTCCAGGCTGGTGTAGTTGAGGGGTCCAATCTGGGGGCCTCTCAGGGGAACAGAAGGGCTTTGGATCCAATGGATCCAAAGCAGCTTCTGCCCTGCCTCAGAGAGGCCTACTACTGATGGGAACGTTGCTGGCTGTATGATCATAGAGTTTTCCATGGGCATTCTGAGGGTCACTGAGACAGACCTGCACCTCTCCAGCCAGCAAAGGCCCTCCCCGCTAGTGGAAAGGCACCTCTGCCCCATGCTAACCCGTTGGATGGCTGTGCGTTAAGTAGGTGTATCAATTTTTAGCTCTTTTTCAGAAATATATTTTCCACCAAATCCATTGTGCTTTAAACATGACCGAAATAATGCCCTTGGTCAATTAACCCCTTGCTAGAGTGCGTGAACATTTCAAACTTGTTCATTTTCCTAATCCAGGCCTTACTGCTTTCATGGAGTAGCCTGTAATTTTTCTTCCAGTGCAATATTTTTCAACATTTCTCTTCAACATAATTCTCACCCAACAGCAGTGTTCATACAAAAATAAAATATATATTTAAAATGTTTGTGTTTCAAATGCAGCTACTGTAGTTATTACCTTCCCTAATTTGAACTTCAGTTCATTTATTTATTTACACAATTTATATACAGTTCTACATCCAATAGAACATCACAGTGGTAAGCAATAAAAGGGGGAAAGAATAATAATAATTGAAATACAGAATTAAAAACTTTAAAATCAGATTGTGCCAATAAAACCATGGCTGGTTAGTCCGGAAAGGCTTACTTAAATAAAAACGTCCAGCAGGAGCTGAAAACGAAACAATGTTGGTGCCTGTATGACATCAACAGGCAGGGAGTTCCATAGAGAGGGAGCCAATAGGTAGACTCCAAACAGACAGCAGGTCCATGTGGAACTACCAGGAGTGCCTCATCTGATGACCTCAGTGACTGGTCAGGCTGGTAAGGGAGAAGGCGCTCTCTCAAATATCCTGGTCCCTTGTCTGTCTATCTATCTATCTATCTATCTATCTATCCATCCACTAGTAATAAAGTTTTAAACCTAAAGTAAATAAAGTTTAAATAAACCTGGCCAGGTAGCAAATAGGTAGCCCGTATAGTTCCCTCAGTAGAGGTGTTACATGCTGAAAAGGAGCAGCTCCCAACAACAGTTAAACCGTTGACTTTAGCTTCTAATACAGGTTCAATACATAGTTCAATGGCTCCTGATTTAACATGCATAACCACTGAGTTTCACATTCAATGCTTCAGAGGTAGAAACAATAGGACTACACTGGTTAAAGTGGTTTGTGAATCATCCACAATCTCACAGATGAGTGGCTATGCAACTTTCCTGATCATTCTTTCTCCCTGTGATCTTTATAAGAACTGAAGCTGGCTTTTCACTGGTTTTTCTGACATGTTACATTTGGCAGTTGCTTTGTCTTGTTAATGGGAAACATCTACTTACAAAGCACCACCTAATCCTGCTGCTATATTTTGGGGGAATTTTATCTTTTAGCTGGGGTCTGTGCCAAGGTTTCTTGCAAGTACTTCACTGCCACATTCCTTTTTGTTAAATGATATTTTTATTTTACATTTCCTCCCCCCCAACAAATAAATAATATAACTAAAGCAAACAAAACGAAAACAGAAATCCAAAGATCAGAAAAGAACAATACACATATCAAAAACAAAAATGAACATTGTCATCCGTTAAGAAAGCTCCTTCGGGAATTATCCGAAGGCCCCTAGACATTGTCTGTGGGGCCACAGGATAGTTCGGATTCCCAACTCCAAGGTCAGAGACAGCACTCCAAGGCAGAGCTGAGAATCAGAGCTCCAATCCCGCTGCCCCCTTGCAGGTGGCAATAACATTGCACATCTGGGCTAGCCCTGTCCCTGGTGTCCACGCAGGAAGCCCCTACGCATGAGCAGCTGCTCACATGTAGGGGCTTCATGTGATTGGGACGCCTGCCCAACTGGACATCCCAATCATGTGCTGGGTAGAGATGGACAAAGCTGTCATTTTTGCCTCCTCTCAGTTGTTCATTTTTCCAATTGGTTCATTTCACCCCAAACTTTCAGAATATTTCCCATGTTAGATTCAGTTTGTCCCGAACATTGATTTTTTTTTTAAAAAAGTTTGCATGAACATTTGGATGCATTTTTGTGTGCATTTCTCCTAATGCATGCACTTTTATATACAATTTTGCCGTCTGTCTGTCCGTCTATCTATCTATCTATCTATCTAATCAATCAAGTAATTTTCCTAATAGAATACATTTTAACATTATTTTCACTTTACAGTAATACCTTGGATTGAGAGCATAATTCGTTCCGGAAACTTGCTTGTAATCCAAAACACTCTTATATCAAAGCGAGTCTCTGGCGGGCGTGAGTAGGGCTGATTTCGGCCCGCTACGCCTGCTCGAGGCGAGCGGTTACATCCCTACGACTACTTGTATTGCAAGACCTTGCTAGTTTATCAAGTCAAAATTTATATAAAAAAAAATTGCTTGTCTTGCAAAATGCTCTCAGACCAAGTTACTTGCAACCCAAGGTATTACTGTATACACATTATATACACTTTTTTGGTGTGCACTTTCTCCTAATATACACTTTTTTGTATGCGTGTTTTGATTTGAGAACTCCATTGTAAAATTAGAAGTGCAAATGTTGAAGGATAACTGAGGCACAATCCTATGGCCTCCCAGCATTGTCTAGTGGGACCATAGGATTATTCAGAGTCCCAGCTCCGAGGTCCTCCAACTGTGGAGCTGAGGCTGCGAATGCGGAGCCCCTGCCCCCCTCACAGCCAGTGCGGAAATAACCGCGCCAGCTGCATCTCCAAGGTCAGAAATCGGCCTCGGGGAGGGCTAAAGGGGCATGCCAGGGGGGCAGGGAGGCGAGGGGAGGAGGCTGGGGCTGACGGCTTATGCCATATCCAAATGGCGCCCCAGCCTCCTTCCCCCTCCCTCTAGGGTGCTTCATCTAGATCAGGGCTCTCCACCCCAGATGTTGCTGGCCTACAGCTCGCAGCATACCCAGCCAGCATGGCTAATGGCAAGGGATTCTGGGAGCTGTAGTCCAGCAACAACCTGTGGACCCAAGGTTGAAGAGCCCTGATCTAGATGGCTGAAAACATTCATTATTGACCTCTGTTGTAATTTGAGGGAGAAAGATTATTGGAAGGGATGTAAGCAAATATAGGCCTAAAATTGTTAAAAGGCATGAGAGCTATGGGTGAAATGGGAAAATATGTGGTTAAAAAGGTTGTTTCTTTGATATATAAGTGGAAAGAAGCCAGGGAACCTTACTAAATATGAGTAGAAATGCTTTGTATTGTTTAATTAG
Source organism: Shinisaurus crocodilurus (assembly GCA_021292165.1). Taxonomy (NCBI): domain Eukaryota; kingdom Metazoa; phylum Chordata; class Lepidosauria; order Squamata; family Shinisauridae; genus Shinisaurus; species Shinisaurus crocodilurus. Next base: position 265,308,979 of record CM037876.1, read on the forward strand.
AAGAATTAATACCTATGGTTGTGGTTAAAATGATGTTTTGTGAACTTGTGAGGTGGATGAACAAGAAGAATAATATTTGACAAGAGAAAAAAGAGAAATATCTTTGTAACTATCATCATCATCATCATCAGGCGATCACTCGTGACCGTGTCTTCCGGGATAAAAGGAGGAAATTCTAAAGAAGATTGTGTAGACTCTAGCGATGGGTCCAGATGGGTCCGTAAGTGACTGTGGAGGCCAATTCTAGATCCACACAGCTTCCCACAGTGAGGACACAGGTTACCAGATAGAAGATGGTCCTGTAAAGGATTCATTTGACGTGCTTTTCGCTTAGCACGTTTCTCCCTTTCACCTTGCACTCGGGCTTCTTCAAAGTCCATGGAACCTTTGTGAAAGGCCAACCTCCATTTAGATCGTTCATGGGCCAGAGCTTCCCAGTTTTTGATGTTTATATTGCATTTTTTTAGATTAGCCTTATGAACATCTTTAAACCTCTTATATTGACCACCGATATTCCGCTTTCCATCCTTGAGTTGGGAGTAAAGTAACTGCTTTGGGAGACGGCAGTCAGGCATTCGAACAACATGACCGGTCCACTGAAGTTGGCGTTGAAGGATCATTTTTTCAATGCTAGTAGTCTTTGCTTCTTCCAGTACACTGACATTTGTTCGCCTATCTTCCCAAGTAATTTGCAGGATTTTCCGGAGGCAACGTTGATGAAACCTTTCAAGGAGGTGGAAGTGATGTTTATAGATAGTCCATGTTTCGCAGGCATACAATAAAGTTGGTAATACAATGGCTTCATAAACCAGTGTTTTGGTCTTCTTACAAATATCCCGATCCTCGAACACTCTATGTTTCATTCGAGAAAATGCGGCACTTGCGGAGCTCAAACGATGCTGGATTTCACTTTCGATGTTAGCTGTAACAGAAAGATAGCTGCCAAGATAGAGAAAATGATCGACATTTTCCAGTATTGTCCCGCCAAGCTGGATAGATGGCATCACCAAAGGGTTAGCTTGCACTTGCTGATGAAGCACTTTGGTCTTTTTGATGTTAAGTGAGAGACCAAGTTTTTCGTATGCTTCTGCAAAAGCATTTAGGATAGTTTGGAGATCATCCTCTGAATGTACGGAGACCACATTATCATCAGCATACTGAAGTTCCACAACGGAGGTTGTAATTACCTTACTTTTTGCTTTCAGCCTGCTGAGATTAAAAAGCTTTCCATCTGTTCGATATATAATTCCCACACCAGTGGGAAGTTTCCCCTTGACAAGATGTAAAACCATGGCGATGAAAATGGCAAATAATGTTGGGGCGATAACACATCCCTGTTTAACACCTGATCCCACTTTAAATGGAGCACCATGAGAGCCGTTGTTGTCCAAAACCGTTGCCGTCATGTTGTCATGGAGAAGTCGCAAGATATTCACAAATTTATTGGGGCATCCAATTTTCATAAGGATAGTCCAGAGAGCTGTACGGTCTACAGTATCAAAGGCCTTAGCCAAATCGATAAATGCCATATAAAGGGGTTGATTTTGCTCCCGGCATTTTTCTTGGAGCTGACGTGCAGTAAAAATCATGTCTACTGTCCCTCTAGAGGGGTGGAAACCATATTGAGTTTCAGGGAGGATCTCTTCTGAAATAGATAGAAGACGGTTTGCGAGAATCCTAGCAAATATTTTACCTGCGGTTGTTGTGGAAAAATTGGAAGTCCATTTTAGTTTAGTTTTTGTTTTGTTTTTGTGTTGTTTTGTCTGCTTTTTATTTTTTTGTGGGAGGTTTTATTTAAAAAATGTAAAAAAAAAATAGATGGCTGAAAACAGCTGTCTAGATAAAATACAAGGCGTGAGGCACAGCGTGGAGGATATTGCCACCTCCGCGCCTCATGCCCTGCATTGAATGCATGTAAGCCTCCATGTTCGGAGGTTTACATGCATCGACCGCGAAGGACATTGGATTGTGCCCTGACTTTCAGTTCACATATTGGTTCAAAAGTGTAAAATTAGGTAATTTCACATTAACATGTGAACTGAACGAATTTTCCTCATAGACAGAGGCAGAGCTAGTATATTTGTCTCGTTTATATAGGACGCATTTGTCCTTTGTGTTCCATTAGAAAATAGATATTCTTTGGTTTAATCTAGCAGAACTCTTCTTCTTCTTGTGTTCATATGGATAGAGTTAGCAGCCTAAGGATCACTCAGGGCTGTTTCATTCATTACAAAAATCCTAAAGGGAGTCACTTAACAGAAATTGCATGACAACAAGTATTGCATTTATCAAGTGTGATGACCCTGCCCCCATGCAAATCACTGTAGCAACTTGTACACATGTACAATCATCACACAAGATGATGATGTACATCTGGGATTTTAATAATTTTCAACATAACATAATTTATGTGCATGCAGAACTCTGTAGGATCTCTGTACCATGTGAAATGGAGCTTGATTTACAAAAGTTTCATGACTTGCTTCCAATATGAATCCTGGGTATGGTTGGTCTATGCTGTTTCTTCCAGCCTAGGCTAGTAATTTTGCATGAAATTGAATGTGAACACAGAAAGAAGCCCATTTGTCGTATCTATTGAGAGATACCTCGGGATATTTCATTTACCCAAAAGGTTCTTTTTAGCCAGGAGACAGTGTAATCTTTTAAATTTCCTTCCTACAAGCCTCTTCCTGCAACTAATCCATCTTTGCCTTCTGGCATGCCACTTTTGATAATGTGCCTGTTGTCTTATCAAGTATCACTACAATTAAAGCCTTTTCAAATAATACATATTGTTCATGGTATACAGTAATGTGAAACCTACTTTAAAGCTGATAAAGCAGTGCAAGGCAAGGATTTTAATGTTTTCATGAAAACTGACAGATTTTACTACAAAACTAACTACAGTTCGTTCAAAATATTCTGAAAACTGGGAAAGCAGAACTGAAATACTGCATAGCCTTGTATTCCAGGGTAAGGAAGGAATCCTTAGCTCATTTAAATATGACACTGCCATGCTGACCCAGTGAGTTGATGCGGACATACAAATTCTGGTATGCTGATAGAATTCCCCCACTGCAAAGCTTACTCATTAATGTAAATAGAGGAGGCACTGTGCAGATAGCAGCTTCCCTCCGAGGGAGAATACCAGTGGGGGGGGGGGTATTTTCATTAGGACCATGGTGTAGAAAACAGCCTGAGAATAAAATGCTTGTGTCTTGAAAAATCCAGTGTACCTGACAAAATGGCCCAGCTTCCTCATTCCATAGCAACCTATTTATAAGCGTTCAGGCATCCTCCATGCACACAGATTCTCCATGCCCATTGACCCTAATTCCACCCCAATTGCTTTGTCTAGTAGGAGTAGATTGGAAATCTCTCCTAGATCTCACTTTCCTCAGTTGTTGAAATATGTCAGTGGCCCATCTCTATGTCCCAAGTGTCAAAACTCTGCCACAGATGTATGACCAAGCCCTCATGGCCTATCCATCTCCCATGTCAACCCTGTCCCCTGAATCTACAGGGTTAAAAATAAGGATTATTCCACATGAACATTTGATATCTACTGAACATCATGGGTTATCCTTGTTTCTCACAAGTAAGTTTGAAAATCCTCTTTATGATTGCTTAGCTTAGGTTACTTAGAGAATAAACAATTTTGTTTCTTTTTATGCTGCCTGTTTACCCCACTCTACTATCTCCATCACTAATCGCAATAAAGCTTCTGAATTTGGAACCTGGGGTTTGACCATATACGTTTGACAACTCACAGATCTTTCCCCTGCTTGCCAGACTGCACTTTAATGCTACACCCTTTGACTAAGAGGAGGTAAGTGAAAAACAATCCGAACTCTCTCAGTAGTGACTGGGAAATTAGTTAATAGTAGCCCCCTTCCAGGTGAAAAATTAACCTACAACTCTTGGAGTTTCTCTGGCTCAAGAGTTAAGGTATTTCTATATAATAATAATAAGTGGCTTGCAGACAAAGTTCTAAGGCTCAATATTGCTTAAAGAACTGAAAGTTCAAGACAGAAGTATGAGATCACTGTTGCTCAAGTGAACTGACAGAGCCTTCTTGTTTTAACACCTTCATGGGAAAATGCATGAGCTTAATCATACATAGCCAGGAATACATAACCAGACAGGTACCAGGAATATTTAAATCCAAGTAATTTTTTGTTCTTTTTGCATCCTTCAGTACTTTTGTTGGAGTCAGAGAAGCTGATTTAATACTATAGAAACCTGAACATTAAAATTACATTAGTGTGCGGGCAGTATTAATAAAACTTCTTTGTTCCAGTTCACTCAAAATCAAATAAAGAATCTAAAAGTGAACTAGTACAGGAATGGTGTATTGTGTTTCCTATGTTATTTCACATTTAAAATCCATTCTCTGCTTGTTTATAAGTGGCATATATCTCTCACTTGTCCATTAAAAACCTAAGAACATAAGAGCAGCCAAGCTGGATCAGACCAAGGGTCCATCTAGTCCAGCATTCTATTCACACAGTGGCCAACCAGCTGCCTGTGGGAAACCCCTAAGTAGCACATGAGTGCAATAGCACCCTCCCACCCATGTTCCCCAGCAACTGGTGTACGTAGGCATACTGCCTCTGATACGGGAGGTAGCATATAGCCATCAGGACTAGTAGGCATTGATAGCTTTATCTTCCATGAATTTGTCCAATCCCCTTTTAAAGCTATCCAATTTGGTGGACAATTTGATGCATGATATGTTACCTTAGAGGTGGAGGAGAGTTTTCTCTTTTAACATTAAAAAGAATAGTTATTGTGGGGGAAATCCAATGGTGTCTGTTGGCCAACAGAACTGACAATGTTGCTGGAACAGATTCCCCCTTCCACCTGCAGCCCCCCAAATCTGCTCTGAAGGGTGCATGGGGAGGAGAGGAGGGGATGTCCACTTGGGTGATGTTGGAATCAACACTGAAGTTTTAAATGTTTACAGAAAAGACAGTATAAACATAAATAGGTAGATTGCTTAAATGCAATAATAAAACACAAAAGATGTCTAATCAGTAAGCAAGATTCATATATCACATTCAGACATTTCTATAAGAATAACAGCACTTCACAAAATTAATACATTCCTTCTGAAGACCAAAGTGTCAACATTTGGTGTGTGTTTGATATTAATTTGCTATTTTACATGTGTTTATATATATATTGTTACCTGTCTTGGTCCTTCAGCACTGGATGGACTACAGTTTCACTAACTACCCCCAAAACAACAACTCTCTATTGATGACTGATACAAGAAAAGTGCCACATTGAAGATAACAAAAATCTTCCTGCAAGCTGTGCTTGTTGGGGACAGACCTACAAGTGAAATAACAGTCTGGCATTCACTCCCTATTGGTCAGTGTTGCCCCCTTTAAGGCCACGTGGCTGGCCATTGCTGCTGGTTCCTTGCCTCAACCGACCAATAATGTGCTCACTGACCCAGCCACTAAGTGGTGGGCAGGGCAGGGCAGGGCAGGGCATAGAAGGGGAGAAATAATCCTATGCATGTTTAACTTGGAAAGAAATCCCATTGTGAGTAATGAGGCTTGCTCCCTAGCAAGTGTATTTAGATTGCTGCCTAAGGCTATTATGTGCTTTATTTAGAACATGTATATCCAGCACCTTTCCATACAATTAATATCCACAGCAACCGATACTCCGTTGCATTCATTCATTCAAAAGGAAAGTATTCATTCCTTTTTATTTCCCAAATACAGTCTTTCCTTTCACAGAAAGGGTTTGCATCCAACAGGGGCTTTAAGAACATAAGAAGAGCTATGCTGGATCAGACCAAGGGTCCATCTAGTCCAGCATTCTGTTCACACAGTGGCCAGCCAGCTGCCCACGGGAAACCCACAAGCAACAGCAACTGGAGTACATAGGCATACTGCCTCTGACACTGGGAGAAGCATATAGCCAACCAGTACTACTAGCCCTTGATAGCCTTCTCCTCCATGAATTTGTCCAATCCTCTTTTAAAGCTGTCCAAATGGGTGGCTGTGGCATAACCCCACAATTCAGTTCCCTGGTGTATGTCTGCATTAGTATGTTTAGTGTGTCTAGAATGTTGAACCGAGTGGGTGTGGTTTGTGATGTCTTGGAAAGGGTGGGGGAGGAGTATATAAGGAGTGTTTGAGTGATGCCAGGGTTAGTTTTATGTGAGTTGAGAGTTAGGGAGTGGAGTGTTGGCTGTTAGTGTGCTATGAGAGAGTTGAGTGGGAGTGTGGGGAGAGTTGGGAGTTGGGGAGTTAGGTTAGTTGGATTATTTGTGTCTTGTCAGGAGTTTTAAGAGAAATCAGTGCTTGTATGAGGAGTGAAAGTATTTAGAATTATAGGGACTTAGGTTAATTACAAAGTGTTTGGGGTAGGCAGGTTTTAAGTTATTTTCTGGAACTAAGATTTTGAGAATTAAAATAAACTTATTTTTTATTTTGTTTGCTACCCAAATCCTACGTGTCAGCTTGGTGTTATTAACCTGCTTTACTTTTAAATCTACACACACACCTTTGTACCCTCAGTATCATAAATTTAAAAATAGATCCTGCATAACCAGTATTAATCTTTTCCCTCATTAGTAGGGGAATTTGACCCTCCCCTCAGGATGCTTAGCCTGAGAAGGGTTTATGCGCCTGGTCCTAAAGTGTAAGGGGCCGTGTCGTCATAGTGGCCATCACTACATCTTGGGGAAGTGAATTCCATAGTTTAACTATGCGCTGTGTGAAGAAGTACTTCCTTTTATCTGTCCTGAATCTCCCACCAATCAGCTTCATGGGATGACCCAGGGCTCTAGTATTATGAGCAAGGGGGAAAAATGTCTCCCTGTTCACTTTCTCCACACCATGCATAATTTTGTACACCTCTATCATGTCTCTCCTTTACTCGCCTTTTTTCTAAGCTAAACAATCCCAGCTGCTGTAACCTTTCCTCATAGGGGAGTTGCTCCAGCCCCTTGAAAATTTTAGTTGCCCTTTTCTGCACTTTGACCAAGAGAAGTCAGGAGTGGGAAGAGTGATTTTCAACTATTCCCCTTCTCTCTGCAACCTCCCACTCCCACTCACACATGCCACTTCCTACACTACTCTGGACGGTCCCCCAACCTTCCAGACCAAGGGGCTGTAGGGGAAAGGGGGAACTGAAACCAAAGAGTGCACCATTTAGTGAGAGGAACTCCACTTATGGAACTCTAGATCCAACAGTCTTGACAACCATCCACTGAGAGCGAGAGGTGCATACCATGAGGCGTTGGAACAAAAAACAACAATCTTCTTGGCTGGACCAGTGAGAGAGTGAGAGAGAGAGAGACTTGATACACAGGAAGACATGAGAGTGCTTAATTGGCATATCAGGGTCTTGTCATGTGTTACACACTTGAAAACTTAGCTTTTTCAATGAAAGTACACTCAACAGCAAGCTTCAGTCAATCTTTCCCTGAGTGTATGATGTAACATTTGCAAACACACATTTGTCCCTACTTTCCATTTAAAATGCCTTAGGTGTGCACTTAAACAGCTATAATATGTGAAGCGATCTTGTGATGAAAGTGCTTGTACCAAAAAAATGCACTAGACTTAATGCTGGAATTTCTTTGTAAAGGAGAAAGATCTCAAGGGTATTGTGGAAATGAGTGGTAATAGCTTGCCTCCTGTCTGCTCCATTATGACAGCCAAGGTTTCATCTCAGTGTGCTGAGTGGGCATGATAGTGCTGAGCAGTGGCTTTCACTCCCACACTGCTTTCTATAGTAAGACTACCTAGAGCAAGCAGGATGGTTTCATGGGTAGAAATAGAAAACTGTAATTTTTACTATGCATTTTGAATACAGAAAATCATATAGTATATATTTCAGCAAATATATTGGCATATATTTGGCATCATAGTACAGTGATAACTTGCACCACAGAAGATTGCAAAACCTGTTTTTCAGCACGGTATGAATGTTTTCTTGGGAATTCTAAAAAGAAATCTCAGTTGGACTTTGGCCGGGTGGAATGCAGAGCCATAGACTCAGAACAGACCATTCAGAATAGGGCTTTTAGGAATAACAGCATCGTAAAAGGTCATGATACCAAGATCTGACCGAGCACTGCATGTTCCTGAGTCTTCTGCCAAAGGCAGTGTGTAAGATTAGAAGCATTTCTGTCCAAGCAAGGATCATGCTTAAAATGCTTCTGTGTGCGGCCTGAATGTTTTACAGGGTCACTTTGTATTTGTTCAAAAGCCATCTGTTGATGCTTCTTCCTCAGCGGAACATCTTTCAGAGCGCTTTGCCTTTTTGCATGACCCTTGAATGCATGTAAGAAATGCACTTCATTCATGCAAGGGACTTTCACTGACCAGTATCGAGGTGTCCTAGGGTGGTGATAGGGGATGGGTAGAAAGGAAATATCCGTGGTGTGGTTTGCTACTTTTAAATAGTCAGGCTGGATGTGTGTTCTTTTGCAGGAATATTAAAAAGCAGATGAGAGGCAGAGCTTCCAAAGAAGCTTATTAAAGATTTGTTTTAAAGTGTTGCTGCCAGTGGTTAGTTTCACTCCTTCTCAATTAAAAAAAAAATCGGGCTCAATGAGCATGCCTCTTCAAGACAGTGTGGAGTAGCCAGTGTGGCGTAGTGGTGAGAGTGTTGGACTGGGACTCAGGAGATCCAGGTTCTAGTCAGGGATGTTGAAGAGTCCTTGGTATCGAGTCACGAGTCGAGTCACGAGTCTTTGGACCCGAGTCTCGAGTCCGAGTCCTTGGTCCAAAATGGTGAGTCACGAGTCCTGAGTCACTCCCAAAACTGACTCCACGAGTCCCTATTAAAATCAATGGGGTTTCCCCCCAACAAAATAAGGCTACTTCAGATGTGTGGCTTAAATAAATTCTAGGCACAAGTGTGCCTTTTTATTTCAAAACTCTGCAACTGATTTTGGCAAGAACAGACCAGGCAGACAAACCCAAAATAACCAGGCTGGCAGAGGAGGCAGGGAACCCCAAAGCAGGCAGGCAGAGGCCTTTGTCCTGGACAATTCAACTGCTGAACAGGTCAAGAAGAGACCAGGCAGGCAGAGGAGGCTGGGAACCCCAAACAGGCAGGCAGAGGCAGCCAAACCCAAAATGTCTGACCCTAACCCAAACCCCCCACAACAACACATCAATCAAAATAAATCTCAACACATCGTTGGGGCTGCGCTCCTGGTAGCTGTCCATAGTGGCTGAGCAGCGGCGCGCCTCGCTTCCATGCGCTCTTCACCGGTGATCGCGCTCCTTCTGGCACAGCCAGAAGACTCGTCAACAGCCCAGGGATGTTGACGAGTCCTTGGTCTCGAGTCCCGAGTCGAGTCTCAAGTCCCATTAAAAATATTGGGACTCGAGTCCGAGTCGAGTCAGAGGGGGGACTCAGTCCGACTCACGAGTCGAGTCCTCGAGTCCGAGTCCCCATCCCTGGTTCTAGTCCCCGCTCAGCCATAAAACTCACTGGGTGACTTTGGGCCAGTCATTGACTCTCAGCCTAACTTACCGCACAGGGTTGTTGTGAGGATAAAATGGAGAGTAGAGGGAGGAGGATTATTATGTAAGCCACCTTGGGTTCCTTGCAGGAAAAAAGGCACGATATAAATATAATTAAATAAATAAATAGCAAGTGTCAGCTCCAGATTTTCAGAGGGACTTGAACAAGATGCCCTCAGTGGGCCCACCTCCTTGCCCTGTCACCACATCCCACTCACTTGCCCTCTCCTTCCGGGCCCAATTCACACCACTGGCACTGCCCACCCAGGGGAAGATGCATTTTCCTTTTCTTTCTTCTTGTCATTGCTTGCGTGCTTGGAGAGGTTGGGCGAACATGCAGCAAGAACAAGGAGGAGGTGCAGGTCTCTGGGGGGTCAGCACTGGACCACACAAGCACCCTGCCAGGATTCAGGCCCAGCAGCTGCTCAACGATACCAGCTGCTGATGCTGGTTCTACTAAGAACTAAAGTGTCATGCCTCTGCTAGAAGACCCCTCCTGAGAGGAAGAGCTGGAGGACCAGGAACCACCACCCACCAGCAATGCCCAGGAAGGCTCTGCCAGTAGACCAAGAGGAGTCTGGGCCTGTGGAAGACAAGGACTCTGTCTCAGGCAGAGAAACCTGCCAAGCCCTCAGGAGAGACACCCCTTGAAATGACAGGAACCCAGAAGGAGTGCTAGACTGACCCAGGGGCCTCCTTGTGAGAACGGTCTACTTGCATGTTGGAGGCTTGCTCACAAGGAGGACCCTTTCAGCTGCAGTCACTAATGGCTCACAGCTGTGGCTTGGGTGTGGCTCTGACAGCCTCTGCATAAAAACAGCAAGGTAAGAGAGAGTTGCTGGAAACAATGTTGGTTGGGCTTTCCTGGATCCAGTTTCCCTTGTCTGGGCCCTGGATGGCTTCCTTTTGTGAGGGTTTCTGAACTGAACTCTGACTTGCCTTCATAGAATCATAGAAAAGTAGAGTTGGAAAGGGGCCTACAAGGCCATCGAGTCCAACTCCCTGCTCATTGCAGGAATCCAGGTCAAAGCATCCCTGACAGATGGCTGTCCAGCTGTGCCTTGAATGCCTCCAAATTGGGAGAGCCCACCACCTCCCTAGGTAGTCGATTCCATTGTCTTATTGCTCTGACAGTCAGGAAATCTTTCCTGATGTTTAGGTGGAATCTAGGTTCCTGTAACTTGAGCCCATTATTCCGTGTCCTGAAAACTGGGATGATTGAGAGGCGATCCTGGCCCTCCTCTGTGTGACATCCCTTCAAGTACTGGAAGAGTGCGATCGTATCTCCCCTCAGCCTCCTCTTCTGAAGGCTAAACATGCCCAGTTCTTTCAGTCTCTCCTCATAGGGCCTTGTTTCCAGTCCCTTTATCATCCTTGTTGCCCTCCTCTGAACCCTCTCCAGTTTGTCTATGTCCTTCTTAAAGTGTGTCCTCCTGCCTGCTCCTTGTATGCTGTGTTGTCTTCACTCTTCGAGACCTTGTTGCCTGTGACCTGGACTGTTAAGATCTTGCTTTTTGCCTGATCCCTTTTTGTGCTGACCACCTCAGAACACTTGGACCCTTGAACCTGCAACTAACAGGCTCAGACTTTGAAATGTGACATTAAAATGTATATAAAGGATGGTGCAGGCATGGTAGTGGTGGTGAACTGTGTTGTTTGCCATGGAATACATCATCAAAGTATTCATTGTTACAGGCCTTGTCACTGTGAGTGCTACAGAAACTCATGGAATGCTCTATAGTAATCTCAACAGCATTATCAGGGGAAATGCTTGCATTTTTCCAGGAAAAGCATTATCAGGGGAAAATATTGCATCTTGAATGTTTGAGTATATGATATCCCTGTTACAAAAGCTAACAATTGTACCCAACAAGTGAGAAACAAATATGCTAAAAAATTAAAAATCTCAACATGTGTGCATAGAACCCCCAGTACACACTGCAGGAAGGGTGAAGAGGCAGTGTAGTATATATTAGTGTTGCTTTAAGGCCAGCTCTCAGAGGACTTCTAGCAAGAAGAAACTGGCCATGGGGTTAGGAGCTGGAGAAAGCTGAATGCAGTTTAAGCCTGACTGAGGCCTGTGGTTAGTAAGAGCTAACCAGTTGATATCTCAGTTAATAAGCATTTATATTTCAACCATCTTGCATCAACTATTGTTTCCTGATCTCAAGAGAATACTACAGGTAGACGTAAAAACCAAATAGTTTGCCTTTGTCACAAAAAACAAAATGGTGGATTTTAAGGCTACAAACCTATATGTACTTTCTTGGTAGTAAGCCCCATTAAACACACTAGGGCTTACTTCTTGGTAAACATGCATAGGATTACACAGCACAAGTATCTTCATGAAGTCTAATCCATTTAGGGTGCAATCCTATGCATGTTTAGACAGAAAAAGTCCTACAACTACCAGTGTTCCCCAGCTAGCATAGCTGGCTGGGGAATGCTGGAAGTTGGACTTTTTTTCTGTCTAAACATGCATGGGATTGCACCATTAATGTTTCCTCTTGCTTTGGGACAATAGCTACAAAGCCTGAATGGAGAAGGGAAAAAATTGATTTAAAGAATGGTGCTTCTGCTGGTAACTTCCCACTCCCAACAGAATATGAGTGGAAGAGTTGTTGGGTGGGAAGGGGATATAAATGGGCAGACATTCTAAAGACACTCAGGGTTGGCCAAAGTAATTTTGCTGCCTGTACCCCTGTCTGAATCAAGGTAAATAGTATCCAAAGTCAACCAAGTTATTTTGACACCTGAGGGAAAAAATCCCACAAGGACCTCTTCCCCCTCCCTGGGACTAAAAGTTCAAGAATAATAAATTAATAACTAACAATTTTCTGCTTATTCATGACATCAAGAATCTGCTGCCTGCGGTAGCTGCCTTAATGGTAGCACCAGCCCTGAAGGAACTTGAAAGCAGAGAGGGGGCTGATAGGTCTGCTCGACAGGTCTGGAAGCTCCATTTTTTTGTTCTGTCCCAGTTATAGGATCACTCAGACTTCCTTGACATCCTTGTTGCAACCCTTTCCCATTAATTACAGAGTGGATGTATGAAGTACAAACATAGGAAAGGATATGACCATAGACATTGGTGGTACTGAATATCTCAGGTGCTTGCTGGTCATATGTAAAGAATGAGTTGGATATAGTGTTAACTAATAGTATTTCATGAAAAGTAATATTTACATCTATCAATCTGATCTTTTGCTGTTAATAATTATTTTTGTTGTTGATAGTGATTATTAGTATTTTATTAATTGCAACACAGCCTTGTCAACCAATAATATTAGTTTTAAATGACTTATGGTATGTACATAATTCCATCCCCCACTGAATTCCCCAACTCCTCCTCTTTCTTCCCTTCAACACTGCCCTTGTCATTTCAAATCCTTCATAAAAGTTCCTCCCTGTTAAAAAGTATGAATTGTTCTATGAATCTTTTACGCATGAGCTGTAATCAGATTGAGGATCCTGTAGAACTTTTTATATTCATACAATACCACTAGAGAAATTTCATGGCAGGTATACACTCTTCCCTATTAGCTTAAAGGTAAAGGGATGGGTAATTTAAAAGCAAGTGAGAGTGCAATCCTATGCATATTTAAACAGAAAAAAAAAGTCCTACATGGCTAGCTGTGGCATGCTGGGACTTGTAGGACTTTTTCTGTCTAAACATGCATAGGAGGATTGCACCCTGAATGAGGTAAATGGGTAAACTACATGTTTTAAGTTGTGGTGGATATATTTTTAAAAAATCTGAAAGAGGAATGTTTGGAATGGTGAGCTTAGCAGAAATATTTGAGTAGAAAAAAGTTAGAGAAGCAGCAGCATGGTGGAAGTGAATCCTAAGGAACCCATTGAATGAAGATAAGATAAGCAGCCTGTGGGTATGTTTATCAGGGTGTGTTCTAGCTCCTCATGTTACAAAATATGTGGGGAGTGGGGGAGTTATTACAAATGTTCATGTCTTGAATATAATTGTTGAAAAGGCTCAGATACATGACTTTCACTTTGCATAAAGGTATTTGAGAGAGAGCCCTCAGGAAAAGGCAAAAGCATGCCCTGAGAGAATATGATTTAAGGCTGTGATTCATGGAAGGTCTCTGCACAGTGCACACACAAAAAAGGACTACTTAATGATTGAATTCATTGTCCCATCTGCCAGCAGGCAGCATCTGAACAAAAGGGATATTTCCCTTTGTGAATCATGGTTGGTATTGATTGCTTCCCAAGTCAATGCATAAAGCAGCAGGAGGAAGGCTACAACCCAGTCCCATAATTCATATTCTGTCTGAAATGGGCTTTCAGATGTAAAAGCTTTGGTAATTTAAGATTTTCATGGGAATTATATGTATATTCAATAATCTCACATTCATTTCAATGAAGGAAACCGGTTTGCTTGCATGCTCCTTTTCATGTTCTCAGGTCTGCTCCCTCCATTTAAATGAAAGGGCAACCAAGGCACATAAGAAATCTGTGTATTAGAGTCCATGTAGGGTTCTAGACTGGGGTGATCAGTAATTACCGGTACTCATTCTAATTTACAGAAACTGTTGCTTAAATTGTTCCATGGTGGTTGCCCCAAGGAAGGGTAATTTCCTCCTGCTCTCCTAACATTTAGAAAGAAATGCAAATAATGTTTTTTTTTTAGTTGGCCTTCAGAAGTTTGTTATCTATCTGTTTTTTAAATTGTGTCCTGGATTTTATGGATTGCTGACATTTTATCTGACTGCTTTTAATACTTCACATGTTGGGGAGATGGCATACAAAGTGTGTATATACCTATAAGCAGTGCTTTTTTTCTGGAGAAAAAGGTACCGGAACTCTTGGATTACATTTCCTCCGGAGTAGATGGCGATTAAATTGTAATGCAATTAATAGAAGAAAAGGTGCTGGAACTCAGTTCCGGTGAGTTCCACCAGAAAAAACGCCCTGCCTATAAGTAAAATTATAAGTTTGTGTACAGAAAAGGGTAGCCATTAATCAATACATACCAAAGGTTTGTGAGAAAATATATTCAACTCCTGTTCTTTAAGTGAAAAGGTTATGCTAAGATGTTCTATAAAGCATTAATCATGTTTAAATGTTTTTAACAGAAGCACCACCATGAGACTTCTGCTTCCTGATTTCTATTTTAATAATTCTTTGGCATGAAAATTAAATCAACGCTTGTGCTTTTTGCCACCAACCATGCAATGAACTAAATTTCAATAATGCAATTTAAAAAAAAATAAAAATAGGCACAACTTTTGTCACCGGAATTTTTCTTCATGAGACAACGTAATGTTTTGCAAAGTTAATTGCATGGTATATTTCTTTCCTCAGTTCTAGAGCATTAATATGTGCAGTGAGCACTGAGACAAAAAAGCAAAGCAACAACTGACAGGCACTGTAGCATTGCAGTAATTAATTTAAAATAAGGCTGATTTGTTCTACTGCTGCTTTCCCCCAGGCCATTATCTGGGAGCTAGTTCTACTGAAATTCAGCAAGCTAGAGGAAAAACACCTGTTGCATTTGATTACACCCTATTAAAATGTAATGAATAATTCAACGTGAATATTTTTGACTGAAGCATTATTATCTTGCAACCAACATCTTTACCCTATGTAGAATTCTCAAAAAGGAAGGGAATCAACCCAATTTGTTGGTTATATCCTCAAAACTCCTCCAGCATTTACTGGATCATCAGCATAATTTAAATTGGGAATGGCAATTAGGTAGCTTCCTGCAGCAGAAGCACGTGTGTGTGTGTGTGTGTGTGTGTGTGTGTGTGTATCTCATGGGCAGGGTAATCCTATGAGCTTAAGTGAAATCCTATGCCAGAATTTAAGTGAAAGAAGAGGACAGCACCCAAATATGATTCAAGCAAGAAAGAGGTGCTAAAATATATGAATAAAACAGAAGGATAAAAACGACAATTCCTGGACATGTTTTGGTGGAAACCTTCCTCAGGGATACTGAAAGGGTAACAAACCATAAGTCAAATAACACAACATAAAATAATGCATAACACATACGTAGTATGTAGTATACACAGTCATTAGAAACATTAGGAAGCTGCTTTATAATGAATCAGATGGATACATCGAGCTCAGTATTGTCTAAAATTTCCAGGGTGGGGAACCTTTTTTGTCCTGAGGACCAGTTGCTGGAAAGGCCTGTCTTTCCAGTTGCAGCCTGGGAAGCCTTCCGGGGCTGCATGCAAGCAATGGGTGTGGCTAGATATCAGTGGGCATGGCCACCTCGGTCTCTCATCTCTCTCTCTCTCTTCTCTCTCTCTCTCTCTCTCTCTCTCTCTCTCTCTCACACACACACACACACCTCAGCCTCCCTTCCACAGCTGATACATGCAGATCACCTGAGGAGGGGAGGATTTTCCCTACTTAGTGCTGAGAAAGGGAATTTTCTGATCTGCAGCTGATCGGAGATAAGAGTTTTCTTTCCCCTGGAGAGAAGGGGCGGGGCCTGGGGTAGAACCTGGTGGGCCACAGGTTCCCCATGCCTGGTCTACACTGACTGGCAGTGGCTCTCCAGTGTCTCAGACTGAGGTCTTTCCTAGGCCTACCTGGGGATGTTGGGGACTGAAGCTGGACTCTGCATACAAAGTATACACTCTACCAATGAGCTATGGCCTTTCCCCTATTTAGGAAAGCAGCATAGATATTTGGTAACCTATGCTTTCCTAGCAGCAGCATCCAAAGCACAATGCTAGGAATAGAAAAGACAAGCTAACATAACAATGACATCTATTTCATATCCTCCAACATTTCACAGATGAAAATAGAGACACACATGTGAATTTGTAAGAGGTATGGTTAAGCAACATGAAGGTGTGACCAAGAGGGTGTGGCCAGGCAACATGAGGGTGTGGCCAAGGGTGTGGCCAAGGGTATGGCCAGGCAACCAAAGGGCATGGTCAAGTACAAAAGTTATTAGAGGAAACACACAAAACTGCAATATTTTCTCCCTTCGCCTAGAACCTGGGGTTATCCGTGAAAGCTAAATTGTGGCACATTTGGGACAAACAAAATGAAGTATTTCTTTGCATAGTGCATAGTTAAACTGTGGAATTCATTGCCACAAGATGTAGCAATGGCTGCCAACTTGGAGTAGACAAATTCACGGATGTTAGTATCTAGTTTCCCTTCTCAAGGCATTATATTACTGATAAGGCTATCAATGGATTAGTCATGATGGCTACATAGCACCTCCAGGATTGGAGACATCATGCTGGGGAACATGAGTGGAGTGTACTGTTACCTTCATGTCTTGCTTGAGAGCTTTCCAGCTCATCTGGTTGGTCACTGTGGGAAACAGGATGCTGGACCAGACAGGCCTTTCCAGTAAGGCTCCTTTTATGGTCTTAAGAGGAAGGCATGAACACCTTCTCTTACAAGAAGATGCAAGCCCAGTCCCTATATACAAACCCAGGTTCCTTAAGTGTATGCAGGGACTTGGTTTGCATGAAGATGTCCTTCCTTTTGTCTCTTAGACTTATGGGTTGAATAAGGCAATCTGGAGGTAAATTTTTGACGGCCAAATACAGAGCACAAGCCTTTTAAGGGCACAAATTGTGTCAGTCTTCAGAATAAATTCATGAGAAGCTGCCCATTATAAGTCTTGAACCATCAAGGGCTATTCCTGGAGTTCCAATAGGAGCAATGTCTAGTCTTACAGCCTGATGCTATAAATGTTCATTCAAAAGCTATTCCCACTTCTTTCAGTGGGGCTTTACTCTCAAGGAAGTGGCCAGAATACTGCTGCCTTATAGCACAATTCTAGGCATGATCACTCAGAAGTATGTCCCACAGAATTCAATAGGGCTTACTCCCAAGTAAGTGTACAGTTGAATCACACTATTAGATTTAGGTAAATTCAATAATAAGTTGTCAAGGAGGGCCACTGGTATTGACTATGCTTTGTTAAAAGACTCAGAAGGCCTAACAGGTTTTTTTTTTAATTATGGAGAAAGGGTATGCCTTAAATGTACAGTAATACCTTGGATTGCAAGTAACTTGGTTTGAGAGCGTTTTGCAAGACAAGCAAATTTTTAAATATTTATTTAATTTTTTTTTACTTGATATACAAGCGACGTCTTGCAATACAAGTACTGTAGTATGGCTTAAATTAAAAATCTCTGTACAAATTTTTTTGGGGGATTTCGTTTTTATATAAGAGTGTTTTGGATTACAAGCATGTTTCCGGAACGAATTATGCTCTCAATTCAAGGCATGACTGTACATGTATTCTGGGACAAAATATTTCAACCTTTATTCTTTTTTAAAAATTCATGGTTAGAGATTAATATTTTTCCTACCCACCATTCATATATCTTGCATTTGAGCACATATATCCAGTATTAAACACTGAAGCTCCATGTTTTAAAGCAATCTACAACACTGAGCATCACATCTTGTGGCACCATATTGATTATGCATTGTGTGAAGAAGTATCATGTAATTGAGAGATAATTGTGAAATGTTGCTCCTTGCTAGGAAAAGAGGAAGCAGCAGCAGCACCAGTGCTAGGATGACTTTTCCAGAATTATATTATTATATAATATCTTATATATTATAATTATTACATATATTATATATTATTTTATAATATTTTATAAGTGGCTTTGTAATATTTTTTTTACCTTAAACCCTTAGTTGTTGATATCTGGTATTTTTCATAAGGGGGTGTTAGTGCTTGCAGGGCAATCTTTTTGTTTTAAAATTGTCAGGATTGGCACAAATTCAATAGGTGAAGCTTCCCCACTCACCCCACACCCCTAAACATGGAGCTTTAGAGAGAAGGGGAAGTTTCTTGCATTTCCTTCTGACACTGTATCTCACCTGTTGGAGGCACAGAGTCAGCTCTGTTAGGAAATAAAATCTTTGGCAATATAAAGATAGGATCATGTGAAATTCCCTCATTTACCTCTCCCTCGGTCCAAGCCAGCGGGTGCAGCCTCCACCTCCTTTTCTTTTCACCCAGCTAATCCCTTTCCCACAGCAACGTGCAGCAGAGGCAGCAGGTAGAGCATGCATGCACACGTGTGCACACACACACACCCGCTCTTGGCCCTGCCCTCCCAGCTTAGCAGCGTCTGTCTCTCCGTGGAGACCCTGTGGCTGTTCGAGACTAACCAGAGCTACTCTTAAAGGGGCCATGGGCAAAATTGTAGCTGCAATTTTCCCATGGCCCCTTTAAGAGCAACTTAAAGTAGCTGAGAATTCGGGACTCTGCTTGACAAAGCGAGAAGCTGTGATGGCTTAAGGGTTTTCATAAAGGTCCCGTCATTTTCGTGGCAATTGGAGACTATGCTATTCTCACAGTATCCAGTGTGGGAAGTTAGCAGTTCCTGAAGCAGTCGGAAAGAGTGGAAACACCTGTTTGTGGAACTGGGCAGATCAACAGAGCTTACAGTAAAGAGCTCTGATCACCTGTCCCATTCTGGAAAGAAGTGTGTTTGCCCATTTTGAGGGTTACTTTTCGAAGTGCTAGACTAGTTCCTATTGCACTAGCGGTGGATCCTGCGGGTGCAACAAAACTAGCAGAGATGCAGTAGCACTATTGGATGCTGCCCTCTGTCACCACCCAGCAATCACAATGTTGCTTGTGATGATGCCCATTAGCCATGCATGGAAATATCCAATCAACAAGCAGCATCGCTTGACCTATTGTTTCCTTCCTCTCATATACAACACACAAATACAATTACCCTGCAAGGATGTGTGTGTGTGTGTGTGTGTGTGTGTGTATGTATATATATACTGAACACGTACACTTACCACACACATAAAATGTGTTCCTTCCCTTGAACTCTCATCTATTAGCACCCATTCTACCTGGTTCCAGCAGAGGCACATCCTTCTCCAACTACCATTTGGTTCCTCCTCTCCGCAAACTGATTTCTTTTACCTGGCATTCCACTAGGCCCCAGTAGAGGGAGAAGCAACAGTAAAGCCCATGCCATTGGCTCAACTGGTTTCTCCTCTGTTAAAACTGTCTCCTTTTAAAAGCCATCCCACCTGGCTGCAGTAGAGGAAGAGGTGATAGCAATTACATAACTTCCTCCAGCACATGTATATCATGGGCAGGATAATCCTATATAGGGCCAGTTTAAATGGCTGTGCCTGCAGCAGAGGGAGCGGTGAGGCAGTAAAGCCACTTCCTCAGGTCAGCTGGGAGCATCTACCATTTGGCTCTTCCTCTCTCCAAAC
This sequence comes from Shinisaurus crocodilurus, assembly GCA_021292165.1. Classification (NCBI taxonomy): domain Eukaryota; kingdom Metazoa; phylum Chordata; class Lepidosauria; order Squamata; family Shinisauridae; genus Shinisaurus; species Shinisaurus crocodilurus. The sequence continues at coordinate 265,328,697 of CM037876.1, forward strand.
TGGTGTTAATTTAGCATCCATTCCACCTGGCTGCAGCAGAGGGAGAGGTAAAACACTACAGCCCACTCCATTGGTTCAGCTGGGACCAGCAGAAACTCGGCCCCTCCTCCTCTCCTAGAACTGTCTCCTCAGTGGCTCAGTTACCTGTTTTTTGTTTTTTTTAATGTAACTGGAAACTTCTGGTACTACCTGAATTTCTTTAGTTTGCGTTGTGTTCTCATCCCTTTTCCCTATATGTCTGCCTATTAGAATGTAAGCCCAAGGTCAGGACCTGCATCATTTTGCATTCTTTGTACAGCCCTTACACACCGCTAGGTGCAACGACAACCACACCTGTATGTATTCAACAGAACTTTGGCATGAGAGGTAGGACCTAGCTCTGCGAAGGATCAGATGCTGAGTGAGTCGGCTGCTTCTCTGATCTCCCCCCCCCAACCCTATATCCTTCCCCCACCCCCACCCCGACTCTGTGATAGTTATGACAGTACAGCACTCGCACTGACTTAAGTATAAAATGACATAACAGGATACCACCAAATAACTTTGCTGTGCCATCGCAGCTTAGAGTTGCACAGTCACAAGGGATTCAGTTGCAATCCTATGCTCATCCAGTCAGCATTACTCAAGGACAGGAATGCAACATTAGCCTGCAAAAATAATATATCCTTTAGAGGTTGTTATTGATACTTGCTGCTTGGTATATCATGTGCCAGATATGATACTGGTACCGTGAATAATTTTTTAAAAAACATCCCAGTCCTGAAGGGCTCATCTTCAGTCAGATAAAGGTTAGTGAGGAGTACATATCCAGCGGAAAAGGAGGAACAAGGGAAATGACAGTATGTCAAAGAAACATGAAATATGCATGTAGGTGCATCAATATGGTTATGATACACTAATGCTGCTTTTGTTAAATTGCCTGTGCAGCATCTATATACATATGTTAAGGTTGCATTTCTCTGCTGAAGCAAATCTTGAGCTTTGTGCATAATAACGATCACTTCATCTATCTGTCCATCTACCCTTGAGGGAAGTCTCCATTCAGGCAGACATTGGCAATTCTTAAGATGCCTTAGCAGAGGAGACCTATTTTTCATCTTGTTACAGGTAAGAACATCAGCCTGAATGATGAGAGCGGCGGCGGCGGGTGGTTTGAGTGGGTATCAGACAGCGCATGCAAATAGCAACATTTAATTTCATGGCTCCTGCATGTCTCACATCCTTCATTGGTGGTGAGGTCACAACAACACTGAGCATCACAGGGTCTTTCTCTAGGAGCTGCAAACTGAGGCACCTTGTACTGAGATGTTGCATCTTCATGCTCTTTGGGAAGAAATTATAGGCCAGGCTTCTTTCTTCCCAGGGATATACAGTATCAAAGGGGTGAACAAGAGTGTGCCCACCTCCCCAATCTACCAGGAGGCGGGTAGCGGCATTCTGCCCTAGCTGAACTGGCATTGTGATAGGGACCATAGCAGTAATGGCCACAGCACCACAGCATCCTTTCTTCATCTTTTTAAACATTTTAGAGTTGGAGAGCAGCCGGCTGAGCATGGTACATCATTACAGATGCTCATTTTATTCTCTTTACTTTAAAAGTATGTTATCCTTTTCTACAATGAAATGGTGCCTATTCCAAAGTCCATGTATTTAGTATCGGGGAAGCAGAAGCAAACTCCATTTTATTCCTGTAGCTATGATAAGAGGATAAGATGGAGAGGAGGGATATGTAAGCTACCTTGGGTTCCTTGCAGGAGAAAAGTGGGATAGAAATATAATAAATAAATGATAGTGGTATTGAGCGAGTTTAAAGTACAATTTAAAAAAATTATTATTAAGCCTAGCAAACAGGTTTTGGGTTTCATTGTTTTGCTTAATATTAGGAGTGTAGAACCAGTTATGAAGCATGGAATGGTGGTGAGGGGAGAAGAGGAACGTTAGTTTTGTGCTTCTTCACAACTGAAGATATACATGGCTGTCTAAAGGAGGGAAGGGCATAAGATCATTCAGTCCAGGGTCTAAAATTCCCTAGTTCCACCACTGGCTACACTGACTTCTCCCCACCCCACCAAGCCCCTGGGCAGCATATCTGGTAATGTGCAAAGGGCAATATGACACACTAGCAGGGGTAAAGGAAAAGGTGCAATCCTGTTTCTCAATATAACTATACTTCTAAGGAAATTTCTGTTACTGCCCAGGAATACGTTCCCCAGGAATATAAGACTGAGCTCTTGCTGCAGTTGTGCGAGCAGGGATTCATTTGTTCCAGGGCTCAGCTCTGGCACCTGTCTTCCTGTCTTCAGTACTAGGGCTCAACCCTGGGACATATGTGTTGGATAATAGGAGGAACAACCCTGCATGCTTCCAGACACTAGGGGGTGATAGAGAATGTGTTGCATCAGCAGCTACTTGTCTTGTTCATCTTGTTGTTCTATTATTTATTATTTACATTTATTTATCGCCCATCTGGCTGGCAACCGGCCACCCTACAAGTTCTATAACTTGATTGGTTCCTTTCTCCTACTCCCTCTCCTGCCTCCTCTCCTCTTTGCCTCTGCAACAGGCAACATGTGCTCTCTCCCTGAGGGAAGCAAGTAACTATATCTCATGCCTTTGCTTACTTACACTCACACACCCAATTTTTAGGGGTGTTAATCCTACCTTCGGGGTGTGTGTGCTCGCCTTTGCTCGCCTTTTCTCGGCGAGCACCCCCCCAGAAGGCCAGAATCCCCGCTCCGCTTGATCTGCCTCACTGGCAGCGCAGGGTCCCGTCGAGTCATTTCTGGTTGCGACGGGACGCCGCACTGCGTTTTTGGCGTAAAAACCAGAGCAACCTAGCTTAAAATGGCCGTGATTTGCTATTCGCGGCTGTTTTAAGCTAGGTTGCCCTGTTTTTTATGCCAAAAACGCAGTGCGGGGTCCCATTGTGTCACTTCCTGGCAGCTGGAAATGATGCGATGGGACCCCGTGCTACCGGCGCAGCATGGAGCGATGGGATGAGCAGCAGCCAGGTAAGGCGCGCAAGTCTCGGGGGGGTGAGCGGGCTGATTTCGGCCCGCTTTCAGCCCCCTTGAGACTCTTGGATACATCCCTACGCAATTTTAGGGGGTGCTTGTAGTTAAACAGTGTTAGATAACCTTTGACAATGTGTATAAAAGCACTAATAAAGTAAGTTCACTCGAACTTCTAAACTGACTCTTGCCTGTATTTATTCCCTCTAATACTAAATGCCGTGTTACCACACCTTCTCTATATAAGGGCACTCTGCTGTAAGTCACACCAGGCTTTCCAATAATATGTAGTAAGAACAATTGGAAACACCCCTGAGCATATGCAGAATCTATCTCCTTCACACTTGTATGTAATGTGTAATTTGACCCTGAGTAGAGAGTCCACCATGCAAATGAAATTAGGGAGAAAGATTTCCGGATCTCTGGAGTCTTTTCCTTAGAAATTAAGCACTGGGCGCAAGTCAAACCATTTGCCTCGCCTCACCTCGCCTAACCCGTCTTCCCCAACCTGGTGCTCTGCAGATATTTTGTACTACAACTGCCATAATCGCCCATTAGCTGCAGGGATGTTGAAGAGTCCTTGGTCTCGAGTCACGAGTCGAGTCACGAGTCTTTGGACTCGAGTCCGAGTCTGAGTCCTTGGTCCAAAATGGTGACTCATGAGTCACGAGTCCCTCCCAAAGCTGACTCCACGAGTCCCTATTAAAATCAATGTGTTTTTTCCCCAACAAAATAAGGCTATTTCAGATGTGTGGCTTAAATAAATTCTAGGCACAAGTGTGCCTTTTTATTTCAAAACTCTGTAACTGATTTTGGCAAGAACAGACCAGGCAGACAAACCCAAAATGTCTGAAAGGTTGCATTTTAGGAAAATGATTTTAAAAAATAAACTTGCTATACTTCCTAAAACCTATCCATGTTGCATTTGAGGAACACAATTTTAGAACACGAGTCCTTGGTCTCGAGTCGAGTCTCGAGTCCCATTAAAAATATTGGGACTCGAGTCCGACTCGAGTCAGAGGGGGGACTCAGTCCGACTCACGAGTTGAGTCCTTGAGTCCGAGTCCCCCTCCCTGATTAGCTGTGCCAGTTGGGTCTGACCCATGCTGGCTGGGTCTGATTGTAGTTGGAAACATCTGGAGAGCACCACATTATGACAGCTTGGTTGAGCTAGGCAGATCCACACAAATGGGCTGTTTGTTGTAATTTAAAAATTACATTTGCCTGTGCTTTAAAACTATGATGTGAGAAAATGAATCCAGCAGAAGTTTGGAATGTTATGCATGGTAACAGGAAATTAAAATGGGAGCTACTCAACATTCCATAGTAAGGGTATGTTATAAGTTGGAAGAATATGGAACAAGAGTTGATTTTTAAATCCACAAACTGAAAGTAGGTGCGCATAGCCACCAAAGAAGGCAGAAGGACAAGAGATGAAAGATGTTAAGATGTGTAGTCTTCTCTATTGAATAATAGAAGACAGAGCAAAGCATCTTTGAAATGTGTACTGTATATATCATTGATGAGAAAACATTGCAAGTAGCTGTCTTGATGGTGTAAAAACATGCAACAGGTGTTTTTGTTTTGTTTTTTGATGTGTTTTGCTTACTACTGATACAGTGGTCCTTTCACAGCTGTAGTAAAAAAAAACCCTCAAAGACTAAAATTATTATTGAAATAAAGCACATTCTGATATGTGGTTGAATATGTTCTAGCACGTACTTGCACAGTGTATATTGCCACTCCATTAGGAAGGGACACAATTTTCCCTTCTTGTTGAGTGTGTACTTGTAAACCACAAAACCCTCTTGTGGAAGGTTAAAGTCAATCTTACCATGTCTGCCATCTTCTGAAATAGTTCCATGAAAAAATACTGATCCATGAGTAAAAAAATACATGGGGAAAGTCCCAACTCCACAGTTAGGAAATACCTTAGGACCAACCAAAATGGTACAAAAGATTGTGCAGCCTTCTGAGTTCTCCAGCACTCTTCCTCAAGTTAGGTGACATAAGAGGCAGGGGATCAGGATCAGGAAAGAAATAGAAAATTTCAGCCTGTTCTTGTGGTCATGAAGTCTGCAGTATAAGTTCAGTTTCAAAATCGAAAACAGTGTATTTGTCACTGTTAGGTGTCACAGGTTTCAGATTACACCTAGCATTCTGGGACAAACAAGCAATGTCTGACCCCCATTTATGAAAACATAAAGGCTGGCTGTAACTCAGATATGTCTTTTGCCTGGGCCCAAAACACATGGGTTCCTGAGCAGGCAGAGAGCAGAAATAAAGAGAAACATGACAGTACAGATATTAATTTTAGGTGGTGTGTTCGGTAAAGTCAATTGGAGCCAAATTATGTAGTATTTTCTAGTGGCTGAAGGGAATAGAACCCTCAGAATGTAAATCCCTCTTTAGGTGGTAGAAAATCACCTTCCTCTAGTGGTAGATTCCACCCAGCAGCTAAATACAGTATTTTCCAAGGCACATAAACGTTCCTAAATGCCTTCTAAGTGATAGGATGGATCTCAGGTTGCTACTGTCAACTCTGTGATGCGTTTGCATTTCATTTGTGTTTATGTGAGAGGAAGATAGACTAGCTGATTGGAAATGCTTATCGGTCGAAATGCTGTTCGGGTTTGCACTGGAGAAATACATTGCACCCTCCCATATCTGCACATATACACATTTTCTTATAATAATTTGTGAATGTTTGCCAAGGATGACTATCACATCTGAGCTGGAGTTTATCAAAATGTCAACATAAAGACTAACATGAGGGCAAATTTTCTGCAGTGTAGCTAGACTAATGTTCCCATTCTGTCAAGAAAGGCACTAGAGTGAAAGTTGCTGATGTAGCTGGAAGCATTATAAACTGAGAAGCAAGGACCTATTTGTATATGCTACCTAGAAAAATGCTGCTTCCTTTAGCTGCAGCATGACTGGAGGTGCTTAGGACCTTACAAAATGCCTTCAGCTGTTCCCATAATTAGGTTGCAGGTAGTACCCCGTCTCACTCTATCATGACCCTACTGAACTAGCTTGTTTCACTGCTGTTCTAATGCTCAAGAAAGCTATTCAAAATGGCTATAGATCAGCCTGGTTTGCATCTAACAATCCAGCGTATGGGTTGAGTATGGGTTGTCATTGAATCGTGGGTTGTTGTTATATGCAAACCCTGGACTATAGTTTAACTATGGGTTGTTAACCACGCACAAGCCAAGAAGAGAACCCATGGTTTGTTGATGGGATGTGAACTCTGGGTTGTCCGTGGTTAACAACCCATAGCTAAACCATAGTCCAGGGTTTGCACATAACGACAACCCACGATTCAACAACAACCCATACTCCGCCTGTACTCTGGGTTGTTGTTATGTGAGAACCAGGTCATTGTCATTGGAATGTGCTTGGTAAAAGCAAACATGCACTATTGGGCCTTTTGCTAATTTATTCATGTAAACAGAATTGAAAATAAGCACCAAAAATGTCTTTGGTAACCCATCATACTTGGCACATTTTGCAAGGTTGATAATGATGTCCCAATAGCTGCAAGTATTCTTGGTTTCCATTAAGTCTTATTTGTGTTTGATTGGAGGGTGGCGGAGTTAGGGGGTGAAGTGGGTGGGGATTGGATTTGAACCCTTTTGTATATTTCATACAAAAGCTCATGAATAGTTTTATGCAAATAGGAGCATCAAGGAGGGGAATTGAGAATACTGGTAAATGTGCCATTCACCATAGTATCAATGGAATGGCATAATTGTCTGGGCTCCAGCAGTAAATTACTTGGCTCTCCTGCAAATTATTCTACAAACTTACAGCCTGATTGTGGAGCTCTGAACCACAGTAATAGTCCATTAAAATGTAGTCAGCCTTGTGAATGAGTATCATTTACATTATTTGAACTCTAATTACGATATAAGTCATTGATATAAGTGCTTTCGAAACTAATATAGCTTCTCAAATGGGCCCAGGGTCTTTACAGAAGCACACTCCTCTGGGCTAACTGTGCTTTGTCTGAATAATTTTCTTGTGTAGGTTGTTCTGTTTGGATAGCTGGTTAGTTAGCAGATGAAGTGGTAAACCTGTATCTAGATTGTACCATTTCAGACTGCAGTGGGGGTTCTCACAGAATGGAATGCTGTTCACCCATGGAGTGGGGGAAACCATTACCACACTGGGAATCAACCCAGAAGCTAAAAACGGCTTGGGACCGTAATACATGATGGAACGCCTCTCCCGACCCAACCACAGTCTATCCTGAACTACACTCAACATCTGAGGCCTTCCTCCAACTGCCACCTCCAAGGGAGGCTCAGCTAGTGGCAACAAGGAAAAGTGCCTTCTCAGTGGTAGTCCCCCAATTATGGAAGAAGCTCCTCACTGAGGCCCTCCTGGGACCAACTCTACTATCTTTTTGGTGCCAGGATAAGACTGTCCTCTATTCCAAGGCATTTAACAGCTCTAAATAGTACGGGGGGGGGCAGTTATGCCAGCTTTTTAACAGGTCTAGTTTTATTAACTTGTTCTTAGTTATTTAAGTCATTTTTAAATTTGGTTTTCAAAATTTAGTAGTGAAATTTTAATGATCTTTTTATTGTTTGTATTTTATATTGTATTTTATTGTATTTTTATGAATTGTTGTAAACTGCCCAGAGAGCTTCGGCTATTGGGCGGTACAGAAATAAAATAATAATAATAATAATAATAATAATAATAATAATAATAATCCCCACCTCAGCATCTAGTTTTCTATGTGTAGGTGTGTGTCTGTTTTTTTTAATATGTAGGGGCATTCAGTCATGTTAGCTCCCTGCTCCTGGTCTGAAATGGTATTGTCTAGAGCAGGGGTTCTCAAACTTTCTACCCCCAGGGCCTACCTGAAAAAGCTGAAAATGATTGAGGCCCACCAGTCACAAAATGTATTTATTTTACAAGATTTATATACCGCTCCATATTCCAGTATGGAGATTCCAGAGCAGTGAACAATAAAAGATAAAACAGATAAAAGAATGAAACAATACCTTAAAAACAAAATCAATAAAACCATGGCTGGTTAGCTCAGCAAGACTTCCTGAAATAAAAGTGTTTCCAGGAGGTGCCAAAAACAATACAATGTTGGTGCCTGCCTGACCTCCAGAGGCAGGGAGTTCTAGAGAAATGGAGCTGCTACACTGAAGGTTCTTTTCCAGGTAGACTTCAGTTAGGCCATAGATCCATTTGGAACCACCGGAAGCAGGGCCGGTGCTACCATTAGGCCAACTAGGCAGCTGCCTAGGGCGCAGGGCTAAAGGGGGCGCCAGAAACGCCTTGAAAAAAAAATACAGCGCTCTCAAGTGGGAAGGGGGGACGCTAAATATCTGGTCTTGCCTAGGGCACCAAACTGCCTTGCACCGGTCCTGCCAGAAGGAAGCATGCTATCCAATGACCTTTGTGACTGGGCAGGTTGGTAAGGGAGAAGGTACTCTCTCGCGTATTCTGGTCTCAAGTTGTTTAGGGCTTTATACACTAGTACCAAAACCTTAAACCTGGCTCAGCAGGAATAGGCAGGGAGTGCAGTTCCCTCAGCAAGAGTTTTGCATGTTGAAAAGGGGCAGCTCCTAGCAATAGCCGGACTGCTGCATTCTGCACTATCTCCAGCTTCCAGACCAGCCTTAAGGGCAGCCCTGCACAGAGCACATTGCAGTAATCCAGTCTTGAGGTTACTAGCACCTGTACCACTGTGGCCAAGCTAACCCAGTCCAGGAGAGGCCGTAGCTGGCAAACCAGTCGAAGCTGGTAAAAGGCTACTGTGCTCACTTGGGACTCCAGTGACAATGATGGATCTAGGAGTACCCCCAGTCTATGAACCTGATCTTTCAAAGGGAATACAACCCCATCCAGAACAGGCAATAAGCCTATCTCCTGGACTCTGGAGCCACACACCAACAGGGCTTCCGTCTTGCCAGGATTCAGCTTCAGTTTATTGGCCCTCATCCAGCTCATCACTGAGCCTAGACATTGATCCAGGACTTGCTCAGCCTGATTCAGATGTCACAGGGAGACAGAGCCGTGTGTCATCAGTGTACTGATGGCACTTGGCTCCAAAACCCCTAATGATCACTCCTAGTGGCTTCATATACATGTTAAACAACACTGGGGACAAGAACCCTGCTGCAGAACCCCATAGCTCAGTTGCCAAGGGACCGAGGAATAGTTACCCAACGTTAGTCTCTGAAATCCCGCAGGTAAGACCAGGACCACTGTAACACAGTGCCTCCAATGCCCAGCCGGTGGAGTCGATCCAGGAAGATACCATGGTCGATGGTATCAAAAGGCAATGAGAGATTGAGCAGAATTAACAGGGTCACAGTCCCCCTGTCCCTCTCTTGATAAAGGTCATCCATCAGGGCGACCAAGGCTGATTCAGTCCCATAACCAGGTCGAAACCCAGACTGGAATGGGTCTAGATAATCAGTATCTTCCAAGAGTGCGTGCAGTTGCTCTGCCATGACCCTCTCAAGTATTTTCCCTAAGAAAGGGGTATTTGTGACTGGGTGATAGCTGTCAAGTACTTGGGTCCAGAGTGGGGTTCTTCAGGAGTGGTCGCACTACTGCCCCCTTAAGAGGAGCAGGAACTGCCTCTTCATGCAGAGATGCATTTACCACTTCCCTGAACCCACCCAGTCATACCCCCTCAGCTAGCATTTATTAGCCAGGAGGGGCAAGGATCAAGAGGGCACGTGGTTGGTTGCATTGCTGCAAGCACCTTGTCCATGTCATCAGGTGGCAGCAACTGAAATTGATCCCACAAAATCGGGCAGATGGTGGCATCAGACACCTTGACTGGAGCTGCACTAAAAACAGCATCAAGTTCGTTGTAGAGATTTATTTATTTATTTATTTATTATATTTATATCCCGCCTTTTTTCCCGCAAGGATCCCAAGGTGGCTTACATAATCCTCCTCCCCCTCTCCATTTTATCACACTGTGAGGTAGGTTAGGCTGAAAGTCAGTGGCTGGCCCAAAGTCACCCATTGAGTTTCATGGCTGAGCGGGGACTAGAACCCAGATCTCCCGAGTCCCAGTCCAACACACTCACGTGTCCTCAAAGTGCGATACAAGAAGGTCACAGCGGGTCTTAGAGGGGACCAAGGTCCCATTAGCTGGGGAGAGTGTTAACAGCCCCTGGAAAGAGCTCTGCTGGATGGCTACTTGAGGACGCAATGGAGGCAGCAAAGTAAAGCTTTTTTGCTGCCTGCACTGCTGCACAATGGGCATGATTATGTGCTCTAGAGCATGCTCAGTCATCTTCACTTTGAGTCTTATACCATTTGTGCTCTAGTCGACGTACGGCCTGCTTCACTGACCACAGCTCCCCAGTATACCAAGGAGCAGAGCAGGCTCTGCAGCACCAGAGAGGGCACTCAGGTGCAAATGAGTTGATGGCCCTCTGCATCTCACTGTTCCACACTGAGACTAGGGCCTCGGCTGGATCACTGCCAGTTTCTTTCATCCTTCCCACCTGCTGCTTTTACATTCACTTCCTCCTATTACAGCTTATTCCCAGTTTTTAAAAATTATTATTAAAAATATTAGCCTTGCTCTCTAAATAACTCCCATTGCCACACCTGCCTATGCAGTGTGCATGGTGCACCCATGGTGCAGGGTGGTCAAGCAAAGAGGCGCTAGGCAGTCTGCAGCACTAAGGCCCATCTGAAAGTGAGCTGAGAGCCACCAGTGCAGGGCTCTCCAACCTTGGGTCCCCAGATGTTGCCGGACTACAGCTCCCAGAATCCCTTGCCATTAGCCATGCTGGCTGGGTATGCTGGGAGCTGTAGGCCAGCAACATCTGGGGACCCAAGGTTGGAGAGCCCTGCACTAGTGGGTCCCAGTCCATAGTTTGAGAAACACTGGTCTAGAGAGAAGTTAACCACCTCATCTGCTGTCTGTGAGAACTAGGAAAGGCAAACAGGAAGGCACTAATTGCAGGGATAGGAAGGGAGGAAACCTCCAGCTGCACAAGGTGAAAAAATGTTTTTAATTAAGCCCAATATATTTCAAATGGAGTTCTTCCCCATGGGACTCTTGAATGACAATCGTCAACCTAGCATCATCAAACCACTGTTTACAACTTGTGAGAACTAGGCCTGGCTCCCAGTTCAGATGTATAGTATATCATTAGGAAAAGGAAATAAGGAAAAGGCTAAAGGGCAGGCATGACACTACACCATAGCTGGAACTGCAGGCCTTCCTGCTCGTCCCGAACAGTTGTTAATCTCTGCTGCTTGTGCCACTTGAAGTACTATGATCCAGGATGGGCACCTTTGATGGTGGAACACAAGTTTGCTTTTTACACTATCTTTTTCTGCATAAGGACATTAGGAGGACTAAGCCTTTAAAGCCCTAAATAGCCTGGGCTTGAGATACCTAGAAAACCACCTTTTCCCATATGTACCTACCTATCCCCAGAACTGCCAAGATAATATTTGTTGATGGGTTGCAACAACAACAATTCTATTAAGATTTGCATTAGAGCCCTGTTCTGGATTCCCTTGCTGTTTTTTTTAATAGGGTGGGGAATTATCCAGACAACAGAGCCTTCTCCACAGTGGAGCTGAGGCTCTGGAACTCTCTAAAGTGCATTCAACCCTCTTGCTGCTACCTTTCTGATAGCAACCTAAGGGTATTTTGTTTCAGAGGGTATTTGGAGCCCTCTGAGCAGCTGTATTAGGGATTATAGGTTTGGTCTGGTTTTTTGCTGCTGGTTGTCTCTATTATGTATTTATTTATTTATATAGCACCGTCAGTGTGTATGGCACTTTATAGAATACAAGAGGACAGGTCCTTGCCCAGAGGCGCTTACAATCTCAGCTTCAACACAGGAAACAAGAGAGGAAGGGTGTGGAAGAGGAAGCAGGGTGGGGTGGTAAAAGAGAACAGGACACCTGTCACTTTTAATAGTTGTATAGAAGAGGGAATATGAGCAAGTGTAGCTTGCATGACAAGCTACACCTGCTGAAATTCCCTCTTCTACACAGGTATTCAAAGCTCAGGATCTCGTGTGTGTGTTTGCATCTGGCCAGCCTAAGGCAGAGCTAAGCAGTGACATAATATGTGGTTGTTTCAGCTACACATGCTTAACCTTAGTTAGAGGCCAAGTTACCGCAGGGAGTGGGAAAAAGGAGCTTGAGCCAAAATCTTCATGGAAAAGGTGGCTTTTGAGGAGGGATTTGAAGGAAGTAAGAGAGGTGACACTGCAGGTGTTCTGGGATGCAATCTTTGTTGTTTTACTGCTGCTTTTTAATTGAAATATTTTAAAATTGTATTTTTAAAGGTGCAATCCTATGCATATTTACTCAGAAGTAAATCCCACTGTGGTCAATGGGGCTTACTCCCTGGTAAATATTCATAAGATTGTAGCCTAAATATGTTTTTGGTGCTTTTTCTCCTGAGCCACCTTGGAGTACTTTGTCACATAATGTGGGGTACAAATATTTTAATAAAATACAAATTTTAAAAGTGACAGATAACAAATTTCTTCTATATTGGGTTTCAGCTACTTCCATTGCTGATAATGTTAGGAAAGCAAGCTAGAGGCACTGAGAGAATCACTCCCTCAGTCTAATAGCAAACTTAGGTGGTGAGTGCTGACAGGATTGGAGCCAAAACAGGGCCACTGAGAGAAACAAGAGGGAAGTATCAGCATACATGAGGGAATCCCAAGGTTTGTAGAAGTACAAAAATATATATTTAAAAAACCCTAAGGGATTAAAGATGATGATGATGATGATGATGATTATTATTATTATTATTTCTATACTGCCCAATAGCTGAAGCTCTCAAAACATCCCAAAGAGGACTGAACATGCTTAGTAGCCATGGAATGATGAGTGTCAGGTGGAAAATTGGAGGGGCAGGAATGAGAATTGAAATGGCCTGTGGAGGAGGACATGGTTGGCTGGAACCCTGAATAGGAGCTGCACTTCTATTAAGAGGTGAGAATATGCTACAATTTTTTTGTTTTAGGTCCCACTGGTTTCTTCCTAATACTCATTGTCACAGAGTATCTGGAGCTGCTTATGATCGATATGTGTTGCTGCAGGAGATGAAAAGTTACAAGCTTGTAGCTCACTTCTTAGAACCTTAGAATAATTATACCTTCTAAGACAGGGCTCTCCAACCTTGGGCCCCCAGATGTTGCTGGCCTACAGCTCCCAGCATACCCAGCCAGCATGGCTAATGGCAAGGGATTCTGGGAGCTGTAGTCCAGCAACATCTGGGGACCCAAGGTTGGAGAGCCCTGTCTTAGAAGGTATAATTATTGTCCAGGCAGTAATCCTAAGATTTCTGTTTAGAATAAATAAACAGACTATACTGTTTTGGAAATTTTTGATTTCTAGCCATCTAGAGTCATATAAGGATAAATTTAGGTATTTCCCACCCACCATCCCATTCCCTATGGCTTTCACTTTGCATAAAATTCACCACTAATTGTTTTTCTTAGTTCTAAAATTCTCTATAAAATATTGAATGTTTAATAAATATTTTTTGAGAACTAAAGCAGTTGTAAAGGACATGAAATATTAAAATACACTTTAGCTCTCTCTCTCTCCCTCCCTCCCTCCCTCTCTCACACATTTCTAGTTGCAAAAGCAAACCATTTTCTTCCTTTGCAAGAATTTCTGAAATATTACAAGCTTTGAAAAACTCTGTGCTGAATGATGCTTCTAAAATGATCTTTATGTTAAGAGGGGTTTCCTTCCTTTCAGTTATGCTGGCATTTTCACATTTCTTAAGAGCCTACTTTCCCTTTCAGAAGGAAGTGGAAGACTTTGGGAGGTATTTGCCTCTTAGGGAGCACACATACATTCCAGCAAACCTCTTGGGAATGGCACAGACAGAATAGACACATACTTCAACTGACTCTTGTTGCATTTTGCTGCTGCTGTAATTGTTTTCCAGTTGAAAGAAGAAAAGATGGAGAAAATGAAGCAACTTGGAGGATCAAAGTCACTTATGGTTCCTAGCAGTAAGTAAGCAGTAAGGCAGACCGGTTTTGTGGGATCGGTTTCGGCTTCTTCCTTCTGATGAAGTGGACAAGGTGCTTTCATCTGTGAGGCCGACCACCTGCTTGCTTGACCCTTGCCCATCCTGGCTCATCATGAGCTGCAGGGAGAGACTGGGTGAGGGGATCAAGGCGGTGGTGAATGCCTCCCTCGAGGAGGGAGTGATGCCATCAGCCCTCAAGGAGGCAGTAATAAGACCGCTTCTAAAGAAGCCCTCCTTGGATCCCCAGGATTTAAACAACTTTCGCCCAGTCTCCAATTTACCATTTCTGGGCAAGGTGATCGAGCGGGTGGTGGGTGCTCAGTTGAAGGCACACTTGGATGAAGCCGATTATTTGGATCCGTGCCAGTCGGGCTTCAGGTCTGGACATGGGACGGAGACGGCCTTGGTCGCCTTGGTGGATGATATGAGGAGGGCTTTGGATAGGGGCGAATGCTCCTTTCTAGTCCTCCTCGATCTCTCAGCGGCTTTTGATACCGTTGACCACGGTATCCTCCTGGACCGTCTGGAGGGGTTGGGCTTGGGAAGCACTGTATTGCAGTGGTTCCGGTCCTTCCTCTCTGGAAGGTATCAGAGGGTAGTTCTCGGGGAGGAGGCTTCGGACCCTCGGCTGCTCACTTGTGGAGTGCCGCAGGGTTCCATCCTCTCCCCGATGTTATTCAACATCTACCTCAAGCCGCTGGGAGCTATCATCAGGAGGTTTGGGGTGCAGTGTCATCAGTATGCGGATGACACGCAGCTCTACCTCTGTTTTAAGTCCTCACCGAGGTTGGCCGTTGAGACCCTGTCCAAGTGCCTGGAGTCAGTGGCTGGCTGGATGGGAAGGAACATGCTGAAACTGAACCCCGACAAGACCGAGGTACTTCTGGTGGGGGACAAGGGAAGTTTAGGGGATGTTGACCTGGTGCTGAATGGGGTACATCTACCCCTGAAGGACCAGGTCCGCAGCTTGGGGGTCATTCTAGACTCCCAGCTGTCCATGGAGGCTCAGGTGGCAGCTGTGAGCTGGGCGGCGCTGTATCAACTCCATCTGATACGGCAGCTGCGCCCCTACCTTCCTAATCACCTGCTCCCATCAGTGGTTCATGCCTTGGTCTCCTCTCGCCTAGACTACTGTAATGCGCTCTACGTGGGGTTACCCTTGAAGACGGTCCGGAAGCTTCAGCTGGTACAGAACGCGGCGGCTCGCCTGATTAAGGGCAGCCGCCGGCGTGATCACATCACGCCAGTGCTTAATGAGTTGCACTGGCTACCAGTTGCTTGCCGAGCCGAATTCAAGGTGTTGGTTTTGACCTTTAAAACCCTACACGGCTCCGGCCCAGCTTATCTCAAGGAGCGCCTCCAGCAACATCAAGTAGGCCGCTCAACAAGGTCTGCCACGGACGGCCTTCTCCTTATCCCATCAGCCAGAGCAGCCAGGCTGGTGGGGACTAGGAAGAGGGCCTTCTCTGTGGCGGCCCCCACATTATGGTACTCCCTCCCTAGTGACCTTCGCCATGCCCCCTCCGTGATGAGCTTCCGCCGTGCATTAAAAACATGGCTGTTCAGGCGGGAATATGGGGTGGGTTAGGTTTTTAATGAGAATTTTTATATTGTTTTAATTATTATGTTTTATTGTGTTTTATTGTATTTTAATTGTACATCGCCCAGGGTGGCCGGGTGACCGGCCAGATGGGCGATTGAAAAATATAATAATAAATAAAAATCAACCAGTAGTGTCCTCTTCTGCCAGGTCTCCTTTTCTGGAGACATACCAGAGTCTGAACTCCAGACTTGCTTTGCTTAGTACATAATCCCTATCCCAAGGTGCTTCCATTTATGGAGTTAACATGAATACTACATGTAGCTAGAGACCCTGGAAGAGGAGGCGGAGGAAGTTACGCTCCCCTAACACTGGGCAGGGCCCCCGGGCCTTCTCACCCTGTTGGGGATGATGGAGGAGGAGGAGGAGTGCAGTTGTAGTTAGGGAGCTCACTCTCAATCTCACTGCGGCTCTCCTATTTCCACCACCAGGCTCATTCCATTCAGGATCCATAAGGGCTTTTTCCCCACACACAGAAATTTGTATGCATGTCTGTGCACATTTTAGAAATCTACAGTTTTCTTTGCACATTTTAAAAATGCTCACATGTTAACAGACGTGCCTTATTTTGTTTTGCGGAATGCATCGCAAACTCATAAATGTATAAATTTCTGACAGCAAATTGCATCCGCATCTGGTCCAGGGAGATACGAATTGGACAGATCTGTAAAAACAACTTGTCAGAACAAGTTTCTCACCCATCCCTAGTTGTAGCCAAAGCTGATTCATAAAAGAGAGGCAGGTTGTTCTCTTATATCTAGCACCCGACTGCAGAGCCATGCTTGCAGTACCTTGGGAATAGAGCTTAGCTATGGAGGTAGGAGCTCAGCAGAGGAATGTTAATGTATGGAGAGAGAGTTGAGGTGGATAGGCTAAGCTCTGAACTGGGTCCAAAGCCTCCCAAGATCAACCCCATGCCCACTCCTGGAACACCCGCCTTTTGCCTTTCTTCTGTCAGAGCATCGATGGCAGAAAGGCAACAGCAGCAGACCTTTCTGCAACTGCTGGAAGGAGACTTCCAAGGCTGGACCTCCTCCTGATGGTGGGAGAGGGGGATCCGCCAAATCCTAGGACCCCTGGATATTAGCATTAATATCTATAGAATAAGAAAAAGTGATGCTTTGACAATGTCAAAAAAAGTGTATAACTTTATAATTGCCCGTTAAATAAGCAGATGTAAAAATGTACCTGGAAGTAGGCAACATGCATCACATCCTGCCTTGAGCAGCTCTCGCCCCTTAAAATCACATCCAGGGTCCCTGAATGTAGCTCATCACATATAATCACAGACACAAGTT
Source organism: Shinisaurus crocodilurus (assembly GCA_021292165.1). Taxonomy (NCBI): domain Eukaryota; kingdom Metazoa; phylum Chordata; class Lepidosauria; order Squamata; family Shinisauridae; genus Shinisaurus; species Shinisaurus crocodilurus. The sequence goes on from CM037876.1 coordinate 265,345,632, forward strand.
TTTGCAGATCATGTAGATGCCTTGGCCAAATGGGCTTCTCAGCATATGTACACTGTCCTTGTGTATGATTTATTTATTTTGAAAAAATACCACACCTTCAACAACAAAGTTTCCAGGGTGGTTTTTGAACATAAAAATAATTAAAATACAATATCATAAAACAATCAAAAACCACTGTACAGCAGAACATTCAAGCAACAACTAAACGATTTTAAAGGCCTGGGAGTTTTTTTGCCTGGTATTGAAAGGATAACAATGTAGGTGCCACACAAGTTTCCTTGTGAGGAGAGGAATTCCAAAGATGGGTCACAACAACTGAGAAGGCTCTCTTTGCGGTTGCCACCCACCTCACTTCAGAGGTTACCTCAGTGCAGAGACAGGTTGATGTGGGCTCAGGTGTTCCTTCAGGTACCCAGGTCCCAAGCCATGTAGGACTTTAAAACTAAGCTCCAACACTATAAATTGAGCTTGGAAATGAACTAGAAGCGAGTGATATTCGAATATGTTTCCAATGCCTGGTCCCTGGTCTAGCTGCTGTATTTTGCACTTTCCAGACAGTTCCATGTACAATGCAGTATAGTAGTCAATTCAGAGCATGGGCGACTGTGGCTAAGCTCTCACAGTCCAGGAGCAGACACAACTGGCATACCAGCCTCAGTTTTGGGACGGTGCTCCATGTTAAAGCTTCTAATGCAGGGGTCCCCAACCTTTTTGGGTCAATGAGCACATTTGGAATTTTGAGAGTGTTGTGGGCATAGTCACAAAATGACTGCCATGAGGGGCTTGCCCATTCATAACATGGCTGCCATGGTGGTCATGGCTGGTCACAAAACACCCAGGAGGCAAAACAGTGAGGCTAAAAGAAACGTAGCTTGCCCAAGAACCTAAGTACAAGACAGAGGTGCATCTGAGCTCCAAAATGAAAACAAATACTGTTTTGAACCCAAATACAGATGGTGCTGGAGGGCATCACTTCACTTTGCAGCATGCCTGCCTCCCAGTTAATTTTTTTGAATTAAAAAATCTTAAGAAATAAAATAAAAATCTGGAGGGCAAGGGAGCCTAGTGGGCACCAAGATAGGTGTATGTGGGTGCATTGGTGCCTATCAGTACCTCACTGGAGATCCCAATGCTAATGACGTAGCTGTATCTAGGAGCACCTCTAAGCTGTGAAATTTGATCCTTCAGGGGGATTGTAACTCTATTTGGAGCAGGTAGGACTCCATCTCCCTGAACAGAAGATAGTCCTGTGCTGAATACATCTCTTCGCCCCACCCCGCATTTAAGTGCCTGCCATACAGGAGTTTTATACTGTGTGAAACAGCCCTCAATATCTCCTGGAAATGCTATAATGGCTAGGATAAAGAATGAACATATGAAACTGCCTTATACGGAGTCAACTCATTAGTCCATCTAGCCCGGTTTTTGTCTATGCTAGTTGGCACCAGTTCACTAAAATCTCAGGTAGAGGTCACTCCTTGCCCTGCTATCCAAGACAATAGTGTAATAGGTGCAATGTTTTGTTTTTAAAAATATATATTTTATTGAATTTTTCCAATCATACAACTACTAAAGAATAAAACAAAAATATACAACATAAACATTGTGCACACACACACCTCTTGGGACCAAGTTATATTTCTCCCTCATATATATATATATATATATATATATATATGGTATTATTCTATATTCCAAAAATGTAACAAATCTTGACAAGGTTCGTTCCCCTTCCCCTTCACCAACACATAATCCAAAAATTTACCCCAAATGTTCACAAAAGTGTCTTTCTCCAATTGTCCTTTTTGACACTTAATATTACAAGTTAATTTATCATTTAGCGTGATATCCCATACCTCTTTATACCACTCAGTAATTGAAAAGACATGTTGAACTTTCCATTTCCTAGCTATCATTAATTTAGCTGCTGTTAACAAATTCACAATCAGTTCTTTTGTATTTTTTAAACAAACTAACTTTTCTGTTATTGTTAACAATGCTAATTTTGGGCAGACTTCTAATTCTATTCCAATTATTTCTGATATTTCTGCAAACACTTCCTGCCAAAATTCCAGAACATTTTTACAGCTCCACCATATGTGGGCATATGTACCTTTTTCAGTACACCCTCTCCAGCACAATGCAGAGCAATTGTTATCAATCTGATTTAATCTTACTGGAGTTAAATACCATCTCCATACCACTTTATAAAAGTTCTCTTTTATCCTGGTTGACATAACTCTTACAATACGTCTATCCCAAATATTTTTCCAACTTTGTTTCGATATTTCCTCATCAAATTCATTGTCCCATAACAATTTAAGAGAATCTTTATGCTCTTCTTCTTTTTGTACATCGTATATAAAACCTTTGTTGTACCTCTTGTTGAAACATTACCTTCTATAGCTTCTCTAGTCAAAACTGTCTTTTCAAAATTGGTTAGTTCTCTTTTGCTGTCAAATCTTGTCCTCCACTTCTTTAACCACTGTTCCAGTTGCATTGAATTTAACCATGAAATTCTCCCTCTTCCTACTATTTCTATTATTTGTTCTCTAGTCTTCAATTTTTCCACCCAATCCATTAATTTAATCACCTTTTTTCTCCTTAGTATAGCTTCTATATATCTTACATTTTCTGGAAAGTCATCCATGACCACTACCAGAGTTAACGGGGATACCTCTGGTGTAAAAATTTTCCTCGTGCTATTCCAACTCTCTAACATACTCCTCAAAAAGGGATTTTCTAATCCTTTTCTAATATTATTTATATTTTTCTTAAATAATATATTCACCATCATGTTTCCTAATTCTTGTGATTCTAATTCCAACCACATTTTGTGTTTCCCTGCTATAATGTCCAAAATATGTTTTACTTGGTTGGCTAAATAATACCACTTTATGTTAGGAAGACCTAAGTCACGTATTTTTTGAGCTTTATACCAACTGAATTTATTAATCCTTGATCTTTTCCTTCCATTACAATATTCATTAATAATTAATTGCTAATCTTTAATTTCTTTTTCTGTAATCTTTACTGGTAACATCCTAAACAAAAAGTTTATCTTAGGTAATATCTTCATTTTTACCAACACTATTCTACCAAACCATGAAAGTCCAATTTTTTTATACTCTTCTATTTTATTTTTAACCTCTGTCTTTAACTTTCTAAAATTTTGTTCTCCTACTTTATCAATATCTTGTGTAATTTCTGTTCCTAAATATTTAATTACATTTGTAATTTTAACATTATATTTTTTCTTTAACATTTCATTCTCCTCTTTTTTTACTATAATTAAACAATAAAATCTTGGATTTACCCCAGTTCATCTGGAGCCGTGTTATTTCTCCAAATTCCTTTAAGTGGTTCTCCAACCTATCCATTGTTTCAATAGGATTTTTAATTGTTAATAAAGTATCATCTGCAAAAAGGTTTATTTTAGTTTGATCTCCAACCCCCATCCCTATAATATTTCTATCTTCTCTTACTACATTTGCTAGTAATTCCATCACGAATGACAACAAAATAGGGGAAAGGGGACATCCTTGTCTAGTTCCTTGGTCTAAGGAAATTTGTTCTGTAATACCATCATTTACCACTACATTTGTAATATTATGGGCATATAGTTGATTAATTACTCCTTTAAATCTTGTTCCAAACCCCATATTTTTTATTATCATTTTTAACGTGGGCCATTCCACACAATCAAAAGCCTTGAAAATATCTAATGCTAATACTCCCGCTTTAAAATTATTTTTCTTTATACTATATATTATATTTAATACTCTTCTAGTTAAATCGGCCATTTGCCGACCTGCAATAAATCCGCATTGGTCCATCCCTACATATTTACTCATAAACCTGTTCATTCGTCTCGCTAGTATTGCAGTGAATAATTTTGCATCTTGATTTATTAACGAAATGGGTCTATACAAGTCTGGTTCTGTTAAATCCTTTCCTGGTTTTGGAATCAATATAGTCATAGATTGCTTCCATGAAGGGGGAATCTCTCCCCCTTCCGTTATATTATTATATAATACCTTTTGGAATTAAGATATGTTTAAAAACCTTGTAATATTCAACCCCTAATCCATCTACTCCTGGGGTCTTGCCCTCTTTTAATTTATTTATAGCAAAATCTATCTCCAAATCTGAGAATGGTTGCTCCATCATCTCTCTATCTTCTTCTTGTATTCTCATTTTCATATGTTTTTCAATATATTCTTTAATCCTATCTTCATCACCTATTCCTGCTTTATATAATTCTGAATAAAATTCTTGAAATTTTTTTAATTTTTCCTTCATCAAATTATGTCCTTTCCCTTTTTTATCCTTTATTATTCCAACTTTATTTTCCTCCTGTTTTTTATGTGTGGATCTAGCTAACATTTTAGAATTCTTGTTACTATTTTCAGTAGGTGCAATGTTAACCAGCATGGAGATGCAGGGATCGGGAAAGCTGTATTTGTTCCCATACAGGCTGGGTTCAGACAACATGATAACCCACACTCAAGAATTGAGTATGAGTTGAGTGTGGGTTGTTGTTGAACCGTGCAGTTATCATGTCTGAATCCAGCTGCACTAACAAGCCATGGCTTGTTAACCACAAACAACCTATGAAGAGAACCCATGGTTTGTTGTTGGGTTATGAACTGTGGGTTGTTCACCATGGTTTGTTATCTTGGCTGTGTTCAGACAGCACGACAACCCACAGTTCAATTACAACTCATGGTTCAATGACAACCCACACTCAACCCATACTCAACCCTTCAGTGTGGGTTATTGTGTTGTCTGAACCCAGTCAGTCTGTCATGAAGCTTTCGAAGCATAGGGTACCTGCTTGAACAAAATTGTATTTTATTTTTTTATTATATTTCTGAATCGCCCATATGGCCGGTGACCCGACCACTCTGGGCGATGTACAATATAAATATAAAAATACAATAAAACAAAATATAAAATACTGTTGGGACTTGAAAAAGATGCTAGGAGAGGATATATTGTTGAATATTATCCTTCCTATCTCACGTTAGTGAGATCAGCAGAGTAGAGTTCCCTTTCCAGCTTAAAAGAAGCTTAGATTTGGCTAGTGTTAGCCAGTTAGCATTTGGTAATCCAGGATGCTTTAAGGCAGACTGGATTTCCCTGGTTTTGCCCCCTTTTCTCTCCCTCAAAACAATAATCAGAGACACAGTCTTGTAAAAGTTAAAAATAACATTTACTCACTCAGATTATGCAGTCTCATTCAGGCAGACTTAAAAGTGTTTCTTACAGTTGGTAAAAGTTCATTTGGAATTACTTGGGGTCTGAACTTATGGAGTTCAGACCAGCAACTCTTGTTACGTGCTGTTGTTGGTTTAACAACGTGAAGGCAACTCACTCACTCAGTGTCCCAGCAGGAAGAGAGAGCTGAGAGCTACGCCCACTTCCTGCTGAAGCACAGGTAATCATACCTGAGTATCTTCTAGGAAATCCATCCTAGAAGATACCAGTGGTCTTAACCCTTTCATGCACCTTACTGGTGAAACATGAGCCATTGGTTTTGACTGCACTTTAAATATCCCACAAACAAATACCATTAGCTTTTAAATATAAAATACCTAACACACCCCATATGTGTTTTCCCACCTGAAAAACCATATTTTTAATGCATTGTGGAAGCTCATCACAGAGGGGGCATGGCAGAGGTCACTGGGGAGAGAGTTCCATAACTTGGGGGCCGCCTCAGAAAAGGCCCTCTTCCTAGTCCCCACCAGCCTGGCTGCTCTGGCTGATGGCACAAGGAGAAGGCCGTCCGTGGCAGATCTTGTTGAGCGGCCTACTTGATGTTGCTGGAGACGCTGCTTGAGATAAACTGGACTGGAGCCATATAGGGTTTTAAAGGTCAAAACCAACACCCTGAATTTGGCTCAGCAAGCAACTGGTAACCAGTGCAGCTCCTTAAGCACCGGAGTGATGTGATTACGCTGGCGGCTGCCTTTAACCAGGAGAGCCGCCATTTTCTGTACCAGCTGTAACTTCCGAACCATCTTCCAGGGTAACCCCACGTAGAGCGTGTGGCGGAGTGACAGGCAGAAGCCCAGGGAGGGGCCAACCTGAACATTCCAGAGGCTCTGATTGGTTGAAGCAGAGAGCATAGAACCCCAGGGAGTTGGCAGTTAAGGGAGCTGGTTGTCAGTTGGGGAAGAGAGTGGGTTGGAGTGAGAAAGGGAGTGGAAGGTTAATAGCGTAGGTAGGGAAAGGTGGTACTGAAGAGAAGAGTTCAGACAGGAAATCTAGTAACTACCGTAAGTTGTGAGAAAGCAAACGTGAAGGTGTTAGTATAGAACAATTCACAGGAGTCTCCACTTAGGGAGTGAAGGACCTTCTGTCTGAGGAAGAAGGTGAAACTCTGGACTAGTGTGAGGGACCGTTAAGTTCCCTGGTCTGATACTGTAACTTCAAGTAGCCAAGCCAAGTTGATACAAAGAGCACTGTATAACATCTGCCTGCCTTTAACCTGAATCTAAGCAAAGAACAAGTTTGAATTAACTGTTGAAAATCCAAGTTATCTGTGCCTGAGTTGAATATCAGTTTTGAGACTTTGTTAGAACAGTAAATCAATCTTTTTATTCAAAGTTCTAATTCTCCAGAGTCTGACTGGTGACAGGAAAGTAAGTGAATTAACGGAGGGGCACCCTGCTTCAAGTAATCAAATAAAACAAACTGCTCTTAATAAAGACAAACAAACGTGGGTGAACAGCTACATATAAGACCTAAGACACATAATCGGCTAACTGCAGTTTAAGAAGACAGCTTCAAGTCTGAAGTGACCCATACAAGGGGGCACTTGGTGAGAGCGAAGTACACATTGAGGGTGTGGGCTTTGCAGCAAGGGGTCCCGTCCGCTACAGAGCGCATTACAGTAGTCTAAGCGAGAGGAGACCAAAGCATGAACCACTGATGGGAGCAGATGACTAGGAAGGTAGGGGCGTAGCTGCCGTATCAGATGGAGCTGATACAGTGCTGCCCGGCTCACAGCTGACACTTGAGCCTCCATGGACAGCTGGGAGTCTAAAATGACCCCCAAGCTGTGGACCTGGTCCTTCAGGGGCAAATGTACCCCATTCAGCACCAGGTCAACCTCCTCCAACTTCCCCTTGTCTCCCACCAGAAGTTCCTTGGTCTTGTCGGGGTTCAGTTTCAGCATGTTCCTTCCCATCCAGCCACCCACTGCCTCCAGGCACTTGGACAGGGTCTCAACAGCCAAGCTTGGTGAGGACTTAAAGGAGAGGAAGAGCTGTGTGTCATCTGCATATTGATGACATGGGACCCCCAATCTCCTGATTATAACTCCCAGTGGCTTTACCTACTGTGCCATTGCAGCTTGTGCAAGGGGATGGTGTAGTCTCTTTCTGGCTATCTGGTTGTTGTGGAGGTTGTGTGCATACTGCCTTGTGCGTCGTGGGCATTTAGCCTTCACTGCATGTTGACTGGCTGCCTTTTCCCCATAGTTAATATGGAGAAGTCATTACTGTACAATATGATTAAGTGGGTGGTGGTGAAGTTGCTACATTACCTTTTGTTTCTACTGCTTTTTTGTGTTGTGAACGCTGATGCAATGAGTGCATAAAATCAGGATTATGTTACACCAGCATTAGCCCTGGTGAAGCAGCCACTCACAGTAGTAGGACCAAAGGATTTTCCTGTCTTTATGTATGGATTGACTCAGAGCAATGAAGGGGTTAAATTTGAGCAGTGTGTGTGCGAGTTGGGAGATTTAAACATCCTGTCTCTATGTGCTAGCAGAGGCCTGAAATTCCACACACAGATCTTCCAGATCTCACCTCCCCCCGCGCAGCGTGCAGCGTGTTGTGCCAGCAAGACCAGCCCAGTCAGCCTTGTTGTCAGACTGCTTCCAGCTTCCAGCTTCCCCGTTGCAGATTAATCCATGGAGTCAGGAAACACTCTGTAACACCACAGGTCTAATTCTACCTGTTTATTCACTAACAAGTAATGTTCTACAGAGTATACATTTCCTAGTTACAGTCCATGTGCAGAGTATAAATGCATAGCAAGCATTACATCCAGTGGAGTAAGTTGAGCTTCACTCCACCTCAGCAAAGACATTACATTGTTGCAGTAACAAAGTCCAGCAAGAAAAAACAAAGGAGAAGAGAGAAAGCAGTCCTGCTTCTCTCTAAGATGGCTTCAGACAGAAAACAAGTCAGCACATCATCAGAACATACAAACCATGTGACTAGCTCATATTGCTCCCACGGTCTAGCTTCCCATGCGAAAAACACGGGAATCTAGAAAGACATAACAAACTTGTTTACAGCCATTCTGTCCCTTCCATGTGTAAACAGTGTGCTGCAGCTGGTGAAGTGATACATATCACAACAAGCAATGCTTAGGAGCAATGGTCCATAGTTTAGGAGCAATGCTCCATAGTTTAGGAGTGTCCCTTGATTCTATGCTGTCCCTGGATTTTCAGGTGGTGGCACTGGCAAGGAGTGTGTGTTTGCACACAATTATGCTTGGTGCACCAGCTATGGGCTTTCCTGAATTAGTCTGACTTGGCAATACTTATCCATGCCTTGTTTATATCACACTTGCACTGTGCTCTATGTAGGGCTACCGTGAAGACTGTGTGTTTGCACACAATTATGCTTGGTGCACCAGCTATGGGCTTTCCTGAATTAGTCTGACTTGGCAATACTTATCCATGCCTTGTTTATATCACACTTGCACTGTGCTCTATGTAGGGCTACCGTGAAGACTGTATGGAAGCTTCAATTAGTGTAAGATGTTGCAGCTACGTGGCTAACTGGTGCATGGTATTGGGGCCATATTTCACCTGTCTTGAAAGGCCTGTGCTAGTGTCTAATTGCTTTCCAGGCTCAATTCAAGATGTTGGTTTTAACTGTTAAATCCCTAACTGAGCAATCCTGTGGCCCTTAGACAGTGTCTAGAGGCCCATAAGATTATTGGGAGACCCAGCTCTGAGTTCAGAAAACAGCTCTGACCTTGGAGCTGGGACTTGGTGCTCGGAGTCCCCTCCCCACCTCGCAGCCACCATGGAGAGAACCACGCCAGCTGCTTCTCTGAGGTCGTAAGAACAACCTTGGAGAAGGGGTTTAGGGGGCATTCTGGGGGGCAGGGAGAGGAGGAGTTTGGCACTACCAAGATACAACATATCTTGGTGGCGCCTCAGCTTTCTTTCCTCCCACTCCAAAGCACCCCAGTTAGATGGCCAAAACGCTTTGAAGAGCGGGAGGAGCGTGGGAGCCACCTTTGCCTCTGTACTCCTCCCACTCCGCATAGGATGCCCGTAATCCTCCCGGGTTCAGAGGGTTACGGGCAGTTTCATTGGATTGCACCCTAAATGGCTTAGGCTGTCACTCTCTTATTATGACCCATTCGATTATTAAGATCTATGGGAGAGGCCCTCTTGAGGGCACTGTTTGTCAGGCAGGTGTGAAAGGGCTTTCTCCTGCGTTGCTCCCAAACTGTGAAATGTGCTCCCTCAGGAACTCTGATTGGCCCCCATTCTCTTGTCATTTGGAAAGATTGTGAAGACACATCTTGTTAATTTAGCCTATTCAAACACTGTAGTTGTTTTAATGTTTTATGCTTTTAAACATTAGGCTTCTTGTTTTTGAATTGCTTTATTGCTTCCTATTGGTTTAAATTGTATGGCTTTTTATTGGCTTAAATTGTTGTACGGCCTTGATGGCTTTTTAGAAAATAAGGCAGTATATAAATGTTAATAATAAATAAAATAAATTTTAAAATGTGATGGCTTCAGATGCACACCCTTTCCTTTGGAAAGCTGCTGACAATCTGTAGCATTGGCATGTTGATGTGTATAATAGTGGAAAAATATTGGTAACTTATATCTGTGCTTCCCACTGAGAAAGGTACTTCCTAATATCAGAAACATTTACACCTGGTAATCTATTGAAATGTCTTTGTATGTGTGAAGTTTGGTACCACGGAATAGCTGAATACCACATTTAATTTTATTTGTATAGTTGTGTGTAGGCAGCACCTTAATTTAATTTATGAGATGAAAGGTTTTTAGTGTAGTGAATTTATATGTGTTTGTTTAGAAAGACCGCTCAATAAAGAATTATATCCTCTTTACTGAACAAAATACATCAAAACAAAATACAACAAATACTGAACAAAATACAACCTAAAAGGTCATTATATCACACAAACCATTAAGTATGAAACTAGACAGCAAACAGGTAATAACGTTGTTGCTCTGACTAATGCCTGGGTTTATATATGAAAAGCACTTCTTATTATGACAAATTCATATATTCAGTTCCATAATTTATATTATGTCCAAATATCAACTGCTTAGCTTCCTTAAGGCTAGAATCCTATACACACTTACCTGGGAGTAAATCCCATCAAAGTCAATAGGGTTTATTTCTAGGTAGACATGTGCTGTACAGGAAGTTGTCAGTACAGATATTTCTATGATGATTCTATGACTTCACTAATATTATTGGTGACTAATCTGGTCTGTGCAATTATTGCTAGAAAAAGTGGGGGAAATATACATAATTCAGGTAGGTATTCTTGATAGCTGCTTTCCAGCTCTTGAATTTCCTTCTTCCTAGAGTCCGACATAGCCACAGAAAGCAATTAGTATAACTAAACAGGCTTAGTATAACTTCACCCAAGGAATCCTGAGAATTTCATTTCTTTGAGCATACTGAGAATTCTTTAGTTAACATTCCTAAACTCCTTACAGAAAGACAATTCCTATGTCATGTTCTACTTCATTCATATTGATTAATAGAATGCACTAAAGCAGCCTTTCTTCCATCTACCCCTGTTGGCAAGGACTGTCTGGAACCAGTTTTGTGAGGTAACATGAACTGTTCTTCAGAAAGGAATACCTTAATTTCTGAATATCTATTTATTATATATGTAATACGTATATATCACCAGGAAATGCACTAAACTATAAAAACAAAGCATACATGTTTAACATAGTTCAATTAGTATGGTTGCAATATGGTTGATCTATGTGTTTCCAGCTCAGTTCCTGCATCGGTTGATGTTGCAGCAGTTGACATTATAGTTTTGATTAATGGACTATATAGGTTGATGTAGGCTCTGCTCCTCACTCTGTTTCAGCATAGTATCGAGAGTGCACATTCTGAAGGTTGGCTCCTGAGTTACAAACCATGGTTTGCAGGAAGTCAATGTTCAGTCTGTGCTGGGCCTAATTTGCTACCACCCCCATTTTAATTAATACCCATTCTTCCCATGTCAAACCCTTGCCACCTGCCACTTAATGTATTATTTTATGGACAGTCATATGCTCTAACTGTTGTTACCTATTTTGAGGCTTTGGGTATAGTGAGGGCAAAGAACCAACACCATACCAAAAATATAAGTAATCAGTTAATACATAATTAAATGTATGAATAAATAAATATCAAAGTTGAACAATTTTGCATTCATGTATGAGCAAAAGCAATATGCATTTGTACCAGTTGGGTACTTGCCTCTTTGTCAATTATAATGCAGGTGATTAATTATAAGTGCTGTTCTGCAGAAGTGCTTTGAAAAAGCTTTGTTCCTTTTGTAGACGCAGTCTGAATACTTACAGTAGTGACAGAGCCCTGGAGAAAAATAAAATATCATGTTTATAAGGGCATTGTATTGACAGACTAATTGGAAGGATCCTGACAAAATTCTCAGTGGAAATGATCTACAGTACCATGACTTTTCACAGTCAATACTCTTCTTAGCCAGCAGAAATATTTCTTTTAATGGCATATAAATCCATTTAAATTGAAAGTGCCATCTGTCAAACTTCCTAATCTGACCAGAGGTTCAAAAACAACCAATCGCCATTGAGCAGATGATAAAATGGATGTCACTGCAGTCGAACAAATTGTATTAAAGATAGATGAGGCTATGAGCCTCAAGCCTATTTCCACTTAAATCTGCAGGAGGTTTCCTCCCTTGCTTCAGTGAGAGAATGGTAACACCCTTTATTTATATCTTGGGCTGAATGCAAAAACAAACAAACACACACACACACCAACCATATTTATGCATAAAGTCTCCTCTCCCCTATCCGATTCCAGAATATCTTTTCAGTCCTCTTCTCCATGATACTCACTGAATGATGCTATTGTATCATATTTCACAGATACAAAAAACCACACACTGGATTATAGCACTGATGAAAGCATCAGGCGGTTAGAAAAGGATGATTATACGGGGGAAAGCTTCTGTTTTTATGGTAATCCTTGACACTAAGGAATGAAGATAGTAAAAAGCGAGAAGCCATAATGTGTATGAGCAAATAGGCATGCAAAAGTGTGTGTGTGGCGGGGAGGAGGCTGTGCTACCTTTCTGCTTAAGTTATTGTTTTCTGCATGACCCCCATGCTATAATCCTCATTATGCTATCTCATATTAGGCCTACTTTGGTTGGTTGGTTGCTTGCTCACTAGAGGCACAATCCTATGCATGTTTAGATAGCAAAAAGTCCTATAACTCCCAGCATGCCCCAGCCAGCCATGGTTGGCTGGGGCATGCTGGGAGTTGTAGGACTTTTTGCTATCTAAACATGCATAGGGTTGCTCCCTAGGTTGTCTCAAAGTATTCTCTAGCTCCAGTTTTGTACTATATTTATATCCTGCTACTTCTCCTCATAATTTGCCTCATCTGCCCACATCAATACTTGAGGTACTTTTACATGGCCTAAGCTGGTTTCAGAGCAAACCAACATAGTTGGTTTAGGGCCATTTTCATCCCTAGTGTATGAACTTTAAACATTTGGGACATGATCCAGCAAAGGTTAGGCCCTTTAAAATTCTATTGCTTTTAATTGGAAAGGTTTAAGTTATGTGCTTAATTCTTTAGTTGAAAGACATGGGAACTTAGATATGATTAACTTTGGCAGGATCATGTGCATTGTATAGTGAGTGGCTGTGTGGCAAATCAGTGCAGATTTCTTATTATCCCTCTTCATATGCACAGGAGCTGTTTTTCTGTCATGATACCCGATGTGGCTGCAGCATGTATGAAGACTACAACCTACATGGTTGTACCCAATTGTGCAGGGATTTCCCATCCGATTGGCACCGCATCAGGTGGTAAACACTATAGCTAAAATGTCTTCTCAATTTTGTGGTCCCATTCTCAGGCCACAAAAGGGAAGCACTGCCTTGTGGGGGCTGTCATTCCCCCCACCCCCACAACAATGCCTCTATGGCACTGTGACAAACAGCACCATGTTATGACATACTGTTGTTCCAAGGAAGGTATTGTTGTGGAGGAAAATGGCAGCTCTGTTTCCGCTTGTGGCAATGGAACAATTTAGTTAAAGAAGAATAACTTTTTTTAAAATGCTGCTGCTGCTACTTTCCTAGTAAGCCTCCCACTCTCAAAACATCTGAGATGTTCTTCCCAACTCACTAACCTCAAAATTTCATTTTTTTTTCTTCCTACCTTTCACCCCACCACTTTTTTTTGGGGGGGGGGACTCTCTAAAAGAAACTCTGTTCAGCTCTACTACAGACATTTATAAGCATTATAACGTTAATGAAGCACAATTTAAAAGATTAAAATAACAGTTCACATTTTTAGTTATTTTTTCAGTGGTAATGTTTTTCTCTTGGAATGTTTGAAGAGCTGATAGTTTAATATAATTCCAGCCATCTTTACAGGAAGGTCTGTATTGTATTGTAGACTGAGAAAGAGAAATTTGGTTGATGAGCTCTATAAGATATAGGAATTGCTGGAAATCAAATAAGAAAAGATAGCTCACTCCTTCAGTATATTTTATGACCTGTACAAAATGTATGCTTTCTCCAAGCAAAATAAATCTACTGTGAAAGATTCTGAATGCATTGGTTTCACATAAATTGTTCTTTTCTGGACTGACTGTATCTGAAAAGCCTGCACGTGGCTAACATTAGCATGGTTTAGAAGATCAGTTTTTAAAAAACGTTTTGCTATTTTTCTATCCACTATAGAAAACATGATATTAATAAATCTAAGGGTGGGGGGAGAGCAGAGGGGGGAAGACTTGCGTGGAAAATTAACCCTGATTTCATACATGTTGTGGCACAGCTCCCTCTGTTTCCTTTCACGAGCATACTTCTGCGTTAATTTGCCTGCAAATGCTAGCAAAAAGCCTATTCGTTTGGGATGTGCAGGTAAGGAAATGAACCTGCACGGAAATGGACATGATAATGACAGGTTATGGCTGAGCCAGGATTGAATAGTATGAGATGTGCACTACATTCTCCGTCCTGGATATTCATCATGTCAGCTTTAGAACTGAAGAGTCAAATTCTGCTTGCATGACTCACACCAAGGAGTACAGTGAAAAGGACAATGGGAGTGCAACAGATGAGCACAAGATTGTCATCAGCTGTGGCTCTTTTAAATACCAAAATAAAAATAAAAATCAAACTTGCTATAGGTTAGAAGAATAGTTCTAGTTTTCATGTTCCACTATAGTTAGAACTTATGGGCTCAGTCAACATGGATGTTCTCTGCTAAGCCCCATTGAATGTATGGCACTGTACAAGCACACCCATCTCACATCATTTCTGTGGGATATTTAAAGTGCAGTAAAAACCAATGGCTCATGTTTCACCAGTTAGTTGGATGAAACTGGTTAAGGCCACTGGTATCTTCTAAGGTGGATTCCCTAGAAGATACTCAGTGTGTATTTAGCTGGAGCCTCAGCAGGAAGTGGGCGTAGCTCTCAGCTCTTTTCCTTCCTACTGAGACTCTGAATGTGGTAGTAAAGGTAGTTTCCTCCACGTTGTTCTAACAGCAGCATGTAACCAGAGTTGCTGGTCTGAACTCCACAAGTTCAGACCCCAAGTATTTCCAAATGTACTGTAACCAACTGTAAGAAACGCTTTTGATCCTGCCTGAATGAAACTGCATAATCTGAGTGAGTAAATGTTACTTTTAACTTTTACAAGACTGTGTCTCTGATTATTGTTTTGAGGGAGAGAAAAGGGGGCAAAACCAGGGAAATCCAGTCTGCCTTAAAGCATCCTGGATTACCAAATGCTAACTGGCTAACACTAGCCAAATCTAAGCTTCTTTTAAGCTGGAAAGGGACTCTACTCTGCTGATCTCACTAACGTGAGATAGGAAGGATAATACTCAACAATATATCCTCTCCTAGCATCTTTTTCAAGTCCCAACAATTTCAATGGGGCGAGAGCAGGAGAAATTCCTGATAGATTGGGCCCAAAAGCATGTTACATAAGCACAAACCAGAGAGCACTATAAGCATTTATATTCCTACAATAAGATATTTCAAAGTCACAATGTAGGATGGAGGCAACAATAATTTTTAAAATTAAAACCTGAAGGCATAGCATGACATTTCTTCCAAAATACAGTTTTTGTGACTGGACCAATCCTTCCCAATTTTTAATGATGGGGCTTGTTATGATTAGGGCTGTAGTTAGTGACTAAATGGTATGCAGAGCAAAACTATCAGGAGTATGTATTCAAGAGGTACCTCCTACGCCTGGTCTTCTGGACTTGCTAGCGAAGGTCTCCCTGTACCAGTTGTATGGTGCACCCCTCTTGTACAGGAGATATGTGGTGGGCACCATCTCGGATTCTCTGTTCATTTTTTCCTCATAGCTCTTTGAATACACTTCAGTCCATTGCAACATTACATCCTTTCTTCTCCCAAAGAGACTGCAGCATTGGTGTGTTGTTTCTTGCAAATGGCATTGGAATCTGGAGGTGCCACAGCCAAGTGGGCAAGGTTTGTAGTAAAGCAACTCAAGCTCTTTCTCCAAAGCAAGAGTGCTTCCAGATAGAGGGATCTTAGTGCTAACAATCAGAAGGCACTGTGCAACTGTTCCATCTTTTCCCCCTTAACAGATTTCCCATGGTAACAGAAAAGAAGGAAGTAGCAGTGGGAAAACATGGGAGGGTTACCAGTGGAAGATGATAATATCTGGACCCCCAGTAAAATTATGTGAATGAGGCTGGGCAATGGCATGATAAAACACCATTGACTAGAGGCACCCTGTGTGTGGTGTGAAACATCACCTCCCCTAACAGTTGCCTGTGTCTCTTTAGTAAGGCTTAACTTATGTTTTGTGCACGATATGTCTACACCATTCTTCCCCAACATGGTGCTGTCCAGATGTGTCACAATATCTTCAGCCACCATGGCTATTGGCTGGGGGTGATGGGATTTGTAGTCCAACACATCTGGAGGGGTGATGGGATTTGTAGTCCAACCCCAGTGGGGCTGGGGAAGGCCAGCCTACATTGAAATCACTCTCCATTGTTTTATTTCAAAGACTGCAGTAACTACAGGCAATAAGTAGTGAAGCAAAGAAGAAAACACACACACATGTGGAATTCTATTACTGAAAAACACACACATTAAAATTAGATTAAACAAGGATGTAGACATAAAGAAGAACACATGAGGGAATTTTGTTATGATGACATAATTATTATCTTAATGGAATGCTCCAGGGCTATCACATTGCCAAACTTGTCATGATCACATACCACTGTAAAGAAAAGAAACATGAACATGATTTATACATAGAACAAGGTAGGTTAATAAGAACAAATTTAAAACTCAGACATAGCTAAACCAATTAAAGAACTACCTAATACATAATCTGAAATGGCATATCTATTCATACCAGCTGGATGTTATTGACAATATTCGCCAATAATTAGAAAATTATCATCTGAGAGGAAAAATGGTAGTCTCTAATAATAGATTATTAAATCCAGTCAAATGTTTATTAAGGTCCATGACCAGACTGAGAATACAAGATATACAAATATTTATACAGAGACATATAGAACAGCATACCATCCATGCTAGACCAATGAAGAACATATTAACAGGATTCACAACTGCAAGAGAAAAAAAACTTAGCAACTTTTTCAGTAACTATAGGGATAATGTCAGCAAAACAATAAGATACATTAAAAATTATCTCTGCCTGGTTACTTAGAGGCATAATCAGTTGTCTCCTAATATCCTGACGAATTACAGAGTAGTGAGACATGCATTACAGTCTCTAAATCACCTGAACCACAAGGATAATGAAGAAACCTTGTTGGATCTTCTCTCTCGCATGGCCATAGTTCTTTTCTGTGCTATGAAGGTCACATTAGAAGCCCTGGATCACGTAGGGATAGTCCACAAAGTGGCTCTTTCCCATAGGAGCCTCACTGAGCCAATACTGGTGTGAGAAGAAGCTGCTGTATAGACTCTTGCCATGTGTCCTGCCAACCTCAGACTGGGCTGGCTCAGTGGCCTGAGGCAAATTACAAGATGCTCCCTGACCCTCCATTTCACATACAGAAACTGGTATTTGAATCGTACTTCAGGGCAAGCCATGTGGCACACAGAGCTCTGTCCTCCAACACCTCATCATCACTCTCTGTCCTCCAGCATCTACTGCCGGAAGTGGCTGTCTCACTCTGCCTAATGTTATGGCGAGCCCTGCAGCCTGCTGGCAGATGCAGGAAGAAATCATGTAGCAGCAGCTTCTCCTGTGCTGCAGAAGAGATCTTGTCAGAAGGGTGTCGGAGACTGCTTGTTAGCTTTCATATTAGTTTAACAGCCCTCACACCATTTTCTGGATTCCAAAAATTTAGACATGATACGAAGTATTGCATTATATACACCTATTTTTCTTGCAGGTCTATGGAGCCAGGAATATTGGAACATTTTTGTATATCCTCACACAGTGTACATTGTACACAAAAACTTATAAATACATGATGCCTTTTGAATAGAATCTACTATATTTTTTAAAAATCAACATTTTGGAAAGGAACCTCTTACTAGTTTTACTCAATAGTCTAAGATAAGCTAAAATTTGCTAATGTGATTAAGGTGGGATTAACATTAGTTTTGAGATATATGTCTACATTACAAACCTATGCTCTGATAACCTCCCATTTAGATTATTGCAATGTCTTGTATGTGGGGCCACCTTTAAAATGGTCCAGAAACTTCAGTTGGTCCAAACAGGGCTGGACGATTGTTAACTGGGACTTGGTGATTTGATCATAATATCCCAATGCTTTATCACAGGTTCCCAGTCCATTTCTGGGTCCAATTCATAGTGCTGGTTTTAATCTTTAAAGCCGCTTTTGATGACTTTAGGGTGCAGTCCTATGCCTGTTTAGACATAAAAAGTCCTACAACTGCTAGCATCCCCCAGCCAGCCATGCCAGCATGTTATGCCAGCATGGCTGGCTTGGGGATGCTGGAAGTTGTAGGACTTTTTTCTGTCTAAACTGCATGGGTTTGTGCCCTTAATCACCGTCTTCCATATATACTTACCCAAAGTTTGAGATCCCCTTTAAAGGCCCTATGCCAGGTGCCCCCACCAACTGAAGTGAGGCAGGTGGCTACCAGGGAGAGGGCCTTCTCAGTGATGGCATCCCATTTCTGTAATGCTTTCCTCAGAGAGTCTCACCCTTATGGTCATTTTGGTGCCAGACTAAAGTGTTTTTGTTCTCCCAGGACTTTTAAAAATCTTTGGTTTTAAGAAAAATGTGTTTTTTGTGTTCTGAACCGCTGTTTCTATGTTGTGCATTTTTTTAGTTATCTGCTTTTATTCTTTTGTCTGCTGGAAATATTTATGGTGCAAGCTGCTACTTTGATATTGTATGTTATTATTTTATGCTGTGAGCTGCCCAGAGAACAATGTTATTGGACAGCCTTGTATAAATATTGTAGATAAATAAATAAAACCAGTTTAATAGACATACAGTGAATTAGTAGGCCACACTAAGGAATCCATCTACCCTTTTATTGTTTTGCAGTGGATCAATTGCACAAATGGGGCTCACTTGCATTGGCATGAATGATGTAGTCTCTGATCCTCTGTAAAGGGTTTCTGCATTGTAGCGGAAATGCATGATACCATGGCTTCTTGCCATTCCTATAGGTCAGGAATGTGTGTGAACTGGCCCATAGCAGTGTCTTGAGAAATGCTTGGAATGGTAGTTCTGGGGGGGATCTCTAACATACATCTCAGGATCTTAACATAAGTCAAAATCCTTTTGCAGGGGGCGTAGATCTTCTGTTCACCATGAACATGTGAATTCGCATGTGACAGAATAGAAAAGGTATTCTTGCATCATGACTAAGGTTTATTTTTGTAATGGGTCTGTAAAAAGAACATAAATAAATGTCAACAATTTACCTTTTTCCTGACACTTAGGGTATCCATTGGGTAGCTTGTAGAATATAGCTGAATAAGAAATACAAATAGAAATATATATTTCCCCTATGAAACATTTTAATTTTATTAAAAATATTTCGCTAAGCATATCAGACATTACTGCTAGACATAGGGCATTGCCACAACATGTTACTGACCCCCTTCAAACCCCTGGATGTTTAATTCCATGTCCTTGTATTTAATTTGAGTAATAAATTATTGTTGTGATTTGTAGGAAACCAGACAGCAATTTCCTTGACAACAATTTCAAAAAAGTTCTTCTGAAAAACAATATGACAAATAAATAAAATGAGATCACAGATTCCAGAGCAGGACGTGCATGATTCATTTATCTCTTGAAATGCCATTGCTACTACAAAATGTTGATGAAATCAGTCTTGGGTTGTTCTAATCTATGCTTAGGTATGTTGAAGCATTGCTAAATGTTGTTGTTTTTAAAATATAAAGGTTCCTTGTTCTGATCTCACTGCACCCCTTTTCCTGTATAATGGCATCCATTTTTGTTGAAATAATCACCCTGACCTTCCAGCACAATAGGATGCAAAGGAATGGAACAGAAAAAGGGTGATGGCTTTTGTGAACAGGAATCTATGAAGCACATTTGTACATAGTTTGGCTGCAGATGTTCTTGGAAAAAATCTATTCCACCCCAGGGGACTCTAAACTGCAATTACTTAAGAGGCAATGTTTAGAAAACAAAACAAAAAATGTTGCTTTTTACCTAATAATGGATTTCTTCATAACGGAAACTAATTCATTCAAAAATAATAATTAAAAGGGGAAATTAATCCACATAGGGAATCTCGATGTAAATTATTCCCCAAAATGTAATTTGCTTCAAATTCGTGCTAATGTAAAACAATCTTGATTTACTTTGGGTCTTGTCGTAAAGCAAAAGGCTTTAAGTCTTGGTTTAAGTCTGCACTTCATTTAAATCTGCCCTTTTAAAATCACCATTACCTTTCACAGAAGCCCTCTAGCCACAAGCATCATATTTGTACATTAATAGTCATTTGCAGTAACAGCACAAAGATGAGAGCACAATGGTGGTTAGTGTGGTCAGTTACACATTGCTAAAAAAAAAGAGGACATGCATTGGCAAAAAAGAGGACACAGGTTTGCTCAAAACTGCATATGCTAATATATATGTATTTAGAGATGTAGAAATAATTTACTATAATTTAAATGGAAATACAATACATGTCACCATAGTGTGGAAAAGTGTGACTGGGTGAGCTGTGTGTGCCTGCTCACAGTGTTGCCGGGCAGCTTCAAGGCCTCTCCTCTCTCTTCTTGTGGTTTCTTTTGGTTCTTTATCTTTAAACCTGACTTGGGCTGGGCAGCCTTTCAAATAGGGGACACCTTCAAACAGAGGACTTTCCTCTGACAGACCTTCAAACAGAGGGCTGTCTTCTGTAACACAGAGGACATCTTGGCCACCCTAATGGTGGTGGAACTGGGCTGGACCCTTGGGAAGAAGAGAGAGTGTGACCTAAATGTTCTCGTTGTACAACCCAAATCTGTGATTGCTTTCGCAAATTCATTCTCACTGAATTCAGCTGACTGAATTCCAAGTAAATGTGAATAGGATTACACCTTGGGCCTGAGCCGCAGGGGCACTTGTTCTACAGTTAGAATGCTAAAATTTGGTCAGCGTGTAGTCCAGCCTTCCCCAACCTGGTGCCCTCCAGATGTGTTGGACTACAACTCCCATAATCCTTCAGCCAACTGGCTGGGGATTATGGGAGTTGTTGTTCAGCGATACAGGCCTGTGGCTTACGCTGGCTCAGCTTGTCTGAGTGTGGAAAGCTAAGCAGGGTCAAGCCTGGTTATTACTTCGATGGGAGACCCCTCTCTAGTTTCCTGCATTGAGCAGGGGTTGGACTCGATACCCTTGTAGGCTCCTTCCAACTCTATGATCTATGAAATCTATGAAAACTCATCTGGAGGGCACCGGGTTGGAGATGGCTGATGTAGTCCAACACATATGGATTGATTTACTTACAGTCAAGTCTCAAAACTGGTTATCTTTCTTTTCCCATGCCTGGAATTCAGGGCCTGAAGTTTGCATCATTGCAGCAGCCCCAGCTCCATCAGCAAAGTAGACAATGCACAGGTGGGATAGCGTTTCTGTTGATGGAAACAGAACTTCACACTTGAAGCAGCCTCAAATTGGCGAAGCCTTATTTGTAGCGGCAACTATGAACAGAGCAGCCTTTGATAAGTGACAATGGAAAAATCCACAGCCACACATATGTATGAGATTGTCCTCTTCACATACTTTTAAAAAATGTTCTGATTGGGGAAAGCAGGCTATCTTTCTATCTATCTTTGCATCCATCAAAGGCAACACTAAAAGCTTTGTGTGTGTTACCTTTTTTCCAGGGAACTGAGAGGCCTGGAGGTGGAGATGGGGGGTGGGGTGGAACTACTCCTCACTCATCTCCATGACATGCCAGGGAGAAACAGAAAGAATGCTGAACATCTGGCCAGCTCCAGCACTTCTCCACTTAAAACAATTGTGATGCCTGCATGTTGGGCAACATAGCTTTGGAAGAATGGCCAAGTATTTTCAGAGGCTGAGGCTCCTGGGCTTTTTAAATAATGCAAGGATGTAATGGTGTTGGAAAGGCTTAATAACCCAATCCTAAAAATATTTTGTTGGAAGTGAATCCTGTTGACTGTAGCGGGACTTCCTACCAAGTTACTGTGCCTAAGATCACAATCTAACAAATAGAGTGGACCTCAGGTAATGTTTCCTGGCAGGATAGGATCACTGCTAAAACCCCTTTCACCGCAGGACCATGACACTATGCTGGAGAGTAAAAAGTACTCCAGTGTACCCCTTTGAGCTGGCAGGATTCCACCAGCACAAGGGGAAAATCAGACAGACTTTGAATATGGCAGGGAAAGAGTATAGTCTATGCTAAGCCTATGTTCACACAGTCCAGCCCCTAATGACAGCAGAACATTATACCTGTAAAATAAGTGCTGTAATTTTAAACATTTGCCAAGGTCAAAGGCTTGGATCCTAAGATCACGGGAGGGACTCTGATCCAGTGGAGGAGCCTGCTGGCAGAAGGAGGTAGGGGAAGCAATTTTTGTTGATCCCCCCTGCAACTCCAATGTTCAATCCTCCAGAGCAGATTTTTGGGTATTGGTCCATGTCACTCTGATTGACTATCATTCCACACTTGCAACTGCATTCCCATCCCTTCACAAGCCTTTTCCATGGGAGACTGTAGCCAGGGATTAAATCTTGGACATTCTGTATGCTTGCTAAGCCTGTGCTATTCCACTGAGCGATGATTCCACATTGGCCCCTTATGGAAGCCAAGAGCACTGGGCCGGGGGGGGGGGGAGGGAAGGAGAAGTGTGAGTGTTATGGACTTGGTCCCTGGGAGATTATGAAGGTTGTATAATGGACCTTCCTTTTGTCTATGCTTGTGGCAGTGTTGCTTTCTGCAGCAGGAGGCCTAGGATCTGATCCACCTGCCTCTTAGGGTGGCCACTTATGGATTGCCAAAGAAGAAGAAACGCATAACCAAAAAACAAAACAAAACACACACACACACACACACACACACACACACACACAAAATGTAATTTGCATATGCTAATTTATATGTGTAGATGCAAATTTAGTAATAATTATTATAATTCAAATAGAAATGCAGTATATCTCACCATAGTGTAGAAGATTATGGCCAGGTGACCTGTGTGCCTGCCTGCTCAGTCTGCTGTTGAAGTGCTAACTGTTGGTGGGCAACAATTCTTATGGTTCTTTTGTCTTCAAACCGGAATTGGGCAGAACAGCCCTTCAAATTGAGGACAGTCCTCTGTAAAAGAGGACACACGGCCACCCTACGATGCCTCTCCTTTCCAATTTTAATTCATTTTTGCTAGCAAAAATCCACAAAAGGTGGCTGTGCCTTGTGGAGGCCATATGTCCATTTCTCTAGGATGGAACTGGACCACCCTGTTTCCCTTTCGTTGCCCTTTCCCACTGAGCTCCCTGGCAGCTGACATTGCTGCTTGCTCTGACTTTACTGTTGTAGCTTCTGTTCTTCCTTATGTGCATGGACCCTTGCAATATGTACTTTCCTCTCACAGGGATAACAATACAAATGCAGTTTGCGCAGAGTTGCGCAAAGGTGGTCTATTTGGAAACAATGTTCCCCAGGGAAACTCAAACCTCTCTCCCTGGGATGCTTCTCCATGTAGGCCTCCTATTGGTAGCATGTGCAGGTAGGAAGGTGCTGTGCTCCCTTTCTGGCAGCCTAGCTGAGCATTGTGTCAGCACTTGTGGCTACTTATGCAATGCTGAACAAGAGGAAATTAATCACTACAAAAGGAACAAAAGAGGACACGAGCGTGCAAAAAAATTAATATGCTAACTGATGTGTTTTGATACAAATCTAGCAGTTATTACACTATAATTTAAATAGAAATAAAATACTTCTCACTATAGCGGGGAAGACTGTGATGAGGTGACCTGTGTGCCTGATCAGTCTGCTGCTGATGGGCAATTTCAAGGCCCCAGCCCTCTCTTCTCATGGCTCTTTATCTTTAAACCAGACTTGGAATGGGTGCCTCCTCAAATAGAGGACTGTCTTTTGACAGCTGATTAAACAGAGGCCTATCCTCTGTAAAGTAGGACACATGGCCAGCCTAGTGAGTGGTGTTTGTGTGCGTGTACCGGGTTGGATGACAGCATGGGGTTGTTGGGCTTGACTGGTGTCTTCTGTGCATGACTAATGTGTTCACAATTGATGGTGCACAGTGTCATGAATGATTGGTGGAACCAGGCTTGCCTGATGCTTTGGACTTGTTGCAACGTTAGTTTTGATTTCTATCGCTATTGCGCTGTTCATTCTTTGCTGGCTGGGCATAAGATCATAACTAGGATCCCGATTCTGCTGTCAAAGTGACATTTGACTTTCTCCTTTGCTCCAAAATGTGAAATTTCAGTTTCTTTGGAGAAGCTGAACTGTGGGTGTGAAAATAATTATTCTAATTATGTTCAAATGTATTAACTTACTATAGGGGAAAATAGGAGTGAACATTTTGTGTTTTCTTGTCATAGAATTTAAATGTTGTCCAGCCCAGACCTATGCAGTTTATGGAGAGGTCCTACTGAGTTCAATGGCATAGCCCATATAGCCTTGTTGCAATATGCTTCAAGAGCAGCATCTCAATCGCAGCTATGAAAATCCTCATTTTGAAAAGTATTTGCATCCAATGTATACTGAAGTATTTATTGTGCATATACTGTACTGTATACTTTCTTTGTTATATATCTGGCAAACTTCCAGCTGTCAATATCTCATAAATTCTAAAGATTGCCCTCCAAGTTAATTCATTGTATGCTAGGATTTAATCAAACATTGTGCAGCAAATTGAGGTATTTTTTGTCATCGTGCATGCCTTCTAATGTTAGCTATACTTGTTGCTGCTTCATATTGTTTGCAATCATCTTCAGCAGTGTCAAAATATTTTTCACCACTTCTGCCAAGACATTTCGCACCTTTCCCTTTAAGGAAGAGAAATCTATTGTAGCCTTAAAATAATCAAGAATCTACTTTCTCTCCCCATTTTCTATAATCTCAAATGTCCCCGAGGCATCTGGAACTGCCATGTATTGGCACTGTCCAATTATTTTACAAAAAAAGCCATCATAGAAATAATCTCCTCCCCAACCTCTCCCCTCAGCACTGCCCCAAGCAGATCAATACATTTCAAAGTGGAATGGCTTGAGTGCAATGAAAGAGGAGGGGTAGGGCCAGCACTACCAAGCCTCCTTCACCCTTCTCCCCTCCCCAGGAGTCTTGCTAGTATCTGCTTTCCACAAGCCCCTCTTGTATTCATGTGGTAAATCTAATCTCCCCCCTAACAGTTCCCACAGCTTCTCACTCTGATACTAATCTTCATACAAGCATTATATTGTACCCAGCAAATCTATGTTTTTGCATCCACATAACTGCAGGAGTCCAAAAACAGCCTTTATGAAATTTAGGGAAAGGGACACGCATGGCTCTGTTGAAATACCTGTGACAAAGTAGGGTGAACAGATGTGTTGTATTCCATTTCACTGTATTGTAGGATGCTCCCATCATAGATTACAAGACTCTTGGTGTTCATGCAAAGTCTAGCACAATGTCTCCAGTGTAACTGACTGATGAATATGTGTATCACCACACTCATATATGGCTTGTACATATAATTCCTTTTACATGGGATGCAGATGTCCTTCTCCTAGGTGTGCCTCCATTTTCCTTCTTCCGAACACTCACACAGCAAATTGGTGTTGCTAGTTGAATGTGATTCTTCCCCTAGCTAATGCCTCCGTTGCTGTTGAAAAGCTATCTGTAAATGGTTGTGAGAATGTACTGGATAGTTCCCATGTCATCACTGATGACAAGAGACACAACACACCAGGTTACCCCAAATATTGCTTTCTTTCATCTGTATCTATAGCTATCTACCCAAACCTTAAGATCCTCTTCAGAGGTCTGGCTCTGAGTGCTCCTGTCAAATGAAGTGAGGTGGGTGACCGCTAGGGAGAGGATCGCCTTGGCTATGGAATAACTTTCCCAGAGAGGTTTGCCTGGTGCCATCTTGATGGTCTTTTTGGCACCAGGCAAATTCCTTCTTATTCACATGAGACTCTTAAACAATATCTAGTTTGGGCGTCTCAGTCATGTGTGTCTTAATTGTGCTTTAGTTTTTAATAGTTTTTATTTTTTTATATTGTAATTTTAATAGTGTATCATATCTGTTTTCTGAGCCAGCCAGAGAAGTTACGTAATGGGGCAGCTATATAAATACAGTTAATTAACACGCACAATGCCTATACAGTTTTGGGTTTTTAATAAAGTTCTTCCTTGCTCATATAGTTCTTTGAAAGAAATAAAGTACAGTCATGCCTTGGACTGAGAGCATAATTCGTTCCGGAAACGTGCTTGTAATCCAAAACACTTGTATATCAAAACGAAATCCCCCCAAAAAAACTTGTACAGAGATTTTTAATCTAAGCCGTACTACAGTACTTGTATTGCAAGACGTCGCTTGTATATCAAGTCAATTTTTTAAAATAAATATTTAAAAATTTGATTGTCTTGCAAAATGCTTGCAAACCAAGTTAGTACTTGTAATCCAAGGCATGACTGTAGCTATTGCAAGCTAGGCTGCCACCACCTCCAAGCTGCAGCAATGCCACACCACTTCCAGAAACATTTTTACATTTGATGTTTACCCCAACTTGTGACCTCCCACCACCACCCCAATAGCAAGGCTATTGCTGCAAGATTTAAGCTAAAGCAATGATAGTGTAATTGGAAAATAGATTATCTGTAAAATCCTCACTTAATTCCCCCCCCCACTACACTATTGTACAGGGCCATCCTATTTTTTGTAAAAAAATTCAAAATTTGAATCAGAAACATGTAATAACATTCCAACTTAATTCTTTAAGTATTGGCTGCATATAATATAGTGAATATTTGGCAGCCTACCAAAAGAAAGTTGTTTATGTGTTCCTAAGGGACATAGTACAAAGAAATAGGGCTGTACTTCTACTGGGACTGGGTAAGATGGTAAACGCAGAGACAGCATTTAGAAGCAGCTTTCACCAAGTTGTTGGTAAATCTCAAAGAAACAAAGGAAAGAATGTTTTGGATACCTCCCCTGAACTGTTATAATAACTGGACATGCAGCTATATGTGGAGGAAGGTCATATCAGCCTGTGTTCAATAGAGCTCATGAGCACTCAAGAGGACAAATAAGGAACCCCATCAAGAGTTGAGACTGGCAGCAGACTCTAGTCTAGAAAGAATAGTAAAATAATTAGTGGCTCCATGACCTCATTTTCTGAGTTTTGGTAGCTGAGTCCTCTACAGAGTGGCAGTATACCAACATGCACTCAGTTGTATACTTGTATCTGTCATATTTACCTGAGCATTTGCAATACATGTGAAATGATCTTCATACCATTTACCATTTTGTCTGAGCTTCCATGACATCCAAGACACTTTCCCCAATCACCATCCTTCCCTTCATTTCCTATGTTAAAGTATGCCTCCACACCACTGCCACCAATATAAAGCTCAGCTATGCAGCATTTAAAAATACAGTAATACCTTGGATTGCAAGCATAATTCGTTCCGGAACCGTGCTTGTAATCCAAAACACTCTTATATCAAAGCGAGTCTCTGGCGGGCGTGAGCGGGGCTGATTTGAGCCCACTATGCCCGCTCGAGGCAAGCGGTTGCATCCCTACTTGTATTGCAAGACGTCGCTTGTTTATCAAGTCAAAATTTATTTTAAAAAATTGCTTGTCTTGCAAAACGCTCTCAGACCAAGTTACTTGCAATCCAAGGTATTACTGTACATGCGGGGTATAAATATAATAAATAAATAAATACGGTAAATAAATAAAAATTTACAGTTGCCAAAATCATTGTGAAATGGTATGTTGGAAAAGAAAATCATTCTGTGATTAAAGGACAGCAATGGTCTTGTCTTGTAAATCACTATTAAGAAGGAAGATACATATGGTATATTCATGTATCCATATGCATGGTATCATGGTAAGAAGGCTTTCCCCAATGTATGCCCCCCTCCAATAGTCATAGAGCTAAAGTCAAAGAAAGATTACTTTATTCACAAAGTTCAGTGTCTTCATCTGGTCATATGGTCCAATTAAGATAGTTGCTACTCAGCCTGTTCTTGGCTCTGTGTAAACTATTCTTAAACTGATCCTTCAACCTGCCTAGTCAGAATCCTATCCTCCACTGTGTACACAGTCCCCTTGCAATGATGCCAGGCTTGTGGTCAGGGTGTTTGTCCCTGCCCTTTCTACTTCATCAATGATATTCAATTCATATTCCATCCCTGGTATTCATGGGCCTTTCCCCATGGGTTCAGGGAGAGGGAGCGGAGGAGCTGGGGGCCACTGTAGTATTGTTGGAGCTGTGCCATTGTGACAATATAGATCAATCTCATCATCACACTGATGTACCTACGTAATGGAGAGGAACATCATACCGTGATGCTGTGAGGTGATGTGTACGCTGTTTGTTTACTGGGGATGTTCCCTGGTGTTAGCTATATGTTTGGAGTTACCATTCAGATGTTTGGCAAGCATCCTTTCCTGGGAGCAGAGGGTGCTGCTGCTATGATAGTGACTAACACCAGCACCTTCTTGCTCCTCTCCCCTTAGGCCTTTGCCTGTCTCCTAAGGCTGCTTCTAAGGTCTTGGCTGTTGCCAGGTAATTGCACTTGACCAGCTTATATCCAGCTAGTCATAGCTCCTCTGCTGCAGCACTGGCACTGACTACCTGGGTGAGTGAAAGCTTCTGCTTGGGAGGTGACACCCATTCAAGAGCTGCTGCTGGTCATCATCCTAGCCGAGTGGTGCACCCACTATTTATTTATTTGTATAATCTATGCCCAACGTCAACGCTAGTGTTCCCAGGCAGCCTACAATTAAAATAAGTGGAAGACCGACAACCTGGTCTTCTGCGCGGGTTCAATGCTAAGGGGGTAGCGAGTCCTAGGGCGGGCCTTCTCCGAGGTCCCCAGCGACTATCACCCTTAGCCCAGAACAAAGGGATAACTTATAGCCACAAAAGTATCTTTTATAAAACAAGTTGTGAGGTGATGTGTACGCTGTTTGTTTACTGGGGATGTTCCCTGGTGTTAGCTATATGTTTGGAGTTACCATTCAGATGTTTGGCAAGCATCCTTTCCTGGGAGCAGAGGGTGCTGCTGCTATGATAGTGACTAACACCAGCACCTTCTTGCTCCTCTCCCCTTAGGCCTTTGCCTGTCTCCTAAGGCTGCTTCTAAGGTCTTGGCTGTTGCCAGGTAATTGCACTTGACCAGCTTATATCCAGCTAGTCATAGCTCCTCTGCTGCAGCACTGGCACTGACTACCTGGGTGAGTGAAAGCTTCTGCTTGGGAGGTGACACCCATTCAAGAGCTGCTGCTGGTCATCATCCTAGCCGAGTGGTGCACCACACTATTTATTTATTTGTATAATCTATGCCCCAACGTCAACGCTAGTGTTCCCAGGGCAGCCTACAATTAAAATAAGTGGAAGACCGACAACCTGGTCTTCTGCGCGGGTTCAATGCTAAGGGGGTAGCGAGTCCTAGGGCGGGCCTTCTCCGAGGTCCCCAGCGACTATCACCCTTAGCCCAGAACAAAGGGATAACTTATAGCCACAAAAGTATCTTTTATAAAACAAGTTTATTTACAAAATTACCTTCACAAACCCAGACAAGCGCCAGCAATACAGCTTATCAGTACGGTACAAAGTAGCAAGCAAGAAGTCTCAAGGACACCGTGATTTCAGGGCTCTCAGCTAGTTAGTTCAGCTCGGGCTCCAGCAGAGGCCCGGTCAACCGCATGCTGCTAGCTGGGTTCCCGGCGGAGGTCCGGTCTACCCAAGCGGCCAGCTGGGTTCCCGGCGGAGGTCCGGTCTACCCAAGCGGCTTGTGAGTGATTTCAGCTTGGTTTCCCGGGGGTCCGGTCAACCCAAGCGGCCAGTGATTTCAGCTTGGTTTCCCGGGGGTCCGGTCAACCCAAGCGGCCAGTGATTTCAGCTAGCTGGAGCACGCCGGGTGCTGCTACCCGGGGTTGCCGATCCCTTCGTTCCCTTACCCCAAGCATGGGGCAAGATTGCTGATCAGGTCCAACAACTCAGTTCCCTTGCGCAGGGTGTTTTATACCTTGGTGTTTCAGGTAGCCCCTCCCTCCGTAATCAGGTGGGTTGCCAATCAGGTGGGTTGCCACCCTTCCTGAGGGGCGGCCTTTTGGGTCAGGTGGGGTGACGCCTTCCCCCTGTGGGGTGGGGTCCCTTTGAAGCCACTTGCTTAATGGTCCCATCCTGTGGTGTTGAATGGTCCTTTCTTATGGGTGCCGAAGTGTCTGCTCTGGCGAGGTATTCAAGCCTTATGTAGATGGGGCTGATATACGAGAGCATTGACGAACCTGGCGATGCTTCCTGTCTTCCCCCCTGGGGTGATTCTATGCAGATGTTGTTTGTCCCCTTTGGTCTCTGTGGAGACTGGCTGTCTCCCCCCCCTGGGTCTCCTTCCCCCCACCTTGGTGAGTGTGTGTGTGTCAGAAAGGGGGCTTAGGTTGGCTTTCTCCACAAAATACAATGCAAGATACAATATATAAAAATCCAAAACAGCAGCAGAACTGTCAGATACATGGGGGCACAGCAGATAAAACTCAAGGAGGCACAGAAGAATAACAATGGTGTTGCAAAAGATAGGATGAGGCTGGAACTGGCACTTTTACTCTACAAATTTATTTTATGTCAGCTTTCAAGCCCACTATTAAAGAAATCTATTAACCTAATTTTAATTACTATTGCTTTTGCAAACATTTTTTGTCACTTGTATGGTTTCTCAGGGAATATTCCATAACCACACATCTCTGCCATTGTCCAAGAACCTAATCTGAATAGTTCAGTAGTGATCTAGCAAGAACAATCTGCACGTGATGCAGAGGCGTAGCGTGGGGGGTGCAGGGGGGGCCGGCCGCACCGGGCGCAACATCTGGGGGGGCGCGCTCGCAGCTCTCTGCCCTGCCTGGCTCACCCGTCCGCACACAAGCCCGGCAGGTCCCCGAGCGCCCCGCGCGACCACGCAGCGGGACCCGCCCCCGGGACGCGGCGCCGGCTGCCCAGTTCCTCCACTTCCGAGACCATCCCTGCGCGACCCGGGTCTCCTTAAGGGCCGCCGTTGCCATGGGACGCCGGCCGGGACTGTCACTATGAACCCGTGTCCTGCAGCGGGACCCGCGCCTGCTGCCGTGACGCAAGTCCGACGGAACGGAGCGTGAGGCGGTGCGCCAAGCCTCGCGCGTGAGCCGTGACCGGCGGCTACCTGCCGCGCACCCCAGCCCAAGGCCTCCTGCCGGGCTGCGCCGGGGGCAGGGAAGGAAGCGCCTGTCCGGTGCGCTCTCCAGGCCTGGAGAGCGCCCCCCCGCCCTGCCGCGCCTTCGCCTTCCTGCGCAGCCTGGGCCGGGCCGGGCCCGGTCGGTGGCGCCGTTGCTCTGCTCTGCTCTGCTCGCTCCGCCGGCCGCTGGATCCGCCAAGGTCGCGAGTGGCCAGCTGGCAAAGGAGCGCCCGCGGTCCGGGCTGTGGGCGCGGCGGCGCTGGAGGGCACCGCTTGCAGGGGCCGCAAGCAAGAGGCAGCTGCTCGCCGGCCGTAACGGCTCTTGGGTTAGGGGGCGCAATCCACGGGTTAGGGGGCGCAAATTACTTGCCTTGCCCCGGGTGCTGGCAACCCACGCTACGCCACTGACGTGATGCACCTCATGATTGCACTCTGCGCTCACAAAAGGATGTTTAATACTTTCTCTCCATCCAGTTCTAAGATTTCTACACATAGTACTCTTGCATCACGTGCATTTATGGTCACACTGTGTCTCTAACAACACTGCTACTCTGTTTGGATGGTGAGGGACTCTGAATCTAGGGCTTCTCTTCCACCTCTCTCTGGGGAACAAGCTGACAGCAGCACCAACAATCTGTTTGTAGGGAGATCTCAGTATGCATCTCTCTGGCGCACATGAATATCTGTGGATTGTATCGGTTGCCTATAATTATACATTTCACTGTTGCTGCTTCTGGGACAAACTCATTGCCACCACTGATTTTCCTACCAAATGATGTATTTCTTCATATCCAGACTCTAAGCTGTGCTCAGTTATTTCTGGAATATCTTTGAAAAGAAACCTTAAAAGAAAATGAGATGGATCCAGACTTGACCCTCTGTCTCTTCCATTCACAGAGACAACCAGCTTCCCACTGGGCAGTGCAGTGATTTCCACCAGTTCCCCCTGCAGCCCCCAACACTCTACACTACTGTCCCAGAAGGCCTCCAACCCTCCAGAGCATCTTTTCAGGGGGCACACGGGGCTGCAGGAGTAAAAGGAATCATGCCCTGTCCCTATTCCTCCAGCACAAGTGTAACTCCACTGAGGACAAGTCTGGATCCAACCCAATATACTTGATTTTGCATAATAGCTTTAGAGGCAATGATCTACAGTATTCTTTTGAGAATGTCTAATCATGGTGCTGCCTTTATGAGCCAATTCATACACTGGAATAAAGCTGCTTGTATATACATTCCGAGTCTGTACTAGTTAAGCTCAGAAATCTGAATGTTCCATCATGTAAAATATTATCTGCACATGGGAAACTAGCATGTCAAGGAGAAGGCTAAGCTAAAACCTTTTTGTGCAGAACATTCAGATATGTGAAACCCCCATAGATTCCATAGATCATAGAGTTGGAAGGAGCCTACAAGGCTCAATGCAGGAAACTAGACCCCCCCCCCACCTGCAATCTGAGGAAGGGCTGTACAATGTTCTATTTCTGCACATTTAAATAAATCCTAAATTGACAATCAGTGTAACACTATCATATACGGTATACAACCATTCCAGCAGGAATGTGGCAGCCCTTCAAGCAGGCTGTAGAACCGGGGGAGAAAAGAGAAGCAGGGCTACTATCCCAATGAGAGATCAGTTACCTTTGGTCCTCCCTCAACTGTCACCTGGTGGCAGCCATTCCATCAGGCTACCTGAATAGTTTCCATCCCAGCTATATTTGTTTTAAGAACTGTAACTTTAAAAATTGGTGCCTGTGGTTGCTTTTTTCTTCTTCCCTCTCCTTTTCCTTGTGTGTCACATCTGTTAGATTGTAAGCCTGGTCTTTGTAAGCCACTCTGGGATCCTTTTTGGCTAAAGGGTGTGGTGTGGGTTAAAATACTTTGAATGTATATAGGGAATGGTGGAAGGAAGAGATAACTGTTTCTTTCTAACATATGGTGTGTGTGTGTGTGTATTCTAACTTCTCTATAAATCTAAGAGCAAACTTTAGGTCATTTTTAGTTTGCAATGGGCACTGCCACTTCAGGTGGCAATGGGGCGGGTGGTGGGTGGAGGGAATCTAACCACCACCATCCCTCAAGAATTTTCAATACTGAGGGCAAGTAGCTCCCATTCTGCAACATTATCATTCTTAAATGTTTTTTCAACAAACTTCACATCAAAGGTTTTCAATCCAGTGAGTTTGGAAATAGCTGGGATCCAACATACAGATGAAGTGTTTCTATGCACACACAGTATGTGTGTGAGTACCAACTTTCCCTTCCAGCAGCACTCTTTACACTGATGGAATCCACTCTTTACAGTGCAGACACCCACACCCACACCTGTGTTTCAGTTCCTCATTCTAGAGGTTGCAAGAACCGAAAGGATTAATAAATTTGAGGTATAATTGTTCAGTGTTTATTAAACAGAAAATCATGAAAAATCAGAAATATTCTCACAAAGGCCATAATGCATCCAAAATAAGCACCCCTAGTCCTATTGATTTTAACAAGTTAAGCACATGCTCGGCATTGCAATCCTAGGTGTGTCAATTCAGAAGTACCGGTAAGCCCCATTTAGTTCAATGGGATGCTTCTAGACAGAGGGGCTCCTAGCACTACCAATCAAAAGGCAATGTGTAGCTATTCCATCTTGTTCTCCTTAGTGGATTTTTGTCTGGTAAGAAAAAAGATGAAAGAAGCCGTGGGAAAACAGAGGAGGGTTACAAATTGTAGACAATTCTGGACTCCCGGTAAAATTCTGTGAATGAAGCAGGGCAATTGCAAAATAATAGCCCCATCTGGAAGTATCCTTAGCCCCAGTGTCTATAGGATTGCAGTCTAAATTTCTGCCATTGAAACCAGTGGGATTGGAACATTGGCTGGATTGCCCCCAAAGTGTCTAAACAGTTTTATAAAATGTTATTTTACAAAACTTACTGGCCTAGAAAATTGCTTTCAACAATGAGAGACGTTTTCAACTATTTTCTAGGTTAAACCTAAATAAACTCAGTTTTCATAAAGTCTACAAATTATTTATAGGAATACTAATAGGCTTTGGGGCATAATTTATAAATTTTGCAAGATTTCTGGATGTGAGTGGAACAGATAACCTATGAGACCCAGGCCTCCAACAGTGGGACGGTGCTTGAAAATAAAATTCTGATACAACACACTTTTTCTGATTGTGCAGAAAGGCCCTAATTGTGGAGACTGAGACGTACCTGGTTAGATATTGATTGCAATTTGGCTTTTAATTTTTGATGATCGTGACCCATAAATGAGTGTGGTGCGGTGACTAGAACACTGGGTTTGGATTTAGGAAACATGAGGTTCATTCACACCTCAAATCTCAAAGCAGCACCTTACTCCAGCAGTAAAGTACTTAACATGTACGGTATATACTGTTAATGCTGCAAACTGAAGGGCAGTGCAATCACTTAGAGAAGGGGCTACAATCCAATGCACTGTTACATGGATAAGCTCTAGTGAACTCAGTGAAACTACTGATTTAGGGTACAATCCTATTGAGACGGGGGGGGGGGAGTCCTACAACTCCCAGCAATCTGGCTGGGGAATTCTGGGAATTGTAGGACTCCCCCCCCCCAACATGCATAGGATTGCACCCTTAATATGCTAAGGATCAGGGTTGGTGTTGGCACCTGATATCCTTGGGCAGGACTGATGCCTACTCTGAGCCCCCCTTTAATTTTCCGCCTAAGCCTGCCACTCTCAGCAGCACTGGGAGGCTGGGTCTAGCTAGTCTAATTTTCCACAATTCCCCTTAGGTAGTTTCGCTCCAGGGCATTGTGGAAAATGTAACCGGTGCCCCTGCTGTAAGCTCACCAGAGTCCTCCAATAGAGGAGGGGTGGGCACCTGAAGGCATTTTGCTCAAAGCCCTCTAAAACCAGGAGCCAGCCTTGCTTGAGCTAAGGTGGGAAGGTTCAGCAATGCCCATTTAACTAGGAAGCTTATCGGATAGCCTTGGGAAAGTCATCTTCTCTCTGCCGACCTTACTTCAGGGGGTTGTTGTGAGGCTTACTTGCTGCTCTGAATACTTCAGATGGAAAGGCATGTTACAAATGTAACACATAACGCAACTCATCAAAAATATTCATTTTGAGCAACAGGGGTTTAAACATTTTAAAGATATTGAAATATATTTTCTCTGTGCTTATTCCTATGTGTACAATTCTAATCGTGGAAGATTTTGTATGTGGTGGGGTCGCTCCTTTCCCCCACGAAAGGTTCACTGATGGTGTCATAGGTTTCCATGGAAAGCGACTGCTGGCAAACTGCGGGGTCCCAAAATGTTTCGTTATCACTTCCCCACCCATTTAAATCCCAGGACTGAGGCGGGGACTATAGACCACCACCCGCTCCCTCCTTCCAAACGCTTTCTGCCAGCAGAGAGAGCACAAAAAACGGCTGGGCTCGCGCCCGAGAGGTTTGCCTTGTCACGCGCATGGTGCGTGGGCAGGGCTTTGAGGGAACCTCACGACGGTCGCCCTGTGGAAGAAACGGAAACGTTTACAAGGTCCTTCCCGCGCACGCGCAGCCCGGCTAAGGACTCGGGGACGCGCGCGCTGAGCCGCGGCGGCGGGCAAGAACAGGGAGGGGGGAGGGAAGGAAGGGGAAGCAAAGCTGCTGAGGTAAAGTTAGAGTGGGGGCGGGGAACGGAGACGGAGGGGGGGCTGAGTGTATGTGTGTGAGAAAGAGAGAGAGAGGCTCCATCAGAGAGGCTAGTGCCGGGGAGGTTCGGCCGCCGCCATTACTAAGCCGTGAACACCGGGGAGGGGAGGGGAGTTCTGAGGGGGCCGCGGGCCGAAAGGGAACGGCTGCCGCCGGCGCGGAGCGAGAGTTCCGGGAATGCTGCTGCTCTTGCCGTGGAAGAGCCGGAGACCGAGGTAGGGGGGGGGGGGAGAGAAACCCAGCCGTCCTCCTTAACCCTCCCCTCCCTCGGTCAACACTGGCCTCTTCTCTCCTCCCCCCCCCCCCAACTACACCCAAGCCCATTAGCTGCAGCAGCATTGGGGTTCGGATACGGGCGGGTGCTGCAGTAGCCCGGCCAGTGCTGGCTGTCGCCAGTTCGAGGAAGGCTGGGGCCGCCGCCAGCAGGAACTGCTGAGTGAGAGAGCTGGGCAGAGATCGTAGCTCTTTCTTCCTTTCCCTCTTCCTTCCCTTCCTTCCTTGTTCGAGCCTGCTCCATACCTACACACCCCGGGAGGGGAGGGGAGGGTTCAACGCGTTGGTTGCTCTGGTCCCAGACAGGTGATGAAGGCCTGAGCCAGCAGGGAGGGTCGAAGCCTGCTCTACCAGGTTCTGGTGGCGACGGCTGCCAGCTGGTTACGGCTCCTCCAGCGTGAGGAAGAGGAGTAGAGAGCAAGGCAGGAAGGGGGCAATCCATCTTTTCTTCTTCATTCCTTTCTCTTGTCCTCCCCCCTTCCTAATATCTTTTCTGCTTTGCAGTCTCAAGTCTTCCATTCTTTTCTTTTTATTCTTTTCTCTCTCCCACTCCACCCCCTTTCTGCTCCCTCTGGCCGCCTCCCCAGATCTTGCCTTAGCAAACTTTACTCTAAAGAAGTGAGTGGCCTACTCTCCCCCTTAAACCCTCCCCCCAACTCCATAGGGTGGGTATAGTGTCTTTTGAAACACAAGGTTAGGGAGGCTGTGTTGCTTATTACAATTCTTCATGTTCTTTCTTGCTTCTGTAACCCCTGGATTTCCTGTCAAGGAAAAGCACTTGATAGGAAGTCTGGAAACGACAGTTTGACATGGGAAAATGCTTAATAAGTTCAGGGGGTGGGTAAAAAACTGTCTGCTTGCTGATAGCTTAATTTTTTTAAATAAGCTATATGGTATTTTAAAAAGGGTGTGGAAACCTTCCCATGTGTCCATATGTATGTGATGCTTTCATCAACTCCAGTGTTAAGGATGTGTCTGAAAAATAGGAGGGAAATGTTTTAAATCTAGACTAAAATAGGCTAGTGGGTGGGTGTGCATGTTAAGTTTAGGTTCTCAGAGATAATTAGTGTATTTCCCTCTTGCTTAGATACCAGCAATTGGCAGATTTCTTACATCTACACTGCATAAGAAGGCATTACAATAGGATCCAAACAGTTATGGATCAATTGTACTTCCATTTCATCAGTGTATTTAGATGGTTTTCATTAAAAGGAATTATGGCATTCATACTGATATTAACCATTTAAAAAATGAATAAATACTTAAGTACTGTACTGTATTTCTGGTGCAGACAACTCTATATTGCCTTATTTTTTTTAGTATTATATTTGTTTCAGAATATTAGTAATTGCAGTCCACATGTTTTTTATTGAGATTATATATGAGCATCCTGAACATTTTATGTGTGATTATTTTGTGAATATATTAGAAAACATTAAGACATTGCTATAAGTTCACAGTATCAGTACTTGAGATTTTAGTGTAAACTATCCAGTGTAACACATTGCGCTAATGCTCTTATCTACAAAAGCTCATGTCATGTAGTTACATCAGTTAAAGCACAAGCCTAACATTATTAATCAGAACTCCCATTGAGTTAAATGGAACTTAGTCCCTAATCTAAGTGTCTTGTTTACTCATAAGTCTTACTATGTTCTGTGGGGCTTACTCTTGGGTAAGTGCACATAGAATTGCAGCTTTCAACCCTTTAAAATGCTACATTTGTCATAGCCCAGTTTTAAGATAGCACCAATTAATTTTAATCTTAATGTTAAAGCTTATTAGCTGTTTGGCATGTAAATGAGCTCAATGAATAGAAATATTTGCAGCAAAATATTTTTATACTATCAAAAATGCCCTATGATTTAAAGCCTAATCCAGATACACAACCTTCATTTGTGGATTGATTTATCTATACTGTTTACAACTTGCAAGATAATATTAGTGTGTTTCTTTTCCTTCTGTGAGTTCCAGTAGAATAGTGCAAATACCATCATTCAGTTTGTTAAATATATTTCAAGAACTTCTTCCAAGTCTCCTGGGTGTGGAATTTTATCACATTGTTTTGTAATTTTTGGTATGATATTCGAGTCACATTTCCACCCCCTACTGAGCCTTTTTTATTCACTGATAATATACCCTGCAGTTCATAAACCAGTCACTTCAGAACAGTTTAACTAAAGGCCTGTACTGAAGATTCAGCCTTCTTATTTCTAGAGGAGTTATTTATTATTAGTCTGCTATTAATCTAGTGTGACTTTGTAACATATTCTTTAAGATGATGTTCTGTTAAGAGTTTGCTTGGTAAGCATGTAAATGTATCAAATAGATTGGAAACATTTGTTCTTTCATATTTGCTAATCTGTTATACTGTCCCTGCAGCATATAGAATACTGGTATAAGTAAGGTTTATGATGACCTGTTGAAACATATCTTGGAATTGCACTGTTTATGTTCAGTTCTTAAGTTGATAGAGACTGAATAGGCAGGTGTAGCAAACTTTACTTAAAATAATTTTACTGGATGAGTTGGCCCATTATTTAAATTAGGTTGTTCTTGTTGTGTGAGGGGATCAGTGTTTATAGCTTTGTGAGATGCCTTAATTACTGTCCAACTTTCAGTTCATAGATTATGAATTTATTTTATTTATTTGTAATATTTGTATACCACTTAAATATAATAAAATCCCTAAGCAGTTTTTAATGGAAAAGAGAAAATAATTCTACTTGCTTACACACACACACACACACACACACACACAGTGATTGGGTTTGGATGACATGCTGCAGCTCATTGTGGGTTATTCAACCTACGGTGCCCACAAGTGCCAGGTTGCATATTATCCAACCCCCATTTGCAGGTTGTTGTGTCATGCAAACCCAGCAGGTGTGGTTATGTGAGGGTTAAACAACCCTCACATAACCTATGGTCTGTTTTAGGGTTATATGACAGTTGTTTAAACCTCACTTGAGGGGTTCACATGACACGACAACCACTGAGAGAGGGTTGCATATTCAAAATGGGCTGCATGTGCCACACCCTCACCATGGGTTAAATAAATAATTCATGGTGGGCTGTTGTGTCATGCGAACATCCCTACTAAATTAATTGATACCATAGATTTATCTTCTAGGGAATTCTTGCCTTGCTGGAAGGTCTCTGAAGTGCTGTTTGAAAGCTAAACAACTAAACTTAAACAACTAAGGGAGCAATCCTATTGCCCCTAGGCAGTGTCTGAGGGGCCATAGGATATTTCGGATTCCCAGCTCCAAGGTCGGAGACAGTGCTCCGACCCAAGAGCTGGGCATTGGAGCTCCAACCCCCCCTTCCCATTGCAGCTGGCATGGAAAGAACCATGCCAGCTGCTTCTCCAGGATCAGAAATGCAAGCTCGGAGAGGGGTAAAAGGGGACGTTTCGGTTCACAGGGAGGTAAGGAGACTGGAGAGGCCAGGATACGAGCTCTCCTGAAGCCTCTTCAGCCTCCTTCCCTCCCACTCCGAAATGCTTTAGCAAAAATGGAGAGTGTGAGGACAGGAAGGCAAAGATCACTCCCGCCCTGTATAGGATGCTCGTAATCCTCCAGGTTATGGGATGTGAGCATCGAGGGCACAACCCATAGAATTGTGCCCTAAATTGGTAATATGTGTAGTCCATGAAAACAATAATGCATAATTTGAAAATCTTTTAATCTGAAAAATACAACTCATAATTTTTAAGATCTTTGGTATGGAATAACTGGTTGCTGTTGTAGCATGTTGAAAACAACTGTCTTATAGTATAATTGTTAACAACTCTGCACATATGGAATGCTTTACTTTAAGAGTTGATTCATACTTAATTTTATAAACTAACACAAAAAGTACCTGAGTTGAAATGACAATATATTTGCATTGTTAATTGCCAAAGGTGCATATGTGTTCAAGTGGCTAGGTTTCCCTGTGTT
Organism: Shinisaurus crocodilurus; assembly: GCA_021292165.1. Classification (NCBI taxonomy): domain Eukaryota; kingdom Metazoa; phylum Chordata; class Lepidosauria; order Squamata; family Shinisauridae; genus Shinisaurus; species Shinisaurus crocodilurus. Next base: position 265,385,680 of record CM037876.1, read on the forward strand.
AGAAGTGGAAGCATTGATTGTGAATGAGCCTTTTCCACTGTGGATTAGGTCTACAAATATTATGAGGTGTGGAAACTGAATAATTCTGCAACCTGTTATGGATCACACAAGGTATATTGTCAGAACTTGAGTGCTTGTCTTGCCAGAGCCTACTGAATGGTTGACTTTATTTTAGAACTCAGGGGAGAGGCAAGGTCTGTCTCACTTCATGCTGGGCTTTGGAAAACGCCAGAAGCATTGCAAATTTCTCTTGCTGCTTTCAACTTCCCTCAATGCCTAGTATGAAGGATGGTTTATGCTACGCTATGGGAAGAATGAAAGTAGCAAGAAATACTCAAGCTTCTTTTGACTTACTCCAAAACCTGGCATGAAGTGAAAAACAACAAGACCTCTCTCCTCATCCTAAATTCTTTGTGTGCCAAAGGAGTTTGAGTAGGCCAAGTTAGTCTTCCATGCTTGGCAAAAATTGGGTATCTTTCCCCTTCAAGTTATTAGCAAAGCTGGGAAAGCATGGGGAAGAGAGAGGTCTCTCTTACTTTGTGCTGGTGCAAGGAGGGATAGGTGTCACCAAAATTGCTAGTAGTTCACACTGGTGACTTGGCAGCTGTGGTTTCGACCACTGCCTTAATATTCACAGCCCATGAACTCATTTGGTTATAGAAGTGGTCATGAATTGTAGTATTTAACTACTGAGATGTGAAGTCATATAAACACTTATGTCAGGAGTTAATACTGGCTGTGTTCTGTAACTAGGATACCTGCTGTCAAAAACTGTGCATAGGTTTACACTGTTTCCTTTGAAAATTAGATGTTTGAAATACCCATCAACTCAAATATAGGCCATTCATCTTATCATAATCAAGTGAATATTGTTTTGTTAAAATATTTAGAGTTGGATTCATTTGGGAAAGGTAGTCACACTATTTAACCCCATTGAAATGAATGGGAAAACTTAGTTATGAATAACTAAAGCATGATTAGCTTAATCCAGCCTTTAGTATCTTCACTGATAGGTCAATCAAACTTATTTAATACAAAACTACTTACACATTATGTACACATTTTCACTTGCCACATAGTTTTCTTTATGTCTGCATCTACACTTCAAGATTTAGAAATTTCAGAGTTGCTGTGAGTTGTAATAGTCTGGGAATAACTTTCTGAACTAGGCAGTTGTTCACATACATAGTTTTGGTTCTTGTGGAAACAATATTTCTCTTGCATCAAAATTTATCTTTAGTTTTATATTATCAGTTTGAAATATGATTAACAGTTTCTTTGTTGCTGAAATAATTTCATATATTCAAAAGCAGTGTTGCAACTCACATCAGCTTCTAGTATGTCTAAAGAAAAGGGGGAATTTGTAATTGGAGACTGAATAATATCTGTGGCAGTTACTTTCATTAGACATCTACAAATCACCTCAAAAGGGGGTTCAGTTATGTTCTGTCATGATGATTCAATCAATAATCATCAATAATGGTGCATGAGGAAACTTGTCCTTGGAAGGCCTTTGCCTTTGCCTTGTGGTGTGTGTATCTTGCTAACTGTGGGTGTGATTGTATGCTCATCAAGCAAGTTAACTATCAGCTCCAGTAAAAACCTACCAGTCACAATCTAAAGACAAGAAAAACAATTCTAACACAACATCTCTGAAATAATATACAGCCATGCCTTGGATTGAGAGCATAATTCGTTCCAGAAACGTGCTTGTAATCCAAAGCACTCTTATATCAAAACGAAATCCCCCCAAAAAAATGTGTACAGAGATTTTTAATTTAAGCCGTACTACAGTACTTGTATTGCAAGACGTCGCTTGTATATCAAGTCAAATTCTTTAAAATAAATATTTAAAAATTTGCTTGTCTTGCAAAACGCTCTCAAACCAAGTTACTTGCAATCCAAGGTATTACTGTACTTCACAGTTTACTTCCTTTCCTCTCATCTCAGTGTAGTGTGGGCTTAAATTCTGGTGTAATTAACAACTGGTATGTGGATAATACCCAGCTCTAGTTCTCTTTTTCATGTAGTCTAGGTCCGGCAGTGGACATTCTGATCCAATGTCTGGGAGCAGTGCTGAGGGTGAATAAACTGAGGCTTAATCCAGATAAGATCGAGAACTGAAGGTGCAGAGGACTGTTGACTCCAGATTTGATGTTTATCGTATTTTGGATGAGGGCCTATTCTCCCTTAAGGGTCAGGTCCACAGCTTGTGTATGCTTCTGGATCCAGTTTTACCTTTGGATGCCCAGGTGGTATCCATGACCAGGAGTGCTTTTCACTGGCTTCTGTTGGTTTGCTAGCTGCACCCCCTTCTGGAGAGTTAAAAAAAAAACTTTGCCACTGTCACACATGCTTTGGTAACTTTCAGATTAGATTATTACAATGCGCTTTACATTGTAAAGCTGTCTTTAAAAGCATTCAAAGGCTACATTTTGTCCAAAATGTAGATTAACTGGTACCTACTGCTTTGAGTATATAATAAGCCCTCAAACATCTTCACAGGCTTCCAGTTGGATTCCATGCACAGTTGAAAGTTCTGATATTGACTTATTAACCTGTCTGCATGGTCAAATCTTTATCTGAGATTTTGCTCTGTGTGTCATCCTCTTCACAACTGTGATGAGCTGTGATTTGTGTTGGCCAGGTTATGGAATGAATTCCCCGGGGAGGTCTATCTGTGCCCCTTCCATTCAGTAGACAGGTTAAGACCACTGTTTATGAGAGATTTTGGGGAAGAAAGGAGTTAATTCTGCTAGGTTTTTAAAAATTTTATTCATGCTGCTGTAGGCTACTTTTTTAAAATCCTGGGTTTCTGTTTTAAACTTGTATTGTCTTTAATGTGAAACAAAATGTTAAGCATTATGTTTCTGTGGTATGAAGTTGTTAGCTGCCTTTGGTGCCTTATGGAGAGGGTGTGATTTGAGTCTTGGGCAGCCCGATCCTATGTGGCTGCCTGTAACCCTCCAAATCTGGAGGATTACAGACATTCAGTTGAGGGCGGGAGGAGTGCAGCAGATAGGATTGCTGCCATGCTCCCCTCACCCTCTAAAACATTTAGACAACCGATTTTGGCTGTCTAGATGTGTTACACCTCCTCCCAAGGAGGAGAGGCTGAGGCACTACCTGGATTCTGCGGAAGCTGGCAGTGCCTCACTCCTCTCCTCCATGCTGGCTGTGAGGGGTGGGTGGGCACTCCACGCTCGGACTCCCCACTGCGACCTCGGAAGGAATTTCCGAAGTCATAGGAGGGACTCCGAATAATCCTGTACGCACCGCCCCCCCTGGCAAGGTTGGAGGGACCATAGGATTGCTCCCTAAGGGCGCAATCCTATGTATGTTGAGACAGGAAAAATGTCCTACAGCTCTCAGCATTCCGCAGCCAGCCATGTTGGCTGGGGAGTGCTGGGAGTTGTAGGACTTTTTCTGTCTAAACACACACAGGATTGTACCGTAAAGAAACTTTAATGGCTGAGTGATGAAGATAATCTTGAAGTTCAGAAAAGCTTCCACTATTTTTCTCTCCTTTACTGATTCTTAAGTATAGACCTAAGTCTACAAGTAGTAATGGTGTGCATTAATTTGTTTGTGACAAATGGCTTTTAAGAATAAAACTTGCAATGCAGCCCTTGCTAAGCATTTTAAAACTTTAGAAAATAACTTGAAAGTCCCACCTTTATGTGCATGTGGTTTAAAATGGACTTAAATTAAGATGATACCATTTAAGTAAAATGATATGTCATTGTATGTTGCCCTATATTGTTTTTTGTGCATTCATATTTTTAAAACTGTGTCATCTGATGGACTTTCAGATCTCTCGGGGAGGAACCATTTGAACATCCTTTAAATGTGTGTCATTGCTGCCAAGATGATCTTAAAAATTATTGCAGTCTCCTTGCATGATTTTCTGTAAGGGTAAGTTTGAGTTTCTGAAAGTTTGAAAACTAATAGATGTGTAACATTGCCCAAAATTCTCAAATTGTGCATTTTGGCATCTAAAAGGCTGTACAGATAAAATGTTACAGATTGCAGTTGACAAACTTGTGTATGAGTGCTTCCAATTTCCACACACCCTTGCAAACTGAATATATTTTTTTTAAATCAACAATAAAAACTAGAGTAGGTCATATCATTAGATCATTGCATGTCAAGTCAGCACTGCCACTGAACTTCTGCTTTTGGTTTCTGCACTAGTCTTTAGTCACAGGACCAAACATTTATGTTAATTGGACTTGGGCGCTATTACGGTTTCTTGCAGAAAATTCCATCTGCTTTTTGCCCCCGAAAGTGCTGTTGGCAGTAAACAGCACCTTTAGGGACAAATTGTGTCCTGATTCAGATCAGGACTGTATCAGGGACCCATGTCTACATTTCCTTCAAAATAAGTGGCAGTGTTAAGCATGCTTTTTCAAAATCATGTAATGTGTAGTTGCCCTCTCTTTTGTATCTATACAACACCTTCCATATTCTCCTCTACCAAAGTTCCCAACTTTGGAACCCCAACTGCTCACTTACTCTCTCTACCTGTCCTGTCCCTCAGCTTCTTTTTGAGTACACTCTACTGATTACATATATTGATAGCTCTCCTTTGTCATCCTTCATTACTTCTTCCAGTACCTGTTTATGCTCTTGGGAACAGGCGCTTATGCATTCATTAATTTTTCAACAGTTCCAGGTACCCATTTGCTGCTTGAAATGTTGATTATGTGAGTCTCTTGCACCCAAAGCTACTTTTCAATGCTTTAATAATGCCTCCTGAAGGATATGCTCAGTCTTCAACAAACCCACTTGCCAACAGGCCATGTGAGAGAGCCTTTGATTTTAGTGAGCAAGAATGCTCAGCGAGAGAGGGAGGGAGGTTGTATTACAGCAGCTAAACTAGTCACCTACAAACACCTGGAGTAAATTTTTGGGAGGGATTGTATTCTGGATGGTATCAGCAAGGGTTTCTTCCCTTTCCTTTCTGAGTATGTTGCAGATCTGATTAGTGGGTTGAGGGAGGAGGTTAGCAGCACCATTTTCAATTTGTCTGTTGCTGCTCAGTTCCTTTCTCTTGCTCTCCAAATGCAAAGCTGCTTTCTACCACACAGTCTGTTTTGCTCTTCTCCCCTAGCACTATCCTACTCTTGGAACTCAGCTAAAGAATCTTTGAAATCCCAGCCTCCATGCCTCACTTGTGAATATATTCCTTCCAATACCTTTCGTTCCAGATACCTCCCAGTCAACAAACTCCTGTGCTGCTTCATTCCAAATGCGGGTAGATTTTTTTATTTATTATTTTTAAAGAAAGAAGGATGGTTTGTTTTGTAATTGTCTGAGTGGGCAATTTCAAAGCTCATTGGTTAGTGCCAGTTTCCTTTCCCCTGCATCTACCTCTGTATTTCTCCATTCCACTTGCAACTGGCGTTTCTCTCTCCTTCACCTCCACCCCCACATTCCTCACCAGAAAGACCCCGCCAACAAACTTTGTTTTTTCCTCCGGAGGCTGATCATGAAAACAAATAGACTGGATTGCTGCTGCAGGGAAGGAGGAAAAAACGTGGATTTCTTTGGGAAAGAGGCTGTCTGAGTCTTTTAAAACCTTGTTTTGAAAGCAGATGCTTGCTGTGTGGTGCTGTGCTGCTGCTTGCCAGGGATGTGGCAGTATTGTTTAATTTTTAGAACAAGACTTGCAGGGGACTCAGGCTTATGGGGAAAAAATGCCATCTGCGCCCTTAATTAGCCCTTCATTCTGTGGGAAAGGCAGGCTGCCACTTGCTATTTGGAAAGGGAAAGGCACTCTGCAAGTGTTCAGAGACTTTTTCTATTTTCTTGCTGGCTAGTAGAAATAATTTTTGGCTACTAAGCCCAGATTTAATTTGTGGAACCCTGGGTATGCTGTGTTTATGCTAAAGTGCCTTCTTGTGGTGGGGAAAGAGGGACCTGTGTGAGAACCTCTGGGGAGGGAGTGGAGGGCCTTCTTTCCACCCCCTTACCCAGCAATCCTGGTATAGATCACGCTTTCCTCATGGCTAGGCAGGGGTGGGGAAAGAGCAATCTGTGTGAGGCTCTCCCTCTGGAGGAGGGAGTGCCTTTTCTTCACCCTCTCCTCCAGCAATTTTGATTAATATCAGTGCAGATACAATGACTAATCTTGGTGAGGAGCTTCAAAAGAGAGGAAAGGCTAAGGAGAGGGAACATACAGTCCTGCAACCCATTACCTATCCTTTATCAATGTCTAGTGGGCAGGCAGCATTATGTTTGTGGGTCTCATATGCTCAGTGTTAGCTTGTCCCCAAAAATGGGGAGACCCTACAATCTTACTGCAAATCAACAGTCATATAACCAAATGGCAGTAGAGAGAAGGAAATGTGAGGTTAAGGTGGTCTAGATCTTGAGGAGATACTTGAAGAAGAAATGAAAGTGGCTTGATGAATTAGAAGGTTTAAGAAACAGCATTAGATAAAATCAGAGACCTGAGGTGGAAAATAGAGAGAGATGGGCATACTAGCAATCTAAAGAATCATTTTAAGCGAACAGAAAAATTTGCACATGCTCAGTGGGACTTTCAAACTGCTAGCAGTTCCCTGCACCATATTATAAACTGCATTTGAAGTTCCAACTTGGAAAAGCAGCCTGAGATGTAGTGTTGGGAAAATTAGTAAATAGTGACTTTCTGGATTGTGGCAGTATAGAACGCAAGAGGAGGGAAGTAAGGAACCCTGGAGAATGGACTGATATGGTCATAGATAGGAGAGAAAGAGAGGTAAGTTTGGGCATTTCCTGTTGTAAAGAGTAGGGAAGATACAGCAGGAGGAGGTTACAGTGCTTCAAACAAAAGGTGACCAGAGTGTCAATACTATATATGGTGTAGAAAGGGTAGTACTGGAGATAATGCACGAGAAAAGTGATAGAAGTTTGTGACCGATTGAATGTAGGCAGAGATGGATAAGGCAGGATTGAAATGATTCTACGGTTGAGAGCTACTATGGAATGTGTATTGATAGTATATAATAGAGGAGGATCAGGAAGTATTTAGGTGGAGAGATTAGGAATCTTTATCTTTACCATGTCTTCCACTCAGCTCAAACTGAATATCCAAGAATAAAGCAATCAAATGCAGATCCAGTGTTTTAATGTAGATTTGGGAATCATAGTTGTAAACGTTGTAGCAGAAGCCATGCGAATGAATGAGATCACCCAGGGAGAAAAATGGTTGTACCAATGGTAATGGCCCTCTAGAAACCCTACAAGAAATGGTAGAAATGAGATGTCAACAAGAGATTAGGGTCTGGATGCACAATACTTTCCACCACTGGGTTCTTCCTTGTGAGAGATTGGGGCGCAGGCCATGGAATTGTACCCCCCACACACACACACAGTTATTTGCATGTGGAATTTTTCCTGACCCAGGAAGATCAAATCTTCAAGTAAGGTCTTGCATTCAGATATCTGGGATTGTCTCCCATTATGGTATTTATATTTCCCTGCAGTGAAGAAACTGACAGAGGGAATGAAAGAAGGATGCAAGCCATCACAAGCCTTGATTGTCCTTCTGATTGTTTTCTGAGGAAAATCCCACATTAGGAACTAGTGTCTGAACAGGCTTTAAGGAGGAGATGTTTGGCAGATAGGAGAACCAGGAAAAGGCAGTGCCTTGCAAGCCCAAGTAGGAGAGGGTCTTTTGGATCAATACCAGGGACATAGTTTAACCTTCTCAATTTTGCTTTGTAACTCTTATACCATTTTGATTTCCCCCCCTCATGTTAATAATCTTGAGCATTCTCCCCTTATAAACTGATTCAACGACTCAAGTGAATGTGTGGCAGGGAAACATATCGTGTGTGACTATTTTTAAGAGACATTTGCACATATTTTATTATTTGTCTTTGGATTCCTGTTGGTTTTTTTAAAAAACAAACACCTGGAGCACCCGTTAAGCTTTTATGTAGGAGGTCTGAGAGGGGCAAGAAAGTAACTGTGTATTGTTACTGTGCTGAGGCAGGAATGCTTCAAACATTCTGAGCAGATTAACTAACATAATCCAGATTGTGTGCCACACAGGAGAGCAGGAATGAGCAAACTATGCATTGCTAAAGGCTGAGGAATATGTTTTAGCAAAAACACTCAATGCTACATAGGAAGACAAAACAGCCCTCCACGGTCACTAAGCCATCTGTCATGCAGGAAACTACATCTGTCCTTCCTGACTACAAATACGGCAATTAGTCTATGAACCATGAAAACACAACTCATCAACCAATTTTCCGTAAGAATTTTTTTTAAAAAAATGTAAATTCAAGCTAAACAATAACTTGTGTCCAATCGTTTGTTTCAGAAGAAAAAAATCCTTTGCATACCCCAGTAGCCCACTGTTGAGACACTGGATTAAAATTAACCATAGCATTCATATATATTTTCCCCCAGGGTGGATTATAATACAAAGGACAGTGCTGATTGTGAACTATTGGTTATTAAATGTATGTGACTCAAGTATTATTTCCTAAAATATTGATGAAGGCTACAATGAAAAGATGCTATATGTTTATGCAGATAAGCACTGTGTGTACAGTGGAGATTCTTTGTATGTTTTCCATGCAGTAACTTATATAGCCACTGAAGCAAGATTTTTTTTAAACTTAAGCATATTGTGTGGCTTTAGCAATGGGAGTTGTGGTGAAAACTAAAGAAAGCTCTAGAATACATGTTCGTTGCTCGCCTTTGGCTTCATTGGATCACAGCCCCAAAGTTTACAATTTAGGGCAGTGATTTTGATGCGTGTGTGAAAGTATGCTTCCAGTCAACTAGAGACTTGCTCTAAGTCCTTGTTTATGACTGGCCAGATGGGCGATTAATAAATATAAGAAATAAATAAAATTATGGTATATATGCATAGGTAAATTATCGGAATTAGATTTCAACGTTAAAACCTTAATTTGGTGTGTTAGTGTTATGGTTTATATATGGTTTTGCCTGCTATAGATAACATATGTGCTATGAATAACACATGTGCAAACTTTAAAAGCTAACAGCTCCATGTGTTGGATCCAAATATATCTTGGTTGAGTGGGAAAGCACTTCTGCACATGCAAGGTGACCCCTGAATTCTGCTGATCCTCTGAAGCCTCCCTGCCCCATTCCATACCATTCCAGAGGATCCCCTGACCCTCAAGCAGATTTCCAAGGGCACGGGGCTGCAGTAAGGAAGGGTGTGTGCAGAATAATCTGTTATGCAAGCTGGTCCAGTACTTGTGCTTCTCTGGGTCCAACTCTATGTTGGTACTCTGCATTTGAAGTTTTCTATCCAGCTTTCCTTCCACTAGGGCAGGAGTGGGCAACTTGTGGCCTTCCACATGTGTTGGCCTACAACTCCCATCATCCCTGATCATTTGCTAGGGCTGATGTGAATTGTAGGCCAACACATGTGGAGGGCCACAAGTTGCCCACCATGCAGTAGGGAAATTCACAGCACTTAAACAGAGAGATGCAAATAGGACTACATCAAACAGCATAATAAAACATTACAATAGAATCAGTAAGTAGTATAGATCATTGGTTCAGCTTTCCCCAAAGGCCTTTTTAAAGAGCTAAATTTTCATGACTGGTTCATGAATTAACAATTTTAATAAACAATTGAGCTAGTTAACCCTCTACAGGGTCAGTAAATGTTGGTGAGTGGCTCTCTTCTGGTACAATTGCCTTGTGGAGCAGCCGCTGGGCGGGTTCGTGCATCACGCTAAGTCACCCTGCGAATAAGCCAAGATGGTGCCGACAGACAATCAGCCTCTCTGAGACTTGTCATGGTTTGTTTCTGACTCACTCCTTCTGCCTGCTCCAGGCATGTATCCCAGGGGCCTTTGTGGGAAAATTCCCATCCTGCGATCCTTTGCTCCCTCACTATGTCAGCAGCCTTTTTGCTATTGGTCTGCTGAGTGCTGTGGAAGTGTCTCGCCTTTGCCGGCTCCTGACAGAAAGTTTTCCCATCCCTTTCCTGCCCCTCGGCAGACTGATAGCTGCCTATACTTGTGTTTGAAATAAAAATTGTAAACCCTAACATTCCCTTTGGTAGTTTTTATTTTTGTCTTAAGTGCTTTGTCCGTGGATAGCACAATGCTTTCTTTGCCTGCTCAAGAAGCAGGTTTCTCTCATCATCCCTCCTTGCCCCCCCCCCCCAGCTCCCTAACAGACGTAGAAGCGGCTAGCACTCACTTTTCCATTCCCCCCACCCTCCCCCTTTCCACTCCAACTACCTGAGAAGTGGTTTGAGTTCTGGCTCCCTCTTCTCCTGCTCATTCCCCCATCGCCTGACAGAGAAGCTGCTTTCTCTCACTCTCCCATCTTTGCTCCCACTTCTCTCTGTCAGTTGGAGAAACGACTATTCCTGCCACCACCACCCCTTCTAATCTCTGACAGCCCAAGGATCACTTTGATTTCTGGCTCCCTCTTCACCTGCTTCCCCCACACTTTCCTTTAGCAAGAGAATCATTTGCTCATACATCCAATTCCCCCCCCCCCCCAAAGCTGGTTTCCGAGAGCATTTCTACCTAAGCCTCCCTCCTCACCTGCCACACCACTCCCACTACGCTGTCAGCTTGGTTTCCCCCCACACACTGCCCTCCATCTCCACCAAGGAACAGTTCACTAGTTTTTATATCTGTTATTTCTTATAAGCAGACATGGTTGTGCATCTCTTAAATTTTTTTATTGTGAAACCATGATTAATAGTATGTTTTGCAGACATTTATTGGCACTGTGAGAACAGTCCTGGCTACTAATCTAAATTAGCTTAGTAAGGCACTATGAGGAGTCTGAGGTTTACTGGCTATAGGATAGGTTTTGCTCATATGGGGAGTGCTAGCTAAAACGATACTGATGGGGTGGTGGTTTATAAATAGAATATACTATTAAGTATGAGAATGGGGTACGATTATACAGTGCCTTGCAGAAGTATTCACCCCCCTTGACTTTTCCACATTTTGTTGTGTTACAACCTGGAATTAAAATGGATTTAATTGGCATTGTTACCACTTGATGTACATAAGATACTCAACACTGTGAAGGCACAAAATATTTTTATTGTGGCACAAAAGTAAAGTAAACAAAAACAAACTAGCACTTGTTGGATTGCATAAACATTCACCCCCTTTGCTGTGACATGCCTAAATAAGCTCTGGTGCAACCCACTGCCTCCAGAAGTCACATACTGTGTTGGTGAACTTGTCCCAGAAGTGAAGTGGGCAGCCTGCAGGGGCAGCAGGGATGGACTTGCAGGGTGTTTCCAAAGGCCCTATGTACAAGATGAAGGGTCAAAGTAGTGCCTATGTTACTTCAATCAAAAAATTAGAGGCTGCTTCTCCAGGAAGCAGGTGTGTAGGTGTGTGGAGGCAGGGCACAATGAAGACCAAACTGAACTCGGCAGAATTGCAGTCTCCTTCAAGATTGCTGCGTAGATTACACACAGCTAGCTCATAAGGGGAAATGCGGTGGGGTAAGGCCACTGACAAGTGAAGCTGCAAAATAATGTTGGAGCAAGGAGAATGCCAGGGGCGACAGAGGCTACAGCAGCGCAGTCTGTTGCTAGGCAGAGTTTGGGAAGTGAGATTGCTCGCGAGGAACAGCTCGTTGTTTGGCCACTCTTGCTGAGCAACTTTTCAGCAACGCACAATGAAATCGCCCTGTCGGGTTTGGACGACACTACAACCTACCATGGCTTTACTCAGCACTGGTTAGGCCTCATCTTGAGTACTGCGTCCAGTTCTGGGCACCACACTTTAAGAAGGACGTAGACAAACTGGAGAGGGTTCAGAGGAGGGCAACTAGGATGATAAAGGGACTGGAAACAAGGCCTTATGAGGAGAGACTGAAAGAGCTGGGCATGTTTAGCCTTCAGAAGAGGAGACTGAGGGGAGATATGATAGCACTCTTCCAGTACTTGAAGGGTTGTCACACAGGGCCAGGTTCTCTTCTCGATCATCCCAATTTGCAGGACACGGAATAATGGGCTCAAGTTACAGGAACCCAGATTCCACCTAAACATCAGGAAAAAATTCCTGACTGTCAGAGCAATAAGACAATGGAACCAACTACCTAGGGAGGTGGTGGGCTCTCCCACTCTGGAGGCATTCAAGGTGCAGCTGGACAGCCATCTGTCAGGGATGCTTTGACCTGGATTCCTGCATTGAGCAGGGGGTTGGACTCGATGGCCTGGTAGGCCCCTTCCAACTCTACTTTTCTATGATTCTATGATCACCCAGGGTGGGTTGTCCTGTCATCTGAACCAGATCACTATACATAACTCATTTATCCTCCCATATAATGGCAGTAGTGTAGGAATCTGCCCTGAATAATAGTGTTGTGAATGTGATTGCTAAACATCTCAGTGGCACAGGGCTTGCTGCAGAAATCTAGCAGTGCATGTCCTATGTTTAGTAATGCCTCCCCTTTTCTTTAGCACATTGTGTTTGTTATTTTGGTTTGAGTGTGCAGTATAGCTGCATCAGTGCAGAAGGAGCTGAACTTTAATTTGGAAACCTTCAAATTACAAGTCTCCCATGTATATCATATATGTATACATAGTAAATAAGCATGTAACTTCTGTGGTCAGTCAATAAAGAACAGGCAAACAACAGTGGTCTACAATACAACATTATTTTTTTTGAAGAAGTGCTACTTTGTGCTGTGATACATAACCTTTTCTGGTAATTATTTTCAGTGATCTGGCAAACTATTAATTTCTCATTCATATTAGCCTCTATATATTAACAATTGTCTTCTACATGGAATATTAATTGACTGAAGTGAGACCTTGGTTTAATTTGCATTTTTGTGGGAGAGGATAGCAGGAAAGATATAAAATATTTCTGGAACTCAGACTGTTCAATTTACAGAAAAAGTTTGATAGAAACTAAAAATGAAGGTAAATAAAAGTTTCAGCTATGTTCTGAATGGATGCCTTCTGGACTATGTGATTTACTAGCATAATGCCATCTACTGAGCTGCTTAAAATGTCTAATATTAATTTATGGGGGGAAACCAGACTACCAGTGTTCTTTTTCAATACATTAACTACAGTCCAGAGAAGCAATTCCATAGATGTAAGTAGAGCTCCCCAACTTCCACTGTAGAAGTGGAAAGAACATTTTCCATTACTGGCACTGGGAGCACTATGTAAACATAAGTTGTGGATTGTGGCCAGGATGTGGAAGCAATGGCCTCTTAGATCAGTGTGTACATTAATGTGTAGGTTGTCATCATGATTAGTATCTTAATACTTTAAACTTCTAAATCCCTTTGTAATTGGTTATCTATAAAATCAATTGTGTGGGTTTTGTACTTTGATCAGATGATGTTAATTATCCTACCATTTATTTGGAAAAACTTTGCAGTGAGATTAATTTATTAAATTCTGTAATTATTCCTCGGTTCTTTGTGTTTGTGTTAAGTTTAAAACAATTTTTAATTTGCTTTTGCTAATTATATGCTTGTCTCTGATTATTGTTACATTTTGAAATCTATGCTTGAAAAGGAGAAAAAATCAGCAGTGCTAAAATTTTTGTATCTGAGACATAGTTCAAATTCTAATCCTAAATGCAGTTATGTAGACTTAAGCTCAGTTGAAATCAGTTGAACTAATACCCCAGTCTGAGAGCTTTGTGTTCCCTGCTAAGTAGATAGTTGGTGTGGTGTTAGACTGGGACTCAGGAGATCCGGGTTCTAGTCCCCACTCAGCCATGAAACTCACTGGGTGACTTTGGGCCAGTCACTGACTCTCAGCCTAACCTACCTCACAGGGTTGTTGTGAGGATAAAATAGAGAGGAGGATGAGGATTGTGTAAGCCGCCTTGGGTTTCTTGAAGGAAATAGGTGGGGTATAAATATAATAAATAAATAAAATCTACTTGTTGCAGGGTAGGGTTCATGAAATCAGTGTAAAAGTATCACGATTAGTATTGACTTCTTCCTGAGCAGCACTGTCCTACTTGCGTAGGATCCTTTCTAGAACAGTGGTCCAGAGATGGCTCCCTCATTTATCGCTAGGATTGCCCTTACTGGATCAGGGATGTTAATTGGAAGAAAGTTCCACTGATGTCAGTGGGACATGCTTTTATGTAAGTGTACTTAAGATTAGAGCCTTAAATGCATGTAAGGTGTAGTTTACTTCTTTCCCTTTGATATAAAAAAATTCTAGAGGTTAAGAGGTCAAAGCACTTTAATTAAATTGTTTACTTGATGAGCTATACAATTCTTGTAGTTTAATCAATATAAAATGTAGTTCTCTCTTAGTGGATATTTTAGAGAAGTAGTACATAAGGCAAGAGTGAAATCTAATTTTATATAGCTGTAACTTGTTTAAAAGCATTGGATATGTGTGTTTGAATTTATTTCAATATTTAAAACAAAAGTATAGGTAATTGAAATTGACAGACTGTCTCCTTTCTTTCAGAAATATGGATCACTTGATCCTGAACACCTAAGTTCATTGCAAGCATGAGGATCCAAGAAGAATTTAAATCAGTTTTGCAAACTTGGAGATAAAGTTTTAGTGAGTAGAGGTAGTTTTAAGAATGAACACTACAACCAATTGTGTTGGTGAATACAGAAGGATGAAAAGAACACTATGATGGCAAAGAACAAAGAGGCTCGTCCCCCATCCTATGCTATTAGCGTGGTTGGCCTTTCTGGGACTGAAAAAGACAAGGGGAACTGTGGAGTTGGGAAGTCGTGTTTGTGCAATAGATTTGTGCGTTCAAAAGCAGATGAATATTACCCCGAACATACCTCTGTGCTTAGCACAATTGACTTTGGTGGACGAGTTGTTAATAATGATCATTTTTTGTACTGGGGTGACGTAATACAATGTGGAGAGGATGGAATAGATTGCAAAATTCATGTTATTGAACAGACTGAGTTCATTGATGACCAGACTTTCCTGCCTCATCGGAGTACGAACTTACAACCTTATATAAAACGTGCAGCTGCAACCAAATTGCAGTCAGCAGAAAAACTAATGTATATTTGCACAGATCAGCTTGGATTAGAGCAAGACTTTGAGCAAAAGCAAATGCCTGAGGGGAAGCTAAACATTGATGGATTTCTATTATGCATCGATGTTAGTCAAGGATGCAATAGGAAGTTTGATGACCAACTTAAATTTGTAAATAACCTCTATATTCAGCTATCAAAATCTAAAAAGCCTATAATAATAGCAGCAACTAAATGTGATGAATGTGTCGAACATTATTTACGAGAGGTTCAGGCATTTGCTTCAAATAAGAAGAACCTTTTGGTAGTAGAAACATCAGCAAGATTCAATGTTAATGTAGAGACGTGTTTTACTGCACTGGTACAAATGATGGATAAAACCCGTGGTAAGCCTAAAATAATTCCCTATCTGGATGCCTACAAAACACAGAGACAACTTGTTGTGACTTCAACAGATAAATTTGAGAAACTTGTGCAGACTGTGAGGGACTATCATGCCACATGGAAAACTGTTAGTAATAAACTGAAAAATCACCCAGATTATGAAGAATACATTAATTTAGAGGGAACCAAAAAGGCCAAAAATACATTTTCAAAACACATAGAACAGCTTAAACAAGAGCATATAAGAAAAAGAAGAGATGAATATATTAATACATTACCGAGAGCTTTTAACACACTTCTGTCAAACCTTGAAGAGATTGAGCATTTGAGTTGGTCTGAAGCTTTGAAGTTAATGGAGAAAAGACAAGATTTCCAGCTATGTTTTGTGGTGCTGGAAAAAACACCCTGGGATGAAACTGATCATATAGATAAAGTGAATGACAGGAGAATTCCATTTGACCTTTTGAGCACACTAGAAGCTGAAAAAGTCTATCAAAATCATGTGCAACATCTAATATCAGAAAAAAGGAGGATTGAAATGAAGGAGAAATTCAAAAAAACACTTGAAAAAATACAGTTCATTTCTCCTGGGCAGCCCTGGGAAGAAGTTATGTGTTTTGTAATGGAAGATGAAGCTTTTAAATATATTACAGAGGTGGATAGTAGAGAAGTATATAGTAGGCATCAACGGGAAATAGTTGAAAAAGCCAAAGAGGAATTTCAGGAAATGCTATTTGAACATTCGGAACTGTTTTATGACCTGGATTTGAATGCAACACCTAGTTCTGATAAAATGAGTGAAATTCATGCAGTTCTGAGTGAAGAGCCTAGATACAAAGCTTTACAGAAACTTGCACCTGATAGAGAGTCTCTTCTGCTTAAACACATTGGGTTTGTGTATCATCCCACTAAAGAAACATGTCTCAGTGGCCAAAACTGTATGGACATTAAAGTAGAACAATTACTTGCTGGTAGTCTCTTGCAATTGGACCATGGCCGTTTAAACTTGTATCATGATAGTGCCAACATTGATAAAGTTAACAT
Organism: Shinisaurus crocodilurus; assembly: GCA_021292165.1. Classification (NCBI taxonomy): domain Eukaryota; kingdom Metazoa; phylum Chordata; class Lepidosauria; order Squamata; family Shinisauridae; genus Shinisaurus; species Shinisaurus crocodilurus. The sequence continues at coordinate 265,402,069 of CM037876.1, forward strand.
TTTCATTTTGGGTAAAGATGGTCTTGCACAAGAGCTGGCAAATGAGATTCGGACACAGTCCACAGATGATGAGTATGCCTTAGATGGAAAAATATATGAACTCGATCTTAGGCCAGTTGATGCAAAGTCACCTTATCTTCTAAGTCAGTTATGGACTTCTGCCTTCAAACCACATGGATGTTTCTGTGTATTTAATTCAATTGAATCGCTTAATTTTATTGGAGAATCCATTGGAAAAATCAGGACTGAAGCATCTCAGATAAGAAGAGACAAGTATATGGCCAATCTTCCATTTACATTAATACTGGCTAATCAGAGAGAGAGTGTTAGCAAGAATTTGCCAATTCTGAGACACCAAGGACAGCAATTAGCAAACAAGTTGCAGTGTCCTTTTATAGATGTGCCTGCTGGTACTTACCCACGTAAATTTAATGAGGCTCAAGTAAAGCAAGCTTTGCGGGGAGTTCTGGAAGCAGTTAAACACAATTTTGATGTTGTAAGCCCTGTTCCTACAATTAAAGACCTTTCAGAAGCTGACTTGAGGATTGTTATGTGTGCCATGTGTGGAGATCCATTCAGTGTAGATCTCATTCTTTCACCCTTCCTTGATTCTCATTCCTGTAGTGCTGCTCAAGCTGGTCAGAATAATTCTCTAATGCTTGATAAAATTATTGGTGAAAAACGGAGGCGAATACAAATAACAATATTATCATATCACTCTTCAATTGGTGTAAGAAAAGATGAACTAGTTCATGGGTATATACTTGTTTACTCTGCTAAACGGAAAGCATCTATGGGAATGCTTCGAGCATTTCTTTCAGAAGTACAAGATACTATTCCTGTCCAGTTGGTGGCTGTTACTGACAGTCAGGCAGACTTTTTTGAAAATGAGGCTATCAAAGAATTAATGACTGAGGGTGAACATATAGCTACTGAGATTACTGCTAAATTTACAGCTCTGTATTCTTTATCTCAATATCACCGCCAGACTGAGGTTTTCACATTGTTCTTCAGTGATGTTTTAGAGAAGAAAAACATGATTGAAAATTCCTATATGTCTGATAGTACAAGAGAGGCAACCCAAGCAAGTGAAGATGTTTTCCTGCATTCTCCCAGAGGGAGTTCTCTTGCTTATAACTATTATCCAGATTCAGAAGATGATACTGAAGCCCCACCTCCTTACAGCCCAATTGGAGATGATGTACAGCTGATCCCTGATCGATCAAAATATCGATTAGATTTGGAAGGTAACGAATATCCTGTTCATAGCACACCTCTGAACTGTCATGATCATGAACGCAACCATAAAGTGCCTCCTCCCATAAAGCCGAAGCCAATTGTACCCAAGACAAATGTGAAAAAACTAGATCCAAACCTATTAAAAACCATTGAGGCAGGTATTGGTAAAAACCCAAGAAAACAATCTAGAATGCCTCTAGCACCAACTGATGATCTTGATCAGTCTGATAATTATGCAGAACCTATAGACACTATTTTTAAACACAGAGGTGTTACTGATGATATCTACGCAATTCCAGATGATAGCCAGAATCGTATGATTAAAATTCGAAACTCATTTATAAATAATGCTCAAGGAGATGAAGAAAATGGATTTCCTGACAGAATTTCAAAGACCCATGGAGAAAGAAGACCTTCAAAATACAAATATAAATCTAAAACACTGTTCAGCAAAGCCAAATCTTATTATAGGAGAGCACATTCAGATGCAAGTGATGATGAAGCTTTTACAACCTCTAAAACAAAAAGAAAAGGAAGACATCGTGGCAGTGAAGAAGATCCACTTCTATCCCCTGTAGAAACATGGAAAGGTGGCATTGATAATCCTGCTATTACATCAGATCAAGAGTTGGATGATAAAAAGTTGAAGAAGAAAACTCAGAAAGTCAAAGAAGACAAGAAAGTAAGTTTTCTAAAAATATATTTTGATTAAAAGTTAAGGCATATTCTTTTTTGAAGATACAGGGTGGGTTGTTGGGGTGGTTGACAAGTCACTCACAACTCTAAAACAGCCCGTGGGTTCTGGGTGGCTTGTCAACCACCCCACCCTCGCTGGGTTCGCATGTAACGAGAAGCCATGATGCTGGGGGATTGGATTGGCAATGTGACATTGTGGGTGCCATAACCTACCATGGCTAATAAGCTACGGTGGGCTGCAGTGATTGTGCATACCAGATTAATGCCTTTCTGTCATATCACAGAATTGTTTTAGGAATGTCAGCTATATTTCTGGTTAGGTTTGCTGCATATGTTTTTATTGAAGGTTATTCAGAACAGTGACCTTAGTGACTAATGTAAAGCTTAAATTGTTACTCCTATTGATGAGGCAGAACTATTACTACAGGTGAGAATAAATTTCCTTGGTGTTGAATACAAAGCTGTGGTTGGGATCAGTTTCTGCTTTATGTTTTAAAGAAGCATAAAGAGGTGTATGCATTCAATGCATAATTTTGGTTGTTGGGTTTATTATTATTGGCTACTGTACAAAAGGTAAATATGAAATTTAAAACGCCATCTTTCTGAACAGAATTCGTATAATCTAAAAACGGGGAAGGAGGGAAGAATGGATCCTTCTAAAAACAAACCCACTTGTACAAACCCATGCATCTGTAAACCTGCTTACCTCAATATTTAGCACTCCCTTCAGATCATTATTTAACAGAGGTAGCTGTAGAACTTGACTGAGTGACAGTGTGTATATAATTCAGCAGCCTTGCAGATAGCTACAATATTTTGCCAGCTTTCCACATTTTTAATAGGGTGGCTTGAATGATTGGTTCTGGAAAGGCATATGTTCAGAAGGAATTTTTACTCTGTGGGGAAGTAAGTTTTTTTTTTTTTTTTGGGGGGTATCTTTTTACTTGGTATGACCAAAAAGTAAAGCAGTTATCTGATCATCCATACTGCCTTTTCTAGTATTTCCATGGAAAGAGAGTTTAATATTAAAAATTGCTTAGAACCAGCAATGTCATCTGCATAATCTGAGTAGCCTTGACAAAGGATTAACCTTTTCAGCTATTACACTGCTTGTAAAAGTTACTTCAACTCAAGCACAGGTAGAAGTGCTTACCTATTCCTGATCATTGGTGGCCCAACACATCACCTATTCCTGATGTCTTAATACTTACTTTTTAAATATTAATCAATTTTAAGAACTTAACATGTAAGGCCTGTACATCACATATGGGCAGATCATGTGCCCTTGTCTGGCCTGGCATGGGAGTCCAAGCTGCTCATTCCTCCACCCCACACCTGGCGCCTCCACTGTTGCTGCAATTTTGCTAGGGAAGAGGGCACATAAGGAGAGTCATTCCTGCAAGCAGTATTCTCCATTTAAATTGTGTACCCCGCCCCCATGGCTCCCCTCCCGTCCAGCTGACTGATGCAGGGGGCAGGTGCAAAGTGATCTCAGCCCGCAGGGATGGGAAATTTTAATCTCTCTATCCTTGCACACTGTGATGAGAGGGATGAGTGAATATGTGTGAGATTCAGAGGGGGGGCAGTGGGAAGGCTGTGCATGTATGTTTTTGCCTGCACCTGTGTGTGCATATGAATGTGCATGTGGGTACAGCTCCTGACCCAGTGGCCTCAGGGGCAAAAAGATTGCCCACCCCTGCTTTATATTAACTAAATGTGGTAAGTGAAGTGATGGTCATCAAATTGCTTTGAAGTTGCCAGATACCTGTGAAAACGTTACTTTTTAAAAATGTGATATAAAATGTGATAGGATATGTGGTGACCTATGGCTCAGGATTTTATATCCATTTGAATTTGATAGGTAGAAGTAACAATAAGTTCTCAGAATTTTGAGCTGCTAATCCAAATGACCTTTAACAATTCAGTAAGCTTATTCAACTCTGCCAAAAAAAAATCCTGCATAGGATGTTGTTTAGTTGATAAAGTCTTAACAGTATTTGGCTGTTGGCATAGGAATATGGCTAGAACTTGCCTTCTATAACTTTTGTATAAATTTGTTTTACTTTTGCTATGTGATCAGGTAGGAGGTAGTATTAATTGTTATTTTGTTTTATATGTATATGTGCGAATTTTGAAATGTCTGGCACAATCTATTATTTTGGTTTTGGGTCAGGGAGACTAATATTCTATTAGGGAGAGCAGATTTAATTAACAAGTATGGATACATTTTGTATTAAGAGGTGTCTACTGACCTAAGTACTATCCAGATTTTCTGCTTGCAACTGTAAATATCAATGATGGTATTAGATCTTAGATTAGAGATGATTTAATCAGGAGGTCATTTCGAATTATGTTTATAACTAAAAAAAAATAGCATTAAATTCACCAATTGTTTTGGTGTGTCATTGACATGTTTTCTGACTTCTGGTTTGTACAATACTTAAACAACATTCATCTAAGCCTATGTCAGAACATCAGAAGGAGCCCACAGTTGTAGCAAAATGTAAAGGCTCAAACATGAGTTCACAGGGTGTGATAACTGCTGCAGTGCCATTCTGAGCCTCATGGGAGAATCCCACACCAATTTCCAGGAAGGACAACGCTGATGTGGGAAGAAGCCACAGTGTGGGCTCCTCCCATATATGCCAGTTCTATATCAGTGGAGGAAAGACAAGGTGCTGCAGCAGTCCCTACATCTAAAGGTAACATTAAAAGGCACCCTTCTTCTATGTTCTGTGATGTTACATTGAACATTAATTCAAAAATGAGTGGGGTTTTATAATTTCAACTTGTGAAGCTTTTCTTTTTTTTATTTTGCCAGAAAGGCATAATGGTTAGACAGTATTTGAACAATAAAGGCAAAGCACATTGGACTTTGCTGTTGGAGTACATAACCTAAAAGTGTTATAGTGATAATTAACTATAATTATAGAAGATTAGCATTATGTTGCCATTTGATTATTTTGTTTTGGGGACACTTTATTTTGTACTATCTAGGAAACAAAAAGAAAATGGAAATGATAGTTCATTTTAAATAGCTCATAGTATATCCATGACACTTCATCTTGGGGCGAGAGCTATCTTGCACTTGATGTAGACATATACTTTTAAAAAATGTGTTTCACTGTAGGTCTACAGAAGTAAGGGCCTGGATCAAAAGATACATGCATGGAATTCTGCTTATGCAATGTGGCTTTCCTGCCCCCTCTTCCGGACTGCAGTCTCCTATGCCTTCCAAAAGGCCACTCTTGAACACTGGGGGGAACCTTCTAGAATAGCTTAGGATATGGCATAATGAGCTGCACTGAGAGGAGAATTGAAATGGGGAGAATCTTGTATGAGTGGAAGTGCCTTCTGTTCGTGCTGTAACACCTTTGAATCCAAGTTTCTGTCATTTAAACTTCTAAACCATATTGTTGCTTTGATCACCCTGTATGAATTGGGAGTGCAGAAGGGTTTTAACACAGCTGAAAAGCTTGATTGCTCTTTATACTAAGAACATTATACATTAATACCTTGAAAATTAATGTTGCTATTTGAGAACTTCTCTTGCTGCAGCTGTGATCTTATGCAGATATTAGTGAATTTTTACTTCAGTTACTGACATTCCTGGCTAAGAATGCCGTTGTTTTGTTGTAGCAAAAGAAGAAAACCAAGACGTTCAATCCACCGACTCGTAGAAATTGGGAAAGTAATTACTTTGGGATGCCCCTGCAGGATCTGGTTACACCTGAAAAACCTATACCACTTTTTGTTGAGAAGTGTGTGGAGTTTATTGAAGATACAGGTAGGAAACAAGTTGAGCTTCAAGAAAGTTTAACTTTTTTTCTTGGGGACTAATTATGGAAGTCTTACTAACTTCTCATTTATACCTTTATAATGTGTGTTAAAAAAGAAATAACCCATATAATGTGTGCTGAAGTGTTTACTTTCATGTATTTACATGAAAAAGATTAATTTAGATCAGGTGTAGGCAACACAGGTGTCCCTGTGGCCTGAAGTGACATGCGGCCTCCCTGTGGTCTTGTACCACTGAAATTTGGTGGTTGCCCCAACAGTGTCCTTCCAAAAATCTACAGAGACTCAAAAGTGTCAACTTCAGCCTGTTTTTAATCTAAATATGACCTTTTTGAGTCTCCATGGTGGTTTGCCAGTGAATTTCGGCAGCAAACCGCCGGGGTTTTGTTTTTGTATATGTTCTGTTTTGCTGCCACCACGCTGCTGCTGACAGCAGTGTGGCTTCTGGGGGTGACTAGAGACTGGAAATTGCCCCTTGACCTCCCAAAGTTGCCCACCCCTGATTTAGATAAAACTAATTAATTCTGAAAAATGATTTTATTTAAATAGCAGTGCAAAATTCTAAGCACCTGCTCACTGTTCTGCTTCAGAATCAGGACTAGCTGCTGGAATGTGGAGTTGCTAAGACAGCAGATTTTTATTCATGTTTTTGGTTGACTCTGGCTCTTCCCTGTCGTCCTCTTCCCTTCCCTGTTGCCATCCCCTGTTATCTTTACAACAGATCTGAATTAGGTCAGTAGTATTATCCTGATATAACCACCACCACCATCCCAAAAAAAGTGCAGTGAAGACTGGGAGATGGTGACTTTCTTAAGGCCAGCCAATGAGCTTATAGCTGAGATGGTATTTGAACTGAGAACATCCTGGGTCACACCTAACATTGTTAGCTGCTACACTTCATGTAGTTATTGAAGTGGTCTAAAGTGCCATTGCTTCTAGAAGTATAGGAATCTGAGTTTTCTGTTACCAATAGCAGTTAAACTTGCCTTCCTCTGAAGAGTGTAAGAAGGTGCTATTCAAAGTACCTATCTTGGGAATACTGTACACCTGGGAATCAGGATGCATGTATAGTACTTATTCTTTTAAATGGAATCATGTATGAATGTGAACATTAAAATGTAAGTTTTTATTTCTGGTTTTTAAAATCCAGTTGGTTGATTAACTATGGAATATGATGGTGTTGAGAATGATGTTGGATATTTTTGTTAGATGTAACTGACAGTTCTAATGCATATTCTGAAAAAAAATAATATTAAAATGGATTTTACGTGGTGAGAAATTTCAAACAGGTTGAAATAACGAACAACTAGATCTCATTAAGATGAATTTTCCTTCCCCTCCCTCTCCTCAATTCTATCCCTTCACTACTGATAATAGACTGGTACTTTCCTTATCACCAGCAGAGTTATAAACAAATTAGTATCTTCAACTTGTATACCTCTGAACATTTAACATTCTCCTTATGAGACTATGGAGTCTTCAGTGCACTGAATTACTTTTCTGGTATTTCTTTCCTAATATTACTATGGTCCAAGATCCAGCACCTAGAAATCCTGCTAAGCTAAAAACAATTACAACAAAGAAAGGGTCCCCCCCCCCCTGGTAATGTAGTATCCAAGAGCGTGTTGAGGTTGCAGAAACAAACAATCTGCAACACAGGTTGGTTTTTCTTAAAAATTGATAGCATTTTACTGGAGTACATGATTATATTGAAAGCCAAACTGATAATTGAAAAAATGGTATCTGTTTTTCATACACTTTGCAAATCAGGGCTGGAGAACCCTTCTACAATGAAGGGTCATTGGCCCACAAAAATAGTCAGTCTGGAGCCACAGCCAGTGGAAGGTGGAGCCATAGCCAAAAGTGGGTGGAGTTTTCAGCATTGCAGGATTGCATAGCTTTTTTACTGTGTGTGCTATTCCATGTTTGTGTCTCTTTCTCTGTGCCACCCCACATACAGTTAGCCAAGGGCTGCAGGTTCCCTATCCCAGATGTAAATTAAAGAGTTTAAATGCACCTGTACCTCAAACCTGCTTGTTCACTAGATGTTAAAATAAAGCAGACACCTTTGCTTTGTGTTACAAGACATTTGTCAATATATAATGCACATTTCTTTGAGTTGTTAAAATTAATTAGTGTGGCAACAGTTTTCAGTACCTTTGTTTTTTTCTTAAATTTAAACAATGTAAGGGAAGGTACATACTATTTTCTTTATATTTTTACAAGTATTCCCATAAAAGTTTCTACATAATATAACATTTAACTCATATTAAGTGTGTTTTAATTTCCCCCCTCAAAATATTTCAGGGCAAATACTTGTGGTGTATTGGGAGAAAAAATCAACATGGGCTACTTTTAAAAAGTTTTATTGTTTCCTCAATATAAGTAAAATAAACATGCTACATTAGATCTCTCCAGGGTGGGTATGAGCAACCTGTGACCCTCCAGATGTTTTTGGCTACAGCTCCCATCAGCTCTAACCAACATAGTTAATGGTGAGGGATGATGGGAGTTGTAGGCCAAAACATCTGGAGGGCCACAAGTTGCCCAGCCCCTGCTGGGCATCAGAACATTTTCTGGTGGAAACCATTTTGCTATGCAAATGACCCTATGTAAATTGACCTTGTGAAGGACAGCTGCTTACGCCCGTCGTACAAGGTAGGCCACAGTACCAATTCCCCCCTGGACTGCTGGCCACCTCCCTCATTCCCTTACACCAATTTGCAGCCCAATTTGGTGTAGCAGCCTTACAGACTAAAAAGGAACATACACAAATTTATGATGGAGACTTTATTGAAACAAAAATTAAGAATTAAGCAGTGTAGGGTCTCCAATGGTCCAATACATATAAAAATAATCCCTTATAAGAAAGGGCTGAAAAGAGGGTAGGGAAAAGGGGGTAAGTTGTTGTGAGGAAAGGGGAATGGGAATAAAAAGGGACTCTAAAAGGATATCTAAAACAAACCCCAAAAGTCTGCAAAGAACTGCTTGAGCCAAACCAGGCCTAGCTTACCCAGCTGTCCTGCAAATCTGGCATACCTGCCCAAGATGGAACTTCCACAGCGTCCAGGCCCGAAGGAAGAACCCCGTGCCTTCCCCACCCAACTCCTTTATCCAAAACCAGGGTCCTTTTTCCCACCCAGCCTCCACCAATCCCATCTTCCTACCTTCTGAAGGAGCCCCCCCCCCGCCCATTCCCAGCTGCGGGCACTTTCTCATGATTTCATCCTAATTAACTTCTGGCCTTGCTACACAACTCTGCAGATAATTTGTTATCTCCCAGGTGCCACTAACTATCTCACGCTACCCAAGGACTCCCAATACATTCCAAGAAAGAGCAAGAGAACAAGGGTGAAAGAATTCAAAATCAATCAGAGGAGGGGGAAGGGGGAACTTAGCTTAACCTCCGCCATGTCCCATCTTCACAGACCTAATTTGCATTGGAAACCACTCCCCCCCCCAAATCCACATCACTGGTCCACCACAACTGTTTTAATGTTCTGCACCAAGTCCAGTGCCTTCTCTCATCCCTGACTGCTAAGAAGAACAGCACTAAAAACTATATCTTGTTATACTTTACTTTTTGACAGCTTTTGAAGCTTCCCTTTATTATTTTTTTCATGAGCCAGATAGTGTATTGCATCTGAGCCCTTATTTCCTCTTGGGATTATTTTTATTTAAATTTCTGTTTCCTGTGTTAGTGTATTACAGTGCAGTATTGTCTTTTCAAATGGTGCGTTGAGTTTGGGGCATTTGTAAAGTGAGGTATTTACTCTATCACATTATTCTTTTAGTAGGTTTACATAAAGTGTATGTCAGAGAAATGGAAGAAGGGATTATGAGAATTGGGAGCAAGTACACTAGCACTGGGGCTCCTTCCTAGGGGTGTGCACATTCGTCTTGCGTGGGCGTAGCGGGCTGAAATCGGCCCCGCTCATGTCCGCACGGGGCTTGCGTGGGCCTACCTTGATCCAGTGGTGGCTCACCTCTCCGCGGCGAGCTGCCCGTGCCGATCCCATCGTGTCACATCCGGCCCCAGATGTGACGCGACGGGACCGGCGTCGGCGGCTCGAGCGGCGCAGAGAACTGCTCCGCGCCACTCAGAAGATCGAGGCGGGGGGCTGCCGCCGCAGAGAGTCAGAGCGGCGGAGAGCCCCCCCCCCCGATTCGTAAGCATCTCTATTCATGACAGTCTCTATGACTAAGTGATTAAAACATAAAACTTTAAGGGAACAGTTAGTTGAGTATATTTTGTTTTAAAAGGGGTGGGGGATTCATGTAGCTATGAATTAGATCATTATTTTTATAACCATGAATAGTATCCAGTGGGGTACAACTACTAGTTTAAATTATGTTGTGCTAGTGTGAACTACTCTAGCTAACGCTATTGCTGTTGTGCTGGGGCAGTTTACACTAGTGCAGTGTAATTTATGTAAGCAGTTGCACTCCATTGGATACCTTGCCTTGTTTACTCCAAAGTAAGTTTCAGTCGGTGAAAATGAGACTTGCTTTCCTCTAAGCATACTTAGGATTGCAAATTTCATGTAATAAGAAACCAAGCCTTTAAGGAAAAGACACATTTTATTTATTTATTTAATTTATATTCCGCCCAATAGCCGAAGCTCTTTTAATATGAATACTGCTTTACTGGAAGAATTTTGCACTGTGTGAGTTACTTGATTATATTTTGCAAAATATGATCATGTGGCTTTTACTTTCTTTTCCCAAAGGTCTGTGTACTGAAGGTCTCTATCGTGTTAGCGGGAATAAAACGGATCAAGACAACATTCAGAAGCAATTTGATCAAGGTAATGGGTGGCTTAGTTAACTTCAAATAGTTTATAGTGGATCTGATAGACTACTGCTGTATATATATGCACTATATAAACCACAGCAATATAACCTTGATATTCTAAATAGATAATAATAGAACCTGGAGAACATGCATTTATATCATTGGTTGGATTAAGTACTAATTATGATTTGTTGGCAGTAGCCATTGCTAATGTACAGCTAAGGCATAGCCTTGTGCAGTGGTAAAGTGTTCATGGTACCTATGTTCATTATTTATTTTATTTATATTTATAGCCTGCTTTTCTACAAGATGGCCCCCAAAAGGTGATTACAGTAAAACAACAAAGCAAATAAAACATCACACAGCATCATAAAACAATTCAATTTGAAAATCACAAGAGTATCTTCTTCGTGCTCTCTGTGCATCACACAAATGGGCTCTGCGCCTGTGCAGAGCCTCCTTTGGGAAACTTATCTAGGCAGGAGCCCCTCCCCCACCATCTCACTGAGCATGCTCCTAGCGGTTTCCCGCCTATTCCCTCAGCCCCTCTTTGACTGCCATTGTGGCTAGACCTCTGAGGGACTTCTCTCTCTCCTTATGAGAGTGTTTTTGAGCTGAGGTGTCTTTTCCTACATTTTTATTCTGTCTATTCTCTTTCTATCGGTTTCCCCCCTCTTTTCTCATTTTATTTTTGGTTTTTTCCTTTGATTCTTCGATCGGTTAGACCGTGGAGGTCTATCCAGAACAGATGCCCCTCAGGGCCCTGTTCCGAAAGTGTACTCAGTGCAGCAGTAAATTGCCCCTAACTGACAGTCATTCCCTCAGTCTGCTCTGTCTCAGGGAGGGGCATGTAGTGGTTACGTGCCCTCACTGCCAGGCAGGCCAGGAGGAACCGCTAGGATCGGTTATGGGCTGTGCTGTGGCAAAAGGCTCCAGAGGTGGTGGATGCACCTGGACCTTCAGTGGAGATGGCTACCACCTCACACTCTGTTGCCTGGACTTCCTCACCTTCTATCCAGACGGTGATTGTCTCAGATCCTCCTACCCCGGGCTGCTCTTTTACCATCTTGACGGCCAAGAAGCTGTCTAAAAAAAGCCTGAAATCGGAGCAGAGAAAGAAGAGAAAGGAGGCTAAGAAGGCGAAGCACTGTCCAAAAGAAAAAGCTTCAGCTTCAAGATCCTCTCCTTCATCACAATCGGTGGCTTCACTCCCAGCTCAACCTCCATTGGTTTAGGCACTGCCCTCAGTACCGACGAGAGCTCCATTGACAGGTACCGCCCTCAGTACTGGCTAGGCCTCTATCAACTCGGCACCGCCTTCGGTACCGATTCAACCTTCTCCAGTTCAAGCAATACCATAGGTCCCAACTCGTCCTTGGGTCCTGACCATCTCTGTGTTGGAGGAAGAGATTCAGGACCTGTCCTTTGCCTCTGATTGGCCACGGTCTCGAGCTGCTTCCCCCAACTGCTTCGACCAAACACTTACTTCGGCCTCAATGCTTTGAGTCCAGGAAAAGCCCTAGATATGAGCCTCGTGTGAGATCTCGCTCACTACCTTTGGACTGGGAGAGGAGGTCGGACTGGTCTGTCTCCCCTAGGAGAGACTATTATTGGGAAGGTTGGCAGTTCCGCCATCCTGGACCTTCTTTCAGACACTACGACTATTACTGAGAGATGTCTCCTCGGTACCGAGAAGAGTCTCCATACACCTGGGAGACATTGTCTCGAAAACATTGTGCACCATTGGCTTCTTTAGGTAGGCCTCCATCTCCACAAGGTCTTATGCCTCCACCTCAGAGAGTCTCTATGGACATCTCGGCACAGTGGGTTTCACCGGCACATGTTGTTAGAGCTTCGCCAGAGGACTACGAATCTGACTCTTGTTCTTCATCTTCCATGGTGCTTACGACCTCCTCCCCAGATGCAGTTGAGGGTTCCAAGGATTCAGATTACCCATCTGAAGACATGGGGCATTTTGCAGAGCAGATCCAGTGCATGGCACACACCATTGGGATCAAGATGCAGCAATCCGAGCAACGGCTCAAGAACCCGGTCTTCGATGCCATTTTCTTGGAAGCGACTGTTCCCACCTCCATTCCGTTCTCGCCAGCACTGCTCCAGACTGTACAACAGTCATGGAAGCCCCCATCTTCTTCTCCTCCAATGGCTAAAAGACTTGAGAACATGTATAGGGTGAAGGAAGAGGACACCAAGTTCCTCTTCTCTCACCGTCCACCTGATTCGGTGATAGTAGAATCGGCGCAAGGTCGTTCCTCCAGACAGCATTTGGCACTGGTGGATAAAGTGCCTGGATCTCTTTGGTAGACATATCTATTCCTCCGCCTCCCTCGGTTTTTAGGTCATCAGTTATCAAGCTACCATGGCCAGGTACCAGCTCTTTCTTTGAGAGAAGCTGGAGTTGCTTTGTGATTACCTGCCCTAGGACAAGAGGGAACTGGCGCGTGTGTTCCAAGCAGAGGCAATGAAGCTGTCTCACCAACAAATCAGCTCAGCTCGTCACCAGACCGATTGTAATGCTAGGGCTGTGATTGGTGCTGTGGCTCTTCAGAGACATGCCTGGCTTTGTTTGGCTGGACTCACCCAAGTGGCCCGCATGCAGATTGAGGACCTTCCTTTCAATGGGGAAGGGTCTCTTCAACTCCAAGACTGATGAAGTCATGGATTCGATCCAAAAAGCCAAAACCACGGCTAAGAAGATGGGCCTCGGCCAACTTCTACCTGCATATGCCTACCAGCAACGAAGATGTTTTCAGTGGCGGCCTCTGTTTCATCCATGCCAGCAGTCTGATCGTCAGCCTCACACACAGCAGCCCTTGGTACCGAAGCGTTCAGACAACCAGCCTTACATAAATTATCTTTCCTTTCACACCTTTGATCATCCCTCACATCCTGACTCTAGAACCCATGGAAATGCAGGAGCATGTCCCAGTTACTCCAGCAACCAGGCTGGGGTAGGAATATGCTCTAGTTAACCTGGCAACCAAGCAACTGCCACTGGTATTATTCTGCAATGGATTGTCCTAGCTATTACCAGAAACTTTGGAAGAGGTAATCTTATCAGCTTCTACTGCCACCTTAAGTAGTGCTTCCTCAGCCCCCTCAAAATGTGACCTATCACAATGTGAGAAATGGCAGGGTTTATCCTCTGACTTCACACTGGACCATAGAGGATTGGGAAGCAACAAGACATTTTGCTTTCGAGTGCCTCCAAAACTCAGCATGACATCAGACTCGTTTTGCACTTTGTATATGATTGAAAACTTTAATAAACTATTAATAAGAAAAAATAAATTAAAAAATACCCTCCATTCTTTCCCTGAACTGGGGGAGAGGCTGAATTGGTAGCAACCACAAATTGTGGCTGTCTATCTGGGAGCCAAATTGTCGTATCCTGGTTCGATGAATAAGGGTGCAATCCTATGCCTGTATAGGCTGGGACTGGGGCATGCTGGGAACTGTAGGAATTTTTTCAGTCTAAACATGCATAGGATTTCTCCCTATACTGGTATTCCAAAATTTACGTTTTTCACCAAATGAGAATTGTTGTGGTAGTCTCAACATTTTGTTTTTATTTATTTATTTATTTATTTATTTATTATATTTAGACCCCGCCTTTTTTCCTTCAAGGAACCCAAGGCGGCTTACATAATCCTCCTCCTCCTCTCCATTTGATCCTCACAACAACCCTGTGAGGTAGGTTAGGCTGAGAGTCAGTGACTGGCCCAAAGTCACCCAGTGAGTTTCATGGCCGGGAAATAGAACTCAAATCTCCTGGGTCCCAGTCCAACACCGTAACCACTACGCCACACTGACTCATTGTACATGTCTATTAATAGTGCACAGGTTCATAACATTCTCTCTCTCACACACACACACACACGCACACACGCACGCACATGCACACCAAATGAGTATGCTAGGTATTTTACTTTGCTGATGCAGTGGTTCTGGTATTATAAAAATGTTGTAACTTAGTGTCACATTTTGAAAAAAAAAAAAATTTCCCCTGTAAAGTACCTAATCATTGGGACACCAACTGTTTGGAATATGTGAATTGCCAGCACGTGATTTTTCATGTCTAGTACTTGGCTGGCATATGCTTGCATAATGGTACATTCAAAATAACGTAGTATGATGTAGTAGGAATATCTAGTACCCTCCCCCAAGTTGTGAGAAGTTTTTTTTTTGTGTTTTTAAACCAATAGGTTTAAAAACCTCAGGACAGTAAGTCATTGTCAAAGTAGACAACTCTACTTTAGCATACCATTCAACTTACTTAAAATGGAATATTAAATGACCATTTGTGTATGTAGTCAGTACTTCATCTTGAGAAATATATAGTGGTATCTCTCACATTACTAATGAATTGTTTTATGTTGTCTTATAGATCATAACATCAGTCTGGAATCTATGGATGTAACTGTAAATGCTGTGGCAGGAGCTCTTAAAGCTTTCTTTGCAGATCTGCCAGATCCTTTAATTCCTTATTCACTACATCCAGAATTAGTTGAAGCATCAAGTAAGCAGTTACTTTTTTCTTTCGTGGAGTGTGTTGTAGATGACCAGTAAAAATATTAAATCTTATTCTTGGAAAATATTTGGGGAAAGTTGTAAATAAAGATTTTATAAAAATAACAAGCAGTGAAATCCAGCAATGTCCATCCAGTAGTGGGATAGTCACTGATTCAACAGATTCCCCCTCCCCTCTGCAGCCCCCTCACATCCCCAAAAACTGCTCTGGAAGTTTGATGCTTTTCTTTCATCAAACCCCATATATTTTGTTGTTGAATAATATTGCAAGAAGATTACCGGTAATGCTTTAAAAATACCAGTGTGTTGGAAAATCTGCTAAGGGTTACTTGGAGTAATAAACTTTGAATCCCTTTGAATTTCAGTTGTGAAATTCATTGGTTCAGGTTGTCTTACTATTATGGCTATATGAAACAGAGTGGCTGCACTTCAGAAAACCATGGGCGTGTAATATTCCTAGCTGTCTTCTATGGAAAAGCAAAGATAGGTGCTTGTGAACATATATAAAGACTTCTGCGATCCATACAAAAAAGCATGCCTGCTCTTTAAAAATATAGATCGTTGCCATTCTATAGCTAAATGTAGAATGTGAGGTGGTACAGGAGGCTACAGGGAGAAGAGGGAATCAGCCCCCCTGTCTTCTGTGAGCAGGATCCTCCACTGTATTGCAGCCCCTTCTGCAATTAGGAGAATTGCAAGCAGAAAGACTCCTTCCATGGTGGTAGGGCTGTGCTGGATCCAACACATTGATTTGATTTGTAAAAGCTATTTAGGGAACAATCATATGGGCCCTAGACAGCATCTGAGGAGTCATAGGATAGTTTGGATTCCCAGATCCAAGGTCTGAGACAGCGCTCCGACCTTGGAGCTCCAATCCCCCTCCCCCACCCCCTCACAGCCAGCATGGACAGAACTGCGCCAGCTGCTCTCTGAGGTTGGGAAAGTGACCCTGGAGAGGGAGAGAAGGGGCGTTTTGGGGGGGAGGGGAGGAGACTGGAGAGGCCAGGATATGAGCTATCCTAACACCTCTCTAGCTTCCTTCCCTCCGCTCCAAGATGCTCCAGCTAGATGGTCAAAAAAGCCCATCTAGCAGAAAACGCAGGGTGGGAGGATGGGGAGGCGAAGATGACCTCCACTGCTCCTCTGCTTTGCATTGGATGATCATAAGCCTCCAAGTTCAAGAGCTTATGGCCATCTCTATAGGACTGCACCCTTAATAGCTAAATGTAGAATTGCTTGTGCAAGCAGTCCTCTGAATAACTCACTTACTGACCTGAGTTTCCAGGGATTTTAATAGAACAAAATTGACCCTAATGTTACAAGCATTTAGGAACACTGCAAGCAACTCTCTCCACAAGTTCCCTGTAATTTATCTATAAAGATAATTTATGCAGCCCTTCTACACACTTTCATGTGAATTTTCCTCTTTCACATTGGGTTGGATCCAAACTAACTCAGATCCCATTAAAAAACAATGGAAAAAGTCATGATTTAAGTCCCATTGTACACATTTGAAAAAGGTTTTCTAACGCTTAAATATCACATCTGTGGAAAGTACCACTCTGAATAAAATTCTCACACTGTATTTCAAACTTTATGAAACTGGGCCCCCATTTGCTAGATCTCCCCCATAAAATCCTAGGAACTATATTTGGAGTACCAGTTCAGCTTCTATTTTTACCAATTCACAGGCAGGTACCCACAGTTCCTCTACTGCCACCTACACTTCAGAAAAACATAATCACTGTTAGTTGCCAGTAACAAATGTTTGCAGCCCCTCGTGGCAGTATCCCAGATCATCTTGGATTCCACCTGTGAGAAAGACTGTTCTATAATGTAACCACTATATGCTTGTTATAGATTCATAGATCATAGAGTTGGAAGGAGCCTACAAGGCTATCGAGTCCAACCCCCTGCTCAATGCAGGAAACTAGAGGAGGGGTCCCCCATCCAAGTAACAACCAGGCTTGACCCTGCTTAGCTTTCCACACTCTGAAAAGTATGCTATTATGATATCTGCCAACTTCTATTATGATATCTGCCAACTTCTATTATGATATCTGCCAACTTCTATTATTATGATATCTGCCAACTTCATTATTGCTACCTTTTTCCAGAAGAACAAAAGCAGTTAGCACTTAGAGATGGGCACTGCCATCTTGGAATGGGCTCAGAGTCTCTGAGCTTTTTCAAGAGAATTCTCAAACACCAAATTCTCTCTGTCAGCCATTTGCTGTCCCCAGCTTTCCCAGTTTTGCTCTTCTCCCAAACCTTTCTTGTAAAAGAAGTGAAGGAGGGAAACTGGCAGCATAAAATGCTGAGGACAGTGGAGAGCTGTTGTTTAAACCCCTGTGTAAATAATATTCATTTTCATTGTTTTTTCCAATATTTTTAAAAACCTATTTTTATAGAAATCCTTGATAAGACAGAGAGACTGTATGAATTAAAAGAAATTGTGAAGAAATTCCATCCAGTGAACTATGATGTCTTCAGATACGTGATAACTCATCTGAACAGGTATTTATTACATTTGTATAACACCTGATAACCAAACCTTTCTGGCGTTGACAAAATGGAGCTAAAATGATAAAATATAGAAATATAGCATTAAGCCCCCAAAATAAATAAAAATAACTATAGAATAAAAGCAACAGCAGTGCTATGATCTAAAAAGTACAAACACTGTTTTTAAAAACTAAAGGACTGGGAAAGTCTGGGAGAATAAAGAGGTCTTCACCTCGTGCTGAAAAGACCATGTAGGTGATCCATGTAGACCATGAAGGTGCCAGGTGAGCTTCTCTGAATAGGGCATTCTATAGCCAGGGCACCACCAATGAAAAGGCCCTCTCCTTAGTAGCCACCTGCCTCACTTTATTTGGCTGGGGCTCCCAGAGGATAGCCTGTAAAGATGATATTGGGGTCTGGGCAGGTATATATGGAAGGAGACAATCCTTTAGGTAACCTGGCCCTAAGCTGTCTAGGGCTTTCAAGATTAAAACCAGCGCTTTGAATTGGGCCCACATATGGTTTGGAAATGATTGCAGATCACAAAGCACTGGTGTAATATCATATCATCCAGTTCCTGTTAACAATCTTGCTTCCCTATTTTGGACTAGCTGAAGTTTGCGGACCTTTTTCAAATGCATTCCACTAGTCCAAATGAGAGGTTACCAGAGTATTGATCATTTTACCCAGGTTTTCTCTATCCCTGCCTTACCCATGACCCAGTCGACCATCCTGGCTGGGAATTATGGGAGTTGCAGTCCCAACATATCTGGAGGGCGCCAAATTGGGGAAGGCTGCTCTATTCAGATAAGTGCTGTGGGTGGTTTATAGGCTTAATTGATAAAAGGCACTCACACCACCGAAGCCTCCTTGTGCCTTCGGTGACAATATTGGATCCCAAAGCACCTTCAACCTACAAATCTGGCACTTTAAGGCAGGGGTGGGCAACTTTGGGTGGTCCGGGGGGACAATTCCCAGCCCCTGAATCCCTTCCCCAGGGGCTGCATTCCTGCCACCATGATGCTGAATTTTGCTGCCAAATTTCAGAGACGGTGGGGGCTGATTTAGGAGGAATGCAACTCCTTCCAGAACAGGTTGAACAGCACTCAGACAGACAGACAGACAAACTATCTTCTAACACAGGGGCGCACAACCTTTTCAGCTGTGAGAGCTTCATGTGATACTGGCTTGGAGAAGTGGTGTGTCAGAAATTGCACACACACATCTATACTTTTAGTGATCCTTTCACTCTTTTCTCGCTGTATGAGGACTGCTGGGGGAGGGAGTGGAGAGCCATCTCCCCATCCTCTCTCCCAGCGATTCTGATACAGACTGCTCTTTCCTCACTACTGCTACCAGTGAGGAAAGAGTAATCTGTATCAGGATCACTGGGGGAGGGGATTTGGTGGTGAGAGATGTTTGGGCATCTTGGGGAAGGGCGCATACAGGCTCCAGGTTGCACCCGCCTGTACTAACAATACCTCTGTCCTGTCTGGATTGAGTCTCATTTTATTGGCCATCCAGTCCATTACTGCACCCAGGCAGTGATTTGCTTTGCCAAATATCAACTTAAATGATTACAAATTGAACAATTTAGTTAATATCTGTCAGAATGTCTAATAATAAGCTGTTGTCATCCTTAAGCTGGGGTGGGTTTTTTTTGCTCTGTATGAATGTGCCTTTTGTCCTTATCATATAAGGTACATATGACTGCATGTGACAGTGGTGATAAAGTGCCATAAGAAAGCCTTATCTGTGTATTCCAGTGGCATGTTGTTAGTGTCTGACGTCTAATTGATGTATGTTTTCATCAACATGTGAAATAGATAAATGGTATTCTCATGCATTTTGAATTCATGGGTTTTTATGTAATAACTACAGGTTATTTGAAGGACCTCCTACATTCATATAAGCCTGCCCATGTTATTTGATCATCTTTGAAGGCCCTGCTTATTGGCCTTAGCTTTAAGCTCAGTAAGATTGGTGGGAGATAGGGCTTTCTCAGTGGTGAACCCTACCCTATGGAATTCCCTTCTGCTACATGGCTGTCCCCATCTGTGGCCACTTTTAAAAGGGCTTTTAAAACTCATCTGTTCTAGCTCTCTTTTAATTGAAACTTTTTATGGCATTTGCTGCTGATGTGCATTTTCAAATTGTATTATATTGTGACTAGTTTATTTAAACTTGTTTTATATTTAATGTGAGATTATGAATATTTTTGATACTTATTTATTTATTTATTATATTTATACCCCACCTTTTTTCCTGCAATGAACCCAAGGCGGTTTACATTATCCTCATCCTCCTCTCCATTTTATCCTCATAACAACCCTGTGAGGTAGGTTAGGCTGAGAGTCAGTGACTGGCCCAAAGTCACCCAGTGAGTTTCATGGCTGAGTGGGGACTAGAACCCGGATCTCCCAAGTCCCAGTCCAACACCCTAACCACTACACTACACTGGCTCTCTTGGGTTCTACCCAACATCATGTGAGCATATTTCTGCTTGAGTAACGGAACATCTTTGTCCCCTTCCTCTACTAGCCCACACCCCAAATCTGCTCTGGGGGTCCCCCAATCCTCCAGATTTGAGGGTGTAGGTGGCTGCTGTAAGGAGGGGGAATTGTTTCACCAGCAGCATCTTTTACGCTGGCAGGTGGACACAATTACTTAGAATCCTTTGTGTTATGCTGTAAGGCACTTTGGGAAGACTGCAGTCTTGAAAGGTGAATGAGAAATAGATTAAATGATATTAATAATAATTTTTAATAATGTAGATATCCACCTTGGTCCTTATCAGTACTTGTTTCAGGAAGGTGATGTGGTAGAAGCAGTAAATCTCAGTCTCACAGATACGCATGTTCTGCCCACACCATCCTGGTCTGGGTAGATGATAGAATATCTATGTAGGCAGACAGCAAGTTCAGGGAGATTCTGGGTAGAGCTGTATGCGGTAGTATTGTTTACCCGGGAAGAATGGGTATAGATGGACACAAGTCTGAGACTAATTGTTCTTACACAGCTTTCAGGATGTAATGTTTGACCAGGTCCCCTGACTAAAAGCTGCTGGTGTTGGACATTTCAAAAGTAATTGTGGAATATTTTAAAATACACTTATTTTTACTTTCTTAAATTCTGTTTGTCAAATACTAACTCTGCAAAAATATTTATGTGTATTATAGGGTTAGTCAACAAAGCAGAACCAATCTTATGACCTCAGATAACTTATCTATCTGTTTCTGGCCAACTTTGATGAGACCTGATTTTGAAAACAGAGAGTTCCTGTCAACCACCAAGATCCTTCAATCAGTAATAGAGACATTCATTCAACAGTGCCAGTTTTTCTTCTATAGTGGAGAAATTTCAGAAACTTCTGACAATGTGGCACATCAACCTCCATCTTCCAACCCAGTGCAAATGGTGGATCCAATTTTACCGCTACAGTTACCACCACCTTTACAACCTCAGCTGATACAACCACAGTTGCAAGCTGATCCTCTTGGTATTATTTAAATATAGCAACTGATAGTAAAGAGAAGATAATTGCAGGCAGTTTGACATTGGATAGAAAAGGAAAACGAGACATGCATGTTTCAAGATACAAAAGCAGCTTTCATACTTATGAAAGAATTTGGATCCAAATTCAAGATATCTTCGTTGTAGTCATACTATACACCTTGTTCATAAACACTGCAGGTCAACATTATGTGATTAGCATGACTGGAGAGGTTTAATTTTTTAAAACAGAAATAACTAAAGTGCAAAGCTGCTATTGCATGAACATTTATTGCAATCACTATCATTCCTGTGACAGTTTGTCACAATATATTGTGAATAAAACTTTTCTATAGAAATGTAATGATTAAATAAATCATTTATGGAACATTCAATGCTTACGGCCCGCTTTAGGGCTGTCTTTGTTATTTAATGCTCCCCCCCCCCCCCCGGCAATTTCATTCCCATTCAACCCTTTGCTGTGAAGAGCTAAAATACAGTTGTATCTTATTGGTAAATTCCAAACTACTTATGCTATATTACTTTTGTTTCAGAAAGAACATAAACTGCACTGTTATAAATACTATACTCCCACACCTGCCATTTCTCTTTTAAAAACCTGTGGACATTTCTTTTGAGGGGTTGGTAAAATTATTTTTTTCTTACAGCACAATACCAAGGACATCTTATTGTAAAAGTGAGGTTAACCATCGTGCAAAAATGTTGCTATTACCTACTTTTTCCTTACTTTGCATTAATGAATGAAACATTTTGTAATACTGTTAATTCTGTAAACAGCTGCATGTCTGAAAGATCACTGATGGTCTTTGTAAACCTAATCTAATATATTTTAGATATTTTAATTTCCCCCCCTGTGGAATTCATCTAGTCTATAGAAAATAGTTTGACATTCTCATATAAGGCTATATAACTTTTCGTACATAAATGAGAACTTTGTTGTAGTGTAAACTTGCTAAACCAAACTATCTAGGTCTTAAATTTAACATATACATGATCTATTTTTCTGTGGCCCTTTAAAGGTATAAAAAAGCATTGCTAATATATAGCAATAAATACTTTGGGTACTGAAGCATCTTAGTATGTACATAAAATGACACTTGTATTCATGTGTTTTATTTCTGTAATCTGTTGTACTAAAAATTCAAAATTACTGTTTTTCCACCATTTAAAAATTATTTCTCTCTTACATTGGTACAAGTTTTGCTGTAAAGGAATGCTGCTTGATTTTTACATTCTTGGTTAATCTTTGATTTTGGGTAAATGTGATAGAAGGCTATAATCATTGAACAGATTTGAGTGGAGCCTTAAAATACTTTTCCTAGAAGAAGGGCTCCTTCCATCCATGAAGGCTTTTGATTCAGCAGAGGGATCCCACTGGCAGAAGGGGGGGGGAGTTGACTTTTTCTTATTTCCCCCTTGTCCATGCAGCTCCCAGCACCACCTCCCACATCTTGGAAGCTGCAACGGGAGATGGGAATTTGCAAAAGTTGCCTCCCACTTCTGCCAGTAGGAATAAAGTTTGGATCCAAGTCTTTTGAGTTTTCCTTAGGACCTTTTCCTTTCGAAATCCCTCTTTCCCCCCTATAAGATAAAAACCTGGCTTATTCAGCTGCTGGGATAGCTTGAGTAGATGAAAAACTTTACAATCACTATTGTAATCTTCATTCATACCTTGCTTTTATAGCAAGTAGAATCATTTTTAATACTAAGGTTCTTTAAGAGTTTGATTTGCAAAGATTTTTAAAAATTAAGGTTCTCAAGAGCTTTGCTCCATTTCTCCAAAATAAAAATTGCCTTTTTCAATTGCCATGTCCTAGGTATTGTACTTCTAATTATGACTTGGATTATCATTCTAGTTAAGATACCACAACCCAGGCTGCTGTTGAAGTATTTGTATATTATAAATTATCTTGATATTTGTGTTATATTCTTGCAAGTAATTATCTTTTCTAAAACAACAACAACAACAAAACCCCTCTATTCTGATTCAAAGCACACAGGATATAAATACAATAATAAACATTGTCCTGTAAATGTAGTAGCATTAACTTGTTTTACATTACACCTGTTGTCTAAATAGCTTTTATTTATAGCCATCAGTTTAACATAGGCATGCTAAGAAAAAAAAATTAAACTTCAAGAGTTTTATAAACTTTCTAGGTTGCTAAAGAATTTATTTTTCTACTATAGATGGTATAGACAAAAGCATCAAAATGTACAGAAAAAAAGCTTATTTCTATTGCAAGTAGGCTTAATTTTTTCAATCATATCCAATTTTGTCTAATACAATGAGAATTAACATTTGTTTTTCCATTTAGAATTGTCTTTTGTAAGCTAATATAATTTAGTTGACTTATTATAGTCAACTTGTGTTGGTATGCTATTTTATTACCCACACAGATAGGTTTGCAGAACTTGTTTTCAAGTTATTATAGGCAACTATTTGTTCTGATATTCTGCTTACCCTATAACTTAAAATGCTGCTCTTATTTGGCCTAATGCATATTCCATCATAGTCATCTTGGGTACCCTTATGCAGCAGTGGATAAGTATGTCTGTGTCTGCATATCCCATGACCAGAATACAACTTTAGCACTCCCTGGCTGCTATGTAAATCTGAATCCTAGATTGCAAGCTTCATTAATATTTAAGAAAATATTTGCAGTTGTCACCTACTTGTCATTCCTTCTGTAATCTTTACATCAAAATTAAAGTGCTATGGATACTATCCAGAAGACCCTCAGCAGCATACATTTTTTGCCTATTGCTTTTACTTCCACAGTTTTTCATGCATAAATATGTGTGTGCACCCCTCCCCCCATTTGAAAACATTTGGTGAGAGCTGCTAACCGAAAACAGGAGGGAAATCAGACAAGGTATCTGGAGGCTAACAGCCTTGCATAATCTATGAGAATTTTATTCATATCATAGATAGTATAAAAAGCAGACCTACACATCATTACTACACATCTAGCAGTTTTGGCTTGTTCATTTTGACTAATGGAGTAATCCCTCATAGCTTGCTTTTTTCTGAAGTTTCAAAGCCATGTTGATATTGTGAATTCAGTCAGTTTTACAGTAATGTGAACAGTGCTAAGCAGTTGTCAGTTTGACTTCTGCATCCTTCATACTGACCTTTGTTATATTTTGTGTGTTCTGGAAATGTACAGCTTTAGGCTGCAGTCCTAAACACAGTTGTGCTTGGGTAAATCCCATTGAGATCAGCGAGATGGTTTGTAGCCTTAGGCTGTGATCCTGAGCTCAGTTACTATTTCTAAATAACTGTGCTTAGTATCATGCTGTTGTGTGTTTAATGCGTATTTGAACATTTTATGAGTATATTTAGTCCCATACATAACACATTAAGTGGCATTTTATATTAAATGATGTTTTACAAATTATTTTTACATTACACTCAAACTTTAAGGATTTTAACATAGTGTAAATAGGTATACAACTTTAATGAAGAGCAACAATTTTTCACAATATGTTTTCTGCATTACTTGAATACTGGTTGCTAGAAACTACCATTGACTTGTTTATTTTTGAGGTACTGGAGTTTAGTTTCTAATCGCTCTTTAAAATGGTAAAGAAATGAACTAATTGGAAAGGTTTTTTAAAAAATTAGGCCTTAGCTTCCATTGTGATTTAATTTTTTTTTTTTTTTTTTTACAGTAACTGTGATACTATATCGGCTGAATATATATACTTTTAAAGTTCTTTATAATTAATGTAATCTTGTCACCACCTACAGAATGCTACAGTGAATTAAATATCGGTGAAGCTTATCTGTATGCAGAATGCAATGAATAAAACATTAAGATGCCTACTGTGTATAATGTTTAGTTGCATATTCAACTTCTGAAGGACAAACTTATATCGAAGAAAATACAGTGGTGAAATTTGAAATGGTGCTTTTAGTTGGGTAATACCCCACTTTTAAATGCAGTTTAACTAAAAAGCGCAGTATAAAATTTTTGGAGAAGGGAACTTCTGCTTCAATAACATATATGCTATATTTTTTCATAATATGCATCAGCAAGATTTATGGAGAGCAAAACAGGAGGTTAAAAGCTTAATATATTTGGGGCACAATCTAATCAGGATGCCTATAAACCTCCAAGGAATACGGGCATCCTATGCAGAATGGGGGAAGTGGCAGAGATCATCTCCGACTCTTCACTCCTTCCGCCCTGCAAGGCCGCTAGATGGCCAATTTCAGCCGTCTAGCTGTGGCACTTCAGAGGGAGAAGGAAGGAGTCTGAAGCACCGTCAGGATATGTTGTATCTGAATAGCCCTGGTCTCCCCACCCCCTGGAATACCCCCATTGCCCCTTCCCCAAGGTTACTCTTATGACCTTGGAGAAGCAACCAGTGTATGTTTTCCGCTCCGGCTGCGGAAGTGGGGAAGGTGATCCGAACACAGTTCCCAGCTCCAAGATCAGAGTTATGTCTCGGACCTCACATCTGGGAATCCAAAGAATCCTATGACGGAGGCTGTAGGATCACTTTGTTAGTCCTCATAATTATATGCTACCTAGGGGACTTGAAGGGTGGGGTATAAATTCTTTGTGTAATTCATTCTAATCTGGATTGGACTTGCATGCATGTAACTGTTAGGATTCCAGTTTTATAGTCTTGTTGAATTTGAAGCTGTTCACCAAATTGGTGAAGATTTTGAATGCTGTTATGGCTACAAGATATGAGGTGTCACCAAAGAAGAATTCACATCCACATATTTAATTTATTGTGAAATATGCATGACATATAAAATAAAGAGTGGTGTTTGAAGATAGGTATGTAGCTGAACATCCATCATTTAACTTTCAGAATTTTTTTATACACTGAATAAATATTGCCACAATTTTAGATATGAAAAGAAAAAATGTTACAATGCTTTTTCTATTTTAAGCTCAGTTAAGTATACAGTTTTTATTGGCTTATGCATATTTTTCTACCATTTTTTCTTCTAGTATTTTGTGTTAGCTTAATTAATGCTCTTTTTTCCAGATTCTCAGGGGAGAAGTGTACTTCTCTTTGGCAGCTTCCCTCCTTTTGAAATTGGGGAGTTCCAAATTTGACACTGACTGGATTGGAGGAACCATCCCTCAGAATTTGATCTGTCTTCTTGGGTGGGGTGGGGGGCAGAAAATCAGCTCTCGCATTTCCTAGTTGCTTGGTTTTGCTGGGACTTTCTCTGTGGACTCTGGTTTTTCTATTATATAATTCCAAAAAGTAATAGTTTGCTCCCAAGTCCTCTAAGCATCTAAAGGAAAAGATTACCTGAAAGGGAAGACTGATTTACTGGTTGGGCTAACAGCAATTGGCAAATTGGTGTGGGTCCTCAACACTCCAAAGCTCAATTGTCTGATGAAAGCTATTGCTTGTTGGACGCCTCTGTCACTATGAAGTCTGAAAACGCATTATTTATAAAGTTCTGAAAGCTCATTCTAGCATATTCTGCATAAATCTATACCCCTAATTCCATTTAATTCAATTGGGCTTGCTTCTGTGAGTAGATTTGTATTGGGTTTCACAGTTAATCTGCTTTTACTAGTCCCATCTCATCTTCTGTACTGTTTCTACCAGGTCACTATTTTTTCCCCTCCAATGCCTTTTATAAATCACTCTTGCCTCACTATGTGGCACCCTCCACTGCCCCAACCCCTATTTTTAAACTGACATTGCTGATCCCCACCCATAAGTCTTGACAGGACTATACGTTTATACTTAATCATTTATGTTCTGAGATCCAAATTATTCATCTTAATTTATGTTAAAACTGCAAATGGGCAACAGGTATGTTCTCCAACTGAGGTTGGAGGGTTATTGAATCATTTCAGACATTGATGGTTGGAACAATGGCAGATGATTAAATGGAGGAGAGAAGAGCCATGAACTGTGCTTTTGCCAAAGTCATCATTGTAGGTAATACTTCATATTTTCTTACATAGAATCATAGAATAACTGTAAATATTTTTAAGATGAATGACTGAACAGAAATGTTTTTGTATGGACAGTTTTCTGAGTACACTGGCCTAATGTATGCAGATATGTTCTGGGGTAAACGGGGGTATTTTAAAAAAAAAAAACATTACGCTTGTTTGAGCAAATTAAATGGAGCTTGCCTAGGCTGGCTCCCAGTGGTAAACGGGGGTATTTTTAAAAAAACATTACGCTTGTTTGAGCAAATTAAATGGAGCTTGCCTAGGCTGGCTCCCAGTTATGCCCCTGCTAGACTGCAACCAGCTTAAGTTTAGCAATGTGCCCAAGACAACTCGCATCAAATCAATTATGGGGGGAAATGGTTTGCGGCTTGAATCATGTATATGTTTCCCAAATTGTGAAGCATGCCAACCTTTGGGAGTGCAAGATGTCCTTGAGGGGAAGGAGGATATGCCATCATTAAAGAAATTTGTAGTTGCTTTTTTCTTCCACTGGCGTGGTTTATTATTTATTTTAGTTCTATACCTCCCCATAGTCGAAGCTCTCTGGACAGTGCACAACCATTTATTTAGTAGGAGGTATCCCATCCCTTCCAGCTGGGTACCGACATGAAACAAGAAGTCCTGCTTTTATTGATGATACCTCTGTGGTCACTTCTGTCCAGAATTGGAAACCACATAGACTAATGCCAGTAGTAGAAGCACATGGTGCTATTGGTTCAACTCAAGCCGATACTGTGAAAATGGAAAGAACACCGATGGTATGCAACCCTCATAATGGGGGTTGAGTCCTATATTAATATGGCTGCTGCTGCTACTATATTTGTAAAGTACCTAAGTAGGAATAATGAATGAAGGAGGAAGGAACTAGAAAACAAGGAAACTCAGTCACATAAGGAATGATAGGTAAGTATGAAGGGACTGAAGTGCCTGCACTGATGCATTTCTAGCCATAGGATGCCAGAAATACTTAAGTGTATACCTGAGCTGGAAATTTAATATCAAACCCACTCCTCACTTGATCTTTGCATCACTAGAACTTTCAAAAGACAGAATGTGGTCTCTGCTAAAGTAACTTTCACATGCTGCATCATGTGTGCCAATTAACAACAACCCCTTGATTCCAGCCAGAGGCTGCATATGTGACTTGTCTTGCTTCGTTCCAAACTTAAGGCACAATGGCTGGGGCATGCTGGGAGTTGTAGGCCTTTTTTCTGTCTGAACATGCATAGGATTGCACCTTTAATTTGTGCTGAGCAAGCAGGCTTTCTGGATGGTGAATAAAAAATGAATGGAATCATTGCTGTTGACTGTGTTTGAGTCATTTATTTATATTTGTTAATTGCCCCACAATGTAATTCTCTGGGTGATGTGCAAAAACAGTTTACCCTTTCTAATATATGTATATAATAACCCATTCCAGTTAAGACATTAGTAGAAGTCTCGTTGGCACTAATGCAAATTCTGTATGACAGTTCAGGATTATAGGCATTTAGCAAATCTTAAGTGAGAGAATTCCCATTCCATCTATCCTACATAAAGGGCAAGGTGGAATGTATTTTCGCTTTTAGTCCCATTCTGTGTATGAATCTATGGGGAGGAAAATGAAAAACCTATGGGGGGAAATGTCAGTGTTTATATATTTATATCTTTACCTGATCTGGGTTATATAAACATTGGTATTTTCTCATCCAAGGAGAGCAAAACGTTAAAATGTAATTGCCATGGGACTACATTGTCCTCGGTGACGACCTTGAAAGGTTTCATCAACGTTGCCTCCGGAAAATCCTGCAAATTACTTGGGAAGATAGGCGAACAAATGTCAGTGTACTGGAAGAAGCAAAGACTACTAGCATTGAAAAAATGATCCTTCAACGCCAACTTCAGTGGACCGGTCATGTTGTTCGAATGCCTGACTGCCGCCTCCCAAAGCAGTTACTTTACTCCCAACTCAAGGATGGAAAGCGGAATATCGGTGGTCAATATAAGAGGTTTAAAGATGTTCATAAGGCTAATCTAAAAAAATGCAATATAAACATCGAAAACTGGGAAGCTCTGGCCCATGAACGATCTAAATGGAGGTTGGCCTTTCACAAAGGTTCCATGGACTTTGAAGAAGCCCGAGTGCAAGGTGAAAGGGAGAAACGTGCTAAGCGAAAAGCACGTCAAATGAATCCTTTACAGGACCATCTTCTATCTGGTAACCTGTGTCCTCACTGTGGGAAGCTGTGTGGATCTAGAATTGGCCTCCACAGTCACTTACGGACCCATCGCTAGAGTCTACACAATCTTCTTTAGAATTTCCTCCTTTTATCCCGGAAGACAATCTTACTCGGTCACGAGTGATCGCCTGATGATGATGACATTGTCCTCGGGTAAAGGTCAAATGATGTGACCATACAAATTACTCATGCCAATTTGGGGCCTAATTAATGGGTTTAGCAAGCTTTTAGTTACAAGTTCTGTAAAAGTTGAACAATTGCAAAATGAAAGTCAAATGAAAAAGTGGGTGAAACTTTGGTTTGCATTGACTCTGCCCTTATTAGACTTCTGTATGGGCTGATAGTAACCCTATGCCAAGGTAGGCAACATGGGGTCCACGGCAGTGCCAGCAAAAATATTGACTGTTGAAAATTGGCTGCTGAAATTTGGTGGCAAGCAAGTACAGAACCTTAGAAAGGCTTTGTTTTTATAATTTGCTGATTACTTTTATGCTGTTCTTTTAAAATTGTGTTTTTAATGGCTTGGATCCAGAGAAGCACCAGAGGAATGGGATGGACAGAAAGTGACTTTTCTGCCATCTCCTTGCCTTCCTCTCCCGGTAGCTCTCTGAAAAGCCTCTACTGGGGGTCAGGGACCCTCTGAATGGGTTAGGCTGTGGTGTGGTAGCCAGAGGGGGACAAGGGGATCACAAAAAAAATTAGGGGAAAGCACCTTTCATGAGCACCTTTTGTGAGCTTTTTGTGGGTCTCGGGCTGCTGGGGGGTGAGAGAGGTGGGTTGGGGAAGTCAATTTCTGCCTACTGCCTTCTGCCGTTACTTCTCTGGATCTAAGTCAATGTTTCCATTTTAAATTTGTTTCCTTTGTAATTTTTGATTCTTTGTAAACTGCACTGGGAGTTTGTTGAAGGTGGGGTAAAAATTCATATAATATATGAGAAACTTGTAAGCAGGGGCAGTGCTAGGTACTGAAAAGATCAGGGGCTCAGCCCCACATGATTTTTAAAAATCACAAATTTGCATAAGCTTAAAGTAAGTGTGTGTGTGTGTGTGTGTGTGTGTGTGTGTGTTTAAAGGATCCTGTCTCCTAATGACACCCCTATTTGTAAAATAAAAATTAAAAAATAAGCGTGGACAGGGGAGAGGAGGGCATTTGATTGGAAGAAGGATTCAAGGGCGGGGGCAGCAGGAGGCAAAGACCATCTGGACCAAAAGCCAGCTAATCCAGCATACCCTCCAATTGCCCCAAATTTGTCAGGACAGTCCCGCAAACACTTAAACCATCAGGTTTCGGACCCATTGAAGACATTTGTACTTCCGAGTAACTGTGTGTAGAATTGCACTGTTTGTTTTAACTTAATTCAAGTTAGTTAAATTCTGTAAGATTATTCCAGTTTAAACGTTTCTTTAAATCTAAATTGTGTGAATAGAACTGGAAAAGTGCTTTAAAATGGGGCCTTTCCACAATAACAAACAACAAGAAAGCTGTTCAGCCCCTCAAAGTTATTCCTTGTGCTTAAACCAGAGCTGCAGAGGTGTTGGAGCAAAACGCTGAAGGGGCTCAAACCCCCAATGTGTCTTTTTGTATTTTCCCCCACCCAGAAGGTCCCCCTCCTCCACATCTCCTTTTCTTCTCCTTCTCCAAAAGTCCAACTGCCCTGAAAATGCCGGGACCAATCCTGACAATTTTAAAACAAAAAGAGATTGCCCTGCAAGCACTGACCCCCCCCCCATGAAAAACACCAGATATCAACAATTAAAGGTTTAAGTAAGGTTAATTTTTTTTTTACAAAAGTCACTAATAAAATATTATAAAATAATGTATAATATAATAGTGTAATAATATAAGATTTTGTGTGTTTCCTCTAATAACTTTTGTACTTGACCATGCCCTTTGGTTGCCAGGCCATACCCTTGGCCATGCCCTCATGTTGCCTGGCCACACCCTCTTGATCACACCTTCATGTTGCTTAACCATACCTCTTACAAATTCACATGTGTGTCCCTATTTTCATATATGAAATGTTGGAGGGTATGATCCAGGGGGATCAGATGCAACAGAGATAATCGGGGGCCCTGTACCTTTATTTCACCAAGTGCCCATGGACAGCAGAGTGGTGGGGCAGAGGGCCTCCCAGAGATTCGGGGCTCCAAATGAAAGATTTGGTGCGCCAGCCCTCTAACACCACCTCTGCTTGTAAGATATATTAGGCCGAAAGGGATTTAAATCTAAGTTTCCCACATCTAAGCACAATTCTTTAGCCAACTACTACAGTGGATCTGGAATATTGGGCATAAGATGGTTTGGGCCAATGAACTCATAAATATGCCCATGAATGGATCTGAAGTAGTTGTCACTGAGAACTGTTTGGTCATCCCTGAACCAGAAGCAAACCACAAAACTGCTCCAAGCTAACAAAGCTACAGCTATCTCTAGTTCCATAGGAATCATTCTAAAGTACATACCATAAATGCCAAGTGCAATGTTCAAATTGTCAGGCTGAAAATATTTAAGAACCATCAGATAACAGATTGTGCTGCTGATTGGCCACCTTATTAATGAATTAACATATTTCCATAGAGATAAATGAAAAGAAGTAAATGGCAAGAGGCATAAACAGTCTGTCCCAGGAATATGTTATGTTACAGTGCTGCTCACATTTATACAAATGACCAGCCAGTTTCTATCTGATCATACTTGCTGATTATGACCTCTTGGGTTTTTGCTTGAAATATTGCAAAATCATTGAGGCTGCTAGATAATGTTTTGCAAAATGTAGTGGTTTTCATAGCAACTGGTCCCTGACTGCCAATTTGTGCTTGTTCCTGCCAAAGTTGTGAATAGCTGTTATTAAAGGAAGCGTTAAGAGTGCCTGGTCTATTCAGGTGTAACTTTGAAGCATTCTATATTATAAACAACATAATAAATTGGCTACTGCAAGCAAGCAAAGGATGACAAGACACGAGAACCATCACTTGACTGGCAAGTATTGTGAACTGTCTGACTTTGGTAAGTCAATACAAAAAAAAAAAAAGCTGTGTGTTAAATTGTGTTTGGTAATAGGGTCAGTGCCTCTGCTATTTGTTTACCAATTTACAAGCACTGATCAATCAATATCGCACCTTGAGATAGCATATCAGCAAGAACAGAAACGAACAGGATAGCTATGGTGCCTTACGGCAGCTTTCCCCAATCTCATGCCTTCTGGATGTTTTGGACTACAACTCCCAGAGTTCCTGACCATTGGCTAGCAAGGGTTGATGGAAGTTAAAGTACAAAACATCTAGAAGGCAACAGGTTAGGAAAGACTGCCTTATGGATTAACCTCACTTTAGGGGCTGAAATAAGACAATTTTGTGAGCCAAGCAGTCTCTAAGTTAGAATATCGTGAAAAGTCTGAGAGACTGAGCAAGTGAAACAAAATTAAACCAGCTGCAATAAAGGGGCTGGCAGCAGATCCTCATTCCATGTATCAATTGCAGTACACATGCAAAGGACCAATTTAGAATGGATATCACATGGAAAGCTGTTACCTGTGTAGGTGGGCCATGCAGCTTATAGTGCTCAAAAAGAGATTACTGCATGCGCCGAGCTATCCACATGCAGTAGCATGCCTGTGGCCTGGGCCGATGCACTGCTAATCTTCCATCACCTCATACATATTGCTCTGTGGCAAACACTTTTTAAATGAGATTTGCAGTTCCATGTAACACCAGCATAGGTAACTGTTTTCCACATGGTGCTAACCTGTTTAAACTTGGCCTAAAACTTTCCAGGGTGGTAGAACTGGGGAAACACATTGTATAGGGCAAAAGTTCTGTGTGAGGAGTCAAGCAGCTGAGACCTTGGAAGAAAAAGCACCACAGAACAGATACTGTTTTGCAAACAGTGACAGATGGTGTGGCTTAGTGGCAAACAGAGTAAGCTGTGAGCTCCTAGTAAAAATGTCGCCTGATGACTTCATGTCTGAGATGGTTTTAAGCAAACCAATATTCTCTCACATATACCACTGTACAATAAAGAGCTAATACTGGACTATATTATAGGGTCAGGCAGAGGGGTTTGATAGTGTCATATTATTTGTAGCTGCTTCCCCATGATGCTGCCCTATGCAGCTGCAATATACCGTATGTGTGATTATCAGAGTATCAGAGGTGGTATGCCTAGGTACACCAGTTGCTGGGGAACACGGGCGGGAGGGTGCTGTTGCACTCATGTCCTGCTTGTGGGTTTCCCGTGTGCAACTGGTTGGCCACTGTGTGAACAGAATGCTGGACTGAATGGACCCTTGGTCTGATCCAACATGGCTCTTCCTATGTTCTTATTGATCATATGAATCCTTCCTTTCCAGTCAGCACCTTGAATGTAGGTATAGGTGGGAAGAAGTACCACTTTGGTATCCCTGGTGTCAGACACTTCAGGAGTGGGTTACAAGCTTTGCTTCATTTCTGTTCCTCCGGCTCACAGTGGCAGATGCTGCTTCCAGCATAACCTCTGCAAATTGCATAATGGTGCTCCTGCTCCACTCACATATGGTTGCTAATGAAAAAATAGTAAGCAGAGTATGTCCCAGTTTACCCTTCTCCCTACTATATAAAGTAGGGGTGGATAATTTGTAGTCCTCCCAATATTTTGCCCTACAAGTCCCATCAGCCCTAGCCAGCAGAGCCAATGGTAAGGAATTATGGGAGTTGTAGGCCACAACATCTGGAAATTCAAATTGCCCATCCCTGATATAAATGATGCAAACAAATATAATAGTCTCCCAAATGTTCAGGTCTTGCAAAGATTTGGGTATATTCTTTACTGTCATATCTCTGATCCTGGAATTATATATCTCAGGGGGCCCCAACCTTTTTGGACCCATGGGCATATTTGGGAATTTGAGAAACTGCCCATGTTTGTTTCGTGTCTATTGGACACTACAATGCCACTTTTATAAGGGATTGTCTAAGAGCTGGTACTGCAATACAGCTAATGATTCTTTCAAGTATATGTTTTGGCAACGTCCAGTAGTTGCTTCTTTTTGGGAGGAGGTTATTGCACAGATAAATGTTGTACTGGAACAGTCTTTAATATTCACTGATGTACACGCTTTTTAAAATTATTTACCTGCTTCATGGAAATTAACAAATGGTCAGTGTAAATGGATTCTCCACATCCTTCTGACAGCTAAGAGTGCAATCCTATGGGGATGCCCATAACCTTCTGAACTTGGTGGATGACGGGAATCCTATGGAGGGCAGAGGTGACGGTCACCTCCACACTACTCTTGTTCTGCAAAGCTCTGCCAAGTCAGCTGTCTAAGTGTGGCACTTCAGAGCAGGAGGGAAGAAGGTGCCGCCAGGATACCTCGTATCTTGGCAGCACCTGTCTTTGCTCCCCACCCCACAGAACACTCCCAAAAGCCTTTCTCCAAGGTCACCCTTACGACCTCAGAGAAGTAGTTGGAACGGTTCTTTCCACTTTGACGGCGAGGGGGGAGGGGGATCTGTTGGAAATTGTAATATTGCCTGCTTAAATCATCATCATCATCATCAGGCGATCACTCGTGACCGAGTAAGATTGTCTTCCGGGATAAAAGAAGGAAATTCTAAAGAAGATTGTGTAGACTCTAGCGATGGGTCCATAAGTGACTGTGGAGGCCAATTCTAGATCCACACAGCTTCCCACAGTGAGGACACAGGTTACCAGATAGAAGATGGTCCTGTAAAGGATTCGTTTGACGTGCTTTTCGCTTAGCACATTTCTCCCTTTCACCTTGCACTCGGGCTTCTTCAAAGTCCATGGAACCTTTGTGAAAGGCCAGCCTCCATTTAGATCGTTCATGGGCCAGAGCTTCCCAGTTTTCGATGTTTATATTGCATTTTTTTAGATTAGCCTTATGAACATCTTTAAACCTCTTATATTGACCACCGATATTCCGCTTTCCATCCTTGAGTTGGGAGTAAAGTAACTGCTTTGGGAGACGGCAGTCAGGCATTCGAACATCATGACCGGTCCACTGAAGTTGGCGTTGAAGGATCATTTTTTCAATGCTAGTAGTCTTTGCTTCTTCCAGTACACTGACATTTGTTCGCCTATCTTCCCAAGTAATTTGCAGGATTTTCCGGAGGCAACGTTGATGAAACCTTTCAAGGAGGTGGAAGTGACGTCAATGAGGTAATGTAACCACTAGTTACAGTGGGAGGAAAGGGTTAATTGAACGATTTCTTCCTCCCTAGTTCCTGCCTCATTGTGGACTGCTCTCTCTCTCTCTCTCTCTCTCTCTCTCTCTCCAACATGATGGACACATGCATATGAATAAAGGGACTGTCTAAGACAAAACTAATGTCTTTATTAGTTTTGAACCTAGTTTGGACAATCCATCTCCTTTTAAGAGCCTTTTAGCAGGGTTTAACAACCCACGTGGTGATAACCAGTTTCAATAACCAGGCTGTGCATAAGGGGGAAAAACTGCTTTGGCCTAACCAGTATAGGACCGACTCCTCCTCATATCCTCCAACAGGATCCGAGTGCGGGTCCCCAGCTACGAGGTTGGAGTGATTTTCCAACTTCATAGCTGGGAATCTGAAAAATCCTATGGCCACCTAGACACTGTTTAGTGGCCATAGGATTGCGCTGGCCAAGACTGGGGACTTGGGAGATCCGGGTTCTAGTCCCCGCTCTGCCATGAAGCTCACTGGGTGACTTTGGCCAGTCACCGACTCTCAGCCTAACCTACCTCACAGGGTTGTTGTGAGGATAAAATGGAGAGGAGGAGGAGGATTATGTAAGCCGCCTTGAGTTCCTTGTAGGAAAAAAGGCGGGGTATAAATGTAATAAAAAAATAAAAAAATAAAGGTGCCATACAGCTCTTTGCTGGTCCCAGGCACTCCATCCTCCCCATCGGATTTGGGCCAGAAAGTCCAAGGAAAAGTGTGGGTGCATGGAGGGTAAGTTTTAAGCAAGCACAATTTGGGACATTGCACAATCCTCTCCTGAAAGCAACCGAGATCTTAATTAGTTTGCATTCTATACAATTTAAATTATAGTAATTATTTCTAACTATGCGCATATATTTGCATATGTAAATTAGGATATACAAATTTGTGCAAGTTTTTGTCCTATGGGCCTGTGCCCTGGATACTTTAGGTACCTAGCACTGCCCCTGGATTCCAGGCCCACCTGAGTGACCAGGTGGCTTTGCTTGCGTGGATTTTAGGATTTGGTACAATTGTTTTTAAAAGTGCCTGGAATAGGCACGCGCCATCGCCTACAATTGGTACGACTGTGTGTGGTATCATCACACTATTTACATTTAAATTTTCAATTTGCATTTTGAATTTTTTTTTATGGAGAAGAAGAAAAATAAAACAGGTTTAGAAATGAAAAGGGTTCCCCCCCCCCCTCCTTGAAGGCCTGCGAGAGCTGTATGGAAAAGATACAGTGTCTCTGACTGAAAGTGTAACATTTAGGCTGGGTGCTGGCAGCAGAAATCTTCTCTGACCAAGTAACTGGAGCAGATTTCGGGGCGCATGAGGGGCTGCAGGGGAAGAGAAATATCTGATCTTAAAGAAAATCAGGTTAATCCTGAGAGTCTACAGGTGATGAAGAGTGACCGTGCCAAGTTTGGGGTAGATCCGTCAAAACGTGATGGAGCCTATACGACGACACCCCACACACAACAGTCATTCATTCAGTCAGTCATTTAAAAAGTTTCCCTCCCTTTTCACCCCCTTAGAGAACATTCTAAATGGCCTAGGGGAGATTTGCATACCCACTCCTATGGGCCCCTGCAGGAATTCATACGAACATTCTAAGTGTCGTATGGGCTATTTGCATAACTGCTCCTATTGGCTCCTGCAGCAATTCTGAGGTGAGGCTGATTTACATAACTGCTCCCCTGTTGTTTTGCCCATAGGAGATATGAGAATGGGGTGATTCCCCCCCTTTTTCACCCCCTTAGGGGCGGAATTTCCAAAAACCCTTCCTTAGTGAGTGTCTACGTCATAAAAACAATGTTCCTACAAAATTTCACATTCCTAGATTAAACGGTTTGATCTGGGCATTGATGAGTCAGTCAGTCAGTAGTCAGTCAGGGCTTCTTCTTTTATATATACAGTAATACCTTGGATTGCAAGTAACTTGGTTTGAGAGCGTTTTGCAAGACAAGCAAAATTTTAAATATTTATTTAATTTTTTTAACTTGATATACAAGCGACGTCTTGCAATACAAGTACTGTAGTATGGCTCTGTACAAATTTTTTTTGGGGGATTTTGTTTTGATATAAGAGTGATTTGGATTACAAGCATGTTTCTAGAACGAATTATGCTCTCAATCCAAGGCATGACTGTATAGATTATATCCAACCTGAGCCATCAGCCAGCAGAATGGAAACCGCAGGTGAAATGGTTTTCCCCTGCAGCCCCTCATGCACCCCGAAATCTGCTCCAGAGGTGTGGGTCACACACACACCCCAAGCAGATCTGGGAGGTTGGAGGGAGGGGGAGAACAAGGGGAAATATTGTTACGTGAGCAGAAGTTGGATTTAAGTCATAATCATCATGGTATGTATTCTTCTGGGTAAAGGCCACTACTGAAGAGAATGAGAACTGCTACTCCACATGAAGGGCTCTTCCCCTTGATTATTTATTTATTTATTATATTTATGAATCGCCCATCTGGCCAGACATCCGGCTACTCTGAGCGATGTACAATCCAATAAAATACAAGGGGGGGGGAACACACACACAGTATAAAACACAATTAAAAACAGTACAAAACTTAAAAATCCTAACCCACCCCATATTCCCGCCTGAAAAGCCATGTTTTTAATGCACGGCAGAAGCTAATCAAGGAAGGGGCATGGCAGAGATCACTGGGGAGAGAGCTCCATAAATTGGGAGCTAATTACAAGCAATTATCTTGAACCTATTTTCTTCAAAAGTATGAGGGTAATGTCAAAGAAGTATGAAGCAAGACACAGGCCTGGTTCACATGTAACTACAACCCAGAGTATGGGTTTAGTACAGGTCGAGTATGGGTTGTCGTTGAATCATGGGTTGCCATTGAATCATGGGTGGTTGTTACATGCAAACCCTGCATTATGATTTAACTATGGGTTTGTTAACCATGAACAACCCAGGAAGAGAACCCATGGTTTGATGTTGGGTTGTGAACTCTGGATTGTTCGTGGTTAAGAACCCATACTTAAACCATAGTGCAGGGTTCTCACATAACGACAGCCCACAATTCAATGACAATCTATACTCAACCCGTACTCCGTGTTGCCATTACATGTGAACCAGGTCGCTGAGTGGGAGACAAAAACATATCTATCAAAAATCTTAAAGCACAAAATTAATTACCTCTGCACACAGGATCTTATCATGAAGGGAATGTGGAGATCACCTTTCAATTTTTGTGGAGTGTGTGTGACAGATTTTGACCTCCTAAATGAAGGAAAGTTGAATATCAATGTTCTCTATAATTTTGGATGAAGAAATGCACTTTCAGGGATGCTAATAAATCTATGCAATTTATACAAGGTACTGTGACAAGATGTTAAGCTCCCATTAAGTTTTGTGCAATTTAAAGTCAGGCACCATTACTTGAGGATTTACTATTTAGTTGTCAGATCTATCACTGAAGGCGTAACTTGTTTAGTCTATTAGCAAACTTTTCCCTGACAGGGAATGTGCTCATTCTTAAATAACCCAGGTCAAGAATTCAAAAAATGCGTAAATGCCACTTTCCTTTTACTGTTTTAATAGCATGAGAATAGAAAATGTTTCAGCAAGTCACACCCATGCCTAAAAAATGTCACATGGGAATTATTACTACCAACTCCTTACTTTTAGATTGGTTGTGCTGCTTCCAAGCTACTCCTAGATCCCTGGCAGTCTGTCAGAGGCAGTGGTATTTCAAGAAGTTTACTGTAAAGTAATTCTCATTTTATATTTTGTACTTGGATGAATAGCTGAGTACAAAAATATGTGAGTTTCTCAAGTGTGAAGAATTCATGCTTCCAACATTTGACACTTGTCTGCTAAAATACTCTAGACCAAATATTTCGGCTTCTGAATAAAAGGGACAATTTTACATGCCAGATTTTGCATGCAAATGCCTCCTACATGCTTGACAAGCTCAGATATTTCATACTTATGTATTGTATCAATGATGATGATGATGATGATGATGATGATGATGATGATGATAATAATAATGTAAAGTGACGATTGGCCCTGAGGCCCAAATAGGCAAGGACCTTCCTTCTTGCCATAGGCATCAGATAAGCTCGTAGGGATGCTCACATTGTTGTAAACTCAGGGCAAAATGATAGCTCCCATCAGTGAGTTAGAAACCCAGAGCACTACGCATTATTAGGAAGTTTTGAAGAAATTGATTGCCCTTGATAAAGAGAAGAATCTCAAAACATGTCAGCAGCTATAAACATCGGCGCAGCTGTTTTTTTGTTTTGCCCTAAAATGATAGCTAAAATAGTACATATATTTGAGTGCTGATATTCTCTCATATTCTGTAGCTCACTGAATCTATGACGCTTTCACTTATTCCTTTTGCACCGAAGAGCAAATATGCTGGGTTGGATCCAGATTTAGGAATGTCCAATGGAGCTGGCAAGAGCAAACTTTCCCACCCCTTCCTCTCTATGTCAGTCCCTCCAGCTCTCTGATGAAGCTAGAGTCCCAGTGTTCTCCAACCTTGGGTCCCCAGATGTTTTTGGCCTACAACTCCCAGCATGCTGGCTGGGGCATGCTGGGAGTTGTAGGCCAAAAACATCTGGGGACCCAAGGTTGGAGAACACTGAGCTAGACAGGGGGTTGAGGAGCATGCTGAGGTGTATGTTGTGGTGCGGGGGCTGAGGGGGAAGGGGATAGTCCCTGAAAATCAGACACAGGCATTTCCCGTCCACTCATGGAGGTGCCTCTGCCCAATTTTCAGGGATCCCACTTCCTCCTCAGCCGATCACACCACAGCCTTACCTGTTCAGCAGGGTCCCCCACCCCTCTATGTAGCATTGGGGGTGGGGGGTGGAGGGATGAGGGGTCCGAGAAATCTGCTTCCACCAGCCCCACTACATGGGGTCCAATCTGGATCCAATCACTGTGTCTCACCTTTATAATCATAGTAAAAATGCTGTGAATTCATTAATCATAACAGGTTTAAGGAGCCACCTCTCTATCCCTCCACTGCGATTGATATCCATGTTGCAGCCTGCTAGCTTCCCAGTCAGTTTGCATCATTATGGGGGGTGCCCCCTTGGTTTGCACATTAGAACGAAGATTATCTCTTCATCATGATTTTTCTAGCACAGACAGATGGTGAGTAACTGAGTCTAATGAGGGGATAAGTTGGATCATGGTGGTGATGTCAAAGGGGATCTTACTGGATGGCTGCTTCACAGAGGCTAAGAATGAAGCAGATACACATTATAGCCGAAACATATTGTTCCATTTTTCATTGTTTCTTATTGCCTACCCACCCATGATTTTACAGCTGTCCTGGGCTCTAAAAGTAAGCTCCTTACATTTATATCCATCTACATATCTCTCTCTCTCTCTCTCTCTCTCTCTCTCTCTCTCTGTTTGAGTGGTCCTCTTGAATGCATATTCCTGGCTCAATCAGCCACTGATGAGGCAAAACAGTCCCACACCAGCACATATAATGGTGGGGGAGGTTACACCAGGGAGAGGATGGAGTAGCTACGAGAATATTTTTGTAGAAATGTATTCCCTTTCTTTTAAAAAGCAAATTTTTTTTTTAAAAAAAATACAACCCTAAGGCGGCTAACAATTTAAGAAACAATTTCAGTTTCTAAACCAGTAAAATAACTAATCTTCAGCCGTAACACTTAAAATCATTTGTCACAGTATGCAATCAAAGGCCTATTTACCGGTAGATTTAAAATGTCGCTATGTTCAGCCTGAAAATGTGGGCAACATTGGTGATGAACCTTCCAAGGAGGAAGGGGGTTCGATAGATCTCAGGCTGTGATCAGTGATGTAGTGGAGGCGGGCTCCTCGCAGGGTCAAAGCCTTGGGACGTTTTGATCAGCAGGGATGATGACAACAGATTGCCACTTCTTTCAGGCTTCCCTGTTTGCTCTGAGATGAGCTGCAATCCTTAGAGGGTGGGGTGTGTGGCGGCGGGGGATTCCCCAGCAACAATATAGTGTGGTGAGCTATCCCTGTTGTAATGCAACATATTTTGGGGTAGCTTGTTCTTGAATGGTAATGAAGACCAATTAACTTTGCAAAAGACATAATACACACAGAGAGACACTAACACGAATGAGAGGGAGGGGGAGATGGAGAGGTGGAGCAACACAGCTGCCTGCATGTTCCTTGTGGACTTGGGAGTTCGGCCATCTCCTGTAGCCCTGCCCCACCTTCTTTTTCCCATTCAAAGAAAGGGACAGAGTGAACAACTATGGAAGCCTAAAACAACCAAATCTCATTTGAAAACAAGGCTTATAGATCCATAGATCATAGAGTTGGAAGGGGCCTACAAGGCCATCGAGTCCAACCCCCTGCTCAATGCATGAAACTAGAGGAGGGGTCTCCCATCCAAGTAGTAACCAGGCCTGACCCTGCTTGGCTTTCCACACTCAGACAAGCTGAGCCAGCGTGAGCCGCAGGCTTCCTTAGTGGTTTGCCACCCAGATCAGAGGCAAACCAGCATTGTTTTTGCTGCCATGAATTTTGGCGGCTCAGTAGAAACGGGCTGCACCAGGGAGTGGCAAGGTTCCACGTGTTGAGCACCGCTGGTATAGTACCTAGTTGTATTAGGCACATGATTAAATATTTCATTATTATTTTGCTGGAAAAGCTAAACCTGCATTCAAATGCTGACAAGTAGAGCACAGATATCCTTAAAACTACCTTAAAAAATCTGCTAGGATTCAGTGGCTCTAGGGTACACCCACTAATCAAATCAAATAAAAAGACTTATGTGACACAGCTATGCACGGAATGAGCATAGCTGGGATCTGTATTTCCTGTCCAGGTAGCACTTTTTAAAAAATATTATATATAGCCACTGTTCTGGAAACTGCCCCCCCCCCCCCCCCCGGTTGCATTGCATTTTCAGGTTGCATTGCACAGATGATCCTTAATTTGGGGCATGGGTGAAGAGGATTCATGGTGCTTTTAGTAGAAAATTATCTCCACTGTGTGTTGGCAGCAAGACCAAGCCTTATGTTTGTGCTAAATTGGGCAGACAGAACTAGTTGAAGGTTTATTTTAATTTTTTGACCTAGTAAAAAACTCTGTGGGTTGGATCCAGACTTAAGGCACAATCCTTTGTGTGTTTAAACAGAAGAAAAAGGCCTACTACTCCCAGCCAGCTATGCTGGCTGAGGCATGCTGGGAGTTGTAGGCCTTTTTTCTGTCTAAACATGCATAGGATTGAGCCCCTAGTCATACTTGGGACATGTTGATTTCAGTAGGGTCTACTCTAGGTATGACTCAGTCTGGATCCAACATGACGGGTTGAGACTTGCTTAACATGCCAGCTTTTTCAAGCCAATAAACATGTTTTTTGAAAGTACTTCCTTTAAGGCAAAGGTGTATTTCCAGAGCCGATGAAAAGCAGTATTCTGTATTTTTAAATATTTTTTGTAAGATAAAACAATATATTTTCTAAATATTGTACTAAGCAGTAGAGGTAGTGTCAGAGTGTAATGTGTCCTTGAAGCAGA
The DNA here is from genome assembly GCA_021292165.1 of Shinisaurus crocodilurus. NCBI lineage: Eukaryota > Metazoa > Chordata > Lepidosauria > Squamata > Shinisauridae > Shinisaurus > Shinisaurus crocodilurus. The sequence goes on from CM037876.1 coordinate 265,445,034, forward strand.
AAGGACTGCAGCAGAGCACCTGTGAACAGAAGTTCTATTTGGGAGTGTAACTTGTTAAAGACGGGCAGTGTGCCCAAGGTCATAAACAGAGTGATGAGAAGGGAGGAGTTATATGCTGTAATATTCTCTCCCCACTAGTCTTTATCTCTATGCTTTTTGTGCCGTGCATGGGGAGCCTTGCACTGTTTGTATAGCTGTAAATTGTAATGAATCTATGCGTGAAGAACCTCAGTAAAAGTTTCTACTGATGAGCTCACGTCTCCTCGTTATTCTTCGAGCTTGCACACAACAACTCCTATCTCTGCAACGTGTGGCGGCAGCAGAGTTTCGACAGGTAGGCTGGACTGCACATATAGCACAGCGGCTGAAGGCACTGTCATGCTTTTGCAGAGTTCCCATTCATTTCAATGAAGCTTCTTCAGGAGAATGTCCAGGTGGATTGTGCCCGAAAAGCTAAGCCAGACAGCTCCCAGTTCAAATATTACCTCAGCTATGAAATTATTAGGTGACTTCTTAAACCAGGAAGAAAGAGTTCTCACCAACTCTTTCCAAAGCCATGCACTTGAAGATTTACTTATTATTTAAATGGAGATGTATGCGTTTAGGATTTCTAGTGTAATTAAAATATGTTTAAATCAGGGGTAAGCAACCTATGGCCTGCAGGCTGCTTGTCGTCGTCGTCGTCGTCGTCGTCGTCCCCCGAGGGTATTTGCAGGCCCCGCTGGATCCCCTGCTACCATAATGGCTACACCACGGATTCCCAGCAATTCTGCTAGGAGACATGGCATGTGGGGAACACTGTGTGTGCCTTGTTTTCCAGCAAAATTGTACTCCCCTCCCCAGTGTTTTCATAGGCTGGGGGTGGCATGATTCTGCTGGGAAACAAAGTACATGCTCCCCATGTGCCTTGTTTCCTAGGAGAATCACTGTGAATCCAGCAGTGCAGCCACTTGGGAACATAGTGCACTGCCTTATACTGAGTCAAACCATTGGTCCATTAAGCCTAGTACTGCTGACACTGACTGGCAGCAACTTTCTGAGGTTTCAGGCAGGGTTTTTTCCAGCCCTTTCTGGAGATTCTGGGGATCAAACCTGGGACCGTCCTGATGCAAAGCATGTGCTCTACCACTGAGCTACAGCCCCTCCACTCCCGGTGGTGGTGCAACCACTTCCAGTGATAGTGAAGGAGTGTGGCCCATGCTGGTTTCCAGGGGGATCAATGCACCCCCACCCAACTGACCAAAGTTGCCCACCCCTGGTTTAAACATAGGTTTTCAGCTCATCATGTTAATATGAGAATATGAGAGCCAGTGTGGTGTAGTGGTGAGAGTGTTGGACTGGGACTCGGGAGATCCGGGTTCTAGTCCCCGCTCGGCCATGAAACTCACTGCGTGACTTTGGGCTAGTCACTGACTCTCAGCCTAACCCAGTGCTTCTCAATTATTTTCTGTCATGCCCCCCCTAGGAAGAAGAAAACATTTCGCGCCCCCCCGTGCGACTGTAAATAGTATCATTTGTCTATAAAATTGTTATAAGTACACCTCTGCATAACACTGTATCCTTATTAACGTATAAGAGAATAAAAAAAGAAAGAAATGTGGATCAATTTACAACAAAGAATAGCTTTATTAACTGTAGCAGAAAAGATTTAAAGGAGCACAGGATTTAAAGGAACACAATATTAAAAAAAAACTTTTAACTGAGGTCAAACGAGCCCCCCTTTACGGAGCCTCGCGCCCCCCCTGGGGGGCCCGCCCCACTATTTGAGAAGCACTGGCCTAACCTACCTCACAGGGAACTTGTTGTGAGGATAAATTGGAGAGGAGGAGGATGATTATGTAAGCCGCCTTGGGTTCCTTGCAGGAAAAAAGGCAGGGTATAAATATAAATAAATAAATAAATAAATAAATAAATAAAATGGATTCCAGTCCTTGAGTGGACATTTGTGAAGGATCTGATTTTATACCTGCATGGAGGCCATCAAAGGAACACAGAAATCACACCTGGAAAAGAGAGTGGAAATTGTACTGTTCTAAGGAGGGGTACACAATGTTGGGTTTTGCATAGGCAGAACGAGATTACCACCTGACATCGGGATTATCACCTGACCTGGTGGGTGTTACTTGAGTTCAAGTACAGAAGGTCTTTGGTCATGAGACATAGTTTCGAGGTGATGTGACTCAGCAACCTTGAACAGGTTTTAGCAGATCAACATGTTGATGAATAGGTTATACAACTGGGGTGAGTAATATCCTATTTATAGGTGGTATAAAGCTAGCACACTTGCTGATAGCGTCACTTGTTCTCGTCTCTCTTCTCTGCTGCTTGTTCGTCTCATCTCGACATGTTGTATTGTTCTGGACTTCACTTCATCTAGCCTTACCACTGGGGTATAGGATTTGAGTCTGCAATGATGTAGTGAGTAGAGATGCATTGTTTGCCTTAATCCCATGTAATTGGGTTTTACAAATAAACTCTTTAATCTTTATTAACTGCTGTTATCTCCTCCTTCCGCCTGCATGACTGGGACTGAGGGTCATTGGCTAGGGGAGCTTTTGAACCCGGGTCAGTACATAAACCTCAAAGTTAGAAGAAATCTGTAAGGGAGCTTACATGAGATTTTTCTAGAAATGAGAATATTGTGTTTTACATGGACAACACTTGGATAGTGAGATAATCTAGAAGTGTTGAGTATAATGCTGAATGAAAAGGTGATATCATTTTTCAAAATTAATTCTGTTAATGCAGGGGATGCATCAAGTTCAGAGTCAGAATAGAAAAGCATTTGCTGAAAGACAGTCAGGTAAATTTGACAAACTCTGATACACATTTGGTTTAGAGGAGGCTAGACAAATGATTGTTCATCATTGGTGCAAGTTCATTGGAACAGGAACCTGATAACTGATGAGGTAAGGAACAGGTGAGTCAAACAACCTGTGAGATATCAGGATGAATTTGCAGAAAAAGCCATTTGAAAGCTCAAAATTTCAAAGAGGTGAAAAATTGTCTGTTAAGGAAGCTAAACCATAGCTTCAGGCTATGCAAGCTGAGTTGAATTCTTTGGATAAAGAACAAAACATGGAAGCTGGGGAAACAAACAGCAGTTCATGGAACTCATTGTTACCAGATAGATTTTTTAAATGAAAACTAACCAGATTGAAAAGGTTATATGACAAATAGCAAGATTGGTTGCTTGTGATTTTTGCTCAAGTTTAAAAAGGAGCAGGATAATCATAAGATGAGTGCAACAACAATTTGCTTTGGAAACAGTTAGACTGATATTTAAGAATGTGAAGATGTATGAATATTTCACAGGGGAATATTGGAACATAAAGCATTTTAAATGAGAGGAAGTCTTTAAATGGAAAACTGTGTGAGATTTTTCTGTAGGAAAAGCTAGAATCAGCTGGAGGCTGGAATTCTGTTTTGAACTCAAACATTGCTGAATTGAGATTTGCACAGAGAGGCAGATCAATGTTTGTTTGTTAAACAGGAGGAACAAGGACATAGACTGTATGTACTTTGTTTAGATGGATGATCTATTGTTTTTCTGGACAGATAAAAGCAATATGATATAATTGATCCAGGGTTTGGAATTTCATTGAATTGAAACTGCTTGGTGGTGGATCAACTGTTTATTTGTAAATAGAGGTTGAGGGAAAGAAAAACCAAGAGGGTTTTACTTACTGCAACAAACCAGAGAAATATCATGGATGTGATTGAGAATTTTGGAGATAGTTAACTCAGTGAGAGACTCCAAATAATTGAGGATTTTCAAGCACATGCTGATGGAAAAGCAGTTTGAATGCTACACAGAAGCATTGGGCTGTTGAGCTTTACTGTACAAGCAACAAGGCCAGGTATTGCTGTCAGTGTGATAGGCAGACTGTTAGACCAACAGGACATGCTTGGAGAGCTCTGAAAAGGAGTTGAGTGTTATCTGGAAGGAACATCACACTTCAGACTAAGAGTTACAAGTCAGAGCACAGGTGGCTTACAGATTCACAAAAATGCCAGTTGTGGTTGTGATAGTAAGAACAACAAGAACACACCTGAAGTTTGTTATTTTTATAACCATACTTTGTTTGATTGATTTTGTAGAAACAATCATCTAAAGGTTAGAGTTCAACTAAAGCTGAACTGAATGCATTGTATTATGTATTGTGCTATTATGCTATTGTAAAGCTTGAATAGTTATTGCATTTGTTTAAATAGTTTAAATTGTAAAAAAAATGTTTAAATGATGCTGGGATTGATGTGAAAAACCTATTACAGTTTTTTCAGGAAACCAAGGCAGGATTGCTATGCTGCAGGCAGATAGCAATACACAACGTTTTGGGTTTGCAAATAAAACTGTGTCATAAAGGAGGGATACATCAGAAGTAATTTGATGGTGGTTCAAATTTCTGGCAAGTAAAGTCATTCCTGCAAAAGTTTTTTTTTAAAGTCCATAGATGAAAAAACAGCATCAGGTGTCAACAAAGCTGTTGCTGTTGTATGAGGTAAATAACCACATTCTGCGCAAATGCAAAAGCAGGGGGATGTTGGGTTTTGCATAGGCAGAACGAGATTACCACCTGACATCGGGATTATCACCTGACCTGGTGGGTGTTACTTGAGTTCAAGTACAGAAGGTCTTTGGTCATGAGACATAGTCTCGAGGTGATGTGACTCAGCAACCTTGAACAGGTTTTAGCAGATCAACATGTTGATGAATAGGTTATACAACTGGGGTGAGTAATATCCTATTTATAGGTGGTATAAAGCTAGCACACTTGCTGATAGCGTCACTTGTTCTCGTCTCTCTTCTCTGCTGCTTGTTCGTCTCGTCTCGACATGTTGTATTGTTCTGGACTTCACTTCATCTAGCCTTACCACTGGGGTATAGGATTTGAGTCTGCAATGATGTAGTGAGTAGAGATGCATTGTTTGCCTTAATCCCATGTAATTGGGTCTTACAAATAAACTCTTTAATCTTTATTAACTTCTGTTATCTCCTCCTTCCGCCTGCGTGACTGGGACTGAGGGTCATTGGCTAGGGGAGCTTTTGAACCCGGGTCAGTCCAGCTCTCACACACAATACCTAAAACCCTTCTCTACTCTACCTTTACAAAAACACATTTTTCTAACCTGATGAGTAACAACAAGCTTAGGCATTTGATTACTCTCATAGGGCATATGAGCCATACTGGTGTATCTATACATGAACATCTGTCCATAAACAAAACAGAGCCCATTCAATTTCTCACCAAGAATGCTTTGAGAGATAACAGTGAGTAATGTCCTCATGCATACTTAAGATCTTTGGGGTTGCAGCTAGAAGTGTGGTTGGTAGCTATAAGATCTAAGGCCTTTTTTATAGTAGCACCTAGCTAGATTCTGAAATTTCCTCCGCAGTGATGGAGTCAACTAGCTCACTTTCAATGTTTAGAAGGCTTGGAAATATGCTCATATTTAGGAGAACTACTGTGGTTTACCTAGAAGTATTTAACTAGACTACCAGATTTTTTAATGGTTTCACATAAATGTTCTTTGCTGTTTCTAGAGTGTACTGCATTATTTTATTGTAGTTAATTGATTGTTAGACATTTAATGATCTAAATAGGCTAGTAAGATGTGGGTATAAATGTTTGAATTAGAAGAAGAAGAAGAAGAAGAAGAAGAAGAAGAAGAAGAAGAAGAAGAAGAAGAAGAAGAGACTGTACATTTGGGATTGAATTTGAAGAACCCTGCCTAGGTTTGGTCCATCCCTAATGATATTAAGCATTTTAGATATTAAGCATTTTGGTTCTGTGTTGCGTATAAATGAATGGCCATATTATGTATAATTATCTATTGCTGCAATGCATGCAACTCACTATCCAAAGAACCATAGAATCATAGAATCATAGAAAAGTAGAATTGGAAGGGGCCTACAAGGCCATCGAGTCCAACCCCCTGCTCAGTGCAGGAATCCAGGTCAAAGCATCCCTGACAGATGATTGTCCAGTTGCACCCTGAATGCAGACTGGGAGAGCCCACCACCTCCATAGGTAGTTGATTCCATTGTCTTATTGCTCTAACAGTCAGGAATTTTTTTCTGATGTTTAGGTGGAATCTAGGTTCCTGTAACTTGAGCCCATTATTCCGTGTCCTGCAAACTGGGATGATCGAGAAGAGATCCTGGCCCTCCCCTGTGTGACATCCCTTCAAGTACTGGAAGAGTGCGATCATATCTCCCCTCAGTCTCTTCTTCTGACAGCTAAACATGCCCAGTTCTTTCAGTCTCTCCTCATAGGGCCTTGTTTCCAGTCCCTTTATCATCCTTGTTGCCCTCCTCTGAACCCTCTTCAGTTTGTCTATGTCCTTCTTAAAGTGTGGTGCCCAGAACTGGATGCAGTACTCAAGATGAGGCCTGACCAGTGCCGAGTAAAGGGGAATTATCACTTCCCGCGATTTGGAAGCTATACTTCTATTAATGCAGCCCAAAATAGCATTTGCCTTCTTTGCAGCCACATCGCATTGCTGGCTCATATTCAGTTTGTGATCTACCACAATTCCAAGATCCTTCTCACTTGTAGTATTGTTGAGCCAAGTGTCCCCCATTCTGTAACTCTGCATTTGGTTTCCTCTCCCTAGGTGCAGCACTTGGCATTTATCCCTATTAAATTTCATTCTGTTGTTTTCGGCCCAGCGCTCCAACCTATCGAGGTCACTTTGAATTTTGTTTCTGTCTTCCAGAGTATTAGCTGTTCCACCCAACTTTGTGTCATCTGCAAATTTGATAAGCATTCCCTGTACCTCCTCATCCAAGTCATTAATAAAAATGTTGAAGAGCACCGGGCCCAGGACCGAGCCCTGTGGTACCCCACTCGTTACCTCTCCCCAGTTTGAGAAGGAACCATTGATAAGCACTCTTTGAGTCCAATTCTGTAGCCAATTGTGGATCCACCTGATAGTTGTTCCATCTAGCCCACTTTTAGCTAGCTTGCTGATCAGGATATCATGAGGCACTTTGTCGAAAGCTTTGCTGAAGTCCAGATATATGATGTCCACAGCATTCCCACAGTCCACAAGGGAGGTTACCCGATCAAAAAATGAGATCAGATTAGTCTGGCAGGATTTGTTCTTGACAAATCCATGCTGGCTTCTAGTAATCCCTGCATTGTTTTCAAGGTGCTTGCAGACTGACTTCTTTATAATCTGCTCCAAAATTTTCCCCGGGATTGATGTCAGACTGACTGGCCTATAGTTCCCAGGTTCTTCCTTCTTGCCCTTTTTGAAGATGGGAACAACATTTGCCCTCCTCCAGTCATCTGGCACTTCACCTGTCCTCCATGATTTCTCAAAGATAATAGACAGTGGTTCTGAGAGTTCTTCTGCCAGTTCCTTTATTACTCTAGGATGCAGTTCATCAGGCCCTGGAGATTTAAACTCATGCAGAGTAATCAGGTGCTCCTTGACCATTTGCCTATCAATCTCAAGCTGCAATCCTGCCCCTACAGTCTGCACTTCAGGTTTGCCAGGGGGGTCATAGACCCTCTTTTGGGAGAAGACCGAGCCGAAGTAGGAATTGAACACTTCTGCCTTTTCTTTGTCTTCTGTTATCAATTTGCCATCCTCATTGCGTAGTTGAACCACCAGTTCTTTCTTCTGTCTTTTACTGTGCATGTATCTGAAGAAAGCTTTCTTGTTGTGTTTAGCATCCCTCGCTAACCTTAGCTCATTCTCAGCTTTAGCCTTCCTGACACTATTCCTGCAGTTCTGGGCTACCTGCCTGTACTCTTCCCTTGTAGCCTGTCCTTCCTTCCACTTCCTATATGTGTCCTTTTTTTTGTTTTCAGGTCATCTTTGAGTTTATTGTGAAGCCACATTGGCTTCTTCTGTTGCCCTTTGCCTTTTTTCCTTGTGGGAATTGTTTGCAATTGTGCCTTTAAAATTTCCTTTTTTAAAAACTCCCACCCATCCTGGGCTCCCTTTCTCATTAGAGTCGCTTGCCATGGGATCTTACTTATCATTGTTTTGATTTTGTTAAAATTGGCTTTCCTAAAATCCAGGGTACGTGTTTGGCTACACTCAGCTTTTGCTCCCCTTAGAATCAAGAACTCAAGTATAACATGGTCACTTTCTCCCAGAGTTCCCGAAACTGCCACTTTATCCACTAACTCGTCTCTGTTGGTTAGAATCAGGTCAAGGATAGCCGATCCTCTAGTTCCTTCCTCCACTTTCTGTAGGAGGAAGTTATCAGCAGCACAACTCAGGAATTTCTTGGAGGGGCTATGTTTGGCTGAATAAGTCTCCCAACAGATATCAGGGAAATTGAAGTCACCCATTACTACCACATCATGCCTTCTTGAAACATTTGCAATTTGCTTTTCAAAAGTTTCATCCTCGTCTTCTCCTTGATTGGGTGGTCGGTAGTAGACTCCAACCGCCATGTTCGTCTTATCCTTTGCCCCCTTTATTTTAACCCAGATGCTCTCAATGGTGCTGCCAAACTCCTCTTCCTGTATCTCTGTGCAGTGAAACGTATCTTTAATCCAGAAAGAAGAGGAGGAGGAGGAGGAGGAGGAGGAGGCAGCCCTACCAAGTTGAAATATCTAGCTAGGACCATGATATCTGAAGGACCATCAGCTCCTTTATGAACCAGTCTATTCATTAAGATCTCCATCAGAAGCCCTCCTCTAGGTGCCCCCACTATCCAAACATAGGTGGGTAGCAAACAGAGACAAGATGATGTATTTTTGGTGACAGTGCTGTGATGGTGAAATGCTCTCCCCAAGGATACTTGCCTTTACCCACATTATTAGCTTTGATGTGCCAGGTGATCTCAGTTTGTTCTGCCAAACTTTTGGTAGAGATTTTAATGCTACTCTTGTTTTATTGCTGGCTTTGCAGCTAATTGATTGTTTTATTGTTGTTTTTCTTTCTTTTACTTCTGTTTTATTTTTTGAATTTTTGTTGTTTTACTGAGAGGTAAGATAAAAACTGTTACTTCAGCCCTGTTTAGCTTCAGGACCTATACCAGTTGGGTGCAAGACAACCCGGTGGGTAACCAAGTCAGGTTCAAACAAACAGACAAACAAACATCACAACAGACTCAGAAATAAAGTGAAGTGTATTAAATGCTTTATTTAAGAAAATTACAAAAGAAAATCAGCTTGCTGGTTACATGAGCATAATTTGGAAGCTCTTTTGTGATTACATTATCAGCAGTAAAAATGCATGTGATATAAATGTAAGATTAAGTAAAAGGAGTGCAAGATTGCAAAGCTGCCACTACAAATATAGTAGATAGCAAACTGAGCTCCTAGCATTATTTGTTCAGATAATATACAACTTTCCTTCAGCACCTTCCTGCACTTGACTTGAGTTTTAAAGCTAAAAAAAAAACATGCTAAATTTTCTAACTTTATCTTGACTTCCTCCTGCATGCTACTTGAATGTAAAAAACTATTCTTTTAGGCATGGGAAGGATTAAATTTGGTACTTATGTAGTTAATGACACTTAAAAGGCTAATTAAATTGGGAGCTAAAAGGGTTAACCAAGTTTCTTTCTAAGACAACTTTAAGTTTAGAAATAATTCTGAGCCTCATCTTCAGAAATGAGAGTAAGACTCATCCTTAGAAGTGAGTCTGAGTCCTATTTTCAGAAATTATTCTAAGACCCAGGGCTTTTTTTCTGGTGGAACTCACCGGAACTGAGTTCCAGCACCTTTTCTTCTATTAATTGCATTACAATTTAATCGCCATCTACTCCCGAGGAAATGTAATCCAAGAGTTCCGGTACCCTTTTCTCCAGAAAAAAAGCACTGCTAAGACCTAACTCTAAAAAATAAATAGCTAAAATTATCCGACAGCCTATGTGTTGAAGAGGTCCATAGTTACCTGAATCCTTTGATCTGGAGATCCAATGAAGATTAGAGGTAGAAGCAGAAGAGTGAAATGAAGTGAAAACTTTTGCTACCGGAGCCTTTATATACTTGTTCTTGTCATAGGTGGGGGCCTCAATGGGTGGTGAGACAATCATCTTTCAATCAAAAATGAGGTGTATGGGTGGTGAGACCACCCATCCACTAATGAGAAGTGGTTAATCAGAAGTCCACTTACCCCCAACTATCTCACATTTTATGCCCATGTGTCACCAGCATATGTGTTAACAGGTTAATTTTAGCTTTTCTGAAAATATCCCCCAATTCCCCCATCTGAGCATATTATCTTATTTGACATGTTCCTCCAGTCCCAATACATCTTTAAACTTATGGTCATCTTTGGTCATCTGCGCCATCTATGCCTCCGCCCATGTTATTGTTCTTACTTCTGAACCAATAGGCGTCGAGTAAAGATGTTTCCAGTACCCCTTATCTTAGCAGGTGCACAACATGAGCTCATTAGCAGAGTCTTTTCCTCAGAGTCAGAATCAGCATCTGAGCATGTGTTGAAGCTAGTCTTTTTTATCTCCTTATCAGTAGCTGCTAAGCCTTAAGTCAAAATATAGCTCACTGTGACCTTGGAACGCAGCCAGACTGTACAAAGCTATTTCTTTCAATGCCAACTTTTAATTAACTGTCACGGCCTTCAGTTCTGGGGTGTCAAATTCCATCACATTAGTTGTTATAAGATCACAAGTTTGGGGTCTTCTTAAATAGAAGTCTGGGGTCTTTTAGGGGATCCTCCTGTAGGTTTTCCCCACAGCCTTCAATCAGACTATGTAACCATCTCAAGACCCAGCCAATGATTTGTCATTTGAGGCAGACTGAGGTTGTTTGAAGCAGCTTGAGGCAGCTTCTCCCATTGGCAATTTCATTTAATGGAATCAAATGAGAGCCAGTGTGGCATAGTGGTTAGAGTGGTTAGACTGCGACTCGAGAGATCTGGGTTCTAGTCCCCATTCGGCCATGAAACTCACTGGGTGACTTTGGGCCAGTCACTGACTCTCAGCCTAACCTACCTCACAGGGTTGTTGTGAAGATCAAATGGAGAGGAGGAGGAGGACTATGTAAGCTGCCTTGGGTTCCTTTCAAGAAAAAAGGCGGGGTATAAATATAATGAATAAATAAATAAATTTAACACTTTCAGTGTTGAATTAGCAGAAATGTTTTAAATAAAACAAATAATGGAAGTCTAAAAGCTAAAATAAAATTGAGATTGGCTAGTTTTATCAATCGAGAACATAACTGCTATTGGAAAAGTAACTAAAACCAGGTGTTTAAGGGGATCCGCTTGCTGATGAAAAACTGACAAATCTATTCAGGCTTTCTTTTCCATTTACATCATAACCAGCACAGACAGTGTGTCTATACATGAAAGAATGCAGTCTATGAAATATTTCATAGATTTCATAGACCATAGAGTTGGAAGGAGCCTACAAGGCTATCGATTCCAACCCCCTGCTCAATGCAGGAAACTAGAGGAGGGGGTCTCCCATCCAAGTAATAACCAGGCCTGACCCTGCTTAGCTTTCCACACTCAGACAAGCTGAGCCCGCATAAGCCACAGGCCTATATATATATATATATATATATATATATATATATATCCACATTGACTTTCAAGCTGTTCAATGAATTAAACCACTCAGCACATCTAGGATGATTGGAAGTATTATTTCCTTTCCTGAAGAAGCATCAGAATGTTTAAATGGCAAATTAGGTCTGTAGCAGAATTCGAAAGAGAACCAAGTTCTTACAGATCAAATTATTGTTTAAAGTCAAATGTTTCTCACTGCCTTGTTTGTGACTTGTTTAGTGCAATATTACAATTATAATGAGATACCATGGTGGGGGATTGGGTCAGGGGAAGGCGGATTCCAAACTTTAATATAAACAACATTTATGGACTGGTCAGTTATAAGCCATAGTAAAAGAGAAGAACCTGCTGAATTCTGCTGCACACTAGAATTTGTTTTGGTTTACAGGTTCCGTATGGGATGGAATCACAACTTACTGGAGTTTGTCAGGCAGCTAGTGGATAATTGTTCCATAAGTTTTAATAGTTGGTTTGTTACTAGATATATGCTCCCCCCTCTATGATTCTATAACAAAGATATGATTTAAAAAAAAATTAAATAGTGCGATCCCTGCAGAGAGGTTTTTCACTCAAGTTGTGATGTCTTATTCTGGCAAAAGACATCTAGTCATCTAGATCTGGATGACTGAGGATTTCCCCACAAGAATGGGCAATGTGTAATTCTGTTTTTAAGATGGATTTGTGTGTTCCTTAATATCTCCCCATTCTTTCAGTTTAATGTATGTTGAATAAAAATGTATGCCTGGAATCTATTTCAAAGCCAGCTCAGTCATCAATTCCTTCCCCCATCCCCTGCTGTGGCTGCTACTTAAAGAATAAAAAAGCAGGCACATTAAATGCTTACATGCATTTAACGGCATGTGTAGTTTAACCCTTAGTTTATGATACCTCAGGAAGCGCCCAATTCCACCTGAGCTTCTCCCAGAAGAAAGAAACAGTGAAACTCTGCTGTACATTCCTTCAGCACATGAATAGGTCAGAATGTGTGATGATGTTTTTTCTGTATTGGCATCTGTCTTATAGAACAGGTTTCCCCAGTGAAGCCAACCAGACCTTTTCACTGGCTGTCTTCCACCAACACTTGCAGACCATGTTACTTAAAAAGGTCTAACTCAGCCTTCCCCAGTGTGGCCTTTGGCCATGCTGGCTGGGAATTCTGGGAGCAGCAGTCTAACACATCTGGAGGGCACCAAGTTGGGGAAGGCTCACCTAAGCTTAAACTAGGTGGTGTCGAGAGCACATAATGCAGGCCACATGCTGAAGCTAAGCAGGTATGAGCCGGGTCAGTGCTTGGATGGGTGACTGCCTGGGCTGCCCACATCTGTTCTCCTGCATTGATCAGGGGGTTGGACTCAGTGGCCTTATAGGCCCCTTCCAACTCTACGATTCTATGAACTAATGGCTCATGAAGAATCATGATATACCGTATTTTTCGGACCATAAGACGCACTTTTTCCCCCCCAAAAAGGAGGGGGAAATATCTGTGCGTCCTATGGAGTGAATATAGTAAAAAAAAAAAATTTTTTTTTTTTTTTTTTTTTTACTTTCCTCTGCTGGTCCGGAAGAGCGGAGGACTCCTGGGTGGGGCGGGGGAAGCCCCCGCCTCTCAGCTGATTTTTTTTTTTAAAATTTTTTTTGTACCATACAGTAAGTGCGTCTTATGGTCCGGTGCGTCTTATGGAGCGAAAAATACGTAGGTAAGGATACCCTGAAACCAGAATTGGTTTCATTTTAACATACCGGTACCTAGTTTTTGAAGTTATACAATATTAGGAAAGCTTACTATGCTGTTTCTATAAACTCAAATGCAGCTTTTGATCCAATTAATAGAGAATTGCTATGGTCCAAGTTATTTAATCTTTGTATGTCATCTCCCTCCCCTATGTTCACATTGCTTTCTTTCATTCTGTTTTCCTGCAGCAAGTAGATCCAGTGTGGCTGTGTTTTCTTTGGAAATTGTACTGCTAAGCATGTGCCAGTAGTTTTCTTTAATGTTGTTTTGTTTTACAAATGTCACTATCAAAGAGTTACTCCACAAACTCTCCCACCCAAATCCTGACTGGATAGCTGTTTCAGACACTGAATTTCTGTTAGCTTAATCCTTCCTCCGCTAAAGCTTGTCTCTTTTTGCCTTTTATTTTTTTAAGAGCTTGAAAGCTATGGAAGCTTTAATTTCTTTTGAGATAGACAGGGCTGTTTTACAGTCCTGCCAACTACAAACCAAATGGCAAACAGAGAATATGTAACAGTTTTCTCATTCAGTCAGCCTGGGAAAGAAAATTAGAATTTCTTCTGTAAGATACCAGATGCCCATGGTTTTCCAAAAGGAGCTGAAGGCCTGGAAAAGGACACCATTTTAATCCAGTTTTGTTTTTATTTCAGCTGCAGTATGCAAGAAATTCTCATAATGAGGAAATAATGTACTTTGAACCTGATTGTAAGCATTTGGCCAGTGATTCTGGCATGATCACATCATTGTTCTGTTATAGTCCAAATGTAAATGATTAGGCACATTTTCAAACTAGGCTATGCGACCGAGGAAATAACTTTCACTGTACCTTTTTCTGTGTGTTCATGGAGGGTATTCTCAGATGAACTTGGGTTGGATCCAGGATCTGTCTTCTATGAGAAGAAGGGGTGTTCCACAAGAGGAAGGGCTTTGCTTGCAGAAGGTCCCTCTGCCCAATTTTTTGGGATCTCCCACTCCCCCCAGACCACAGCTCACCCCATTCAGCAGGGTCTCCTGACTCAGTGACCAGGTTTACTTGATCATGGAGGAAAAATAAACCACAGTGACTGGGTTCAGACAACATGATAACACACTTTCAAGGGTTGAGTATGGGTTGAGTGCGGGTTGTCATTGAACAGCGGGTTGTTGCTGAAATTGTGGGTTATCCTGTTGTCTGAACCCAGCCAAGATAACATACCATTTGTTTTCTTTCTTTATTTACAAGATTTCTATACTGCTCCATATTCCAGTATGGAGCTTTCGGAGCGGTGAACAATAAAAGGTAAAATAAATAAAAGAATAAAACAGTGTGTTGAAACAAGATCGGTAAAACCGTATCAATAAAACCATGGCTGTTTTTTTCAGTGAGCCATGGTGAACAACCCACAGTTTACAACACAACAACAACCATGGGTTCTCTTCATTGGTTGTTTGTGGTTAACAAGCCATGGCTTGTTAGTGCAGCTGGGTTTAGACAACACGATAACCCACGTTTCAACAACAACCCTTGAGTGTGGGTTATCGTGTTGTCTGAATCCAGTCAGAGGCTTATTTTCACTCCCTGCGTGAGCTGCCTAATTAGCATGATTACCCTCGCCGGCATGGGTTGTTGTGATGTCCAACCCAGCGAGGGTGGGTTGGTGGTTTACAAACCATCCTGAAACCCATGGCTTGTTCTAGGGTTCTCTCTCACACATATTGATGGGTAGTAGGTTCAAGGCATGTGTCTTGCATTTACTTACACTATTATTAAAACACTGTGTTTATAAATTAGTTTGCTGCAATTCAGAAACATGTCCATGCAGCAGGGCCGGTGCAAGGCAGTTTGGTGCCCTAGGCAAGATCAGAAATTTAGCGCCCCCCCCCTTCCCACTTGAGCCCTCCCTCCCTATTTCTGGCGCCCCCCTTAGCCTTGCGCCCTAGGCAGCTGCCTAGTTGGCCTAATGGTAGCACTGGCCCACCCATGCAGTAATTTATTCAGACTTGAGAGTATTGTCTTGTCATTTTAAAAAACAAATATAGTTTGCCTGTTGCTCAGTTAAACATTTTCCTCCTATCACTCATCTCCTTCCAAAGCACTACATTATATGCAGTTTTACAGCTCCTCTGGAAATCCTGCACTTGATCTGCCAGAGTCCCTGACTACTTTACCACTCTTCCATTGGATATCAGGTCTGTGGCTTATGCTGGCTCAGCTTGTCTGTGTCTGGAAAGCTAAGCAGAGTCAGTCAGGCCTGGTTATTACTTGGATGGGAGACCCCTCCTCTAGTTTCCTGCATTGAGCAGGGGGTTGGACTCGATAGCCTTGTAGGCTCCTTCCAACTCTATGATCTATGAAATCAAGGCTTCTCCTACCAAGTTTGATTTTTAATTACAGCCCAACTGAAAATCTGTTGACTGTTGCATACTGTTATTGTCTCCCCACTTCCCCAAGTGCTGAGAAGTCCTAGACCTAGGGGATAAATGCTTACCCAGCTTTGGTTTCATTTGGGAGGAGGTCACTAGAGGCTTATTGTGTTTTGTAATATTAGAGTTTATTTACAAATATACAGGTTGAGCACAGGTGGAAGCACAGCTTAAACACTCCAACAGATAGCCAAATCCACTGTCTCACTTTAGATCTCCAAAGACAGGAAGCTCCCCTAAAAAGGCACTTCCCGGGGCTTGCAGAGCCCAAAATTCAGCTCTCTGCCTTTTTCTTTGTGTTTCACTTGAAAGCTGTGATTTGTCACCTTTATTTCTTATGGGCACAATCCTATGCATATTTAGACAGAAAAAGTCCTACAACTCTCAGCATTCCCCAGCCAGCCATGGGATCTGTAAGAAATCTGTAAGGAATCTGCTAGTATAACCATATCTTACAATCACTTTCCCCCTCTGTATATGCTAAGTTGACATTGGGATGGAAAAGGCTAAGACCGCACCTAGAATACTGTGTACAGTTCTGGTCACCACACCTAAAAAAGGATATTGTAGAGTTGGAAAAAGTGCAGAAAAGTGCAACTAAAATGATCAAGGCTGGAACAACTCCCCTATGAGGAAAGGTTATAACAGTTGGGAGTATTTCGCTCAGGAAAAAAAGGTGAGTAAGGGGAGAGAAGATAGAGTTGAACAAAATGATGCATGGTGTGGAGAAAGTGGATAGGGAGACATTTTTCTCCCTCATAACATTAGAACCCAGGGTCATCCCATGAAGCTGATTGTTGGGAGATTCAGGACAGGTAAAAGGAAGTACATCTTCACACAGCGCATAGTTAAACTATGGAATTCACTTCCACAAGATGTAGTGATGGCCACCAATTGAATGGCTTTAAAAGGGGATTGGACAAATTCATGGAGGATAAGGCTATCAATGGCTACTAGCCCTGATGGCTAGATGCTACCTCCAGTATCAGAGGCAGTATGCCTATGTACACCAGTTGCTGGAGAACATGGGTGTGGGGGTGCTGTTGCACTCATGTCCTGCTTGTGGGTTTCCCGTGGGCAGCTGGTTGACACTGTGTGAACAGAATGGTGGACTAAATGGACCCTTGGACTGACCCAGCAGGGCTGCTCTTATATTCTTAAGTTAACAATAAGTACTTTTCAGGATGAGTTATTGGACTTTCTCTCTGGACATTTCCCCCAACTTCCCTGAGCCCATGCAGACTTTTCCTGAAGTGAAACCTGTATGCATTTTAGCTAAGTTTTGGGTTGCAGAAACTGCAGAGAAGCAACTAGGCACCTGGCCAGCTTCTCCCAAGTCTGATAACGGGTAAGGATGCTATCAGCCTGACAGGATGCAAGATTTCTCAAGCTCCTAATGGATTTTCCAATAAATGTCAGGACTTCAGATCTGGTTTGCCTGAAACACCATGAGAGCCCATATGGATAGGCTTCCCACCCCCGAAGGAACTTCATCTAGTTCTGTGACTCATGGGTGTATCATAGGTCAGGTAGCCTAATATGTCCTTTATTTAGTCTGTGCTTGTTAATTAGGTATTTATGTAGGCATCCTACTTGGCCAAGGAAAAGCATGCTTCATTAGCATTGAGACTGAATGCTAAAAACATGCACACACTTGGTCACAGTGAATTGCCATGTTTGGTTTGTATTTTTAGAAGCATTTGAATTTGCTGTCTTCCTTTACTAAACAGATCAGGGCTGTATCTCGTTAACAGATGACTTAAGTTCAAGGTATTAGCAGATTTCAGAGATGCTCCTCCTTGGCAGGATGTTATTCAAGGCTCTTGGATATATTTGGTATATTTAGCTACCGTACCTTTTGAAAAGGTCAGCAAACCTTTTTTTGTTTCAGGATTCAGGATTCCTAAATCCTGACTTTTGTTTCAGGAATCAGGATTCTGTTCCTGACTCCCAGCTGAGCAGGAGCACAACAGGAGAGAGGCTCCAGCTGTTTTTGGGACTGTGAAAAGGCAAGCAGGCTCCCAGAGAGCGAGCGAACAGAGCGAGCGAACAGGGAGAGCAAACAGGAGTTTGGCAGCGGAGTAGTACAACAACAAGTGCTGCAAGGGAAAGGCGTGGCCTGAGAGCTCATTCTGTTGAGCAGAAGCTCCTGCTGACTGCAACTACCTGGGGCTGATTGCAGCTGATTGATTGCAGGAAGTGGGGCTGATTGCAGGGCGTGGCCTGGGAGCTCATTCTGTTCCTGACTCCCAGCTGAGCAGGAGCACAACAGGAGAGAGGCTCCAGCTGTTTTTGGGACTGTGAAAAGGCAAGCAGGCTCCCAGAGAGCGAGCGAACAGAGCGAGCGAACAGGGAGAGCAAACAGGAGTTTGGCAGCGGAGTAGTACAACAACAAGTGCTGCAAGGGAAAGGCGTGGCCTGAGAGCTCATTCTGTTGAGCAGAAGCTCCTGCTGACTGCAACTACCTGGGGCTGATTGCAGCTGATTGATTGCAGGAAGTGGGGCTGATTGCAGGGCGTGGCCTGGGAGCTCATTCTGTTCCTGACTCCCAGCTGAGCAGGAGCACAACAGGAGAGAGGCTCCAGCTGTTTTTGGGACTGTGAAAAGGCAAGCAGGCTCCCAGAGAGTGAGCGAACAGAGTGAGTGAACAGGGAGAGCAAACAGGAGTTTGGCAGCGGAGTTCGGCAGGGGAGGTCAAGGGGGAGGTCCCTAAAACAAAAACAAAAAACCCCAACATATATATATATATATATATATATATTCTAGGAAGACAGAAACAGAGCACTATGGAAGGAAAGGACTCAGCAGTGGTGGTGACCTGCAAGGGGTGTGCAATGTTTGTTTTCCTGCCGGAGATCAACATGGCCTACACGTGCAACAAGTGCAAGCTGGTCACGCTGTTGGAAGAAAAGGTCAGAGGACTGGAGCAGCAAGTGTCAACCCTCAGGAGCATAAGAGAAAGCGAGGAGTTCTTAGACAGAACGGTGGATCTACAGCACCAAAGCACAGTACAGGAGCCAGAAGGGCAACTGCAGGATGAGGCAGAGTCGGAGACTGCAGAGGCAAGGGAAAATAACGCAGGGGGAACTCCCTGGAAAAGGGTGACTGTTAGGAGCAGAAGAACTACAAGACACTCTGCGCCTGTGGAAGCAGTGGAGCTATGGAACCGCTTCCATGTACTTGAGGACGAGAGCAGAGGACAGCCTGCAGAGGACGGATTACCGGGCACCCAACGTGACAGCGAGCAAGAGGCTGAGGGTCAGTCAATTGGAGGCAATCAAACCAAGGCCTACAGCAAGAGGAAGAGAAGAGTACTCGTAGTGGGAGACTCCCTCCTGCGGGGGATCGAAGCCAAAGTATGTCGCGAAGACCCATGGACTCGCCAGGTGTGCTGTCTCCCTGGGGCACGGATTAAGGATGTGACAGAGCAGCTGCCGAGACTCATGCAGCCCACCGACACATACCCCTTTCTTCTCTTCCACGTGGGTACAAATGATACTGCCAAGCGGAGTTACAAAGAAATCACGGCAGACTTTGAAGAGCTGGGAAGGGAACTCAAGAACTTCGGGGCCCAGATAGTTTTCTCATCCATCCTTCCAGTACTTGGAAGAGGCATAGAAAGGGAAAGAAAAATACTCCGAGTGAATGACTGGCTACGAAGGTGGAGCCGACGTGAGGGTTTTGGATTCTGGGACCACGGGCTACACTTCCTGGAAGATGGACTGCTGGCAAAGGATGGGTTGCACCTCACAAGGACTGGGAAGAATGTGTTTGGACACAGCATGAGGAACTTAATCAGGAGGGCTTTAAACTGAATCCAACAGGGGAGGGAGACATAAACTCGGGGGTACCAATGGAAGAAGGCCTCTATGCCACAATGGAGAGAACAGCTCCAGCGGTGCCCATTGATAGTCTACCACAAAATGTAGGGGGAAAGTCGGACTATAAAGCACATAGTCTTCAATGTCTCTATACTAATGCCCAGAGTATGGGCAATAAACAAGACGAACTTGAACTCTTGATACATGAGGGCAAGTACGACTTGATAGGGATAACTGAAACCTGGTGGGATGACTCCCATGACTGGAATACAGCAATTGAAGGGTATAACTTGTTCAAAAGGAACAGAAGCAACAGAAAGGGAGGTGGAGTTGCACTGTATGTTAAAAATACGTATCTCTGCACAGAGATACAGGAAGAGGAGCTTGGCATCTGGGTTGAGAGCATCTGGGTTAAAATAAAGGGGGCAAAGAATAAAGCGAACATGGCGGTTGGAGTCTACTACCGACCACCCAATCAAGGAGAAGACGAGGATGGAACTTTTGAAAAGCAAATTGCCAGTGTTTCAAGGAGGCACGATGTGGTAGTAATGGGAGACTTCAATTTCCCTGATATCTGTTGGGAGACTTATTCAGCCAAACATGGCCCCTCCAAGAAATTCCTGAGCTGTGCTGCTGATAACTTCCTCCTACAGAAAGTGGAGGAAGGAACTAGAGGATCGGCTATCCTTGACCTGATTCTAACCAACAGAGACGAGTTAGTGGATAAAGTGGCAGTTTCGGGAACTCTGGGGGAAAGTGACCATGTTATACTTGAGTTCTTGATTCTAACAGGAAGCAAAAGCTGAGTGTAGCCAAACACGTACCCTGGATTTTAGGAAAGCCAATTTTAACAAACTCAGAACAATGATTAGTAAGATCCCATGGCAAGTGACTCTCACGAGAAAGGGAGCCCAGGAGGGGTGGGAGTTTTTAAAAAAGGAAATTTTAAAGGCACAATTGCAAACAATTCCCACAAGGAAAAAAGGCAGAGGGCAACAGAAGAAGCCAATGTGGCTTCACAATAAACTCAAAGATGACCTGAAAACAAAAAAGGACATGTATAGGAAGTGGAAGGAAGGACAGGCTACAGGGGAAGAGTACAGGCAGGTAGCCCAGAACTGCAGGAATAGTGTCAGGAAGGCTAAAGCTGAGAATGAGCTAAGGTTAGCGAGGAATGCTAAAAGCAACAAAAAAGCTTTCTTCAGATACATGCACAGTAAAAGACAGAAGAAAGAACTGGTGGTTCAACTACGCAATGAGGATGGCAAATTGATAACAGAAGACAAAGAAAAGGCAGAAGTGTTCAATTCCTACTTCGGCTCGGTCTTCTCCCAAAAGAGGGTCTATGACCCCCCTGGCAAACCTGAAGTGCAGACTGAAGGGGCAGAATTGCAGCTTGAGATTGATAGGCAAATGGTCAAGGAGCACCTGATTACTCTGAACAAGTTTAAATCTCCAGGGCCTGATGAGCTGCATCCTAGAGTAATAAAGGAACTGGCAGAAGAACTCTCAGAACCACTGTCTATTATCTTTGAGAAATCATGGAGGACAGGTGAAGTGCCAGACAACTGGAGGAGGGCAAATGTTGTTCCCATCTTCAAAAAGGGCAAGAAGGAGGAACCTGGGAACTATAGTCCAGTCAGTCTGACATCAATCCCCGGGAAGATTTTTGAGCAGATTATAAAGAAGTCAGTCTGCAAGCACCTTGAAAACAATGCAGGGATTACTAGAAGCCAGCATGGATTTGTCAAGAACAAATCCTGTCAGACTAATCTGATCTCATTTTTTGATCGGGTAACCTCCCTTGTGGACTGTGGGAATGCTGTGGACATTATATACCTGGACTTCAGCAAAGCTTTCGACAAAGTGCCTCATGATATCCTGATTAGTAAGCTAGCTAAGAGTGGGCTAGATGGAACAACTATCAGGTGGATCCACAATTGGCTAAAGAATCGGACTCAAAGAGTGCTTATCAATGGTTCCTTCTCAAACTGGGGAGAAGTAACGAGCAGGGTTCCACAGGGCTCGGTCCTGGGCCCGGTGCTCTTCAACATTTTTATTAATGACTTGGATGAGGAGGTACAGGGAATGCTTATCAAATTTGCAGATGACACAAAGTTGGGTGGAACAGCTAATACTCTGGAAGACAGAAACAAAATTCAAAGTGACCTCGATAGGCTGGAGCGCTGGGCCGAAAACAACAGAATGAAATTTAACAGGGATAAATGCCAAGTGCTGCACCTAGGGAGAGGAAACCAAATGCAGAGTTACAGAATGGGGGACACTTGGCTCAACAATACTACAAGTGAGAAGGATCTTGGAATTGTGGTAGATCACAAACTGAATATGAGCCAGCAATGCGACGTGGCTGCAAAGAAGGCAAATGCAATTTTGGGCGGTATTAATAGAAGTATAGCTTCCAAATCGCGGGAAGTGATAATTCCCCTTTACTCGGCACTGGTTAGGCCTCATCTTGAGTACTGCGTCCAGTTCTGGGCACCTCACTTTAAGAAGGACATAGACAAACTGGAGAGGGTTCAGAGGAGGGCAACAAGGATGATAAAGGGACTGGAAACAAGGCCCTATGAGGAGAGACTGAAAGAACTGGGCATGTTTAGCCTTCAGAAGAGGAGACTGAGGGGAGATATGATCGCACTCTTCCAGTATTTGAAGGGATGTCACACAGAGGAGGGCAAAGATCTCTTCTTGTTCATCCCAGTTTGCAGGACACGGAATAATGGGCTCAAGTTACAGGAACCTAGATTCCACCTAAACATCAGGAAAAATTTCCTGACTGTCAGAGCAATAAGACAATGGAATCAACTACCTAGGGAGGTGGTGGGCTCTCCCACTCTGGAGGCATTCAAGGTGCGGCTGGACAGACATCTGTCAGAGATGCTTTGACCTAGATTCCTGCATTGAGCAGGGGGTTGGACTCGATGGCCTTGTAGGCCCCTTCCAACTCTACTTTTCTATGATTCTATGAAACCTATAATGTCCTGTAAGGTCAATTAACCGGCAGTCGGCATCTTTCCTTAGCCAGTGCACTATTGCGAGTTTGCTGTTGATTCAATAGACGAGAATGTTGGATTGGGGCTTGGGGAGGTCCAGGTTCAAATCTCCACCCAGACATGAAGCTGATTGGGTTGCCTTGGGCCAGTTGCACACTCTCAGCCTAACCTAAATGCAGGGATGGGAGGCCCATGGATGCCCCCTTGAATTCCGCTGAGGAGAAGTGGGATAGAAAAGTAACAAAACAAAAGTACATCAATGATTGATGCCAGATTTCTGCCTGGAATTAATTTGAACTCTTTCCTACCCTTTATCCCCACAGTGGCCGTCCTGCCATTCAGAACCATTGGTTTCTAAGTAAATCTGGGCATGAGAGCGCCGACAGTGAGATTATCAAAAGGAAACAGTGGTGTTCTCAGCCTTCACTTAAGGCGTAATCCTATGCATGTTTATACAGAAAAAAAATCCTACAACTCATAGATTTCATAGATCATAGAGTTGGAAGGAGCCTACAAGGCTATCGAGTCCAACCCCCTGCTCAATGCAGGAAACTAGAGGAGGGGTCTCCCATCCAAGTAATAACCAGGCCTGACCCTGCTTAGCTTTCCACACTCAGACAAGCTGAGCCAGCGTAAGCCACAGCTCCCAGCATTCCCCAGCCAGCAGCGCTGGCTGGGGAATGCTGGGAGTTGTAGGACTTTTTCCTGTATAAACAATGCATAGAATTGTGCCCTTAATTGCCTTGCATGGATGACATGATCCCTCTTCAGATGAAACACTCATGTTCTGGATCAATGTGTCAGCTGGGAGTGGGGCTGCGCTCACTAACCCCACCCCATTGTGTAATGTTCATGCATACAGTGTGATCAGAATTCCAGATCGCATTGATGCCTTTGTACATAAAGGTATATGCCTTTGGTGCTGCACATGCCGATGTACAGGGGCCAGGGAAAGCTGGTGTGTGTGATGTTGGGGGTGGGGCTAGTCAGCTCAGCCTCGCTCATATGCTTGTTTAACACATGAATGGTTCATCTGAAAAGGGCGACAGTTGTATTTAGGAACACTGGGAAATTAGAGATCATGATTTAGATCGAGGGAAGCATGAGTGCATTTCTGTTCATGCAACAGCATGTTCCTCCTCCTCGCTACAGTCCCTTGTGCCCCACCTCCAAAAGCAGCTCCTGGGAGTTGGGGGACCTTCTGGAGAAGTGTACAATATGGCCAGGGCCGGTGCTACCATTAGGCCAACTAGGCGGCTGCCTAGGGCGCCGGGCTAAAGGAGGCGCCAGAAATGCCTTGGGGGGAAAAAAATACATCACGTATTTTACCAAGTTTGTTTTACCAATCATGTCCTGTGGCGGGGAAGGGAAGGCGAAAGAAGTGTACCCCTCCCTCTCTCTCCTCCAGCTCGTTACCAGGAACAGCAGCAGGCAGGCTCCTCCTCACAACCAGCATCAAAAGAGGCAGAGAAGGCTACAGACTGGAGGAGGGGAGGCGGGCAGGAGCCAATGATGGGGGGCTGGTGGGCGGCTGTAAGGATGCACCTGCAAACACATCCTTCACCTTCCCTCTCAAGGATGCACCTGCAAACACCTCCTTCGCCTTCCCTCCCTCGCGTGAGCCTCAGGTTCCTCAGCTCAAGGTCCCCTGAAAGCAGTTATTTCCAGCAACCAGGGAGGGAGGGAAAGGTATTTTAAGCTAGCTGGGGCTCCAATGTTTTAATTATTTACCATGCTGTTTCTGTGTTTTGGTTTTAAATGGTTTTAGGATGCAATCCTATGCGTGTTTGGGGGGGGGGATCCTACAACTCCCAGCATTCCCCAGCCAGCCATGCGCAATCCTATGCACGTTGAGGTAGAAAAAAGCCCCACAACTCCCAGCGCTCCAACAGCCAGCCATGCTGGCTGGTGAATGCTGGGAGTTGCAGGGCTTTTTTCTGCCTCAACGTGTTTAGGATTGTGCCCTGAGCTGTTGATGTTTTCTTTACTGTACTTTGAATATTGTTGTCTGCCTTGAGCACTAGGCTGGTAAAGGGAAAGACAGGATAATATACATTATTCTGATAAAGAAATATTGCAACAAAGTGATAGAGGAGGGGAAGTAGCAAGTTTCGTAAATCCCCTCCTAAATTTGAACCAGATGATCCACGGGCTCTCTCTTTGCTATGTTTCTACTACATGCATCCCCCCCCCTGCAACCCAGAAGGTGTACGAGTCAAACCGGTGTCTCTGCACCTCCACCCTGCGAGGTAGGACAGGCTGCAAGATGCCCCTTTGTCTCTATTCCTCACAGGTAGCGCCACCACACCTCTCTCACATCCTTTTTTCATATCCCTTGTGCTGCCTGCAGGAGGAGACAGGCTTTTACATATATATGGAGTAGGAGAAGGCCCTTGGGAGTTCCTGTCATAGCTGGGCTGATGTTGCCTCTTTGCTTTCCTCGTGAACACAAAGGAAAAGTCTCAAAGTCCACAAAGTTTTTCTATGGGGCTCGGCAGTTCCCAGGGAGGGAAATTTATTTCATAATGGGCATAGGGCTGGAGGGAGGGAGGGCTCAAGTGGGAAGGGGGGGCGCTAAATATCTGATCTTGCCTACGGCACCAAATTGCCTTGCACCGGGCCTGAATATGGCACATTGGGGGGCTGCAACTGGGGAAGGGGGAAATCAGTGAAAATCTGAGAACCCCCACATGCATGGATAGAAGTGCCTTTCTCTCATGCAAGGAGCTTTCTGGATCTAACGCTAAGAATATAAGAAGAGTCCTGCTGGATCAGACCAAGGGTCCATTTCATCCAGCATTCTGTTCACACAGTGGCCAACCAGCTGTTTGGGAAAGCAGGACATGAATGCAACAGCACCCTCCTGCCCATGTTCTCCAGCAACTGGTGCACTGCACATAGGCATACTGCATCTGATACTGGAGGCAGCATATAGCCTGTCTGGACTAGTAGCTATTGATAGCCTTCTCCTCCATGAATTTGTCCAATCCCTCTTTGCAGCCATTCAAATTGGTGGGCTAAATGCAGCTACACTTGTGCGAATGCTTAGTATTGAGGTAATAAGTCATCATTCCTTGTGGCATGCATATGGAAAATTAATTTCCTAGTGCAATCTAAACTTTATCGGGCACAATTATTTTAGGATAAAATAGGCCCAAGTTTCTAAGGTACATGCTCTGTCCCAGTGACCCTAGGGCATATGCTCACATGGACAAAGGTAAGACATACCTTCCAAAATCTCACAGATTAAAATATGGACCCTGTTGTGAATTTGTAGCACCCTCTTGCCTGAGCCTTCACCAAATTAATTAAAGCTGAAGGCTCTTTTCTGCTTGCTATATACTGTTTTCATTTGATCTGCAGCAGCCTCTTCTGTATCGGCCTCTGAAGCAGGGAGCTTTTAAGATTCAAGTGCTCTCTGTGCAGTATAGTGATGCAGGGTTCATGCACTTCTTATTTTACAGAATGATACTTTCGAAATTCATTCTGCTATCTGGATTTATAATCAAGCACACAGAAATATATAGGTGACCGACCAAAGCCTTGGTGGGAGTGTTGCACAGATAAACAAAGGTGACAAAAGACTTGGAGACCGAATTAAATCTATGCAACTCCCAGGATTAAGCTTTTCACATGCTGCTACAAAAATAGCTTGCTGTGTTTGACAGACTTGAATCCACACACAGTGGTGGCTGCCACACAGACCTCATCGCTTATGTGAACTGGATATCTATATTATCTGTTTGGGTTCACAAGATAGTAACAGAGCAATCCTGGCCGGGAGAGGAATGTAGTGCTGGATCTTCTGCCACTTTCAAAGCACTGCTGGATCACACTGACCATGGCAAGGTGTGTGTGTGTGTGTGTGTGTGTGTGTGTGTGTGCGTGCGTGTGTGTGTGTGTGTGTGTCAAAATTACCATTTTTTTTGTTTTCCAGTGGGTTTTAATTCCCACCCTCCTGCTCATTTCAGGCAAGGGGCTCAAACCTGGGTCTCTACCAGGGAACAGAGGGGCTTTGGATCCTAATGATGCCTACTGTCATGGGTACACCACCAGTGGTAGATTTACACTTGTGGAGCATTCCACAGGCCTAACTAGGACCTAAGGGGTAGACATTCCCTCACATCAGAGATCTTCTCTGCTGACAGGGATGCATCTCTGCCCCAACCTAATGCCTCTTGAATGGCCATCCAAGGTGGTTAGGATTGCTCTGTTAAAATGTTAGATGTGCCTAAATCCTTCTAGGACCTAAACACATCACTTGTGTGCCTTATTTCAAAGCAAAATCATGCTTCCAGCACCATGATTATGCTTCCAAGCAGGGTGTGTGCTCCACGCATGCCTTGTTTGGAAGCAAAATCACTGCTTTTTTGCCGCATGGCATCAAATTTGGCCATGGCAGTGGTAGCAGCGATGGGATGGCGAGGGCCGTAAAATAGGCTGGGGGCCCACATGTGGCCCAAAGGCTGTGTGTTACCCATCTCTGTGCTAGTAAAATGAGATTGCTGGATACAACCCCAAGTTTCCTATTCACCTCTGAATAGGCTGTTCAGCTGACAGGTACATGGGCCTGGTTAGTTTCTTGATGGTAAAGAAGCTACCTCATTCCAAAACCATAGCAAACAGTTAACTTTTCGTATAGAAATGAACTCATAGCTAATATTATCCAACTGTCTCATAAATTAGGGCTCACAGTCTTAGCATCTAAAAACAAACAATCCATAAAATTAAAACATGAAAAAGGCTTAAACGTACACCTTCCAGGCTAGATAGGACCAACTGTCAGAGCCTGACTTTCTGGTATACCTTTGGCAACCTGACACAGACAAAGATCTCAATGAAGCTCTTTATTGTAGCAGATCAAGTTACACAGATCACCACTTCAGAGAAAATGGTAGTTAGCTTTACAGTTTATAATCCCGCCATAAATCAGGTAGCCTAGGCAAAGCTACAAGCACATTGCTGTGTTCAAAAGACAAAATCAGGAAACATACAGTATAGAATTCAAACAGGCAAGAGTCCAAGGTTCATGATTCATCCAGACAAGGAAGCAATTCAGGCAAAGACAGAAGATGCCAGCTCGCCGGCCTTTGGTATCAGGGCAGACAAGAGTCTGAAGTTCATGATGCATGATGACTCAAGGTGTGTGAGAGAGAGAGCACTGGGCAATAGAGATGTTTCCATGCAGAGCTTCTACAATCCAGGCTCCTAGTAGGCAGACTAAGTCCAGGATTCAGGATAAGTTCAGGCGAGTTAAAGTCCCGGGCAGTAGAGATGTTTCCCATTAGGGCCTCTACTGTACTAGATCCCAAGCAAGCTAAAAGCCCAGGTTTCAGGATGAGTCCAGGCATTAAAGATTGGTTGAGTCCAAACAAGGAAGTGGTCTAGGCATTAGAGAAGTTGTTTCCAGAAAAGGCTCTCCAGTCTGTACACTAGCTTAAATACAGGGGAAGAGCCCCCTTCTGACAATCTAATCTGACAAGGAAATCTGGCCTGTCAGTGGGCACTATGTTGGAGAGGGTGACACCCCTCAAAGCCCTGTCGCTGCAGATTCCTCTTCCTGCTCAGTTCTCACAGATGATTTCTCAGGTTGTAAATCAGAGATTTGACTCAAAGCCTTATCTTGGAGTTATGACTGAAAGGTCTGGCAGAGCCAGGCCGCCAGGCCTTGAGTTTCCCACGATTGGACTGGGTTCCCAATAGCCTGAATCAGATTCTGGTTCTGAACCCATAAGCCTCATAATTCCACTAGAGGTAGTGGCTCTGGAGCTAGGCCTAACACCAATTTTGAATTATATATTTGAGAAAACAACTCCTTACTCAAAATGTACTAATTAAACAAAATTATATAAATTATTTTGGATATCTGAATATCAAGCCTTTTGATGTCTATACTTGTACAATTTTTTTCTCATTAATTGATAAGCAAAAACTTTAAGTACATTTTTGGCCTTGAATAATACAGTTTTACATTTCTTCATACTTAAATAACTCTTTGACACTCATTAAAATCTAACATTCTTTCTTTGGATATGAGATGAATACAGGAAGGGCGGAAAGCAGAAGAGAGATTCAAATTGATTACCTTCTATGTCCTGGTAGATGTGGTGCTATCCAATGCAACAGTGGTTAAAATATAGAAGTTAGATATATTCTTACATATTGCAATAACCATATACACCGGCATTATTACAATAAAGCACAAAGAGTTGCAGTTTACATGATGTCTGTGTATCGTGGTCATTGTTAGAACCTCTCATACAAATAAACAAGAGTTTTTAAAATCCAGTAACAAAGAGCCCTGTAGCACCTTAAAAACTAATAAAAAATGTTTGGGGGCGTAAGCCTCTTTGTTGGTTTTGCTACAACAGACTAATATGGCTGCCTCTCTGAAAGTCTTAACCCAATAGTCATTGCTTAACATTCACCTACAGCTATTTGAAATGTTACTTTTCAGGCTGGCCAACAAAGCCAATAAATAAATAAAAATAATAAAATTCATAAAAAATAAAAAATAAAATTCATAAAATTCAAAATAAAAAAATGTTTTGAATATGTTATTTGGAGGTGCTTCTAAGGCATTTTGTGAAAAGGATAACATGTTTATAGCTGACATGTACAATATATATTTCTTTCTTTTATGCAAAATGTATTCTACAGCACCATGGCCTAAAACCTAAAAGATATGTGCAGCGCAATCCAATGTGGCTGCCCGTAACCCTCCAAACTTGGATTATGGGCATCCTATAGAGGGCAGAAGGAGCACAGAGGTGAAGGTTACCTCTGCACTCCTCCCACCCTGCAAAAGACTTAGATGGCCAATTTCAGCCATCTAACTTTTTTGCCCCGGAGTGCAAGGAGGGGAGGCTGAGCTGCTGACAGGATACTGCGTATGCTGGCAGAGCCTGACTCCTCCCCTTCCCCTGGAAGGCCCACAGAATTCCAACTCAGTCTTACGACCTCAGAGCCACAGCTGGCACAGTTCTTTCTGCACCGGCTGCAAGGGCGGAGGGCGCTCTGAAGTCAGAGTCCCAGTTCCAATCTCGGAGTGGGTTTCTGAGGTTGGAGCTGGGACTCTGACTTCTCCTATGGCTGTCTAGACTCTGTCTAGATGGCCATAGGATTGTGCCATAAAGGTATTAGGACATGTATTTGCTTTTAAAATATACCCTTTAGGGTTTCTGGCTTAGTGTGATAACTGATTACTATGTTGTTGAGGACTGACGTTATGGATATTACTAGAGAATCAAATTTCTTTAATTATGGAAATGAGTTGGTTCTCCTAGTTGTGATATTAAATCAAGTTTTATACTGTCTTTTTCAATATTTTGAGTGCTTAGAGGGCATATATTTTTTTCTGCAGTACTACACTGTGTATGGAATTTATTTATTTATTTATTTGAAGGATTTATATACTGATTTATATCTAATAAGACTCCCAAGCAGTGAACAAGAAAAAGCAAGAAAAAAGAATCAAAGTACAGAATTAAAATACTTAAAATCAAATTAAGCCAATAAAACCAAGTCAGGGAAGGCTTGCTTAAATAAAAATGTCTTCAGCAGGCACCAAAAACAAAACAATGTTAGTGCCTTGCTGACATCAACAGGCAGAGAGTTCCATAAAGAGGGAGCCAATACACTAAAGGCTGTACTCCAAGTGGACTCCAAACAGACCCCCAGTTCCTCAGTGACCAGGCAGGCTGGTAAGGGAGAAGGCACTCTCTCAAATATCCTGGGCTCAAGTTGCTTAGGGCTTTATACTCCAATAACAAAACCTTCAACCTGGCCCAGTAGCATGATGATGATGATGATGATGATATGCATTTCAAGCATTCAAGCTTCACAGTACAATCTCAATAGTCTTATAAGAAGCCCATAAGACAGGGCAGTATTATTTCCACACTGCAGGCGTGGAGGCTGAGAGCCAAACTACATGTTACGACATTAAAGCCAAAGCTAGCAGCTTTCTGTTGGGAGGCTCTAGCCTAGTTTTTATTGGGACCAAACTGTGAGGGGAGATGTAACACTTCCTCTCCCAGCTGTGGTTTTACCAGTAACATGCCCTGCGCCTGGCTATAGGGCAACAGCAGAGGCTTTTTTTCTAAGCCCTGTAGCCACCAGCGGGGCAGGGGGAGAGGGTTATTGGTAAAACCATGGTTGGGGAAGGAATCGTAAACCTCCCCTCCCTGAAAGAAGAGTCCCAGTAAAAATCAGACACCCCCAACTGTAAAAAAAAGAAAAGAAAAAGAGAGAACATGACAACGTAGATGCTGGCTGCATCTTTAAATACAACATACAGCCTGGCTGTTGAGAGTGGTTTATCAAAGACCACTTTGTGGGGTGTCTGTTTTTTGCACTGCTGAGATCTGAAGCAGAGATTCCACAGCTCACACTCTCAGTCAGTGCACACCAGCTCTAAACTTCTATGTACAGATGGAAATCTGTAAATTCAAGAGGGGCGGGGGTGGGGGAAGGACGCTTTATTTATCAGGACAGTTGCAATGAATCTGATGCTGGTTGTTTTTGACAATGAAACGGAAGCCTTCTAGACTTCTCCTTATATCTCCTTTTTTAACAGCAGTGCAACAGGAGTTAAAAGTACAAGCAGCACTGCACTGGCTTGCTACTGTGAGGTGCCAATTTGAAGGCTTTTAATGCTGGAAGACAAAGGGTTTCCTTAGCTAAAAATAGCCATTTCTTTCCTCCTTTTCTTAATCTTCTCCCTCCCTGCAGATTCATTATGTGGCATATGTGTATTCAGCACCCTGCAGGATTTACTGAGGTTTAATGACATCACAGATTATAAACCAGCCTCTGTAGCCATGATTCATCTGTGCTTAGCTGTTGCCCTCTGTTTGTTTTTATCCACTGCTGCTAAATAGGGAAACAATATTTCTTCCACATGTGAACAATGTGCCAATGTCCCACTCTGAATCAGAAGCACTGCATGCAAATAATAATAATAATAATAATAATAATAATAATAATGATGATGATGATGATGTGATTGAAAACTAAAATTACCTCTGTGTGTATTGTGTTAATTTAAGAAAAGTCTTGTCAGGATATAATAAGGTTCATTACTTAGGCTGAAGGGT
The DNA here is from genome assembly GCA_021292165.1 of Shinisaurus crocodilurus. Classification (NCBI taxonomy): domain Eukaryota; kingdom Metazoa; phylum Chordata; class Lepidosauria; order Squamata; family Shinisauridae; genus Shinisaurus; species Shinisaurus crocodilurus. The sequence continues at coordinate 265,476,607 of CM037876.1, forward strand.
GCCTACTGGTGAGCTCACAAGTGCAGTGGTAAGAGCTCACAATTTCCAGTGGTGAGAGCTCATATGTGCAGTGACTGCCATACGACTGATTCCCCCATGATCCTTTTGCTCTGATTTGATGGAAGTAAAAACCATGGGTCCACCCTAAAACTGCTTTTCATGCATCATAACTCCCCAACACCTTCACCTATTGTTGTGAATTGTTGTCCTTTATTTCCCTGGAGCCACAGCTCAGAAGCAAGCCATTTTCATACAAACTGTGTCCTGCCCAATCACAGGGTGAAATGAATCCCTTTCTTCCCACAAACTTTAAAGACTCCCCTTGTACAACACCTCCCCCGCTCCCCACAACACCTATCATTCTGAAATTTTGCAGTTTACTTCCCTGGGGCCACCTCTATGATGTCACTTTCATACAAGCTGCCCACAAAAGCACAGAGGGGTTAACAAATCCTTTTTTCTTTTTCTTTTTTTAAACCCCCTGATTTTAAAGGCTGTCCTTGCACAGCACCCTGCTGCACCTCTCTGTCTGAAATGTGGCAGGCTTCATCGCTCCTGAAAGTGCAACTATGCCTGCAAATTCCATCCAATTCTGTCAAAAAACAAAAACATTAACTATTGAATTCCCCACCCAATTCTGCCAAAGAATAAAAATGTTAACGCAGTTACTTTTTAATAATAATAAAAAAATAATGATCAAAATTTAAATGCTGCTTAAACAAAAACCACTGAACTAGTTTGTCTGAAGTTTGGCAGAAGAGTTTCATCCAGATCTGTCGAACAGCCAAACTGTTATACAGAGATATACAGAGCTTTGGATTTTCTGAAGCAAGGTTCTGATTTGGACCCAAGTCAAAAGGGGTGGCCTCTGAAGTAGTTCAAGCTGAATCAGGGCCCTTGAAGCATCGAAGCAGGCTCCGAACCAAATATTGTCTTCGGCGCTCAGCCCTAGTCCATATATCATGGCAGCATTAGTTTCTACAGTGACGTAGAGCATGAAAGAAGAACCATGACACTCAGAAGCACTAAGGCACACAAACGCTAAAGCTCCCATTTGCAAGCCCTGATGTAGTTCTCCTGGAAGCCATGGTGTAAGGACAATAAGACAGTGGAGATGCTTAATAGATCCTTTCCTTCAGCAACATGCAGGATAGATAATATTTGTTTTCGTTTCTTAAAATACCAAACATTTGTTTACAAAATCCCTATACAGGCATTCACCTGGACACGTGAAGGCTAAAACTGTGTAGGGGCATGGGCATTTAAGTAAGCCCTGTTCCTAACATCCCAGGGCATGTGGGCTCTTCTAAAGATCTCCTGTGTTGAGCAGGAAGATAGCCAAAGGGTTTCAGCTAAATGCGCTTAGAAACCTCTGTGCAATCAGACACCCTTCCTTATCAGCATGTTAGCCCCAACTAAGGCTGGAATCCTATTAGCAAAGACTACAGAAAATACTTGGCCCCCAGATTCAGAAAGACAGACCAGACAACAAACCCAGGAAGAAACAAGGTATACATTTAAACTATCAGAACTTTATTAAACTAGAGTGATAAGGTCATCATTTCATCTTGAGCTGGACCCTTCTGAAGGGTAGCCCTTAAAACGTCTACTTTTTGCCTGAGAGCCCTTAAAACACCCCTCCTCAACTTGGTACCCTACAGATGCTGGCTACAGATGATAGACATCGTAGTCCAACACGTCTGGAGGACATCAGGTTGGGAAGACTGCCTTAAAAAAATCGAAGCTGGCCTTGGGCATTTCGTTTCTACAGGTGTGTGTATCCAAATCTGCAGATGTCCACTGTTGCTGTCATATCAGAACTGACCTATGCAGCTGTAACAAGCTACAGCTCATCATTTCCACCTGAAATTTTAGTAAAAATAGCTATACTGGATTGAGTCCCAAGGCAGCAATTAAATTCTATCAGCCTAAGTTCTCAGTAGTTGATTTTTGTCTTTTTCTTTCCGATCCCGAAAGAACTGTATGACATTGTTGCAATGCTCTACTTACACACTAATCCTCAAACTGTCAGTCCGAAGAATCTCCCTTTGATTTCAACAGCAGTTCTGCATAAGACCTTTTGGAATTGATGTGCTTGTCCTTTTGGTAGTTGTGCCCTGTACAATGTTTGAATGGTTTCAAAGAATGGCTGCTTAACAGTAATGCTGTTTATATGGACCAGAAACAAATGAATGGGTTATTGTTTGACTTTAAAGATTAATAATGAAATAGAGTTACCACCTCTATGGCAGGAATACAAAAATAAGCTGGTCATTAGTGACTAAAAATTATTACCAGCAGCTGGTCTGTGTCCCAGAGCATGCAGAATAGGTAGCAGGGCTCGATAGTGAATAGCGGTTTAAGAAACTCATCCTCAATATGCAAAAAATCATCCCATAAATAATATTCGCCCCAGTAAAAAGCCAGAAATGAGTTGGAGTCCACATGTAAATCAGGACCAACCTAGATGTTACTAACAACATCTCCTGAAATAATGAGATATATTTAAGACATTGGGCAGGTTTCATGGATCCTCTCATGAAATGAGCATGGCAAATGAGAAGGAATGTGTGTCCCCCCCCCTTTTTAAAATAGCAAACATGCAGTTGCATATTTCATTTCCCCCTCTGCCTTTATATTAGCTAGGCCAGGGGTAGGCAACATGGTGCCCATGGGCACAAAGATGCCCCCAAGCACCTTTCTTGGTGTCCTATCCTTCCCACTTAAAAAAAAATATCAACACATTTTCTTACCAGCAGCTGGGGATTGCTCTGAAATAGGTTTCTGCTGGTGCTGAAAACTGTGGGTTTAAAGGAGTTATTTGGTGTGTTGAGGCTCAGACCATACCTCTGCCTTGCACTCAGATTTTTGGGCAGGTTACTTGTCTTTGCCATGCCTCCCATAGCATCCATTTTGTGGTAGTGCCCAGGACAGTTTCTCAAACTGACAAATGTGCCCACAGCCCCAAATATTTGCCTACCCATGAACTGGACAAATTCACCCTTGTGTCATGAAGTCATGTATTTCCCCTGCTCCCCTACCCAAGCAGCCCCCATTAGAACCAATGACATGGAGGAGGTACAAGGAAATAAAGACTTCATGATGTCATAGCATGGAGTGAGCTGAGTTCCTGTTTGAAAAATGTACATCCAAGAAAAAATAAGTGGATGCAGTATAGCAGCCTTCCCTAACCTGGTGTCTTCCAGAGGCGTTGGACTACACATCTGGAGGACCCCAGGTTGGGGAAGCCTTCAGTATACTTTGCCAAATCTATATGCTACAGTTATAGACTGGAAAATGCGCTCTAATGCAGACAGCTACTGTTTGGTGCTGTTGACATCTGATGACTTCAAATGAGAACAATGGAGAATTCTTTACACTTCATATTTTATACTTGTGGGGGAAGACTCAACTTGTTTCTGCACAACTTCATGGAGTGACCCACCAAGCCAAATGCAGTGTGCAACCCATGTACTGTGGCCTCCAGGTGCTTAATAGCCATCCTGCCCGTTCTTGCAGCCTAGGCAGGCAGATAAAAGGTTTATTGAGCCCCCCCCCCATACACAAAGGGTGCCATATCTGGTTGGTGGACTGCATTCACTTTAGTGTGTCCACAAGGCCAGCCCCAAGGCCCGACCTAGACAATCCATCAATGGGTACACCAAGTTTATTACCAGCAGCATAGTTTTCCAATAAGCTCTCTGTACTGTGGGATCTATTCTGTATATTGTGGACTTGGGAGGCAGACTAGCCTTATGCTGCTGTATGTACTCCTCCTTTTTAAAAGGAGGTACATAGGGTTACTTAGTTAGGGATGTACAGATTTTGTTAAATCCATCCCGTCTGTGTTTTGTGGATTGTCAGGCATCTTTCATTTCATCATCCGCTCATTGATGGAATTTGATTTTTTGTATGATAATTTTGTTTTTTTGTTTGCAAATGCACACTTGTGCAAGTGCACATATGCACTAATGCACATTAATGCAAATGCACACTTGCAGAACCCCGCCTCCCCAAGTAAAAAACAGTCTGCAAATCCACAGAATCCACGTGACTTGGAAAAAGACAGTCCACTGCTAAATGCGCAGGTTGGATTCACAGAAATCTGATCTCATTAGAATTCATCTACTTAGGATGGCCATGTGTCTTCTTTTACAGAGGGCAGTCCTCTCCTTGAAGGGCTGTCAGAGAACCATACTCCATTTTGAAGGCATTCTCTGTTTGAAGGGCTGCCCAATCCAAGTCAAGGATAAAGATAAAGAGCCATCAGAAGGAAGAGCTGGGTCTTGAAGTTGCCCATCAGCAGTTAGCACCTGGACAGCAAACGGAGCAAGGAAGGCACATGGGTCACCTGGTCAGAGTCTTCTACACCATAGTGAGATGTACAGTATTTCTATTTAAATTATAGTAAATATTTCTAAATTTGCATCTCTACATATAAATTAGCATGTGAATTTTTATGCAAATTGGTGTCCTCTTTCTAGGAGATGCATTTCCTCTTTTTTTGGTGATTCATAAGTGGCCACCCTAGGGTTCCTAGATCTCCTGAGGCCCAGGCCTTGAGATGCAGGGGGTGGATCCTGGGAGCTAAAGGGTGCTGCTTGGCAGATCTCCACTTGATGGAGCCTAGTGGTTCCTGATATTGACAGGAATTGGCACTTTCTGGGGTAGAAGAAGAGCTTGGCTGTGTATGTCATTCAGAGCCTGAACAACATGGGGTGGGGGGGGAGAAGGTAGAGTGGAGTGAATTGCAATATCTGTCAAGTGAAGAAAAAAAACCCTATCTGCTCGCTATATTCTGACCCCTCACTCTGAGATGTTATTTGTTGTCTTAGAACCCATCTTAAAAAGGCCAAAGCCTGAGACTCCATGTCGAACCCTGAGACCTGGCAACCTTAGCCCTATAGTGTAGGAGAGAAGGAATGTACAGCCCCTGGAAGAGACTGATGGGAAGGTGACAAGCAGACATTGAACAAGTGCTTGCACATTTGACCTGAAAGTGGAGGAGCACTTATCCAGAAATTGATCTGAATAAATAAAAGTTCACTAAATTTGTAATTTATTTATAAAAATGATTTTTTGTCTTTCTCCTCAAAGGCATCCAAGAAAATATACAAGCAACTGACACAAATAGCACTTTGGGACAGGGCGGTATTGTTGGTCCCCAGTCATATCCCAGTCAATCAGTGCTCATGATATCTATCTACTCCATTCCACACAGCAATTACATTAGCAAGGCTAGCACTGGCAGGGGAAATTACCTTGACCCAGCAACAGCACACTTATAGTGCTGCGAACATGCAATTTATTCATGTATGTATGTATGTATGTATGTAGAGCCAGTGTGGCGTAGTGGTGAGAGTGTTGGACTGGGACTCGGGAGATCTGGGTTCTATTCCCCACTCGGCCATGAAACTCACTGGGTGACTTTGGGCCAGTCACTGACTCTCAGCCTAACCTACCTCACAGGGTTGTTGTGAGGATAAAATGGAGAGGAGGAGGATGATGATAATGTAAGCCGCCTTGGGTTCCTTGCAGGAAAAAAGGCGGGGTATAAATAGAATAAATAAAAAATAAATAAAAAATATGTATGTATATATCAGAAGTGCTTCCTGGAAAGAAGATGCCTGGATCTCCTGAAATAAGTAACAAATGCACATTGATTGCATTGATGGGTATGCACATGAAGGCAATTGCTCTGCAAAGTCCAAAATACCAGTAAAGCCTAAATGTCTTCAGTATACTGGTAGTATGCATCTGACCTTGTAAAAGCATCTCTTTGTGACGGGGTTCCTTGTAAGAGTCCAACATGTTTCCTTGCAAAAGCTTAATAGTTTTTGTGGGGTGTGTGTGTTACATTATCAGCTAGAGGAGAGAAGAAGAATGCTAGTATTTCAAGGCTTTCCTCCCTGTTGTTTGGATACAACACACACACACACACACCATTTCTTAGGATGCTACATTACTTAGGCAATGACAATAGAGCTGTCTCCTCTAGAGAGAGGGAGTTTTTTACATGAGAGAATTGAAGTGGCTTCTTTTCCTCTGCTGAGTTCCAGGCAGTGTGCAGTGAAAAGGTCATGTTGGGACATAGCCTTGATGATCAAAAGGCTCAGAAAGCTCAAATCTCGACAACAATTATACTCCAGAGTGCTAGCCTGCATAGGTATAATTGCAAATGACAGCTCACTTGGCATAAGAGAGAGGAGGAGGCAGCAAAAATCCTAATTTCCTTTGCCGAGAGCGGGTAAATTATTTAAACTAACATTGATATGGAAGGTGGCTAAGCAAACCCCAAGGCTTATTTTGCACCTCGACAATGTGAACACACTCAGATCCTTGCCGGAGTCATTATTTTCGATGCCCCGATGCCAATTAACTATAATACCCTTTCCAGAGTATTTCTCATTATACATTTAAAATATATTTGGCTGATGATAATGTGCTCACTGAGAGACTTCTGTGGATTATACAGGATGGGGTTGTTGTTTTTTTTATTAAAAAATTCAGTTAAAAGCCTTCTGCAAACGTGCTAGGTTCAAGCATCTGACACCTCCAGTTGAAAAAAATGTCAGGTACCAGAGACAGGAAAGTAAGGGCCCTGCCAGAGACTGTGGAGAACAGCTGACAGTCAGGGTAGAAATGACATAATGGGCGGCGAGATAGACCAAGTGGGTATGACTCAGATGAGAAGGCATCTTTGTGTGACGAGTGCTGCATTTCTCACAGCCAGTTAAAATTCGCCGGCCAAAACCTGAATATAAATGTCATGTTGTAGCGGGCAGAGTATTAGACTTGGACTGGAATGTCCCAGGTTCAAATTTGCACTCAGCCTTGAAACTCCCTGGATGAATCAAGGCCATTCACTATCTATCAGCCTAACCTACCTCACAGGGTTGTTGTGAAGATAAAATGGGGGTAGGAAAAACCTGTATACACTGCCTTGACCTCCTTGTAAGAAAGGTGGGACAACAACAACAACAATTATTATATAATAATAATAATTATTAATAATAACAACATAGTAGTAGTATGTAAAACTGATTAGTTGGCAGTTTAAAAAAAATCTGTGTCATAAAATGATGCAGTACTACTAAAGGAACAAAGCATACAAAGAAGAAGATTACATTCCCAGGCCTCACAGCTCCTCAGATCTGTTACTGTACCTGGCTGTTGTCTTTGAAATGCTGTTTCATGGTTAGAATTAATTGCTCCTTTCACCTTACATTTCATTAAATGTGCAAAGGAAAATTGCCTCAAAAGTGTAAGAGCTCAGGTCATTGAATTGCTAAACTGACTCTTTCTGGGACAGCCCTAAAGAGATTGGCTGGCTGTAATAACTAACCATTGTTTGCCGACTGTGTGGTCTTTCTGCCATCTTGTGGAGAAGCATCACTTAACTTCTAAAATTTATAGGAAAACCAGACAATGATATTCTGATCTGCCTTGATTCCAATCAATCCAATCTCTCTTTCCCCCTCACTGGAAATATATCAGTTGAAATGCCTTTCTCACAGCTTGCTCTGTATGCAGGCTGGAAAAATCTCAATGCTCAGGGCACTATTGATCAAAAGAGAAAGAACAGGGTTTTCTAGCATGGGTGTTTGCCTATCGCAAGTGAGATTCTCTGTGGATTGATTCACATATGTCCATTCTCTGAACACTATGTTTTTTCAGTAGAGTCAGTTCATACATTCAGCTGTGATTCATCAAGGAATCAACCCATGAGAAAGCTAGTGATGTACCTGTATTTACATGTGTGAATCAAGCCAAGCCCGAAGGGCCAAAGTGGTGGGAAATACATTTGTTTACACCTGAATCTGCTACAGTCATGTAGAAAGGGCAGGGATGTTGAAGAGTCCTTGGTCTCGAGTCACGAGTCGAGTCACGAGTCTTTGGACCCGAGTCTCAAGTCCGAGTCCTTGGTCCAAAATGGTGAGTCACGAGTCACGAGTCACTCCCAAAGCTGACTCCACGAGTCCCTATTAAAATCAATGGGGGTTTTTCCCAACAAAATAAGGCTACTTCAGATGTGTGGTTTAAATAAATTCTAGGCACAAGTGTGCCTTTTTATTTCAAAACTCTGCAACTGATTTTGGCAAGAACAGACCAGGCAGAAAAACCCAAAATAACCAGGCAGGCAGAGGAGGCAGGGAACCCCAAAGCAGGCAGGCAGAGGCCTTTGTCTTGGACAATTCAACTGTTGAACTGGTCAAGAAGAGACCAGGCAGGCAGAGGAGGCTGGGAACCCCAGACAGGCAGGCAGAGGCAGCCAAATCCAAAATGTCTGAAAGGTTGCATTTTAGAAAAATGATTTAAAAAAATAAACTTGCTGTACTTCCTAAAACTTATCCATGTTGCATTTGAGGAACATGATTTTTTCTAAATGTTTGGCCCCCATTCTGGAACAGTGAGATCACAATTCCACCCTCACTGAACACCCGCTCCACTGGTGATGAACTTGCTGGAACCAGAAACACACTCAGAGCAGCCACACAGAGTAATCTCAGGTCCTTCTTCTGCCTCTCCCAAGTACGCAACACATCAATCAAAATAAATCTTGACACACTGTTGGGGCTGCACTCCTGGTAGCCGTCCATAGTGGCCGAGCAGCGGCACACCTCGTTTCCATGCGCTTTTCGCCGGCAATCACGCTCCTCTCCACTCCTTCTGGCATAGCCCAGGATGTTGAAGAGTCCTTGGTCTCAAGTCCCGAGTCGAGTCTCGAGTCCCATTAAAAATATTGGGACTCGAGTCCGAGTCGAGTCAGAGGGGGGACTCAGTCCGACTCATGAGTCGAGTCCTCGAGTCCGAGTCCCCATCCCTGAGAAAGGGGGCAGTAGTGATTTAAGGAGCAGAAGGGATTCACAAGTAAAGAATGCAGACTTTCTCCCCACCTGTGGCTAACTTCAGTAAAACAGCCCCATTGCCCAGGCTTTTATCCCAACTGGGGCTCTGATACTATAGGTAAGTTTTGCAGAGAGAAAAATGCCCAAGACAAGAGCTGAATAGAGGTAAACTGCAGAGAGGAGGAAGGTTCATCTCCAGGTGTCCCTTTTGTTCTTGAAATTAGACCCCCACCCCTATTTCCTATGTGATTGTGGCAACTCTGGCTTTAAAACAAGAGTGGGGAACTGTTTTCAGGTGGGGCATGTGTGTGGGTGATTGTGTTTTGAAAAAATAATACCAGCAAGGCATTGCCTCACACACAAAAGGGGCTCTAGTCTAGTGTAGATCCTCCCCAAGTTGCAACTTCCAATTAGACTTTTTGTTTAGCACAGCTCTTCATAATATTAGAAAAATGGACATGGTGCATATACAAAGTGTAGACATGTGTATTGAACAGGGCTATACATAGCAGCATCCCCAATATGTAAAAACAAAAAGTAATAAGCCTTTAGTTTTAAAGTGCATGTCTGGCTACTGGCCAGTGCCAAAGTTCTGCTGGTTGGCAGCAGGCCCAGACAGCCTGGATACTTTTATCTATGTGTTCTTCCTTCAAGGTTCTATAGTACGCTTCAATAAGGAAAGCTATTTTGGTACACAGTGCTTTTACAAGATGGGCAAATTCCCCTACAGGCTGTTTTTCAGACAACAGACAAGCAACATGGATTATTGTAAAATCCATTTAATAATATGGCAAATTTGTATACATAATTGGATTTCTGACACTGGGAATTGTAGGCCAAAAACATTTGGGGACCCAGGTTGGGGAAACACTGTCCTAGACTGAAATATTCACATAGAACATGTAAGGAAAAGCTTTAAGCTCAGTGTCAGAGCGCCTGCTCTGCATGCAAAGTTTCACCAAAGCTGGGAGAGACTCCTAATCTGAAACCTGGAGAACTGCTGTCAATCAGTAGTTGTGCTGATCTGGCATGATAGAAGTCTGAGTTAAAGCTACGTAAAGGCCCAATCCTATGCATGTTTGGACAGACAAAGGTCCTGCAGTTCCCAGCATACCCTGGCCAGCAGGGGTGGCATTGGGGAGCAGTCCACAAGGGCTGGAACCCTAAAATCTCTGGGAGACCACCCTGCTGTCCATAGCTACTTGTTAAGGTAAAAGTCCAGAGGCCCTGAACTCTGTCGCATCCCCGCTGGATGAACTGGCTTTTTGCCCACATACCACCTCCTGTTGCACCTGGCTTTGCTTATCTGCTTTGTTATTCCAGACAGGGAACCTTGAAGGGCCTGCTTTGGTTGTGTTGTTCCTTTGTTCCGAATTGTATGCCTGACCATCCTATCTTCACCTCGGTTGCTATCTAGCCCCATTTCCTTGTGCCAACTCCAAAAATACAAGCAAGAGAAGAGTCCCTTTGATTGATAAGAAGTACCAAGAGTAGCAAACTCAGGAGTTGCCTGGTATCTCGGGTAACCTAAGAGGTCATGAGAAACAACAGCTTAGCCAAGAAAAAGATAGCCAGGTGGCCTTCTATCTAACTAGAGATTAAGACTTGCCATGTTCAAAGAAATGTATTTGATTGGTTATTGTCATATTCGGGGAAATGTATCTGATTGGTTGGCATGTTTAAGCGAATGCATTTGATTTGCTGAGAGTGAATACACCCATGAGTGTAAAAAGGTATAAGAAGACCTGCATGCCCCACCTTCGCTTGTTCAGCTTTTGATCCTGTTGTGAGCCACAGAGCAGGACCTTTTTGCGCAGAAATAAAACTTTGAAAAACTCACTCCTGGGTGTGCTGCTTCTCTCTCCTCGAGTATTGGGTTCTCGGGGGAGAGGACTCAGAGCATATTTGTGCAACAATAACATTTGTCTCTCAACTTTGGATGATTCAAATATACCCAGGATTTTGTATGAGATCTGAGATAAGTCATCCATCTCTCAAGAGTCCGTGGGAAGTTGCCTTACTGCCTTCTCTTTCTTTCATGCAACTGGGTTTTGGGTTTCAATATTGTAATCTAATACAATCTAATCTGAAGCAAGATATCTCTACCTATATGAATTGCCAATGCAAAGTTCAAATGTATGCATTGAAATCCAACTGTGTCTGTCCGCTGCTGGGATTAGCATCCCCTTGGCCTTGCAACCTCCAGATAGCCCCCCCGCCATTTTCATTCATTCATTCGTTCGTTAGTTCATTCATTCATTCGATTTATGAATCGCCCTATAGCCGAAGCTCTCAGGGCGATGTGCACAATAAAAGGAAAACCAATAAAACCAATAATAAAACACACGAAAAGGTATTGTTTTTAAAATCAGCAGCAACAAATCTGCTCTGGATGGTTGGGGGACTCCCTGGAGTAGATTTTGGGGGTCTGGGGGATGCTGCAAGGGGAAGGCAGCACCTCACTTAGACAGAGTGGGGCGGCTGCCTCAGGCTGCAGATTTTAAGTATCATGAAAGGACAGAAAATTAGTCCTAAATGACGTCATTTAGTTTGTTGTTCTTATATTTGGACTGCCAAGGAAGGGGAGATGTGTTTGTGGGATGTTCTGACTTAGGCACAAAAATAATTTGGCTGGCCTTGGGTACTGTGCAGTGTGTGTGTGTGTGTGTGTGTGGTGTGGGTGTGTGTGTATGTGTGCTATTTGCTGCTCCACCTCAGGCAGCAAAATGTCTTGGGCAGGCCCTGTGGGGACAACAGGACATTGTTAAAGACATAGCGGGCTGTAATACATAGCAGTATGTTCCATGTAGCCTGGAGACTGAATATGCTCTAACATTCATTAAGGGTCTACTTTGTACTTTTCGCAAAGTTAATCAAGTGATGAAAGAAACGGCAAAATCCATTAATATTTTAATATTAATAGCTCTGCCTCTGAAAAATGAGCAGAGCACCTCTGTCTGTCTTTCTACACCATTTTCTTCTGGTGCTGTTCCATTTTTGATATTTTATTTCTTCTGTATTTTTATTGTAAATCACCCTGGGTACTTTCTACAGAAAGGCAATACATACATTTCATAAATAAATACTAAAAAATAGTAATTACGATATACAAATGTGTTCGACTACCCATATACTTCTGAATGTAGAGTAAATTATTTTTAAGGCTGCAATCCTATGCACACTTACCCGGGAGTAAGTCCACTAAGCACAATGGGACTTACTTCTGAGTAAGCATGCATAGGATTGCAGTGTTAGTGTGATAACTTGTACTCAAGTGTACAATGTGAGATGATTGCCTGGAGCAGGCTTAGGCAACCCTTTTTGCCCGTGGACAGATCTGGCAATTTGAGAAACTTGTGGACAGCACCACAAAATGGCTGCCATATGAGTCATGGCTAGTCACAAAGGACAAGTAACCTGCCCAAAAGACTAAATACAAGGCAGAGGTGAGGTCTGAGCCTCAACACACTAAACAGTTCCTTTAAACCCACACTTTTCAATGCCAACAGAATCTGATTTGTTGATATAAAAAGTGGGAGGGGTTGAACATCTTGGTGGGCACCAAGAAAGGTGTCCATGGGCACCACATTGCCTACTCCTGGCCTACAGTTCCCCATTCATAATTTCTGAAGCTACCTATGTGCAGTAAATATTGTTCATCTCCACTTTCCTGCCACCCAACACTGGCATTTTATTCAATAGTAATCACAAAAGTGGTCTGATGAAGAGTCCAGTGTCCCTGACTGAGTAAATAATGTTAATTGTAAAAAGGTCTACAAGAAACCACACAAAAATTTTAAAAAATTGCCTGGGGATGTGTGGCCCTGTGTCACAACAACTATGACATTATATACAATATATGCACAGACAAATATCAAAAGTTGCTTAAACAAATCTTACACTTCCAGTACATTGAATCATAAAGTATTTTGCTGTTCATGTTTCATCTACTTGTTTCTGTTGTAAGGAGGGAGTGCTGTGGAACAAACTAGATCTAAAATAGAACTGCAGTGGAAAGATGTTCAAGTGCCCTATTGTTAACATGTCTGCCCTCTTCTAGATGGATGCACATCATAACTCCAGGGAATGGAGGACCTTTTGCTGCTTTCTCCATCTAGTATTAATAAAGACTAGTTGTCTACAGGCATAGATGAAACAGTGGTGGTCAAAGGCATGTAGCATTTTAGAATTTAGAATATGCTGTATTACACAATACACAGGACACAAATTGCCACAGAAAAAGGCATCAGTGTTCCGAGTTCTCCCTCTCTTCCCATAACTTGTCATATTACTTATCCTGTGCTGGGATGTCATCACACATGTGTTTCTCAATCCCCATCAGCAGTAACCGATGAGGTAAAGTAAAGGGCGGGGAAAATGTGCTACATGATGATGTCACAACATGGGACACATTATGGAGGATGGGGAAGAACATGGCACATTGGCACAATGCCAATTCCAGTTACTTAGCAATCAGAAGGAGAATTGAATGGTGCAGTGCAGCATCTCTTTTTTCAATTGCATCTAGGAACCTAATTATATTGGTTTTCACACCTACGGTAATCTTTCCTCAACCATATTAGTTGTGCTAGACATATTTATGGTTATTGACTAGGCTGTGATGCGCATTCACCATTATACTCTTTCTGTTTTTTTACGATGTCATTTTATTTATTTAATTATTAGATTTGTTGAGGTATCCCTCCTTTGGTTGATGTTTATTTATTTATTCATTTATTTGATTTGCACCTAGGGATGTACGGATTTTGTTAAGTCCATTCTGTCTGTTTTTCAGATTGTCAGGCATCTACTCATTGACGGAATTGGACTTTTCTCAATTTCCTGAACTTCGCATTGAAAAGTGCACACTTGTGCGAATGTGCACTTCTGAAAATGCACATTTGCGCAAATCCTCCCCAAATCAGCATTTTCATGCTTTCGTCTATAGGGGGAAATGTGCATTTTCAGTCAGGTTTTTTTCTGTAATTTTTGTATTTTTGTAAATTTGCATACAATTCCAGAAAGTAAAAACCTGGTCCACAAGTCTGCATGACTAAAAAAAAAAGGAGGAGGGGGGAGCCAGTGTGCTGCAGAACCTGCAGGTCAGATTCTAGAAATCCAAACTCATTTGAATCCATTGTGGATTTCTCTGACATCTCTATTTGTACCCTGCCTTTCTACCAAGAAAAATGGCACTCAGGATGGCTTACAATCATAAATAAAACCTGCTTAAAACAAATGCATTAAAACACAATTAAAGACACAAGAATAACAGAATAAAAAAAGCATCCAACCCGACAGACTCATTTACATGCATGTCAAAGGCCTGCTTGAATAAAAACATCTTTGCCTGCTGGTGAAAGGACACTAGAGATGGAGCCAACCTAGCCTCTGTTGACCCGGAGTACCACAGCCTGGGAGCAGCCACTGAGAGGGCCCTCTCTCACATCACCACCAAACATGCTTTGGAAGGTGGCGGTACTGAAGGAAGAACTACTCCCAAAGATGTTAAGACTCAGGCATGTTATTTTCCATGTTGGGTATCATCCCCGACTTTCTTCTCTTGTTACATTCTGGAGGTACATTCTTGTTACATTCTGGGAGGTGGGCAGAGAAAGGACCCGTGACCACACAGGCCAACATCAGCCAAGGTTCTGCGCTGCCAAGGTTCTGCGCTGGCGGTGTAAGAATTTCCTCCTGCTGCTGCTCCCACCCTTCCCATCCCATGAAAGAGCTGAATATGCTGTGGGCTGCTGTTGCTGGCTGCACGGGCCAGGGGCATCATGAGCTTTGGGGGAGCGAGAGAGCTGGGTGGGTGTTCCTCTCAAATCTAAGTAACTTTATTTGACAGATATGTGAAATGCCTCTGCTTCTAATCATTAGCATTGCTATAATGGTGAGTGATGCAAGCAAATAGGTTGTCTGTCTTGCCTAGTAAATTTTCATGCCGGTGTGGCAAGGAGCAGAGAATACCCTTTTTCTATCTTGTTCTAAAGCACTCTCATGAAATTTAGAATGCTTTAAAAGCTACTGTGAATAATGCATCAAAGGCCCCACAAGGACAGGGTCTGGCTGGCATACTTTTAGCAATGCCTTCTCCTGCAGGAGCTGCCCCAGCCATCTCAGTGGGCTCTGTTGGGGGCTTACTTGCCCTCAGGAGATCCATCTGGCTAGTGCCCCAAACTCTGCCATCTCAGCAGTAGCACCTAAACTTTGGAATTCCCTCCATCCTGAATGCACGGCCAGCTGCCTTACTATATAGTTCTAGGTGGCTTATGAAAGCATTTCTGTTTCATCCTGCTTTTGATGTTTTAGGTTTTCTTTTGTTGTTTGGTCTGGCTGCGTCTCCTGCAATGTCTATGTTTTGCTGCCTATTGGCTGGGGATTGTTATGAAAGTTGAAATGTTATTATTTTGCTAGGGATGTGTGTGTTTATGGTTACTTTTATGATACACTGCATCATGCATGCTTTGTTTTGTGGTACATCACATTGCACACAATTGGTGGAAAGATGGTTTATATGTTTGTAAATGAAAATAATGAAGGTGCATTAATAACATTGAATTGATTCTGTATAAAGAACGTCAGTAGTAATTCTGTGCTCAGGTCTTTTTCTTGCGTGAACAGGCGTATGGTATGGTTACTTCATGTTAACAGAAAGGCCTCATTTGAATAGTTCATTAAACAGCTTGTATGGTTTGCAGAGTCAATTAATCTCTTTGAGACAAGTGGCTGAGCAGTAGATAGGACCCGAACAACACTGATGGCTGAATGGCCACAGTTTGGAAAACCCTGAAAGAATTACGTTATGTTTAATTCATTGAAGCCACATATGGGTAACCCGTGGCCCTTGACTGCTGTGTGGTCCACAGAACTGCAGGGTGATCCCCACTTTCCCCCACTGTTGGCCATCAGTAGGTAAATATAATGCATAGGATTGTGCTGTAACTTGTTCAGCTAACTTAGGGTGTAATCCTATGGCCGCTAGATGCTGTCTAAACAGCCATATGGTAATTCAGAGTCCCAGTTCCAACCTTGGAAAAGCGCTCAGAGGTTGCAGCTGGGACTCCGAATTCGGAGCGCCCTTCCTCCACCCTCACGGCTGGCACAGTTCTTTCTGTGCCAGCTGCAGCTCTGAAGTCACAAAACTGACCTCAGAGCCAGTGCTGGATGGGCATTCCGGGGGCGGGAGAAGGAAGAGTGAGGCTCTGCCGGGATAGGACAGCCAAAATCACAAAAGATGCAAAAGGTGTAAAAAGACTTGGATGGCCGAAATCGTCCATCTAAGTGTTTTTCAGGGTGGGAGAAGCACAGAGGCGGCCTTCGCCTCCGCACTCCTACCATCCTTGATAGGATACCCGTAATCCTCCGAGTTTGGAGGGTTACGGGCAGCCACAGTGGATTGCGCTTTCAATCTTGATGCAACCAACTCACAGGAAACATACAACTCTAATAAAGTTATATATTCAAAACAAATATACTAATATAGGATAAATGCAAACTGTGTAAAATAAATAAATCTCCTTACAAGCCAAATTATAGAAGTCTCATATTCAATATTTCAGCATCTGAGGACAGGAATAAAAATGTCTTATGTATTAAAAGGTCTTATATGGCAAGTCATGTAAGAAACAAATTAATCCGAAAGTTTCTCAAAAGCTTCTCAGTGTTGTATTCCATTACGTAGATGCCCAAGAGCTGTTAAGTTTAGCCATCAAGGCCAAGTCGAAGTCTTATGAAACCACGCATTCACTGATGGTGCAGAAGAAAGGCATCATTTGGAGGCAATTAAGGTTTTTCTGCAGTTAAATTGCACACTAATTCAAAATATTTAACATGGACTGAATTTCTTAAATATACCAATGGTACCTGGAGAGGATATAATTGCAAGGGGTATCCAATCATTTATTTATTTTATTTATTACATTTCTAATCTGCCCAATAACTAATGTTCTCTGGGTGGATTACAAAAACTAATTTTTCTTTTAGTTTTTCCACAAGGGCGGATTTCCACTTGCTCCTGGTCAGCTGCTGTTCTCTATTTTATACTGTTTTATATTTTATATTTTTATAATTTTAATGTGTGCCTGGGAAATGTACTTTGTGACTCAGGGGGAGGAAGGGGTGCCCCTATTGCTGTGGTCACGGGTAGGGGGAGGTATGGCGTTAGGGGATTAATGAGCCAGGTGAGGAGAAGGGGGGCTAGACACCTTATGGCTATCCCCTCTTCTGGTTCTTCCACCAACCAGATGGTTCCTGGTAGCCTTACCAACTTGTCCTCGGGTCTGGTGCTGCTGCTGTTGAATGCCAGGTCGGTTCAAAATAAAATCTCCCTCATCCATGATTTGATTGTGGATGAGGGGGATGACCTGGTATGTATTACCAAGACCTGGGTGGGGGAACTGGGTGGGGTTACTCTCTCCCAGCTGTGCCCCGCTGGGTACTCGGTGCAGCACCAGCATCGACTCGAGGGTTGGGGAGGGGGTGTTGCTGTGGTCTATAGGAATTCTATCTCCCTCTCTAGGCTTCCTGTTCATTCGAGTGCAGGTCTCGAGTGTCTGTATCTGGTGTTGGGTACTCAGGACAGACTGGGGATTCTGCTGGTGTACCGCCCACCCCGCTGCCCAGCAGACTCCCTGCCTGAGCTAACGGAGGTGGATTCGGACTTGGTGTTGAGGACCCCTAGGATGATGGTTCCGGGGGACTTCAACTTCCATGCCGAGACAGCTGTGTCTGGGGCAGCTCAGGACTTCATGGCTGCCATGACGACCATGGGGCTGTCCCAACATGTCATCGGCCCAACGCATGTAAGAGGACATACACTTGATCTGGTCTTCTCGATTGGGCAAGAGGATGGTGATCTGAAAGTGGGGGAATTAACATCTGTTCCTCTGTCATGGTCAGATCACTTCCTATTGAGGTTTAGACTTTCAGCAGCCTTTCCCCTCCGCAAGGGTGGGGGTGGGGCTACTAAAATGGTCTGCCCCTGGAGGTTAATGGATTCCAATGGATTCCAGAGGGCTCTGGCGGATTTTCCTGCGGTATAGCTGGTGGTCCTGTTGAAGCCCAGGTTGCTCTGTGGAATGCAGAGATGACCCGGGCGGTTGACACAATCGCGCCCAAGCGCCCTCTCCCTCTGGGCAGAGCCCGGCCAGCTCCCTGGTACACACCAGAGCTGAGGGCAATGAAGCAAGAGGGAAGATGGCTGGAACGCAGGTGGAGGAGAACTTGTGCTGAATTTGACCGAACACAGGTTAGAGCTCATTATCGAGCCTACTCTGTGGCAGTGAGGGTGGCGAAGAGAGAATTCTTTTCCATTGCATCTTCTCAGTGCCGTCCAGCGGCACTTTTCCAAGTGGTCCGTGGCCTTTTACACTCTGGGCCAGCGAGAGAAATGATAGAACCCTCAGTAGCACGCTGTGACGAGTTTGCACGGCACTTTGAAGATAAAGTCACTCAAATTTGTCATGAATTGGACACCACAGTTAGTGCAGCTCCTTTAGTAGAGGTGTCCAGAGCACCGTCTGGTCTGGTTTTATTGGATGAATTTCAGTTATTGAGGTCTGAGGATGCGGACAAGGTGCTTGGCTAAGTCGGTTGACCACCTGTGTGCTTGACCCTTGCCCGTCATGGCTTATTACATCAAATAAGGAGGGGATAGCTGGCTGGGTCCAGGAAGTTGTAAATGCCTCCTTGAGAGAGGGAGTGGTGCCGGCCTCTTTGGAAGAGGCGGTGATTAGGCCACTTCTTAAAAAGCATAACCTGGACCCGGATGATGTTAATAACTACAGGCCGGTAGCTAATATCCCATTCCTGGGCAAGGTGCTTGAGCGGGTGGTTGCTGGTCAACTCCAGGCACTCTTGGATGAAACGGACTATCTAGATCCATTTTAATCTGGATTCAGGCCTGGTTTTGGAACGGAAACTGCCTTGGTCGCCCTGTGGGATGACCTCTGCCAGGAGAGGGACAGGGGGAGTGCAACCCTGTTGATTCTCTTGGACCTCTCAGCGGCTTTCGATACCATCGACCATGGTATCTGTCATGACCCCCCTCCAGGAATCCTCCTCTGAGGACGAGTGTGACTAACCCAGGGCCCTGGACACTCCTCAGGAGCAGAGTTCAGACACTGCTGCTCAGGACGGGGCCAACCGGGCAGCTGAAGAGCTGGCAGGCCCCTCTGGCATGACCTGTGGGAGATCCTCAGCCCGGCAGGAGTCAGAATCAGAGGTGGAGGTGGTGCAGGCCCCGAGTCCCAGACAGAGGAGGAGGATGAGAAGGCAGGAACAGATGCAGACCCCTCAACGCAGCGTCCAGCTGCAAACCAGGACGTCGGCCTTGTGAGGCTTTTGTAATCAGCCTGCTGCTAAGGAGCTCCAGCTGTGGGACGGGCGTGCCCAGGCAGCAGGCAGTATAACAACACTCACTCACTGAAACCTGGGCATTGGGAAACAACGTCTTCCGTGACTCTTGTTCCTGATCCCTGACCCTGCTCCTGAGCCTTGCCTTGAACCTTGGACTCTTGGACTCTACTTCGGACTCACCCTGACTACGCCTCTGCTCGACCCTTGGACTTTTGTTTGACACTCTCGGCTTGATTCCTAGAACTGTAAGACCACGCTTTTTCTACTCTCCGCTTGGCAGAAAACACAAACAGCTTCCGTTATCTTCAGCTGTTGGCAGCGCTCCCAGAAGCAAGGCAGCTGCTGGCTGCCGGCCAGCCTTAAGCCGGACAGTATCCTTCTGGATAGGTTGTCTGGGTTAGGAGTTGGAGGCACTGCGCTCCAGTGGTTCTGATCCTACTTGGGTGGCCGATTCCAGAAGGTGGTGCTGGGGGATTACTGCTCTGTCCCTTGGCAGTTATGCCATGGGGTGCCACAGGGCTCTATTTTATCCCCTATACTGTTTAACATCTACATGAAACCACTGGGAGAGGTTATCCGGAGGTGTGGGCTGAGGTGTCATCAATATGCAGATGACACCCAGCTCTATCTTTCCTTTCATCAAATCCAGGTGAGGCAGTGGCTGTTCTGAATCAGTGCCTGGACACAGTAATGGACTGGATGAGGGCTAATAAACTGAGACTCAATCCAGATAAGACAGAGGTACTGTTAGTGGGTGGTTCATCTGCCCAGCTAAGTGATATTCAACTAGTTCTGGATGGGGTTGCACTCCCCCTGAAGGATCAGGTTCGTAGTTTGAGGGTGCTCTTGGATCCACAACTGTCACTCGAGGCACAGGTGAACTCAGTGGCACGGAGCACCTTTTATCAGCTTAGGCTGATATACCAACTACATCCTTATCTGGACAGAGATAGCCTAGCTACAGTTATCCATGCTTTGGTAACCTCTCGTTACTCCAATGTGTTATAGGTGGGGCTGCCTTTGAAAACGGTCCGGAAACTTCAGCTGGTCCAAAATAGAGCAGTGAGATTGTTAACGGGGACTGACCGACAAGAACATATTATGCCAGTGCTTTCTCATCTGCACTGGCTGTCAGTCTGTTTCAGGGCCCGATTCAAAGTGCTGGTGCTAACATTTAAAGCCCTAAACGGCTTGGGGCCAGGGTATCTGAAGGATCGTCTCCTCCCATATGTACCTGCCCTAAGATCTACATCAGCGGTCCTTCTCTGAGAGCCCCTGCCAAAGGAAGTGAGGCAGGTGGCTACCAGGAGGAGGGCCTTTTCTGCTGTGGCGCCCCGGTTATGGAATGAGCTCCCCAAAGAGGTTCGCCTGGCGCCTATTTTGTATTTTTTCCGGTGCCAGAACAGAACCTTTCTGTTCTCCCAGGCATTTTAATCATTTTAATCATCTTAATCATTTTAATCTTGTAGTTGTTTTTAATTCCGTTATTGTAACTGCTGCTGCTAGCTCTGCTGTTTGTTTTTAATCTGTGGTTTTATATTTTATATTGTATTTTATGATTTTAACTGTTGTGAACCGCCCAGAGAGCTTCGGCTATTGGGTGGTATAAAAATGTATTAAATAAATAAATAAAATACCATAGAACAGTTAAAAATATAAAATACAATATAAATATTTAACAGAATAAAATACAATATACCGGTAATGCAAAATAATAAACAGCACAGGAATTGATAAAGCAGGCATAGTCACCTAGACCTAGATCTCTAAAATGCCTGGGAGAAAAGAAAAGTCTTTGCCTGGTGCTGAAAAGATAACAATGTAGGTGCCAGGTGAACCCATTTCTGGAGTTTATTCCATAAGTGGGGTGCCACCACTGAGAAGGCCCTTTCTCTTGTAGCCACCCACTTAGCTTCCTTTGGCAGGGGCACCTGGAGGAGGGCCTCCGAAGATGACCTAAGGGTCCGAGCAGGTACATGCGGGAGGAGATGTGCCTTTAGATACTCTGGTCCCAAGCCATTTAGGGCTTCAAAGGTCAACACCAACACTTTTAGGCTTGGAAATGGACTGGAAGCCAGTGCAGCTGACAAAGCACTGGTATCACATGATCATATCAACCAGTCCCAGTTAGTAACCCAGTAGCTCTATTTTGAACTGAAGTTTCTGAACCTTCTTCAAATGTAGCCCCATTTACAACACCTTGCAGTAATCCAACTGGGAGGTTACCAGAGCTTGGATAACTGTCACCAGGCTATCTCTGTCCAGATAGGGTCAAGGCTGGTATATCAACTTAAGCTGATAAAAGGCAGTTCTGACCACTGAGGTCACCTGGACCTCAAGTGACAGTGATGGATCTAGGAGCACCCCCCAAGCTGCATGCCTGATCTTTCAGAGGGAGTGTAACCCTCTCCAGAATAGGTTGAATGCCACTCAACTGGGCAGACAAACCACCTGCTAACAATACCTCCATCTTGTCTGGATTGAGCTTCAGTTTGTTTGCCCTCATCTAGTCCATTACCCTGCTCGGGCACCAATTCAGGACATACACTGCCTTATCTGGGTTTGATGAAAAAGACAGGTAGAGCTGCATGACCAAGGCAGTTTCTGTCCCAAAACTGGGCCTACAGCCAGATTGAAATGGATCTAGAAAATCAACTTCATCCAAGACTGCCTACAGTTGATCAGCAACCACCTACTTGAGCACCTTGCCCAAGAAAGGGATGTTAGCAACCTGCCCATAGTTGTTCTCCGCTTCTGGGTCTAGGTTAGGCTTTTTCAGGAGTGACCTGATTATTGCCTCTTTTAAGAAGGCTGGTGCCACTCCCTCTCTCAAGGAGGAATTTACAGCCTCCCAGACCCAACAGGACATCCCCTCCTTATTAGATGTAACAAGCCAAGATGGGCAAGAGTCAAGCATACACGTGGTTGGTTGAATTTGTCCAAACCTTGTCTGCATCTTCATTCCTCAATGACTGAAACCCATCCAATACAGCTGGACCAGATGGTGCTCTGGACACCTCCGTTAATGGAACCGCACTAATAGAGGAGTTCAAGTCATGCCAAATACGAGCATTTTTATCTTCAAAGTGTTGTGCACATTTATCCCAGTGAGCTGTTGAGGGTGTGATCAATTCCCTCTCAGGGTCAGATTGTAATAACCCCTTCATCACCCAAAGCAGCTCTGCTGGATGACACTGTGTAATGAGCTCCAACCAGTGTTTGGTCAGATTCAGCCCAAGTCTTGCTCCACTGATGTCCCGCTTGCTTCATTGCCCTCATCTCCAAGTTGTACCAAGGAGCTAATTTGGCTCTGCCAAAGGGGAGCAGGCACTTTGGTGTGATCATGTTAACCGCCCTAGTCAATCCCATGTCCCATACAGAGACCAGGGTTTCGACAGAAGCACCAGTCATACCAACTGGAAAATCCCCCAGAGCCCTTTGGAAGCCATGGACTCCATTAGTATCTGGGGGTGGAACATTCTAATTGGTCCCCCACCCTTGCAGAGGGGAAAAGTTGCTGAAAGGCTAAACCTCAACAGGTAGTGATCCAACCATGACAAAGGGGTAGATGTTAAATCCCCCACTTTCAGATCACTGTCTTCCTGCCCAATTGAGAAAATCAAATCCAGAGTGTGACCTGCTGCATGTGTTGGGCCGATGACATGATGGGACAGCCCCATGGTTGTCATGGCATCCATGAAGTCCTGAGCCACACCAGATTGGACAGCCTCAGCCTGGATATTGAGGTCCCCTAGGACAATCATCCTGGGAGTCCTCAGCACCAAGTCCAAGACTATCAAGCCAGGTCAACCCCCTCATACACAATTAAATCATGGATGAGTGAGATCTTATTCTGGACCAACCTAGCATTTAGCCAGCAGTACCACAAGACCTTGAGGGCAAGCTGGTAGAACAAGAACCCATCCAGTGGGGGAGGAGGGAGGAACCAGAAGAGGGAACAGGCATAATATGTCTGATCTCCCTTCTCCTCAGTGGGCATGGTAACCCCCAACACCATACCTCCCCCTGCCCGTAACCACCCTGATAGGTGGTACCTCACTGATAGATAGGATACCTCACTGTTCCCCTGATTACCCACAGCATTTCCCAGGCACGTATTGACACCCACTACACCAGCTCCAGCCAATATACCTACTAAAAACAAGGCAAAAAATAAAGAAACAAAAAACACCACACACTAAGGCCTTCTGGCCACATGGCACCAGTGTGGAGGTGGGCTCCCTGGCTGGCTGAGTTCATCCAGCCACTGGTGGAATAATACTGACTTTAGTGTGGCAGTAGCGAGGAACAGAGCCCAGATGGTATTCACAGGCCTCGCATCTTGTTAGCTGATCTCACTTATAAATGCTGCAACGTCCTTCCAAAAGGGACCAATCTTCTTGTATGGCCACCACATGTGCATAATACCAGCAGCTTCTTTACCACCTTTCCAGCATATATCCCTGGATTTAGAGTATATTTTGGCCAATTGCTGTGGTGTCAAATGCCAACAAAACAAGATTTTTTTGGCTGGATTTTCACAGAAAAAAAAATCTAAGGGCTAAAGAGCCAGACATGAGATCCATGATATAATCTCCCACTTTTTTAAAAAAACTTTAAAACCAGCACAGGCGTTCAAAATTTGATCTGTGCACCAGCCCTTTAACCCTTCCCCCATACAATTTCCCTGATATAAATCTCCCAGCCCCAGCTTCTATTGGCCCCATAGAGGGAAAAATGCAGATACCTGTATTTATACCTGTATTTTTCCCCTTGGAGCTAATAACAGGTTCCCCGATTTAGATTGGTGAAATGGTGTGGAGAGAAAGGGTTAAAAATAAATGTCACCCAAGATTGCTGGTCTGATCAAATGTGGAGCCCACTGTTTCAAACTTTAAAAAAAGGTGAAAGTTCTGGTCACAGATCTCCTGCATCATATGTGGTTTGGTTGTAAGTGATGGAACAGTGCAAATAGAAGCAGTAGAAGGTGGAAGAATCAGTGGTGGCGGCTGTGGACCTTCCAGCACAATACTATTTGGTCTGCCATGTGTCTTCTTAAGTGCACACTCCCAGCTGTGAGATCAGCAAAAACTTTAAATATAGGCCCTTTTCAGAAGTAATTACATGCACAACAACTGCGAGCCTCGGGTTTCCCCTCCAGTGCAGCCACAAGCATTTGTTTCCACTTTTAAACTATCCAGTTAATTTAAACTCTGGCTTGTTCAAGCAAAGATCAAATGGTGGTTTATGATCATGGTTTGTTCTCAGACCAAAGTTAAATGAACCAACGTTCTTCCTCATGGAGGATAAGGGCATCCATGGCTACTAGTCATGATGGCTATATATTCCCTCCAGTAGTCGAGGCAGTTGTTGGGGAACAGGAGCGGGTGAGTGCTATTCACTCATGCCCTACTTGTGGGCTTTCTACAAGCAGCTGGTTGGCCACTGTGTGAACAGAATGCCTGACTACAAGCTGAAGGGGCAGGATTGAAGCTTGAGATTGATAGGGAAATAGTTAAGGAACACCTAATTATTTTGAACAAGTTGAAATCTCCAGTGCCTGATGAACTGCATCCTAGAGTAATAAAGGAACTGACAGAAGAACTCTATCATCTTTGAGAAATCATGGAAGACGGATGACTGAAGTGCCAGATGACCAGAGGAGGGCTAATGTTGTTCCTATCTTCAAAAAGAACAAAAAGGAGGAACCTGGGAACTACAGACCAATCAGTCTGACATCAATCCCTGGGAAAATTCTGGAGCAGAATATAGAGCAGTCAATCTGCAAGCACCCTGAAAACAATGCATTGATTACTAGAAGCCAACATGGATTTGTCAAGAACAAATCCTGCCAGACTAATCTGATCCCATTTTTTGATCAGGTAACCTCCCTTGTGGATTGTGGGAATGCTGTGGACATAATATATCTTGACTTCAACAAAGCTTTCGACAAAGTGCCCCATGATATCCTGATTAGCAAACCGCACGGCCATTTTAAGGTGGTTTTCTATGATATTTACCTGAAAAAAGCAGCACTGGGGTCCCGTTGCGTCAGTTCCTGGTACAGTGCTGGGACCTGTTGCATCACTTCTGGGTCCCTGGCACGTCTGAAGGGAGCCTCAGTGTCACCGCGAGAAGACAAGGTGAGCACCTCTAATATGCGTACATCACTAGCAGGAGTCAACCAAAGAGGTGTTTCAACTGTAATAAAAAGGGTCACTTTGCCAAAGACTGCAGAGCTACTAAGGACTCACCTGACCAGAGAAAAGGGAATTCCTCTCATGCCCATAATTCCAAAGCTAAAAACCTTTCCTTAAATAACCACCATGCCTTAAGTGT
Source organism: Shinisaurus crocodilurus (assembly GCA_021292165.1). Lineage (NCBI taxonomy): Eukaryota > Metazoa > Chordata > Lepidosauria > Squamata > Shinisauridae > Shinisaurus > Shinisaurus crocodilurus. The sequence continues at coordinate 265,502,157 of CM037876.1, forward strand.
TGGTTCAGAACCAAGAACAAAGTGGCTAATAGACTTGGGAGCAAGTGGTCGGTAGAACCTTTGATAGAGGGTTCTACCAAGGCTTTGATCCAAATGAATCAGGATCCATGTGTGTGGCAGATGGGCGCGCACTAAGCATTGAAGGAATAGGCACTGGAACCCTGCCACTCAATGTTAATGGGGAGAAAGTGACAAGAGCAGTCACAGAAGTTCTCTATGTGCCTCAGACTAAGTGCAACCTCCTAAGTGTCCCTACTCTAGATGACAAAGGTATCACAGTAACTTTTGGAAACAGCAAATGCATTGTTGAACATGAAAATGTTGTGTATGCTGTTGCTAACAAAAAGGAAGGTGTTTATGAATTGGATCTAGCAGGTGAACAGGCCTACACTGTAAGAGAGTTGTTGGGCAAGCAAGAGTCCAAACCAGATGATGAAATGTATGCAGAGTCTCTGGAACTATGGCACAAAAGATTTGGACATCGCAGCACCAACACATTACTGGAGATGCAGAATAAAGGTCTAGTAAGAGGATTAAAGATAAAGCAAAGTACAATTAAGGAAATGCCAAATTGTACTTGTTGTGTGAGAATGAAGGGTCTCAGACCTTCTTTTCCAAGCAAGACAGGACAATGCACAAGCAAAGTGCTAGAGATAGTCCATTGTGATTTAATTGGACCTGTACGTGTGGCCTCAAGCAGCAGTTCAAAATATGCATTAATTTTGTTGGATTAATTCTCTAAGTATGCTGTTGTCTACTTCCTGAAACACAAAGATGAAACCCTGGAGAAACTGAAGTGGTACGTGGAGATGGTGTTGAACAGATTTGGAAGACGACTGCAGGTGCTACAGACAGACAATGGGAGTGAGTTCATGTCGCACCACACACAAACATTTCTCTCTGAACATGGTATAGAACATGTTAGCCATACTGCAGAGATGAATGGTACCATAGAAAGAAAGAACAGATATGTCATAGAAATGACAAAGTGCATGCTATTGGACTCTGGCTTGCCTAACAAATGGTGGGACAGAAGCCATGGCAACATCAGTTTACATCCAAAATAGTCTGTCAGCCAAAGGAACAACAAACACACCATACCACAACTGGCATGGTAAACCACCAGAAGTGAAAACATTTGAAGACATTTGGTTCCACAGCTTACAGCTATGTCCCAAAGGCAAAAAGACTGAAGCTGCATCCCAAGACGGAGCAGACAATCCTAGTTGGATATGCTTCTGGAACCAAGGGATATTGTGTATTGTACCCGGGGACAGGCAAAGTGCAAGTGAGGCACATGTTACTCATTTTGAAGAGAATATACCTGTAAGAAGGGGGAATACACAACCAGTTGATGTAAAACAGGAACCTGATGACCCGCACCTGATCTTCAACTTGGAGCCATCCCTGAAACTCGACACTCCAGAAGAACCTTTGCCTGCAGATGCACAGCCCAATGACGCAGACGCTGTAGTTGTCAGTCCAGAAGCTGGTGACATCGCAGAGGCAGAGGGGAATTTGACTACATCTCAGAGGATGAATGAGAACTTGATGACTTCACAGAGACAGAAAGGGAACCAGAAAGAGCAGAGGCAGATGCAATGGAGACAGCTGGAACAGCTGATCAAGATCCAGAGACAGCGCTCAGACGCTCTTCACGCCGCTCCAATAAAGGCATTCCTGCAACTCGCTTTTCCTGCCTCGCAAGATCGGCGTTGGCAGCCAAGCAAGCAAGTGGAGGCAAGCAGCACAGGAAGAGATAGATGCCCTGAAAAAGAACAAAACCTGGACCCTGACCAAGAGAGCAATCGGCTCTAGATGGGTTTTCAAAACCAAGTACCACGCAGATGGGACTGTAGAACACCATAAAGCACAGAGATGTGAAGTATCATGTCGTTCGCGAAATGATTCAGATGCGACAGATCCGGATGGTGTACTGCCCTACCTGAGGAGATGCCAGCAGACATCTTGACGAAACCACTGCCTCGAGACCATTTCCAAGAACTAAGAAACAGACTAGGTTTAGTTGATTAATGCATGCAATATTAAGAAGGGGTGTTGTGTTGGAAATAACAATATTGCCTGCTTAAAATCAACAACGTGATGTAACCACTGATTAGAGTGGGAGGAATGGGTTAACTAATGAAACCTCTCCTCCCTACTTTCAGCCTTTCTAGCCAGAGCTCTCTGCAGCTCTATCTACTTCCTGCTTCTTTGTGGAAGTTAAGTTGCTCTCTGCTCTCTTCTCCCAACATGGAGGATGCAAGTCAGAGCTGGCTTGTAGCCAGAAATCTTCTACAATGAATCTAATCTGCCTATATGTATCCTGCATATATGTGAGTGATCTGTAAGTAAGGACTGATAAATAGTGGTGGATTTCGTACCTGTGGGGGGGGGGGCGAATCGATTTGGCTCTCCGCGCCGCAGAGCCCCCGATCCTTGTATTCTCCACAGCGTGGAGGGGCTCTCCGGCCGCTCTCTGCGCCGCTCACTTGGCCCGTGCGGGCTCCCGTCGCATCACTTCCGGCTGACCGGAAGTGATGCGATGGGCCCTGCACCGACGCGGCTGAACCCTGTTGCTGTGGTTCTGGCGTAGAAACCAGGGCAACAGGGCTTAAAACGGCCTGTTTTAAGCCCTGTTGCCCTGGTTTCTACGCCAAAACCGCAGCAACAGGGATCAGCCGTGTCAGCGCAGGGCCCGTCACGTCACTTCCGGAAATGACGCGATAGGAGCCGACGCGAGTGGTGCGGCCCAACAGACCGAGCAGCGTGGAGAACTGGCGGCAAGGTATGCTCGCGAATATCGGGGGGCTGCAAGCGGGGCCGATTTTGGCCTCACTCCAGCCTCCCGATATTCGTAGTTACATCCCTACATGATAAATGTCTTTAGTTTAGTTTAGATCTTCTGTGGACATTCCATTCCTTGTAATAGCCTTAAGTTAAGCGACAAGAGTTTAGCAACTCACGTGGTGAAACCAGGCTGTGCTTAAGGAGGAAACTCTGCTTTGTCCTAATCAGTTTAGGACTGACTCCTTTAACCATATCCTCCAGCACTATCAGTTGGATCTGCAGTTGGCTACAGAATCAGACTCAAAGAGTGCTTATCAATGGTACCTTCTCAAACTGGGGAGAGGTAACGAGTGGGGTACTGCAGGGCTCAGTCCTGGGCCTAGTGTTATTCAACATTGTTATTAATGATTTGGATGAGGAGGTGCAGGGAATGCTTATCAAATTTGCAGATGACACAATTTTTTCCTATGTTCTTATGTTCCAGTTCTGGACATAGCAAAATATTCTTGAGGAGACGGGAGAGGGAAGTGCGCAAGCCCAAGCTCGCTGCTGCTTGTGTATATAGAATGAAACCACAGGTTAGCATTATGTCCCAAGTGGGCCATGGTGTTCATTTATTGAATCCATTTTAGAATTCATCACCATGGTGTCTCCTGAGAGTAATTCTGGTAAATTAAAAAAAAACAAACCCACAAGTTTTCCTACTCTTAGGCAAATTAGTTCATGGTAGAGTACAATGAAAATGAACTTGTTGATGCTTCATACTATAAATACGGTAGAGGCTTACTCTGAGCAGAAAATACTGTGGATGTGCAACATCTGGGGACCCAAGGTTGGAGAGCCCTGTGCCAGAACATCCAGTCTTGCAGGGAAATCTCCACTACTGAGAACAGCTGGTGCTGAGCTGTATTCCTTGTTTTGACTCAACTTGGTTGTGTGAGTCAGTATTCTCCACAGTCATGATTTATCAAGATAAAGTATTACTCACAGTCACTTAAGCCCGGAAAGAGTCCTAGGTTGGGCTATGTCTGATAAAGTACCGGACAAGTAAGGCTATAAGCTTTAAAAGATGACAGTTCCACTAAATGTCAAACAAGTTTCAAATGACTCATTTAGCGGGGTTTCAAATGGATGGAGTTGATGAACTAACCTCCTTTAAAGCTATCAGTAACCTCATGTGGAAAAAAAGTTTCAATACGTTTGAAGGCATTTTTGAAAGTTTCAGGCAGACTTCGTTAAGTTTCTTCACTGGAGTAGGCTAGAGACATGCAGCAAATGAAGTTTTCTTTATCCCAAACTACAGATTCTGGGCTCTGACACTGTATGGCCCAGAATTTGCTTCTCTCAAGGAACAAAAGGTGACAACAACATCCAATAACTGCAGATTTAGAAGAAATAGACGACCAATAGCGAGCTTTTCCTTTTGGAACCAAGTGCTCTGTTTCTACAATGGAAGGTGGGGACTTTTTAGATAGTTGCACTGGATACATGAGAAATGTACTGTAAATGCAGGCACACATTAATACGTGAGGATGCTGTATACTGAGTAAGACTCTCTAACCTAGGACTTACTCTGACTGGCAGCAGCTCTTCAAGGTCTCAGCCAGGAGCCTTCTTTAGCTCTGCTACCTCAGAGAGAACAACATGCTCCACCTCCGCCACATGTCCTAGCCACCATTTTACTTTTCAAAACAGGGTCAGCAAGGCTTGATTTCCAGTGGAGAAATGCAGGCAGGAAAAGGGCACCGATCGTTTCCTTGCCAATTACTTTTGCCGTCCAACTCCTGCTCCCCAGACACTTTCCCAACTCCAAATTCCAGAGCCATGGTTGCAACAGAAACACAGATCAGGGTGGTGGTGGTGGGGAGGTAGGTGGTAGGTGGAGAGAGTTGGCAGAAGAGAGTTGGAAGAGGAAGAAGAAAAGCAGCAAGAGAAGGAAGGATTAAGTGCTCTCCTCTTTCTACCTACTGGAAATTGGGTCTTCCCAGCCCCAGTTTCCAAAGGAGAATCATAGAATCATAGAAAAGCTGAGTTGGAAGGGGCCTACAAGGCCATCGAGTCCAGCCCCCTGCTCAATGCAGGAATCCAGGTCAAAGCATCTTTGACAGATGATTGTCCAGTTGCACCTTGAATGCCTCCAGACTGGGAGAGCCCACCACCTCCATAGGTAGTTGGTTCCATTGTCTTATTGCTCTGACAGGAAATTTTTCCTGATGTTTAGGTGGAATCTAGGTTTAGTTGGAATCTAGCCACAGAAGCTGTGGCTGTGCATTGAGGATATGAAAGATCTTGTCAGATAGAGTGGGGCTGGACCTTTTTGTGCTGGCCCCACCCCCAATGTCCACACAGTGACTGGGTTTGCACAACATGACAACCAACCAACGAGGACAGTCAACAGTTGGTTGTCGTGTCATGTGAAGCCAGCGTGGGTTACCCACCATGGGTAGTTTTTTCAAACTACCCATGATGAAAACCCATGGACTGTTTTAGGGTTACTTTTTACCACAGTGGGTTGTCATGTAGTCCGAAGCTGGATGGCTGATCCCACCGTGGGTAAAGACCCACGTCCAGCGACTCGCTTGGCAAGTAACCACTTGCCACTCTTTCCAAGCTAGCCCTGGCCACTGCCAGAGCCAGCTGCCCCACCAGTGTCCAAGCAACACTTGCGGGTGGCTGGTACTGTTCCCCCCCTTCCCGCTGGGAATTGGGTGGATTTGTACTGGGACATACCTCTAAGTAAGTCCAAATCCCTGAGATCCCCCTCAAGCCTCCCTTTTTAAAGGGACCCCAGTGTCAGTGAACTGTCAACTTGGTTTCCCTTTAAAAGGGGGGGCACACACTTTTAGCCTTTCCACAGCCCCTAGAACAGTGTTCTCCAACCTTGGGTCTCCAGATGTTTTTGACCTACAACTCCCAGCATGCCCCAGCCAGCATAGCTGGGAGTTGTAGGCCAAAAACATCTGGGGACCCAAGGTTGGAGAACACTGCCCTAGAGGGTCAGGGGAAAGTGCAAAAGTGCCTATGGGCACTAAAGGGGGGGACTTCAAAAGGTGAGGATCTTGCTGAGAAGGGGGGCAAATCCCCCCAAATACCACCTTCTCAGCTGAAGATCCCTCGTGGCTCGGGTTTCTCTTGACTGACTGGCTTCTCTGACCTGTCAAGAGGAAGCCCGGGCAGGGAGGGGAAAAGGTTCTCAAGCCTCTTTTAGGCACTGTGCAGGGAGGGTACCTGCTGCTGAGGCCTGAAATGCTTCCGTCAGCACTTCTGCGAAAGGAGTGTACAGTATTTGTGCTAATGGGAGTAATTATTGTTTTTTAATTGTGCATTTCTGGGTGCACAATTTTTTTTTAAAAAAAAATTACTGGTCAGCCTTTGGCAGCACCTCCAAGGTGCTGCTGTGGCATTTTGAAGGGGGAGCAGGTGGCTGCCCAAATGGGGATTTGGGAAGCCGGCTTTCAAACTGGCTTTCCCAATCTCCAGAAAAAATGTTTTAAGGGACAAAACAGCCACAGTGAGCAAAAATTGGCTCGGCTTTGTGGCGGGAAGGGAGAGGGGATTCATTCCTCCTGTGGCATCCCCTGGGATACCGCCTGGACATCGGAGGGGGAGGGAGGGAGGGAGGGAGGGAGCAAAGCACCCATGATGAGCCTGATCATCTGTCGGGCTCATTGTGGGTGCTTCGAGGAACAACCAACCCATCGTGGCAAAACACCATGATGGGTTGTCATGATGTGCGAACCCACTCACTGAGTATAAAATCTGCAAATATCTATGTGTGACCAGCTGCTCACGTGCAGGTGCTCCATGTGGTTGGGACCCTTGTGTGATTGGGGGTCCCAATCTCATGGAGCATCTACACATGAGCTGCTTGTGAGTAGGAGACCCTGTGACGACTTTGGTGCTCACGTTTTGGATGTGGTGGTCAGTGTGGTGTGTAACATTGGGGGTGGAGTCAGGAAATGTGGACTTGATTCACTGTCACATGATTACTCTTTGTGTAAAGGATAGCCCAAAGAGGGCTCCAGTGGAGGCACAAAGTATAGTTCTGCCCTCAGATTCTTTCAACTGGAGATAGCAAGAATTAAATATGGGAGTTTGTGAATGAAATATATATTCTACAAGTGGATTATGGTATTTTCTGACTTATGCTGAAATATTGAATGCTGAATTTCTATTGTTTTATATTATGCAATATTGTATGCACATCTCAGTATAATGAGTTACTACCTTCATCATTTATTTATTTATTACATTTGTTAATCGCCCATCTGGCCGGTCACCTGGCCACCCTACTCATAGTTCACTAGAGTAGAGAAGAATCCTCCTGTGGGTAGTATCCAACTACCAACACTAGCACTGAATAACTGATTATGCTGCACTAGAATAAACCAACAGTTACGCACGGTAACAAGTGCAACAGGAAAAAGCAGGGAGCATGCACCTTGTTTTGAAGAAAAATCGCTGCCTTTTTGCTACCATACTACTAAATTTTGGCAGCAAATCACCACTGTTCCCTGTTGTGCTAGTTACTCTGCAAAAGTGTTGGTCCATGCTTAGCCTCTAGCACTGGGACACAATTGGATACTACCCTGTGTGATGGAAAACTGGTGCTATCTGGCCTGAGTTTTTGGATAAGGTGTTAACCCTATGTAAACAAATAAATGATATATATGCATAGTCTGTAGTTATCTCATCTGTAATGTTGTATGACTCTGGAACAGCATGCAAAATGTCTAGCCCTATCATGTCAATGTCATACATGCGCCCAACAAGTACTGTTTATACCTTGGACCTCAGTAATGCTTGTTCAATGTGTGCAACCACTAAACATATCCCTTAACTTGAATAATCTTGCCTTAAACACTACTAGGATTTTCATTACTTCTAGAGCAGTGAAGTTAATTCTTCACATTCACACTAGAAAGCCTGCCTCTTCAGTGCAAATGCGGGGCGACGGGGAGGCAGACAGATTTAGTATGCGAGAGTACGTGTTTTAGTGGCTTGTAGAGCTCCAGACATTGGCATACGAGCTTATGTGTCAACCTTAAGGCCCTGTGGCCTTTTTGTTTTCTCTTGGGCATAAGCCTATGAAACCTACAAAATCCAGCGCTTTTCTGTCTTGTTGAAAGGGGGTTTTCATCGCTGGGAAAAGCAGTTTTGCCAAAACCTTTCTAATCTAAGTAGCACTGGCTGAAGGCCAAAAATGTGTCATCTTTGTTTAAGTGTGAATTGTCACACTGCTCTATTTTAATCTTGTACAACACAGCCTCTATAAGTCGCATTCCTCTATGTTCATACTAAACGATGAAGATAAACTCCACGTGCTAACAGTAATGGTTCCCTCTCCCTCGCCCCATCTTGAAAATCAGGAAGATCAGAAAGGGGCTCTTGTTTACTGTACTGCTGCTTGGCCCTGTGGCACTGTAGCCCAGAAGGCACACAGATTTCTCACAGCCTCTCTTGAATCTTCAATGTCTGCCTGATAGACAGATGAAAGGCAAGCTACTCAGCATGCAGATGCTACTGCAGGTTAGCTCACAGCTGAGAAATGATGGGGCGGTTTTTCCCTGACTGGCTAGAAAGTTCTCCTCTTGTCAAAAACAAGAGAGAGCGAGAGAGCGCTTCAAAACAGTTACACCAAATTGGTGGCAAATGTAGGATGCAGCTTTAACACAGAGAGAGAGACACGCACATGCGCAAACAGGATTTCTAAGAGTCTCAGAGTCTAGGAATTAATTTGGGTGAAGCAGGATTTGGGAAAGAGACCTTAGGGTGCAATCCTTCTGTCTAAACATGCATAGGATTGCACCTTTAGTTCATGTTCTAACAGCCTTAACACTGGAGACAATGTTACACAAATTGGCTTGTGTGACTTATATGACATAGTACGATGTTTAGAAGATGACTTTCATGAACCAGGCTGAATTCATTGTATGAATGTTTTCCCACATAGAAGAAATAATTTTGAACATGTATGCATGTATGTACATTGGTTGTCATAGCATAGAGAGCAATTTTCAAGCTATGTTTTCCCTCAATAAGGACATAAATATATTGGTACAAGTACAACACTTAAACGTTAAAAAAAAAATACAGTGACACTGCACTTTTCCAATCCTTCTTGCATTTTTTTGTCTGTCTCTTTAAAAAGCTTCCGTATTGTCTTGGGCTCCCCTGGAAATGCAGTAAGGATTCCTATCACATCTCAGTTGCCATAGCAACAGCAGCCTTTCCCATAATGAGCTGCATCATCTGAACTGATGTCACAGCATCATGCAGCAGGTCAAACAAGGCACCTCCTAGTATTGCATCCTACAGATTGGGCTGTAAACATCAAAAGAGGATGGCGTGAGCAGGAGATGGTGAGTGTTAACATGAGCCTTTTCTTATTTGTGAGCATTGCTTGCCTGAACTGTACGAGTCTCTCCTATTATTAGTGTGTTTGAGTTTTGCCTCCTGAGGGTGGGTTTGGAAGAGAGATGCTGCATGCCTAAATATAATTTTTCAGGCAGAAAGGCTTAGACAAAGGCCTATAAGAGCCAAATAGAACCATATCTCTATCTATCTGTCTGTCTGTCTATCTATCTATCTATCTATCTGACCTTGCTGTTTTTCTGAAGAGATGCACAATCTATTTGAATTCCATACCTTAATCTCTGGTGCACCTTGTTGATTTATTTCTTATGTGGAAGTAATAGCTTATTCCTATATCTTGGAGCCAAGAAGATTTCCTCCCCAACCATATCTACCTACATTTGTATGAGAAGCGAGCTTCTTATATTCTTAAACTTTGGACATTTTTGGTGGTTTGCAGCATCATTATTGACCTCCAGTGGGTTTTGATAGCAGGTTAGAAATGCTAAGCAATGCTGAATAAGCAGTTGGCACTGCATTGACTTTAAAAGGGATTCTGTGCTGTTCTTGTTTTATGGTTTATAAATCATAGGGCATACAAAGTGCCCCCCCCCCCACGAAAGTCATGGAGGCAGGGATGTTGTTTTTAACTTGTAGAAGGGATATTGAGTGGATCTTGGGCATACCCATTTACAGGAAAGAAAGCGAGCCTTCTACTGCAATTGCAGTAAAGGTGTAGCCAACAAAACCAGTCTCTCAGCTGGTGTTGCTGATTTTACATAAACATAGGGGGAACACTGGTGGTTGTGTTCATCTTAACAGAGAAAATGCACATCTTAGAACATCAATTGTGTGTTTAACGTCAGGGTGATTTTCAGTAGTTATTGGTGGGATCTCAATGTTTTTGCTTCGTAATCACATTTTTTGTTGTTGTTGGTGCTTCTGGGAGCCAACATGGTTTTCACATAACTTGCAATGTAACCTGGATGGGTGGGATAAGGCAGTTCATTGTCTCCGAATATTTAGATGAGTCATTGTTTCAGCTGTTTGCTGTGAAAGGGAAAGAAAATACCAGGCACGTGTCGGTTTAACAGGCCAACATGTCCAGTAGGAATTAGGGAGTGGCCTCCATCTCTGCCTTGCTTATCATAGTTCTTATTTTAAAAATGCAGCTGGAAGAGGGGAGGAAATAGATGTGATTGGTGGTGGTTTTGTTGTTTGATCAAACAGCTAAAGAGTAAAAAAGAAAGAGAAAACACTAAGTATAGGTATACTTATACAAAGTGTAAAAGGACAAATGTAGTAAAGACATGATTGTTTTTCATAGCCATAATAAGCACAAAGGCCTCATCTGGCATTATCGGTAATGGATCTTTTTGATCTTAATTAGGCAGCATGCACTGTCTGTAACCTATGTGCATTATCCAGCACGGTTTAAGTATACATCTGTTCTTTTAAACCAGGAAAAAGACATTAGCGAGTACTTTATTTACTGTGACGGTTAAAAAGGGACATTGTGTTGTCCTATGAAAAGAAGTCTCTGGGGACTACTGGGTGTTCACTAGACATGCAAAAGGCATGAGATAGCAAGACAGGGAATGTCTCTGGCTACTGGCTGAATTACGAACCTTAAGCAAATAAGTTACTATTCGGGAATTAACCCCCAAGAGTATATGCCCCTTGTTTAGAAAAGCAGCATAATTAATAAGCAGCAGCAGCACCTTTATTGTCTGGGACCGAAGAACTTGTCAGCAATAGACGTATAGCCCTGGAACAGAGGAAAAATATAAAATATTTATGTGCCTATAACAGACATTAATTATGTCCACCATATAGAGAAAAGCAAACACACATCATCTGGTTACATCCCATTTTATGAAGCACAACCGAAGCTTTTATTTTATCTTTTAAAGATTTTTTAAAAGATTAGAAGACTGAATCTACGCATTCAAGCATCCTATTACCTGGGATGCTCAAGGCATGGCTGCTAGTGCTTAGGGTATTCCTAATATCTTAAGTACTTAAGGCTAGAAGTGGATAACAGGAGATGGAGTATCCTAACAGAATCCACCCAGGTTATATTTCACTGAAATATCTAATTTTGGTCCACATCAGCGAGGGGGTGGGTGGGGAGATGGGGTTAGGCAGGACAGCTCCACTGACCTGATCGTAGTCTTGTATATAAGAACATAGGAGAAGTACTGTGGGATTGGACCAAAGGCATATCTAGTCCAGCAATCTATTCCCACAGTGGCCAACAAGATGCCTATGGGAAGCCCGTAAGCAGGACATGAAAGCAATAGTACCTTCTCATTCATGTTCCCCAGCAACTGGTATTGAAAGGCATAGTGCCTCTGATACATGACTAGTAGCCATTTTTCTTTCCCTTAGCACACAGTAGCCAACTGCGGAGGGACCGTAGCTCAGTGATAGAACACATGCTTTACATGCAGAAGGTTCCAGGTTCTATCCCTGGCATATCCAAGTGGGGTGTGGAAAAGTTTCTATCTGAAACCCTGGAGAGCTGCCGCCAGTCAGTGTGGATATTACACGCGACAAGTGCTCTGACTCGGTATAGGGCAGCCTCATATGTTCCTAGTTGGAGTTGCATGCTTGGTGAAGTACCTAATGTTACTGCTATATAACGTGGCTGCATTTGCAAAGAGTTATTTGAATAAATTAACTAGAGACTTTAAATTAACTTAACCTTAAGCAAATAAGTTACTATTCGGGAATTAACCCCCAAGAGTATATGCCCCTTGTTTAGAAAAGCAGCATAATTAATAAGCAGCAGCAGCACCTTTATTGTCTGGGACCGAAGAACTTGTCAGCAATAGACGTATAGCCCTGGAACAGAGGAAAAATATAAAATATTTATGTGCCTATAACAGACATTAATTATGTCCACCATATAGAGAAAAGCAAACACACATCATCTGGTTACATCCCATTTTATTTCAGATAACTTGATCAATCTTCTAGAAGCCCCACCCCTGTGAATGTTCTCCTATATTCTACGAAGTTATGTTTATTTTAAAGCATCATCTCTCTCTCTCTCTCTCTCTCTCTCTCTCTCAGCATTGTTTCCCCTTGAAAATACTCATTGGTAATAGATAAATGGTAAAATAGATTCTTAGATATCCTACCCAGTACTGATCAGAGACAGGCGCTTTATTATTATTTTTAAAAATGTAGTTCATTTTATTTAAACTAATTACATCATTCCAAGGATCATCATAGTATAATAGGAACTTCTCATTATATTATTCTGTAGAATGTTTCCAGAAATAACATGACTCTGTTTGCTGGTGGGGTGGGGCATAATGACAGGATTGGAATAATAAATGGTTCTTGTTTGGAACAATTAGCCTGGCATCCATCAAATGGCCCCACACAATGAGCTGAAGTCTGACTTGCTGTCCTTTCTCATCTTTTAATGTTGCTGAAAGTACCACTGGTTTTTGCTTATATCGGATTTGATTTTACACATGGAAAGACAGATGGCCAACAGTAGCGCTTGATTTCCCCCCCTGCAAAATGCCATTGTTAGAGCCACAAGGACAGCATAAAAATATTGCAAAATGAGGGGCATTTGTGGTTATTCAAGCTTAGCTTTACTAAGAATGTTATCAGGGATTTTAATTAAAATACATTTTATGAGCCCCAAGGCCAAATCAAGAAGAAACCAGGTGTTCTAAACATAGAGATTTGCTAACTTCAGAAACATGAGCGTGTCTTAGTAGATAGTTAGTTAACATATGTTAGCAGAGCTGAAAGCACTAATCTGGGCAATTAGTGGATTAGTGGAATTAATCACAAGCTAAAAGTGTGGATTTTTAATTGGAATTTCCTCTGAGCTAGGAAGAGCTATTCCACCCCGATGGAAGTATGTGATGTACATCTGCTGATTCTAATAATGTAGGAGATTATGCCCCTCCCTTCAAATCATATTATCACCTATATTAAGATATGGGAAATTTTATTTTAACCAATTAATCAAAAGCAAAGTATAGAATGAGCTAAATACTTTAATCTAGTCATCTGGCAACTATCAGTATGACATTACCATTGTGACAGTCTAAAACAGTGTTCTCCAACCTTGGGTCCCCAGATGTTTTTGGCCTACAACTCCCAGCATGCCCCAGCCAGCATAGCTGGTTGGGGCATGCTGGGAGTTGTAGGCCAAAAACATCTGGGGACCCAAGGTTGGAGAACACTGGTCTAAAATAAAAGGAACTTGCAGTTTCCTCTATGCCAACTCTAAAAGTTCTTGTCTGGTAGGAATTTCATTCTTGGATTACTGGTCCAGGTAAATGTCACCATCTTTAGACTGGCCATGACCAGCTAGGAACTGTTTCCTGTTAAGTGGAAGCCTGCAAAACATTTTATTTTATTTTATTTTATATTTATACCCCACCGTTTTTCCTGCAAGGAACCCAAGGTGGCTTACATAATCCTCCTCCTCTCCATTTTATGGCTCATCAGGCCAAACACAATCCACTGGCCATGTATTGTGACCTGCCGGGCACTTGACTATCCTCGTTGTTGCAATGTCAGGCAGGTGGCAAACACAGGAGGTTTACCAAGTCCCTGGTGGACTGCATTTGGCTTGACAAGTTGTGCAGACCTGCTGAAATGTAAACAGAATTAGAGCAAGTGATGTTAGAATCTGTAACAGAACTTAGAATTTTCTAGTTTGCTCAGCCACTAACGTTCCTTATGAAGCATGTAGTTTACTGTTAAAATTTGACTACCGTATATTAAAGATACAGTTGTTCCTCAGAAATGCTAGGTATCATTGTCTCAGTTCAGCCATAATGATAAACCATGGCCTGTCATTGAGAGAATGAGCAACAGTGAGCTTCTGTCGTGCACACTTTTCTTCACTTTACCCATTCCTTCATGTGAATGGGGAGGAGATTATAAGCTTCTGTTTCTAGTTTGCAGCATAGTTTGCTATTTCCAAATGCAGTAAACCATGGTTTGTACAAACCATAGTTTCCCCTCAAACCAGGATTCTACCTCAGAATTAAACCATTATGGAGATTCTGGTTTGAAGGCATTTGGATGAAACAGCAAACTACGATTTGCTGCAGAGTGGAAGTGGAAGCTCCTAATCTCCCCTTATATATCAAAGAAGAGGAGAGGAAGGGGGCTTACCATTTCTCATTCTCAGAACCATGGTTTGTCATTATGAGCCATTGACTTGGAACTGAAGTGCTGTAAGTTTAAAATAATTTCTGGAAATATTGTTTTGGCTTTCACTAAAACACCAAATAGATCTTGCTCTGTGTACTCTGGCATTTTATAACTAGATTCATTAAACGTCTACTGCAAGCTGGAGAAGAGGACTCAAAAGAGCAGAGGTAGAAGGGAGAGAGTAAAGACAGAAATGGGAGAGACGTATCACTAGAACTTGCCATCTTCTCTTCAAGGGACAGCCCCTTCTTTAGGTTGAATGCATTTCCCTCTTTGACAGCTGACATTTCCCCCAGTCATCACTCTTCCTCTTTTGCCCATCCTCCACCCCCCTACCTGTGGGGGTGTTGAGCCTCCAGTGTCAAAGCCCCACTGGGCACATGCCAGCTGGGCAGAAGTGGGGAAGGCGTGGCATTTTGTTTTGTTTCCCCCTCCCTGACTATTTTAATTTCAACAAATCCACTCCCATTGGTTTCAACTGTTTGTGGGGGAGGTGTCTGGGGACCAGGAAAACTGTGTATCTGCTCTTCCAGCATGCCCCCTGGCATGCCTCCTTTCCCCACTCTCTGTTGGCAGAGTTCTGACGTCAGAGAAGAACCAGACTTGGAGGTTCCCATGGCAGTAGGGAGGGGAGTTCCAAGCTTGGATGTCTGACATATCCTATGACCCCTGTGATGCCCTCCCAGGGACCATAAGACTGCAGTGTAAATTTCATTTTCAAAAGGTGCATGAAGGTACAGATATCTAAAAAAACTGGAAATGGGATCCCTATAGTAGCTTCCATGCTACAGAAATCTCTGAAATGTTCTAGCTTGAGCAAGGTTACTGCACACTAATAAAACATACAGTCATACCTTGGATTGAGAGCATAATTCGTTCCGGAAACGTGCTTGTAATCCAAAACACTCTTATTTTTTTTTTATTTTTTTTAAATATTTTATTTATTTTTCAAAACAAATTACCGGTATAACACAAAAAATATATTTAACAAAATACAAAATTATCACACAAATATAACATAATCAACATACAATAAATCATAAAGTGCTCCCCCCCACCCTCCAAGGGACCAATTAATATACTTCTATCCTCTTGATCAAATAAAGTCTAAATTCCAAAAATATAACATATCCTGACAAGGCATGTTACCCTTCCCCTTTATTAATACATAGTCTAGTAATTGATTCCATATCTCCATAAAATTATTCTTCTCCAAAACACTCTTATATCAAAATGAAATCCCCCCCAAAAAATTGTACAGAGATTTTAAATTTAAGTCGTACTACAGTACTTGTATTGCAAGACGTCACTTGTATATCAAGTAAAAAAAATTAAATAAATATTTAAAAATTTGCTTGTCTTGCAAAACACTCTCAAACCAAGTTACTTGCAATCCAAGGTATTACTGTATACTGATTTTTGCTTTGTGGTTAGAACATCTAACAATTAAATGCTGAAATGCTACATTAGTAGAACAGATTTAGCCCAGACTAAAGTGTTTGTTCTGTTCATGTATAGTTTTAATGCTATAAAACATATGTAATAATATTAAAGGAAAAATACCTTTGTATGGAGAAAAACAAAATAGTTTACATACAGAGGGTCCTGATGGCATGATTAGCATGATTCTTCCATCACAAAAAGTGTATGTGGCCTCAGTGACGAGTAGCTGCCCTTTGACATTATGTGCGTGCAATGCCACACCAACCACACTAATTGGATCACCAGCTCTGTGACTATATGGACCAGGCTATAGACAACAGAAGAAGAGTTCCGATGACTGGAATGAAAAGTTTGCCTTCGTGTGTGTGTGTGTATAAATTATCTTCATAAACTTATAAAACTTTAAAAAACATTTATACACTTTCTTATAAAACAACTAAATGTTTTCTACCATGCTGCAAAGTTAGCCATATATTTTTTATTTTGTTTGTTCTAAAGAACGAAGTATGCATAAGTTCCCACTACTACAAATTGGGGAGAAAATGAGACAATGGAAGAAGCTCTTGTTATTTTTGTGAAAGCCACCCCCCACCAACACACACACAGTGCCTGCAAAGCACCTGTCTGAGACCCCACCTCTGCAGGTGAATTTCCAATCCTGAAACCATCCACAGCCATTAGAAGAAATCTGAAGTTATTTTCTCAAATCCCTGACTCCCACCAGTGACAATTTAGGCAAAACCATCATGACAGACCCATTCACAAGTAATGAGATGGCAACCTTCAATACTATTCCTCCTCTTCTCAGAAAAGGCTCAGCGATCATACTTAAAGATAGCTTAAATGGCTCACAGCTGCAAGAAGACAATTGGACCGATTAACTGGCAAGAAATATTTAAAATTAAAAGCCTACAAAGTGATCCATTGATAGCTATTTACATATTCCAAAGGTATTTTCTCATCACCAATAAATGTACCACCACAACCACTCCATCCCAGCAAAACTATCCCTAGTCAGAACATGAATCTTAACAAGATAAAAGACCATGTTTGCACCTTTACCAAAATCCACTGTTCCACTTTCTGCTACACACTTGTTTACATGAAGAAAACAATCCCCTTTGGCTTCTTTCTTTCTTTCTGCTCACAAACACATTAGAATTTCCTTAACCTATAAGCCCTTCCCATGTAGTCCCTATCTTTGCCCTTACCATAAGTGAAAAGTCAGCTAAGATGTGAAATTTCACCTTGTGCCATCAGAGCTATACTCCAGAAAGAAAAGCTCTACCTCACCAAGGCAATTCACCTTATTTACATTTGCTTTCTGTACCATCTAAGACAGCTTTACATGTGCATCCCTCATTTGGCTGGTTTAAAATTTCCAAAAATATTTTAGCAGCAGCAGCCCACTGTAAAGTCATTTATTTACTGTTACCATTGGGAACTCATCAAAGCACTCAATTTAAACAAAAAACATCACTACAAAAGAAGCACTCATTTTCCTTGATAAGCCATGCTTCTCTTTGTCTTGGGGCTGGATAGAATGCTATATCCAGTAAGCTTATTTCAAGGAATGGTTCCTTATTTAGTATTAACATTTAGTATTTATTTATTTATTTATTTATTTATTTATTATATTTATGAATCGCCCATCTTGCCAGACATCCGGCCACTTTGAGCGATGTACAGTCCAATAAAACACAAGGGGGGGGGGAACACACACACACACACACACACAGAATAAAACACAATTAAAAAACAGTACAAAACTTAAAAATCCTAACCCACCCCATATTCCCGCCTGAAAGCCACATTTTTAATGCCCGGTGGAAGCTAATCAAGGAAGGGGCATGGTGGAGTTCACTGGGGAGAGAGTTCCATAAATTGGGGGCTGCCACAGAAAAGGCCTTCCTCCTAGTCCCCACCAGCCTGGTTTTTCTGGCTGATGGGACAGGGAGAAGGCCAGGGAGAATATATGGGGGTAATATATATTCACGGACCATGGCAGATCTTGTTGAGCAACTACTTGATGTTGCTGGAGGCACTTCTTGAGATATACTGGACCGGAGCCATACAGGTTTTTAAAGGTCAACGCCAACACCTTGAATTCGGCTCGGCAAACAACTGGTGCCTTTGTCGCCCATGGCCGGTGGCAGCTCTGCGGCTGCCATCTATCACTAAACAAGGAAGTGTTCCTTTAGGGGTGGGACCAGGGGACACATAAGTACATAGGAATTGCCATGCTGGATCAAACTAAAGGCCTATCTAGTCCAGCATTCCATACCCTCCAGTACTTCACAGATGAAAATAGGGACACACAAGTGGATTTGTAAGAGGTATGGTTAAGCAACAGGAAGGTGTGATTAAGAGGGTGTGGCCAGGCTACATGAGGGTGTGGCCAAGGGTATAGCCACCCACCCCAGGATTCTCTAACCGTTTAAGGGTTCTGACCACTCTGAATCCACCATCATCCAGACCCATGATGATGATGATGATGGTGATTGCTGTTGTTGTCATTATTATTATTGTACCATTAATATGCATGGTGCTTTACCGAGTACAGTAATACCTTGGATTGCAAGTAACTTGGTTTGAGAGCGTTTTGCAAGACAAGCAAATTTTTAAATATTTATTTAATTTGTTTTTACTTGATATACAAGCAACATCTTGCAATACAAGTACTGTAGTATGTCTTAAATTAATAATCTCTGTACAAATTTTTTTGGGGGGATTTCATTTTGATATAAGAGTGTTTTGGATTACAAGCACGTTTCCAGAACGAATTATGCTCTCAATCCAAGGCATGACTGTATAAGAGAACAGTTCCTTACCCCAAAGAGCTTACAATCTAAAATGTAATATAGAGCTGACAACAAATGGTAGGAAGGGGTAAACTGGGGAGGAATATGCCATTATTTCAGTCAAACATAACTTTCAGCCTACTTTCCCCACATTGTGCAGGAAACTCCTTGTTTTAAAGATCTCCCTCCCACTTTAAAAATGGATCCCTCCATGGTGGCTTTGTTCTCATTAGTAGTTTGCCAAAGACATAATAATATTTAACATTTAGATATCTCTGAGTGTGCAAAGTGGTTCACAGGCCCACCCTGCAAGCTCTTATTTTCTCCACTCAGAAAAAAACATGTGGGCTCTATTTTACTTTATTAAAAAACAAGAACAACACTGTGATTGAATAATAATGCCAACATGCAATTATGATGTTTGTTACTGCTATTTGAGGTAGTTGGGATTTTTTCTTAATTGAGGAGGGTGTGTTTTCTGCTAAAAATTTAATTTTTAAAAATTTCTAATTATGCATTAAAAAAACCCAATCCAAAATCCCTGCAGAATAATCCTAATCATTACTGTAGAGAGCTTTCTCCATGGCATGCTGTTCAGCATGTGTTAGAAAAAGACTTTCACAAGGGGTACACAGGTAGAGCCAAGTAAAATTTACCACTGCTCTGAAAACAGAGTAACAGTGCAATCCTATGCATTTGTACTCCAAGGTATTTATTATTCATTCATTCATTCATTCATTCATTCCATTTATACCCCACCTTTTTTCCTGCAATGAACCCAAGGTGGTTTACATTATCCTCATCCTCCTCTCCATTTTATCCTCACAACAACCCTGTGAGGTAGGTTAGGCTGAGAGTCAGTGACTGGCCCAAAGTCACCCTGTGAGTTTCATGGCCGAGCAGGGACTAGAACCCGGGTAAGTCCTATTACGTTCAATGAGACTTACAGGAAAGTGTGTATACATGGGGTGGTGGTCAGTGCTTGCAGGCCAATCCCTTTCTTTTTGTTTTAAAATTGTCAGGATTGGCACAAATTCAGCAGGTGAAGTTTACCCACCCACCCCACACCCCCAAACACGGAGCTTCAAAGAGAAGGGAAACTTTCTTGCATTTCCTTCTGACACTGTATCTCACCTGTTAGAGGCAAAGAGTCAGCTGGTGTCGCCTCCACCTCCTTTTCTTTTCGGGCGTGGGGGCGCACACACACACATTCTAGCGTCTGTTCCCTCCCTGCTTAGTGTTTCTTAAAGGGGCCATTGGCAAAATTGCAGCGAACCTAAAAGTTTAAAGCAGTTTGTGGGAGGCACAGGAGAATTCTGGACTTTGCATAACAAAGGGAGAAGCCGTGATGGCTTAAGGGTATTCGTGAAGGTTCCAGGATATTCGGGACAGTTGGAGGCTATGGCATTCTGTTTCCACAGTGGCCAACCAGATGCCTATGGGAAGCCCACACGCAGAATACAAGCGTGACACCAGCATGCTTCCACTCGTGTCTCCAAGCAATTGGTATTGAGAGGCATACTGGCTTTGATATTGGAGGTAATATATATACCCATTAATAGCCTGCCCAAGTGCAAGGTGAAAGGGAGAAACGTGCTAAGCGAAAAGCACGTCAAATGAATCCTTTACAGGACCATCCATCTTCCATCTGGTAACCTGTGTCCTCACTGTGGGAAGCTGTGTGGATCTGGAATTGGCCTCCACAGTCACTTATGGACCCATCGCTAGAGTCTACACAACCTTCTTTAGAATTTCCTCCTTTTATCCTGGAAGACAATCTTACTCGGTCACAAGTGATCGCCTGACCGACTGACTGACTTGATATTGGAGATAATATATATACCCATTAATAGCCTGCTCTCTGCTCCAAGCATGGAGGAAATTATTGTCTCATAGTGAAATAGCACTTTCCCCAGATCTTCTGCCTTGCATTGCATGATTTTGGTGTGACTGACACCCAAACCTCTTTGGATCTACTGCAAATTATGAAAAGTTCTTTTTCTCTTTCTATTCTTACACTATTTCAGGCCCATGCTGACTCATGCTTGGATACAAAGTGCTGATCTAAGGCCTACTACTGTTCTTTATATGGGGCTATATTCTGCCAGATAAGTATTTACTTACTTAAAACATTTCTGTAGTGCTGTTCCTACAAAAATGTCACAATTTTAATTTCACAATATTAAAAATGATCTTTTCAATGACCCGCAATAAAACATAAACAAAAGGAAATAAGCAATAAACCAGTGAACACTGAAAGAGTAGAGCTGATCCACTTACGCTGCTTGCCCTGTGTGACCATCAGCCCAATTGCTCATACTGGGTGCAATCTGAACCCATGCAAGCAGATAACTCAAACTCCACTATATTTTTTGTGGGCTTCCATCTGGACTGTTGGAAGTATATTGCAACTGGACTCTTGTGTCAACTGTACCCCCTTGTAGCTGCTGAACAAAGGATGCACTTACCTCTCTATGTGTGCAGCTTCCAGGATCTCCTTTACGACTACTTTCAGGTCCCCATTTAACCCTGTTCTGCAAACTACTTCTGCAATGCTCTTTCAAGACTAATGCTATCTGCTCCATTTTGGCTCACTCACCAACTCACAGTTTCTCTTAAAGGAAACAATATTGCAGTTCTGAAACCTGAGTTATGCACATCCCATTTCTGAGCAATAGGAAGTTCCAGGGTCAGCACTACAGAGCTTAGTTTCAAAACAGCATACTGAAAAGCAAGATTTTCCCTATTTAGCAAATGAGTCTGGAGATTTTCCTGTTCCGGAAGAGAAGAAACTTTTAAACTCTTTCTTAGCCTTACCTACCCAGTCATAGGATGCAATAATAATTGATAGAATATCATATTTGCAAGGCACTCTAATATATTTTCAAACCCCTGACAAAGCTACTAGTTTCCTTTGGATATTAGATTTTATCGTTTGTAATATTTGCTTTATTTACAAATATACAAGCAGAGCAGAGCAGGAGCAAACAGGCACTCCTTCAGCAGGCAGCAGAGCCCCAGAGAGCAACTTGTGCATTCCCCTGAAGACTGCAGCTCCAGTTCCAGCTCACTCCAGCTCACTCAGTTCTCACTTTGTCCCCTGTAGGTAAATCCAGGAAACATCCACAGCCATTTAAAGGAATATTAAGGATTTATAATTTTTTTTGGTCAAATCTCAGACTCCCATCAGATAACAATTTAGGCAAAACTAGTGATAGACTCATTCATAGTTACCACACAGCAAATTCACAACATCACAATGCACTGAGTGACATCAAAGTCACTGGGAGAGTCTTAAGCAAATAAAAAGCCAATCTGCCTGTTCACTTTACAAATGTTTAGGAAAACGTTATCTTAAGTGGTGGTTATTGACTCCTCTTTCTACAGTCAAGTTGAAGATATTCAAGTCTCATACTTGAAAAGACATTTTCCTCAATCCAGCTCTAGTCAACCCTAACAACGGGTGGTTCTGAATGGGAATGTGCTTCTTTGTTCACATCAAAAGACATATCCAGAACAGGGCTGGTGTAAGACATAGTGTCACTCGAGGCAGACCTGCCACCTCCCTACACTGCTTTGCCTTGCTAGCTGCTTCCCTCCTCACAGTCTTTTAAACAGCTTTTCTTGAATGGCAGCATGAGCACACCTAGGAACTCTGGGGCCATCTCGCCTCTCAGTGCTTCACAGTGAAGTATTGTGCGTAAGGTGGCCCCAGAGAGCACATGTGCCACTGCCACTTCACTGTGATGATAGCAAATATTGTTTAACATTTAACAGTAGTAGACTGTTGAGCTTTAAACAGCATTTGCTAAGGCTCAGGCGTGGTGGTGATGTCCAAGACCAAACCTCTTATCTTTCCTCCCACACCCTCATCTCCTTGTTCACACTTCTTATCCATTGACGGCATCACCATCCAACCTGTTGATCAGGCATGATCAAGGTTTTCTCCTCGATTCCCCTCTCTCTGCTTTGCCCCCCAAATTCAGTACAATGCAAAATCCTGTTGCTTCTCTCTTCACGAGATTACAAAATTACAGACCTTCTTCTCCAACCCTTCAGTGACAACTTCTTGTCCATGTCCTGGCCATCTCTTGCCTTGACTACTGCAGTCCTCTTCTATCTGGTCTTCTGTTCTCTCACCTTCACCCACTTGCATCCATCCAGCACTCTGGTACCAAATTATTCACCTCCCTCATTGTTCTGACCATGTGACTCCACTCCTTGAAAACCCCACTGGGTTCCTGTCCATTCCGATCCTGCAGTGTACAAACTCCTTCTCCTTACCTTCAAAGTCCTCCATAGCCTTGCCCCTCCTTATCTCTCTACACTTATATCTCGACACATCCCTGTGACCTTCACTTATCCACCTCCACCATCCTCAACCGTCCAAAGACCTTCTGCTCCCTAAACCAACTCCACTTATTTTCCTTTGTTGCCCCTTATGCCTGGAACTGCCTCCCAGAATGCCTTTGCATGACCACCTCCCTTATCACAACTGCACCACCAATACCTATACCGTATTGTAACTAAGCCAAAGTACATGTAATTGAAGTAAACATGTGTTATTTCCCTGCTTACCTTGGGGTAGGAACTTGTCATACCTGTTCTCTGTAAAGCGCCATGTACATAAATGGTTGCTATATAAATAAATAATTGGGCTTTGTAAATTGTAACAGAAGTGTGTGGGATTGCAGCCTAAACAATGTTAGCAGCAGCTGCAACTTCTGGCTAATCAACTTCTGGAAGAGAATCCCAAAGCACATCCCTTGTTCCTCTTTCACATAATGATGACTTACTTTTCTTTCCTGGACAGTCTGAATCATCCTATCGAGGCTGACTCAGCACTTTATCATTCCAAGGGCAAAAAATGAACTCTTAAGTTTGAACAGTTTATGCAATCGACGATGTCTGGATCTTGTCTTGTCTGAGAGACTGAGACATTACAAAGAAGGACACTGTTGTGCATAGATATTAAACCTTTCATGGTATGTTTTCCAAATGAACATTTTATCCAATCTCTTTTAGGCAAAATTATCTCTTCTGCTTTGCAATTTGTGACATGCTTTAGCTCTAAATAGGGGAGGGGCAGCAATATCATAATCGTACTAAATATGATCAATATAAGTAAAATACTCCCTCTGAGGTTTGGTAGTCTCAAGTTGTGATGTTTCTTTATGGTGATCATAGTGAATTTCCAGGAAATATTGCAGTGTGTTCACCTCATGCTTCCCCACTTCTTTGTATTTGTTTTGGGGATTATCTGAAAATTTTGGAGGAGGCTCAAGCTAAGGTTTCTTTCAAAAGTGGTGTTAAGAGCTTTTTACCTGAGCAAGCATTGTGTGCCCAGGAATAAAAAAAGGAAGTATTTGGGTGGGTGGATGTGTGTGGATTTGATTCCTTTGGGCTGGATCCAATGGTGGCCATCCGCCAGCGGAACGGAAACTGCTGTCAGAACAGATTTCCCTTCCCCCTCCCTGCAGCCCTCCTTGCACCTCCCAGGTCTGCTCTAGAGGCTGGGGGGCATGTGTAGGTCTAGAGGGGGGAGGAGAACAAGGGGAAGTCCCACTGTAAAAGCAGAAGCCTGCTCCCACAATTTAATCCATTCTAACAGTCCTATTCTATGCATGTTTATTTAGAGACAATTCCTACTGCATTCAACAGGACAATGGGTAATATACATGTTGTTACCCACCCTAGGCCTTTTCGCATAGAGAGGTTAAGAAAACCAGGCAAATGGGCTGATACAAGGAATACTGTGCATTTTGACTCCATGGCCCAATATTTGTCTGCCGTAGTCAAATTGATAACAGCCATGATATTTTGCCTCAGTATAATCCAGGGGTGGGCACTTTAGGAGCTCCGGGAGCCAATTTCAACCCCCCCCCCAGAACCCCCCGGGGCCACACACACACACACACACACACACACCTGCTACTGTGCGCTGCTGAATTTTGATGGCATCAGCATCAAAACAACTGGTGGTTTGTTGCCAAATATTGGTGGCAAACCTCATGGTTTGGTGGCAAATCTCATGGTGGCCTAAAAAGGCCAAATTTAGCTTTAAACCAAGGTTTTAAAGTTAATTTTGGCGTTTTAAAACCACGGTTGCAGCTTGCTGCCAAAATTCTGTGGCAATCCGCCAATTGGTTTGGCCCTGCCGCCACCAGCGCAGCAGCAAATCCAGAGGCGGTGGGGGGCAACGAAGGGTCGCACGTAAGGCCAAGGATATAAACTCTGGGTAGATATGCAGTTTAAATAAATTTAGGTAGGATAAGATGGCTTAGGGACAAAAACCATACATCCGCCTACACTTGGTCATGTAGTTGCCTTTGGTCTGTCTGAACAGATAGCATAAATCATAAGTCCTTCGATAGAGGCTGGGATGCAGCTGGGACCCTTGGAACATACAGAAACAGCAAAAGGTGTATCCATCTCAGCTGCGCTCTCGACCTCCTAGAATTGTCCCTAACAACACACTCTCTCTTTAGTAGCCCAAAGGGCTGGGCTGTAAGGGATGTAGTACAGCTGGAACAGCAGCAGTAGTGTAGCATCTATGGACCCTGTTTTTTGAACTGCAGCAATTTCTGTTGAGCAGTCTGCAGTTGCAATGGTTGCATCTGAAACTATTGTTTCCACTCAGTCTCTTTGACCTATCTTCAGAAGAACTAAGGGCTGTATTTTACTAAGAGAGCAACATAATTCTCAGCTCATGGGACCACAGTCCTCCTTTTAGAAACAGCCACCAAGTCAATTTCTCACCTCCTACGATACAGAGCCTGGTGGGCTCTGACATGCTTTTAAAAAGACAGCTTCTCTAGTATCCAGTTTCAACCAATAAAAGTGTCAGCTTTCAGCTGAAAGAGCCAGGCTCCCTCCTGTAATCTGGTTTTGACTTTCTCCCTGTCAGAGATTGGTACAAGCAGCTTCCCCCCTTTGTTTTTCACATTGTGGGACAAGAATGGCACAATTTTTATGTTATTTATTTAAATTTGTTTTAGGCTGCTTTTAAGGGTGGGACTGGGAACCCTCTTGATTTGAGAGGGTTTTTTTTATATCCCCCCCTCCCAGTGATGACTGAAACATTTTGTGTGGTGTTCCAACCAGTGCAGCATTACCATGTGGGTGTCTTTGTGCGTGCACACATGCAGACAAAATACAAATGTAATTGCTTGGCTCATTGCTTCATCAATGGGTTTGGGTACAATCCAGAAAATAAAGAGTTAAGCATGCTCCCATTAATTTTAGAAGGGCTTATGCATGCAATTTTTCATCCTTTGGTTGTCTCCTCTCTCCTTTTTCTTTTTAATTTGTTTTGCATTTCTTGCTTGTCTCCTGTATAGAATTCTCTAGGACAAGGGTGGGCAGAACAGAAGGTCATTTGGAATCAACTGATAGATCTTTAGGTGGTTTGCCGCAGTAGATTGGAAAGCATTTCTGAATTCCATTTTTTTAAACAATAACAAAGTGATGACCTCCCCCCCAACACACATTAGACTACTGAAATTAAGAAAGCATAGGGCAGGGGTGGGCTACACACGGCCCACATGTGGTTCCTTCTGCCCCCACCCTGCTGGGGGAAAATCTCATAAGTTTTAGTGCTATGGAGCTCAGATTTAGGTTTTTTTCAAACTAAATGAGACCCATTTAGCAACCCGCAGAGTGTGGCTCAGGGGCAAAAAATGGACCCTGAATCCCCCAAAGTTGCCCACCCTTGGCTTAGCCTAGGTAACCAGGAATTGATCTGTGTGCAGAAGGATTGTCAATTTAGCTCAGTTCTAATACTCAAATTCCTTTACTCTGCAGCTGCTCAGAGATATGACTTCTTTAATCCTAAGCGTACGTCTTTTGCACCTGGCTCCATTTGATAAATCATAGGGGTCTAATAAAAAACACAACTTAGATCCCAGTAGCTTTAAGTCTGACCTCCTCTGTTCTAGGAGCCCATTTTGAAACATACCTAACTGTGGATTTTGGATTTTTTAATGGCCCAACACTGCTTTCTTTGCTCCGCTAAGTGGGATGAGGTTACATATATCTAAAAGCTGAAACTGAGGGTCAAACTGCACAATATGTAAATATGTAGTGGGCAGCTGACCCTCCCTTGTTTTCACTTACAAGCAGGGCTGGCGCTACCGCTAGGCAAACTAGGCGGTTGCCTAGGGTGTGTGGCTGAAGAGGGCGCAGAAATGCTGCGCTCCTCTTCGCTGCCGCCGCCGCACCACCACCCCTCGCCGCCGCTGCACAGCCCACCCCTCGCCGCTGCCGCTGCTGCCGGGCCGCCCATCCCTCGCCCTCACCGGGCCACCCCGCCTCGCTGCCGCCGCCGCGCCAGCCCCTCGTCGCCGCCGCCGCCACCACCACCACCACCACCCGACCCCCCCGCTTCCAGAGCCCCGCCCGCGCTGTTTTGGCGGGAGGAACCAGGGCAACAGGGCTTAAACAGCCCTGTTGCCCTGGTTTCCCTGGCCAAAAACAGAGCGCGGGGGTCCCGTCGCGTCACTTCCTCCTCCTCCTCGGAGGCGGCAGCCAGGGCGGGGGGAAGGTAGGTAGTGGGGCTGCTTTGCTCCGGAGCCCCCTCGGCATGAGAGGGGGGGCACTAAATATAGTATCGCCTAGAGCGCCAAACTGCCCTGCACCGTGGTCCTGCTTACAAGTAAGCACATGGAGCCCTTGTCCAAATTTATGCCAATGGAGGATTTTATCTTTGTTTAGCCCGTGTGTGTGTGTGTGTGTGTGTGCGTGCACATGCATGCATGTGTGGGGAGGGGGATTTTGGAAAACAAGTGGCTGGGAGGGGGGAGGTTTAAATCTCCCCATTCCATGAGCAGTGGTCCCAATCTGGATTGTGTAGTTTGTCCCGGAGGCTCGACATAGGCTGAGCAGGCTGGTCTTCTTCTGCCAATGCCTCTAGTCCAATAGCTCTGGGTGGGAATGAAGGTGCAAATGCTTTGCTTGCAAAGCTGCATTCTGCATCTAGACCAGGGGTGGGAAACTTGTGGCCCTCCAAATGTTGTTGGACGGCAACTCCCATTATCTCTCACCCTTGGCTATGCTGGCTAAGGCTGATAGGAGCAACTTGCTGTCCAACAATGTCTGGAGGGCCACAAATTGCTCACCCCGATATAGACTATAGGTTGTATCCAGACTAGAAATACTTAAGTAGACCCATTTAAATCAGTGGGATTTTAGTTTGGCCCTGGAAGACATCCTGTCTTATAAAGTAGTCACAGTGGTAATTAAGTATACCCATCGGCCATCCTAACAACAGGATCCATGTTTCGCATGGCCTCTAGACAGGCACTCTAGACAAGTCTTGCTCTCAGGAGGCTGTGGATTTCCGTTGCTATTACATGAACAGTCAGACGGTTTGACTGAGTGCTCTTTGTGTCATCTGCGCTAGCTGGTCATAAAAGGAGAATCCGAGAGTCATCAGTATTGTCTGTAGATGTAAAGCGCTATTAAGTACCTTCCTGATGAATATATAATGCAGAGAGTGCAAAACAATGGCTTAGATATTAAAACAATAGAACATAATCACGTATACAGCAAGTTTCACCCTTTAAGAAGTGCAAAAACATTAGAATTCTGGAATAGTAAAGGAAATGAAAACCTTTACAGTGAATTCTGTAAACCTGTATGTGCCCACAGAGGGCCTGGTGGGGGCCAATCCAGCCCCCCACCAATAAATGGTTCTGCAGCCCTGCTGTAAGTTATCTCATGGGGCCAGACCATAATGTTCCATGCCAGGGATTCCTGATGCATCTGGACACTGGCAACCCATCATGTGACAATTACCCGCTACAGGGGAAAATCTCTAGTCATGTACACTTCCAAGATAGGCTTGCACATTACAAAGAGATTATCATTGTTCCTTGCTATATAAAGAGTAACACACATCAAGACCATAATCAAACACAAGTGCAGATCCATAATCAATGTGGAGAACAGTTGCAATAGTATCTGTAGTATATTGGACAGTGTGCAGCAATGTTACTATTGCTTGGAGTACTAGTTTATGCAAAAGGTACTTGTGGAGTGGCAGGACAGAGCCACTTGCAATGCATGCAGTGGTCCTACTTTTTTTCTAGCCACTATTATTTACACATCCTTGGTCAATCGTTTTTTACTGGGTTTTTTTTTATTTTTGCATATTAATTTATTGATGTACAGCTTAGGCTTCAGCATGTTGGGTTACACCCTAAGCAGTCCAAGTATGAAATAAGATACTTCTACACTGAGGTTTCTTTCTACGCTTTGTTATGTGTGACTCCCACAAGCTAAATGGACATAGCTCACTCAGGCCTGCTGCATTACAGGTGTGGAAAATCACATGCTGAGCATGGGTGATGCAGTAGTGGCTGGCGAGGTGGTTCACTGGGTGAAACTGCTGCAGGCCACACAGCATGGCCAAAGAGCGGGGGAGGGAATTCCCACCCTTGCCATTCAGCCCTGGACTTGGCGGTGGAGGTGGGGAGGTGCACGACTGCAGCACGGATAGTTGCCCCTGCTGGCATGCTGTGACTCTTGCCCCCTGCTACTGCAATTTGCAATGGCACCCCTGCATAGCCTTTCCCCCTAAGATAACTTCTTGCAATGCATCATCATATCACAGCATTTCTAAAGATTCATTCATTGGCAGAATCAAGAATGGCTTGGAATCGAGACTACTTGGCAGAACATAAAATAGAAGATTATTGGCCCTCTCAAAGCTACTGCAGACCATGGTGCTGTTCACACATGTGGATACTGTGATGGAGTATGGGCTCACTTCATTACCCCTATGGCTCCTCTGAGTGCATTTGAGGACATGCATGTGCATACCCTTCAAATGTATGAGTACATTTGCTAGCAGTGAAAGAGAATGGAATTGTAGTAAAACGGCTTCTTCTGCAAGCAAGCTATTGTTCATGATTTTAGTAAAATAATAATGATGATGATGATGATAATAATGTTGATAATGATGATGATGAAAATAATAGAGGCGATCTATCAATGGTTGCTGCCAAATAACCTCAATTCAGATTCCATTGAATAGAATGGAAGCGGCAAAGCAGCAGTGCTTGAGATATAATGTTTACACCTGTATACAAAAAGGGCAACACAATGAGAGATATAAAATTCACCTCATGCCAGATGTTCTGCAGATGCCAAATAATGAATTTTAGATACAGTTTGTTGGTTTCAGTCATATACAATTTGCTTTTTGGCTTACAATCTGAAGAAAATGCAACATTTACCAAATCAGTGGGCTCTAATTATGTGTGGACAACCTACCAAGTGCTGTTTCTTATGCAACCATAATTCATTTTTGCAGTGAACACAGGGACATTGGTGGAGTTACTATTAATTAATACCTATTTGGCCATCTATCTTTGGAAAGGGATTTCACAGCTCTACTAGTGTGTACTAATTATATTTTGAAATCCTGAAACATTTTGGAAGTGATGCTTGTGGGACAATATGAATGTGTGAAGGTTTATGGTTTGTACAGCTAGGTTTATGGTTTGTACAGAGGAATATATTTAGGCTGCAATCCTATACACACTTACCTGGGAGTAAGTCCAACTGAACTCAGTGGGACTCAATTCTGGGCAGGCACATATAGGATTGCTGCATTTGCACTGTTAAAACTTCATACATTGTTTGGCAATGTATGAAACTCTGTAGAAATAGTTTATTCATTACTCTCATATCACCATTGATCACTTAATGCAAATCAAATTTGCCCTTTCCCTCTATTAAAAATGATGGAACACATTTCTGTACACCAGTGGAAAATCAAATATTGTTTTGATTCAATACTGAAATGGTACATTCTAAGATATAGTATTTCTTTTAAATGATCAAAATGAGAAAACCTGATTATCCCTAAACAGAAATTCTTGGATTAGCATTCTCTGGTCTACAAAAGAACAAAGGTTGCAGTCCTATACACTTAATGGGGAGTAAGTCCTATTGGATTCAATTGGTCTTACTTCTGCATAGACATGCATACAATTGCATCGTATGTTGGATGATTTTGAAGATATTTTATTCTGTCAATATTTGAAGAGTTGAATTACCGGTAGCTTAACAGAATCACCTCAGTCTGTAAAGCAAATATTTCCGCCTGTGTAGACTTCACAACCCTGGGGAGTTCCCGTAGGTGATAAAGGCGATCCCTGCAATTGGACGAGTCAGTGGCAGATGGGTCAGAGGCAAGGAAATCCCATTTACCATATGTTCATTTTAGCAGGAAATAGTCAAAAGGCTGGTTTAATCCTTGCTACAGTTACAGTAAGGCTCAATGCCAGGGATTCCCCTAATCTTATTCCACACAGTAGCAGCAGCAGCATCTTATATTTTATTTATTTAAAATTATTTTTAGGCTGCCTTTAAGGGTAAAACCCTCTCATTTAGATTTCTTTTTCAAATGTTATTTAAGTGCCATGGTGGTACTACAGAGAAAGATGTGGAAAAGGTAAATAGGTTCTCATCTGCAAGCATGCATAACTGTTTAAACAGAGACCTATAAAACATTAAAACAAATAAAATAAACTAGCTCATGTTAGGCGTGATGTGGGACCTTGTCCCAGGCCAGGGGGAGCTATAGCCCGTGACACTGATTCTGAGGCAAAGGGGGAAGTTGTAGAGTCAGGCCCAGGCGTGGGAAGCCAGATGCCTAAGAACTCAGTTCTACCAGGCTTCCCATTGGCTGATGAGCCAGGAGGGGGTGAGATGCAGGACAATGATATGGCCTATCTTCCACAGCTGGGAGACCTGACCTTGATGGAGGCTCCCGCTTCTCGAGCAGGGATGTCTTCCATGGGAACAGCAAAAACAGAGGAGAATCACGGCAATTACTTACTGATTAAAGAAAGCCTAGGCCACCATGATCAAAATTATTCCAAAATTCTTATAACTTTACATTAATTATAACTTATATTCATAACAATAAACAATGAATAATATGATCTAGTAAATACAATGTATATATTTTTCAAAAGTCCTGGCCTCCCAGGATAAAGTCTTTCCTGTATCCTCCATTGTTTTTTCTTTCAGATGGTTAACAGAATGACCAACCAAATTATGTATTGTTATTTTCAACTTGATACTGTTATTTTCACTCATAGTCCAACAGGAAACCGGTTTGTATTCCCGTTTCGTTATCTTCCTCAAGGCTGCTTTAAACAGAATTCAGTTTCCTCTGCACTGCATTCAATTTTCAAATTATGTAATTCTTCCAATGTCCTGGACTGCATTCCGTTTCAAATTTTATTCTAAACATAAAGAAATTTATCATGACACTAATAAGCATTTTTAAACAAATAAACGTTACCAAACCTTCCAGCAGCCCTTCCCCAAACTTACATTCCTTGTTAGCGGTCTGCTTTACCATCAACGTTTTCATCCAGAGTCCTCTGGTGGTCAAACTCTCAATTACTTTTATACTTTTTTCTGGCTGTTAACCCTTTCCTGTCCATTAACCCTTGCCACGACTTTTTCATACACAAGACTGCTGTGTATGAAAGGGAACAGGGCAGCAGCAGGAAGTCTCTGCAGGTTAGGGTGTTTCGGGGGTGTCTCCTTTGGTGTGTCAACTAAAGAGGGTGGAGCAGCGGCGTCCCTTGAGGCACAGCAATGGCCTGCGAGCTAGGTTTCCCTGCCAGGACTGAATGTCCAATAGTGATCTTTAGTGACCACTCCCCTATACTTAAGCTAGAGTAACCAGCAGTAGACTTTGCTGGAAACAACGTATTGCTAACCTGGAAGACTTCCTGCTTTCTCTGGAACTGTGAACTCATTGGGACTTATTCTGTGTGTTGAACCCAAGGATGGTTGGGGTGGGGTGGTGATTTTCTCCAATTCCCCCTTCCCCCAAATGAACCCCTTCTCACGCTGTCCTGAGGTGACACTGGGGGTTACAAAGTGAAAGGAGAATTGGAGAAAATCACCACCTCACCCCCTTCCTTCAGCAGGAAGCCTTCTCTGGATTCTGGCTCCCTCCACAAATTGAAGGAGCTCTTCTGTTCACCCAGGGGCAAGTCTGGATCCAACCCAATATGTCTTTCCTCACAAGCCCTCCCTCCACTCTCCTTATCCATTAACTTCACTGGCATCCACCCTGTTGAACAGACACAGAGCCTAGGCTTTCTCTTGGTTTCCTTTCTCTCTTCTTTCGTCCCCATATTCACATTATTTTTGTAAAGTGTGCATTGATAGTGGAATTAATATTAATAAAATAATATTTATTTACTTATTAAATTTATATCCTGCCTTTCTACCAAAAATGGCGCTAAAGGCAGCTGTCATGACCATTGTCGTTGTCGTCGTTGTCGTCATTGTTGCTCAGGCAGGCCCTCCTCACTCATTCTGTCTTCTCTTATGTCCCACTAGGATCTCTTTTATCCATACCTTCCACTCCTACAATCCACTTAGAGTGCATAGCTTACACCTTCCCCTCCAAGTAAATTGATGGTTACCCCCTAAAAAACAACCCCCATCAAGGCCCTGATATGATGCTACTGTTCATATTCTCACTCCACAACCTTGCCTCATGCTCACCTGCTCCTGGTGCTGCTGCTGTAATCTTTTGTCTATTGCTTCCACTTTCCTTGCTTCTTAATGGCATGAGCCCCTTCTTCTTCCTCCTCCTCCTCCTCCTCCTCCTCCTCCTCCTCCTCCTCTTCCTCCTCCTCCTCCTCTCTCTCTCTCTCATAAACACACACACACACAGAGTACAAACTGTTCTTTATTAGCACAGTCACCTGTGCTAAAATAATGCTGGGGATGGGAAATGAAAAATCCCTACCATCTTCTCCTATGATAATCTATTTACTGCAGCTAGCCACCCTAAGGGGCAGTTATGTAAGGTTGTCTATCGGTGAGGTCTTGATCTGGGAATATGACACTACACTTGAGATTCATCCAGCTGCAGCAACAACCCACCTGTCTCTTTCCTGGTCATGCTTAGCAAGCTGGGATGGCTAAGAGTACCTTACCCTTGGTAAAAAAAATTATGCACTTTTTCCAAATAGTTCTGTTGCAGCTAGTTTCCATTACTGGTAGGCCTTTAGAACTTTATCCATGCAAGTGCTGAATATGTAACTCCAGTTCTTTGTCCCCTTTTTGAGGGCCATATCACAAACTTAGAACATATTTGCTCTATATTTTTCTGTGAAGAGTACCAAAGTCACCTTTATGGAGGAGAGATATGCTTGAATAGGGGCATGCCCGTCATAATCCTGATCAATCAACAACAATATATATACCATTAATGAATCTCTTTCCTGATGTCCTGAGTATTTCACTTACATTATCTCAGTAGTCCTTAAAAGGATCCTGTAAGTTAGAACAGTAGTATTATGCCCATATTGCAAATGGAGAGGCCTGAGGCAGGGCCAGCCCAAGATATTTTGTTGCCTGAGGCGAAAGACAAAATGGTGCCCTCCCATTCCATGTACAGAAGCCAACCAGATTTGAAGTTGAATCTTACTTCAGCAATGGCAATGGGATAGGAGTTTCTACTGTACCTGAAGGCAGCAGGCTCGCTTACAGGGTATAGGGGAACCATGTGGCACGCAGATTTGTCTAGCATCTCTCCCACCCCTCGCTCACTGTTCTAACTAGAGCCTGCTTGCTGCCCACTCAAGTTAATGTGGCAATGCAGCAGCAGTGCAAGCATGCATCACGTGAGCAGAGCAATGCATGTCCAGAGCAGACATGATGGCTGTTGGAGTTCATGGCCTGGGTTGGCTGCCTCTCTGCCTGCTCACTCAAGTCAGTGGGGTTTCTTTCCCAATTGCACTATCTGGGATGCATTGGGAGAAGGTGGTTGGGGAGCAAGCCAATCAACCCAGGCCAGCAACAAGCATCACTGCCATAGGGGTACCAGCTTGGGAGGATGGGAACAGCTGTGGGGCTCAGGAGTAATGGCTGGGAGGGGGATCAGCTTGGGAGACTGCCATCACCACTCCTCAACCAGCACCATCTCCATCTAGGGAAGCCACCTTGCTCTGTCAAATGGTTAAGCCTGTACAGGCCTGTCTGAGGCCACCTAGTGCGTTCATGGCTGAGGTGTGATTCGAACTGGAGACTTATGTTTTTATGTTCTTTGCCTCTACACTACAGGAGCTCACAACTCCTAGGTGAGTTCAGTAGTGCCAGATGAGAGTCACCCTCTTTGGGTGATTTTGGCTGGCTCAAAATGTCCTTTTGTCCTTCCACCATGAAGACCTCTCTGTTTTCCTTAGTTTTTCAGTACGCATGCTATATTTAACTTACCGTTTTGCAACATAAAGTGTTTCTTTACTTCTCTTACCAAGTGATTGTTTTCAGAGCCTAAAAATCAGTGTCAGGAGGGTCAAACCAATATAGTTCAGATGTGTGGCTGATAATTTGTGCCCAGTGGAGCACAAATAAAGACCATCTACCAGTTACATTACGAAACTGAGCTATTTGACAGCCTGCATTTTAGTGCACAATTAGAAGTGTTGTGTCAGCAGATTCAGTCAAAGCAGTGAGTTGCAAGAGGAAAGCTGCAAGATGGGGGAACCATGGGTATCCACTCCAGGGAGGAAATCAGTGTTTTATTAGTTACAATACTGGTGCTGTCTTTCTCTTACTGCTAGGAAGACCTGCAAGCAGCTCCTTTTATTTTATTTATTTATTATATTTATACCCTGCCTTTTTTCCTGCAAAGAACCCAAGGCAGCTTACATGGTCCTCCTCCTCCTCTCCATTTTATCCTCACAACAACCCTGTGAGGTAGGTTAGGCTGAGAGTCAGTGACTGGCCCAAAGTCACCCAGTGAGCTTCATGGCCAAGCGGGGACTAGAACCTGGATCTCCCGAGTCCCAGTCTAACACTCTCACCACTACACCACACTGGCTCTTCTCTTTCTTCTCTTCTTCTCACACCTTTCTTCTCTTCCCATCATTGACAGCTCATTCCCATGTAATAGTAGGACCAATGCTTCTTAACTTTTTCACTTCACTTATTTATATCTGATCTGGAATCAGGGAGTGAATAATGTGGTAGATAAATAAATAGATGACACCAACTTATTCAGGATAGTAAAATCCCAAAGGGACTATGAAGAGCTATAAAACTATCTTTTGTGCAACAAAACGACAGATGAAATTCAGCACAAGGAAGTGCTAAGTAATACACATTGGAGTAAGCAAAAAAATCTAATACCAC
This sequence comes from Shinisaurus crocodilurus, assembly GCA_021292165.1. Taxonomy (NCBI): domain Eukaryota; kingdom Metazoa; phylum Chordata; class Lepidosauria; order Squamata; family Shinisauridae; genus Shinisaurus; species Shinisaurus crocodilurus. The sequence goes on from CM037876.1 coordinate 265,537,925, forward strand.
ATATAGAGAGATGGGGTGAAAATTAGCTGAAACCATTCAGGTAAAAAATAAATAAATCCAGGGGGACAGTTTTGATTGCCTTGTCTCAGAAATGATGTAGGAGAACTGGCGAAGGCACAGAAGGCTTGGAAAATCTTTTAAAATGAAGGTTTAAGAGATGGAGGCTTCTTGGCCATAATCTATTTTCTTGAGGGCAATCCATTGAAGTCTTCATGTTGACTGGATGCTTGATTTCAGTAGAATTTACACAACACTCCAGGTATGGGAAGGAGAAGGTAAGGGGTTTGGTCTCCTCTGACACCTGTGTAATTCAAGCACTGGACTTAAGTGTGCTTAACTTTTCTGGGTTATATACCTTTTATTTAGAAATAAGCACCACTGATTTCAATTGATCCATTGTTTTGGATTGGAATTTTAAATAGGAATATAACAAGAAGCAAGGAATAGAGCAAGAAGTGGCTGCTGAGAGGTACATCATGCTTTATGTTTTTTTGTGGGGGGGGGTCCTACAAACTTTTGCATGGCTGATTATTTTTCAAAAACATATGAAGCCTATGACAAAGGCAAGTGATATCAGTGGAAGCGGATTGGGTGCTAGCTGCCTAAGCTAGCGTGATAATGTATGCTTCTCAGCCACCACGATTCAGTGAAAGCTAGCACATTTAAACCTGTGCTTTCCATAATACATACCTGGGGAGTATGGCGGGTGGTGTTAGGTTTTGCATAGGCAGAACGAGATTACCACCTGACATCGGGATTATCACCTGACCTGGTGGGTGTTACTTGAGTTCAAGTATACAAGGCCTTTGGTCAGGAGACATGGTCTCGAGGTGATGTGACTCAGCAGCCTTGAACAGGTTTGAAGCAGTAAACATGTTGATGAATGGGTTATACACTGGAGTGAGTAATATCCTATTTATAGGTGCAGGGTCTGGGGTATATAAGCTAGCACACTTGCTGATAGCTTGCTTCCGTCATTCCTCTTCATCTCTCTCTGCTGCTTGTTCGTCTCGACATGTATTGTCTTGGACTTCACTTCATCTAGCCTTACCACTGGGGTATAGGTTTTGAGTCTGCTATGATGTAGTGAGTAGAGATGCATTGATTGCCTTAATCCCATGTAATTGGGTCTTACAAATAAACTCTTTAATCTTTATTAACTGCTGTTATCTCCTCCTTCCGCTTGCGTGACTGGGACTGAGGGTCATTAGCTAGGGGAGCTTTTGAACCCGGGTCAGTCCAACTCTCACATCGGTTATGGGCCCAGATAAGGATCAGATTACGATCTGATGGTTATCTTAGATGGGAAGATAAGCCACAGAGACGCAGTTCGGAAAAATTCAGCAGTTATAGAGTTAAAGAATTTGTTTACTATTTGTAAGAACGGTTTGTAAATAAACCGGGGAAGGCGATGCAGTGTTGCTAAAGCTGGAGCTGATAACAGCGGCTTGGAATGCAGCACAACTGAAGTATGCAGAAACAGAGAGACGGGAGGATTTTTCGTTTTGAAAGCAGTTGGAATGGAGGTGCCAGGCTTGGCAAAATCCAAGGCTACAGACTGTGAACGTGGGTGCCGGTTCGGGCAGCTACTAGGCTGAAAAGTGAACAACGCTGGACACAAGGATTTGTTTTCCACAGCTTGCTGGAGTGATTGTCAAGGAGCTGTATCGGGCAAGGAAATAATCTTCAGGAGGCTCTGTGTGTCTACTCATCAAGGCTACAGGCAGGAGGATCATATTTCTTTTGCAGTTTGCTTCTTTACACAGCAGCGGATCAGCTATCTTTTGCATTGTATCAACAAGTGGCTTGGATTACAAATGCGTGGATTACGTCTGACGTGGGTAAAGCGTCTGGAGCGTCATGTCGCAGCAAAAGGGAAACCTGATACTACATGAGAGACTGTATCAAACCAGCGGAGGCGTGGTTTTGAAACAACAGAGAAAAGCAGCGCGGCAGTTTTGAACAGAGAAAGCTGTGCTTAAAATGAGAAGCTGTTCTTCATTTTCTTCATGTGGGATCACAGAAGAAAGGAGCTTGAAATCAGCAGGGGTGCTGCTGAAGGACAAAACTTTATGTTTTAACCCAGGACATAACAAAATGAACATTATTTTGTTTGGACAGAAAACAGTGGATTGTTTAAACGAAGCTTTCTGTGTTGGACATAAATAAACAGGAAGAGGACTATGCAAATGGTCAGAGGTTTAACAGTCATGTTTTTGGAAATGTATTTCTTGAAAGTTGGATAACTTGGACTCAAGAAAGTGTAATATATGCTTTGAAATGTCAGGAAATGTACTGAATGTATATATGACTTGAGTATATTGTGGATTTTTCTGTAGCAAAATGTAAAATACTGAATTAGTAGGTATGTTTATATGGCAAAGCTAAGAGATGGATTATTTCTTTCATACTGTAATGGTGTAAATAAAGAAATGGAAAGTTATACTGATGCAACTATAAAAAGGTTAAATGCTTATATGTATGACATGTACATGCATGCATATCACATGATTGTTTGATCATTTAGATTCACAGGCTTGTGAAAGAAAATGCAAACTGTGTTGTGGGGAAAGCATTGGGAAATTGTAATTTTCACATGAAAGGTAATTTTGTGCACATAAACAAGGGATGCTAGCTTTAACAGGTAAACTGGAAGGCAAGCTGAAAAAAACAGTTCATTTCATTCAATTTGTTCTTGGTGATCTTGTGGATATTCTGATAGTCTTTAGAGGAAAGGCACGTTATTTCATGATGTTAATTGATCAATACACGAGGTACAGGTTGTGTACATGTTAGATAGAAAGCTGGAGTTTTGAACAAAGTCAAGGTGTTTTGTGCTTGGATGGGAAACAAGCATATTACCCATGTTACCTATTTCTTTTCAGATATGGGGAAGTTCAATTCAGTGCATGTTTTCATGCATTTCTAACAGGATGTGATATTGAACACATGGATTGTGTGGAAGAGTAAACAAACACTCAGAAGAGGTGATACTAATTTGGATAATGAGGTTTGGGTAGAAGCTCTTAAATGTTTTGATTATGTACATGATAGAAGTTTTAGTTCTGTGTATTGAACTGTACACCTTATAGAAAGTAGTGTAGAAGGAGAAATCTTCTGGAGAAACATTTCAGGATCTTGGATCTGATATGTAGGTACATACACCTCAAAGTTAGAAGAAATCTGTAAGGGAGCTTACATGAGATTTTTCTAGAAATGAGAATATTGTGTTTTACATGAATAACACTTGGATAGTGAGATTATCTAGAAGTGTTAAGTATAATGCTGAATGAAAAGGTGAGATCATTTTCAAAATTAATTCTGTTAATGCAGGGGATGCATCAAGGGCAGAGTCAGAATAGAAAAGCATTTGCTGAAAGACAGTCAGGTAAATTTGACAAACTGATACACATTTGGTTTAGTGGAGACTAAACAAATGATTGTTCATCATTGGTGCAAATTTTATTGGAACAGAAACCTGATAACTGATAAGGTAAGGAACAGGTGAGTCAAACAACCTGTGAGATATCAGGAAGAATTTGCAGGAAAAGCCATTTGAAACTTCAAAATTTCAAAGAGGTGAAAAAATTGTCTGTTAAGGAAGCTGAACCATAGCTTCAGGCTATGCAAGCTGAGTTGAATTCTTTGGATAAAGAACAAAACATGGAAGCTGATGAAACAAACAGCAGTCCATGGAACTCATTGTTACCAGATAGATTTTTAAGTGAAAACTAACCAGATTGAAAAAGGTTATATGACAAATAGCAAGATTGGTTGCTTGTGATTTTTGCTCAGTAAAAGGAGCTGGATAATCATGAGATGAGTGCAACAACAATTTGCTTTGGAAACAGTTAGACTGATGTTTAAGAATGTGAAGATGTAAGAATATTTCACAAGTGAAATATTGGAACATAAGCATTTTAAATGAGAGGAAGTCTTTGGAAAACTGTGTGAGATTTCTGTAGGAAAGCTAGAAATCAGCTAGAGGCTGGAATTCTGTTTTGAACTCAAACATTGCTGAAGTGAGATTTGCACAGAGAGGCAGATCAATGTTTGTTTGTTAAACAGGAAGAACAGGGACATAGACTGTATGTACTTTGTTTAGATGGATGATCTATTGTTTTTCTGGACAGATAAAAGCAATATGATATAATTAATCCAGGGTTTGGAATTTCATTGAATTGAAACTGCTTGGTGGTGGATCAACTGTTTATTTGTAAATAGAAGTTGAGGGAGAACCAAGAGGGCAGTATCTTACTGCAACAAACCAAAGAAAATATCATGGATGTGATTGAGAATTTCAGAGAAAGTTAACTCAGTGCGAGACTCCAAATAATTGAGGATTTTCAAGCACATGCTGATGGAAAAGCAGTTTGAATGCTACACAGAAGCATTGGGCTGTTGAGCTTTACTGTACAAGCAACAAGGCCAGGTATTGCTGTCAGTGTGATAGGCAGACTGTTAGACCAACAGGACATGCTTGGAAAGCTCTGAAAAAGGAGTTGAGTGTTATCTGGAGGGAACATCACACTTCAGACTAAGATTTACAAGTCAGAGCACAGGTGGCTTACAGATTCACAGAAATGCCAGTTGTGGTTGTGATAGTAAGAACAACAAGAACACACCTGAAGTTTGTTATTTTTATAATCATACTTTGTTTGATTGATTTTGTAGAAACAATCATCTAAAGGTTAGAGTTCAACTGAAGCTGAACTGATTGCATTTGTTTAAATTGTAAAAAATGTTTAAATGATGCTGAGATTGATGTGAAAAACCTATTACAGTTTTTTCAGGAAACCAAGGCCAGGATTGCTATGCTGCAGGCAGATAGCAATACACAACGTTTTGGGTTTGCAAATAAAACTGTGTCATAAGGAGGGATACATCAGAAGTGATTTGATGGTGGTTCAAATTTCTGGCAGGTAAAGTAATTCCTGCAGAAGTTTTTTTTATCAAAGTCCATAGATGAAGGAACAGCATCAGATGTCAACAACGCTGTTGCTGTTGTATGAGGTAAATAACCACGTTCTACGCAAATGCAAAAGCAGGGGGATGTTAGGTTTTGCATAGGCAGAACGAGATTACCACCTGACATCGGGATTATCACCTGACCTGGTGGGTGTTACTTGAGTTCAAGTATACAAGGCCTTTGGTCAGGAGACATGGTCTCGAGGTGATGTGACTCAGCAGCCTTGAACAGGTTTGAAGCAGTAAACATGTTGATGAATGGGTTATACACTGGAGTGAGTAATATCCTATTTATAGGTGCAGGGTCTGGGGTATATAAGCTAGCACACTTGCTGATAGCTTGCTTCCGTCATTCCTCTTCATCTCTCTCTGCTGCTTGTTCGTCTCGACATGTATTGTCTTGGACTTCACTTCATCTAGCCTTACCACTGGGGTATAGGTTTTGAGTCTGCTATGATGTAGTGAGTAGAGATGCATTGATTGCCTTAATCCCATGTAATTGGGTCTTACAAATAAACTCTTTAATCTTTATTAACTGCTGTTATCTCCTCCTTCCGCTTGCGTGACTGGGACTGAGGGTCATTAGCTAGGGGAGCTTTTGAACCCGGGTCAGTCCAACTCTCACAGGTGGCACTGACAGAATTGATCCAAACTACTTTGTCTAGCTTCACTTGCCCTACTCTAGCTTCAATGCTTGCCCTGCCTAGCCCTCAGCTAGAATTAATCAACCTTCACTTTTTTCAGTGATAAGTTCATCTATAATATATTAAATAAATAAATCGAACAAATGGATTTAATTGAGGAAATCTCATTCTGAAAGAGAAGGAATTATATGTGGAATAATGGTTCTACGTTCATTCTGTGGCTTTATTATAAAAGGGATTATAACGGAGCAGACACTGCAGGAAACATTGTAGGATGAGTAGGGTAATAAATACAAATGCATTCTATGTGGGAAATTGTAAACTATTTAACAGTTTTACTATTTCGAATGTATACTTCCTTATAGTCATTTCAGTTATTTCAAAGTATGTCAAACATTACTTGTCTGGGTAAGACTAGAAGGCTGAAGCTATTTCTATATGAAATGCTGAAGAGCATTTTGCATCTACTCTTTGTGGTTAATATGGTAACATAATTCTTAGGCTTAAACATACATTTCAGAAATGTTTCTTGGAGATGTTTGCATTTAAAAATTACTTCACTTGTCAGGGAGGGTTAACTTGCAACTTTTCATAATGAACTAGGACAAATTTTATTTGGGCATGATTTTATGTTGGAAGAATACTGGCATTCTTGGTTTCATTTTGACATCAAGTGATAAGCATCTTGGTTCTCTAGAATGTGGGCTCATGAAGTTGTCCTTAAGAGCTTGATACCACTTAAGCAGTAAGTAATATAAGCACCACCACTGGAATTAACTTTGGCTGCCTTTGGTTTATGGGCCAGGCCTCCCTGCAACAGCCATTACAAAAGAAAGCAGAGTCTGAGTTCAATATTATATTCCGGACCTGTACTTCTGTTTTCCCTTCATCTTCTGTGAACTTTAACCTTAGCCCCACTAAGTGTTGTGAAGACTTGCCCAGTCATTTGCTTGTCCTCTGGCCTGTGTGCTTCAATGTTCCACCTAGATGTGGTCTTGCCTTGCCTTTGCCCAGGAAGAAGTGACAAACTAATCTTAAATTATTCGGGTTATTCTTTATTCCAGTTACCTGAAACTGGGAGCATGAGATTTCTCATTTCTGTAGCAACCCCTTCCCCACTCAGTTATTTTTTCCACACACCTAAAACTACTGATTAGAAGTTTCTGTCACATCTTCACAATACTTGTTATTAAATCAAACCGTTACTGCTTTCATCATCTTAATACTTTTCAGGTTTTTCCACTCCACCGCTAGCAGAAAATCATTGCTGGCCTCTTGATTTGCCTGAGCTATCAAAAACTATTGCTATAATACCCCTTTACTTGCATATGTTTTTCTGTAGATGGTAGCTGTGTTTCATGTGACAAATCAGTGTTGCAAGCACTTTCAGTCCGCTTCTTGACATGAAAATTAAAACTGACCACAGTATTTCATAGATCATAGAGTTGGAAGGAGCCTACAACTACAAGGCTATCGAGTCCAACCCCCTGTTCAATGCAGGAAACTAGAGGAGGGGTCTCCCATCCAAGTAATAATAACTAGGCTTGACCCTGCTTAGTTTTTCACGCTCAAACAAGCTGAGTCGGCGTAAGCCACAGGCCTGTATTTGAAAGCTGTTTTCAGTGTCATCTGTTTCAAAGTTGGTGTCCCTTAGCAATCTGTCTTGTACTTGAGTGTCCTGTATCCACATACTATCCGGTCCCTTATCAAGGAGTCTTTGATATCTCCAAAATTGCAACTGGTTGCTAGTATCTTTAAACTAGTGCTATATTCCTCAGTACCCTCCCATATTGCTTGGCCCCACATTAAAAAGCTATATCTTTCCAGTGTTTCATTCTTTCTGGGGTTGCAGTGTGCATCAAAACAACCTATTATTGTAGCCAAAGTACATTGTGCTTGGGGAACGTTTGCACACAGTGTCTCACTTAATTCTCTCCCCTGTTCTCCAATCAAATATAGAAAGTGTTTCATTTTCACAGACACCTTTTATCTGCTATTACGCATAGAGATTAAACTCCTCTTTCCAGGTTTTCCACACCTGGGCTAAGTTCTGTGCTTGCAGGTTTAAGGTGCTTGGTGGCTTACGGACCTCCATTCTCATTCTCTCTCTCTCTCTCTCTCTCTCTCTCGTGGTTTTTTTTTGGGGGGGGCAACCCACAGTTTCTTATTCTTCTGTGTGGGATTCAGTCACTGCTGCCATCATGTTTCAAAGTTGGTGGACTGCACCCCACAGACTCACACAGACTTTGTCTTCCAAACAAACCTAAGTTTTATTTAAAGCCTTTCCCACAGAGCTCTCTCAAGCTTTCACCTCTTTCTCATCAGGCTGGAAGCAGCAGGTGTTGCTGTCAACCACTTCCTGGATCCTCCCAGGAAGCACAACCCAGGCTGAATCCAACAGTATTTTCGCATATTTAAATCATTGTGTGTTCATGCCTTCTAGCTCCCAAATTCACTGAATGCTATGAAAGCTAGGGATAATAATTCTTATCTTAGTATTTGCAGTCCACTCCTTGAAGATCTCAGAAGTCTGTCTCCCTGTTCCCAAGCTGTTGTTATCAGCAGTGGGTTGAATTTATGATCTGCAGAAGGTCTTCTTTTAATTCTTACAACTTTTTAAAAAGGTGGACAACTTGCCTCATACACAAGGGGAGGGCGATAGGACTGAAGCAGCTGAGTTGCTGAAATATAACTCAGTAATGCAAGATAAGATGTCAGGCTTAGGGAACCATTAGATGACATAGTGGAAGATCTGTGATCAAAATCTACATGATATTTTAAAGGAGTAAATGTATCCACAGGGCCCTTGGATTCAGAATATACAGGGTACTTGTATATTTTGCTGTATGGGGCAAATAACAGCTCCAGTGGTATTATTCGGAGCAGGAAAACAGCAATGGGGACAAGTTACCCCTCTCCCATGGCATTGCAGCCCTAATCCTAATGGAGGGGGGATAATTTGGCTTAATTTACTCTTAAAAATAGAACAGGAGAGATCCAATCATGGATCTCTCACTTTCTCATATCATTGCACCTGCAACACATCACAGTAATTATTATAGATTTCATAGATCATAGAGTTGGAAGGAGCCTACAAGGCTATCGAGTCCAACCCCCTGCTCAATGCAGGAAACTAGAGGAGGGGTCTCCCATCCAAGTAATAATCTCATGCCTGTTTGCACATTACAAGAATGACTCAAAATTCTTAGGAGTTTGTTCATGTCACACACACACATACACACCAGCCCAGCATCCACATGGTCCTCTTCTCCTTCCACTATTACTCACGCATTAGCAGTACTCAACTGTCACAGCCACTGTTACCTTCAGATGGCTGGGGTGCTGCTTTCACCTTTACTGGTTCCCTGTGAAAACTGAGAGAGCACATGGAAAGATGCCACAGAATTTGACTGATTTAGTTCTCCTGCACACTAAATCAGCCTTCCCTGTCCATTTTGCCCTCCAGATGTTTTGGACTACAGCTTCTATAAGCCTCAGCCAGCATGGCCAATGGCAGGGATGATGGAGTTCTAGTCCAAAACATCCGGAGGGTGCCAGGTTGGGGAAGCCAGTTCTAAATGTTCTAGAAGAGCCAAGAGGCCTCCTCAGCTCAGAGTGATGGCAACCTGGCCATAGAGGCCTATAAAAAGGACAACCTCTTTGCTAGCATTAAAGCATTCGCTGTTGCACATCCTGGTTCCAGCATATTGATTCATACACTATTCCTTAAGGATATTCCAGATAAATTGATGTAAAAGTTGTTTTAAATTTTGTGTACAAAGTTCTTAACGTTCCTTCAGCATCTATTTAAAATAAATACAGTATAATTCAGGGCTCCAGATGCACTGTTTTGACGGTAAAGTCATGGAAACAGCTATGGATATGAAAGCTGACATTTCATACAGTACAAATGACTTCTTGATAAGCCAGGATGCAGAGCACATAAGGTTGTTGTTTTTTTCCTTGCCTCAGGCAAAATTATAGTCTACTCTTGAGACTTGCAGTGAGTTAGTTGTTCTTGTATTGTGATGATTGGGAAAAATGAATCCATAAAGAAGAGAAGCGTTAGATATAATTTCCTCATCCAGAAATGGGATTGCATCCGACTTGTCACATATGCCAGCCTTTGTTTGTCAGAAATCACATGGAAGATGGCTGTAGCTTTACTGTAGGCAGCATTGCAACTTCCACATGCCGGTACATATGTATACAACAGAAAGGTGTCTTTGCTGCATTTGACGTTAACAGCAGGACACGAGGAACAGCTTGGTGAGTCAGTGACTCCTATTATTTCTAGGTCAAATGGGAAATTTGCAATATATTTCTGGCAATGTTAAATGTAAGGAAAGCATTGTATGAGGATATTCACAGCCCTGCACAGTATCCTAAATAAAACCCAAAGCTAAAGTTAGTGGGTTGTTACAGTACTAATGCTAATGACAATCTACTAGCTCAGGGGTGGGCAACTTGTGGTCCTCCAGATATTTGGCATACAGCTCCCATCAGCCCCAGCCAGCATAGCCAATGGTGAGGGATTATGGGAATTGTAGGCCAATTGTTGCCTACCCCCTGCCCTAGCACTGTAAATCAATGCTAGTGCAAAGTAATTAGTGCTCGCTAGTGCAAAGGGGAAAAATAATGATTTGCAGTTGAAAGTTGGCACCACTGCTGCTTCCCTTTGCACTAGTAAGTGCTAATAACATTGCGCTAGCATTAATTTATGCTAGCACAATATAATTAGTGATAGCACTGGGACACCACTGAATCCTATCCAATGTTTTGAGCAATTTAGTTTAGAAGACTCTTCAAAGTGTAGATGTATTCATCCATATGGGATATAGTGCTTTCTTCTATAAAAATCTAGAGCTCTGCAGTTTAAACGTTACATATGGAGTCTTTATTACTCTGTGTTTCGTAAAATAATAAATGATTTGCCCTGGAAAATTTTCGCCACTCCTTCCCTTTCTTGTTCTTATTTTTTTATTTTCCAGGCTACATATTTTTTATGATGTTTGTTCTCTGTCAGGTTGCATAGATCTACAAAGGATGTGCCTTGAGGACAAATCCATTCCTGCCACTCCGAATTTACATTTTGGAAGTAGGGTCTATTTTTACTGACTGGCTGTGAGCACTTACACTGGAAACAATAATTCACTATGGCAGGCACCTAGTACCCCATAAAGTGCTATTGTGTCCGTTTGAAACGGAGGCTTCAGTGTACGGGAAAGCATGCACAATCAACCCGCTATGTGATACAAAGTCTCATGCAAGCAGGAAATAGAGAAGGGGTGCCCAACCCAAGGCCTACATGCATGCCCCCAAGACCTTAACTGCAGCCCCTGATGCTCTCCCCACTGCCGCTAAACCACCACCCCCTGATTTCATTGCTGGGATGTGTGTGTATGTGTGAGTGCCTATGTATGCACACACGTGTGTGGCCCCCAGGCCATCGCCACAGGTGGCCTGTGGGACTGAAAAGGTGTGCGCCCCTGATCTAGAGGTAACTTCACACAGCTGAATTTCGGATATGTACCATTTGCATTCTGTAAGCATGCATCAAGATGGCAACTGGATGTACTTGAACAGGTGGTAAAGTTCTCCAGTGTCTTTTTAGATGTAAGCCTGAGGGCATGGCTTGTCTTGTTGTTATTGATCTGTAAGCCACTCTGAGAACTTTTCCAGCTGAGGAGCAGGATATAAGTTCTTTAGGTCTTGGAATGATCCTGGGCAAGTAATCTATATCTATATATTTCTATATAACCAACTAGTGTATTGACATAGAATCATAGAATAGTAGAGTTGGAAGGGGCCTATAAGGCCATCGAGTCCAACCCCCTGCTCTACATTGGTATGTGTATTGGTTACCTGGCCACCATTAATATGTTCAACTGGTCTTGTGAATGGTTCAGCTTATTCTATGATAACTCTTCATGTCCCGATCCAGTCTATTTTTTAAAGATATTTCTGAATGTGGTTTAGGCACATGGAGAATTGAGACTGATTCCCCATGTGTCAAATCCACAGAAAAAGACTTCATCTTCATGTTGGCTTCAATGTATAATATTATATAAAATGGTCATGAGAATCAGTCTGGGCAATAAGTCATGGCCATAATTATTTAAACGTTCAACGCTGTGGTGGATCATTCCCATCAACAATCAATTCAAAGTATCTCTCTTACATCATGTAGTCTTTGATTTTACCTCTGAACCCACTGATGGTATCTCTTTACAGCACTTTCTTTTGGTTTGCTGTGAGAGGGGATACCCACAGAGCATCCCAGAAGTATCTAGAATATTTGTATTTAAAAAGCATTATTGAAGTCATTGGATTGGATCCAGCTTCTTTTTTTGCTGGCAGGAGGCAATCTTCACCTATTTACCCTCCCTCTGCAGCCCCCCTAACCCAACCTCCCCCACTGTTCTGGAGGGTCTCCCAACCTCCAGAGGAGATCTGTGTGTGGGGGGGGGGAAGAGGACATAGGGGCTTCAACAGCAGGGGGAGATTGACAGAGATCACCTTCCTGCCATTGGGATTCCTCCACTGGATCAGACGCCTCCTACGGGCACAAAGGGCCCTTCTATCAATGGAAATTACTCTCAAATAAGTGTGCATACAGTTTCTGTCTTAGGCTGCCTTAGCATAATGGAATTATTTCCAATGTGTCACAACTGTACATTTCTTATCACAGGAATAGCTTTCTTGTCAGATCTGTAGCTGTGAAGATGTATTATGTCTTTATGGAACTGCCTTGTCTTGTAGATGTCAACGATGAAGCATATATTTTCTTTCTACCATCAGCCCCACTCCCATTGGCTGCTTAAGCCATGCATGGATAAGCCATTCTAATAGTACACTTTCATTTTATTTGCCCATCCCTGGTATCTTTGCAAGTGCAACCTGAGCTTTTTATTTTGGACATCATGGAGATTTTTAACAGTAGGATGAATAAAAAATGCATTAAAATTGGTTTTCTTCTGGAATACTCAACCCCACCCCATGCCTAGCAATAAATTGTATGCAGAAGCAAGCATATTATTCTATGCACTGGTATTTTCTCGGTGAGGTGTATTGATGCTATTTCCATTATGACTGTTAGATTCTAAATGTTTGTCCTAGCATGCAGTGATGTTAGAGTAATGCCATGCAGGTTAGCCCCATCCACTGCTGCCCCTGTGCACTGCTGCCATGCTTTCCTGAACATCCGTTTGATGTTCTCTGCATGTATATCTGCATGTGGAGAGAACCCCAGGAGTATGCCGCTGAATACCACCTGCTGGGGAACACGAATGGGAGGATGCTGTTGCGCTCATCTCCTTCTAGTGGGTTTCCCACAGGCATCTGGTTGGCCACTGTGCAAACAGAATGCTGAATCAGGTAGGCCTTTGGTTTGATCTGCAGTGCTCTTATGTTCTTAGGTTTCCCCAGTATGAACATGGGAGAGGAACTTGAATTTTACAGCACAATTCTTTACATGTCTACTCAACAGTTAGTCTCATTGAGTTAGTCATGGATATAAGTTAGTGGGGCATACTACCAGGAAACTGAGCCTGCAGTCACATCCAATGCTTTCAAGAATCCCAGGCCTTTGGTGGCTTGAGATGCCACTGAGCACTGAGTGATTATGTCACTCTGACAGCCATATAATTGAATGTAGCAGTAGGCTCAGGACATTTTTGGATTAGGGCCATATACTGCAGGGTGCTGGATGACCATTTTAGAAGGGAAGGGTTTACAAGAAAGATTTTATTATACTGTTTTTGGTCTCCACTTCCTTCTTATTTTTCTGACATTTTTAAAAAATGGTACCCATCTGGAACCTGGTGATTTACGACAAAAACACTAAATTCATCAAAACACAAAATACTTCAAAGTTTTGTAATATAAAGCAATATTGCCAATTTTATGTTAAAAATGTTACATAAAACTTGCAAAAAAATCTGATAAGGAGTTAATGAAATACATAAATCAGAACCAGCTGCTATTTATAGTACAACTCATTCAAATCATTATATATAATGATCATACTTAGACTCCCTGTCTACATGACCATCTCCTCCTTTTAAACCATTTTATTGGTATGGGTAGGAGAGGTAATGCTGGAAAGAGGTAAGTTACAGGCTGTGTTTGAAGAAACAATAATATTCCATCTAGTTTAAGCACAACAAATGCCCCATATGCTAAGAATAATGAAAAACACAATTATACCTAAAAACACTAGGGTTGTCTGAGCATCAAGGCATAGTCTCCAATTGCCATGAAAATGCCAGGGCCTTCACAAAAACCCTTAAGCCATCACGGTTTCTCACTTTGTCATGCAGCAGAGTCCTGAATTCCCAGCTACTTTAAGCTGCTCTTAAAGGGACCATAGGAAAAATTGCAGCTAAGCTTGTTCCCATGTTCCCTTTAAAAGTAGCTCTGCTTAGGCTCGAACAGCTGCAGGGTCTCTCCACCCAGAGACAGACGCTGCTAACCTGGAAGGGCCAGGCCAGGATGTGTGTGTGCACATGTGTGTGTGCGTGTGCACACGCACGCATGCTCTACCTGCTGCCTCTGCTGCACTTTGCTAGTGGGAAAGGGATTAGCTGGGTGAAAAGAAAAGGAGGTGGAAGCTGCACCCAGGTGGCCTGGACCGATGGAGAGGTGAATGAGGGAATTTATCACGATTCCTGTCTTTATATTGCCAAAGATTTTATTTCCTAACACAGCTGACTCTGTGCCTCTAACAGTGTCAGAAGGAAATGCAAGAAACTTTTAAAACAAAAAGAGATTGCCCTGCAAGCACTGACACCCCCTGAAAAAACACCAGATTTCAACAATTAAGGGTTTAATTAAGGTAATTTTTTTTACAAAAGTCACTTATAAAATATTATAAAATAATATATAATTTAATAATGTAATAATTATAATATATTACATATTATATAATAATATAATTCTGGAAAAGTCATCCTAGCACTGGCGCTGCTGCTGCTACCTCTTTTTCTAGCAAGGAGCAGCATTTCACAATTATCCCACAATTACACGATACTTCTTCGCGGAATGCATAATCAATTTGCTGTCAGTGTTGTAGATTGCTTTAAAACATGGAGCTTCAGTGTTTAATACTGGATATATGTGCTCAAATGCAAGATATGTGAATTGTGGGAAGGAAAAATATTTAACCTCTAACCATGAATTTTTAAAAAAGAATAAAGGTTGAAATATTTTGTCCCAGAATACATTTACATTTAAGGCATACCCTTTCTCCATAATAAAAAAAAACCTGTTAGGCCTTCTGAGTCTTTTAACAAAGCATAGTCAATACCACTGGCCTTCCTTGACAACTTATTATTGAATTTACCTAAATCTAATAGTGTGATTCAACTGTACACTTACTTGGGAGTAAGCCCTATTGAATTCTGTGGGACATACTTCTGAGTGATCATGCCTAGGATTGTGCTATAAGGCAGCAGTATTCTGGCCACTTCCTTGAGAGTAAAGCCCCACTGAAAGAAGTGGGAATAGCTTTTGAATGAACATTTATAGCATCAGGCTGTAAGACTAGACATTGCTCCTATCAGAACTCCAGGGATAGCCCTTGATAGACCTTGATGGTTCGAGAGTCGAGACTTATAATGGGCAGCTTCTCATGAATTTATTCTGAAGACTGATACAATTTGTGCCCTTAAAAGGCTTGTGCTCTGAATTTGGCTGTCAAAAATTTACCTCCAGATTGCCTTATTCAACCCATAAGTCTAAGAGACAAAGGGAAGGACATCTTCATGCAAACCAAGTCCCTGCATACACTTAAGCAACCTGGGTTTGTATATAGGGACTAGGCTTGCATCTTCTTGTAAGAGAAGGTATTCATGTCTTCCTCACTGTGCTAGGTAAAGACCCTAAGACCATAAAAAGAGCCCTACTAGAAAGGCCTATCTGGTCCAGCATCCTGTTTCCCACATTAACCAACTAGACACTCTGGAAAGCTCTCAAGCAGGACATGAGGGTAACAGTACGCTCCCACTCATGTTCCCCAGCAACTGGTATTCAGAGGCATGGTGTCTCCAATCCTGGAGGTGCTATGTAGCCATCATGACTAATCCATTGATAGCCTTATCAGTAATATAATGCCTTGAGAAGGGAAACTAGATACTAACCTCCACGAATTTGTCTACTCCAAGTTGGCAGCCATCGCTACATCTTGTGGCAGTGAATTCCACAGTTTAACAATGCAGTATGCAAAGAAATACTTCATTTTGTTTGTCCCAAATGTGCCACCATTTAGCTTTAGTGGATAAACCCAGGTTCTAGGTGAGAGGGAGAAAATACTGCAGTTTTGTGTGTTTCCTCAAATTCTAATAACTTTTGTACTTGACCATGGTTGCCTGGCCATACCCTTGGTCACGCCCTCATGTTGCCTGGCCACACCCTCTTGATCACACAAAGTATGACCATGGTTTGGATTGCATATTGGTTCAGGAAGTGTGAATTAGGTAGGTTTGCATTAAACTTTTTGAACGCAAAGAAATTCTCTGTGTGGCAGCTCCAGGCTACTTAAAGAGATGGCTCGAATCAGTGTTCTACTGCTATTTAGGATTTGTCTTCTCCTGCAGGCCACTCTCCTTTTAGATTCATTCCTTAAAGGAAATTATTGAATGACTGCATCAAATGCAGCTGGATTGTTAGCAGCATTATATACCTTGCTTACTATTCTAACTAAAATATATAACATTATATAATATGGATTTACTGGATGTGAGTATGTAGATCAGGGGTCCTCAACCTTTTTGGGCCAAGAAAACATTTGGTATTTTGAGGGAGTGCTGTGGTCTCTCTCACAAAATGGCCCATTCATAGCATGGCTGCCATTGTGGGCATGGGCATGGCCATTCACAAAACACTCATTTCCCAGAAGGCAAAACAGTGAGATTAAAAGAAAAGTAAAGGCACAATCCTATGCATGTTTAGACAGAAAAAAGTCCTACAGCTCCCAGCATTCCCTAGCCAGCATAGCTGGCTAGGGAATGCTGGGAGTTCTGGGACCTTTTCTATCTAAACATATATAGGATTGCGCCTTAACTTGCCCAAGAACCTAAATATAAGGCAGAGGTGGGGGCTGAGCTCCAAAACACAAAACCACTCTTTGGAACCCAAATAAAGACGTCACTGGAGGACAGCACTTCATTTTTCAGCATAGCCAGCCTCGCAGTTAATTTTTTAAATTAAATTTAATTTAATTTTAAAAATTCTGAAGACATAAAACAAAAATCAAGAGCATCAGGGAGCATGGTGGGCACCAAGAGAGGTTTTCTAGAAGCACACTGGTGCCCATGGGCACCACATTGGAGACCCCAGATGTAGATCAATAAGCAGGAATGGTTATTGACTTCCAACACAGCCATCAAAAATAACTTTTCTACCATTATGCAGCTTTGGTGACAGCACAAGATTTTGTAATCTATATATAATCTTTTACAATGGTTTTCTTTGATATAAAAAGCAAAAGAAAATGACCATGTTCTGCAGTGCTATAGCCTTTTTCTTTATGTTTTTACAGATAAAACATCTCTCGCTTTTTAACAGTGCTATCATCTAAGTGGGAGGTTACTCTTGGAGAAAGCTCTTTTGTAAAAATGACCATGCCAGCTGGACCATCTAGGACGCAGGAACAAAATCTGGGATCTAGGAATTTCATAGAAAATAATCCTCCAGTCATGTCACAGTACTTTACATATTTATTAACTATTAGAATACAAAGAAACCCTTATAAACAATTGTAAATCCCTAACTCTTATAAACAAACTGAGGAGAGTGTTGGGGTTGGAGTAAAAAAGTGGTCTGTGTGCTAGCAAGCTAGGCTGTCCACACACAGCAGCAGAGTACTCTCCCCACGCAGCAGCCAGCTTCAGCCTTTCCAGCAGCATTCCATCCAGGACTCAGGAATCACTCTGTAGCCAAAACAGTTCTATTCTAACTGTTTTATTAACTTATTACAAAGTATCACTACAGGTTACTTTACATTCCATATACAGAGTCCATGTACAAAAGTACAAAGCCTTGAAGATGCATCCAGCTCAGCAAAAAGCAAGTGCAAGCATGTGCAGCTCAGAAACATACACACATGATACATATGGCCAAAGCCTGGCCACTACACGTCATTGGCCTATGTAGTGACCTCCTGTCCCACGGTTAGCTTTTCCCATGCCTGGCAAGGCCGCAGACATGAATAGCTCAGTAAACATAGACAGCCATGTTTCACCCTGTCTGGGAAGTTCCCAGATAAGCAGCAAGAAGCCGCTGCAAAACATATGGGGCATCTTGAGGCATCTTCTCCCATCTCTTCCACAAATCTCTTTTTCCACACTGCATAATACATTGCATCTTTCGAAAACAACAAAAGAACTTGCAGCATAGGAGTGGTGGGGATGGTTTGCTATGGTGCAAGTTCATGAATATGCATAACAGAGTCCTCAGGATCATGGCCATTGAAAGCTGTTTTTCTTGTAATTATCTCCTACCACTGTAAACATAGTGGTGAAAACTTAGTAAACATAGTGGGAGGGTTTGCACATCACGCCAACCCATCGTGGTGATTTGCCACAGTGGGTTGGTCGTTCTGCAAAGTACCCAAGATGAGCCCAACAGAAAAATCGGGCTCATCATGGATACTTTCAACACTCCCTCCCCCTCCTTCCTGCAGGCAGTTTGACAGTCCCAGGGGACACTGCAGGAGGAACAAGTCCTCTCTACCTCTCTATCATAATGCCGAGCCAATTTCGACGCGTCATGGCTTTTAGGACACTTTCGGAGGCAATCCCCCCCCCCCGGAGTTGAATGTTAAGCTCTGGGGTCATTAAAATTGGGTTTTTGACAGGGATCTTGGTGATTTGGACTGGACATACTCAGAGGTATGTCCCAGTACAAATACAACCAACTCACACTCAGATCCTCCATTTTTAAGCGACCCTGAGTTTTGACAAAAGTTGTGAAACTGTTTCCCTTGAAAAAAGGGGGACTCACTTTTACACTTTCCCAAGCCCCCTAGAGGGTTAGGGAAAAGTGCAAAAGTGGCTCCTTGATGTGGATTAAAGGGGGGAATGGGAAATGTTGAGGATCTTGCTAAGAAGGGGGGAAATCCCCCCAAACACCCCCTCCTTAGCCGAAAATCCCTCACACTTTGGGTTACTCTTGACAGTTCACCTTCTACAATCTGTTAAGAGTAACCCAAGGGGGGGATGGCTTTCAAACCTCTGCTGTGCAATGTCCAGGGTGGATACCCACTGCCCCTTGGCAGTGGGCACCCCCCCTGCACATTGCTCCAGCCATGGCTTGAAATCCTTGAAAGGGCTAAAATGTCTACAGCCCTGATGGCTTACAATCCACTCTGTAGGCCCGTCCGCCTACGTGGATTCAGCAGAGCGTGAGATGGAAGATACAGCCTCTGTCCCATGTGTGTAACCGGCCCATGTAGTTCACACAGAGATTCAGCTTTGTCTCCCACACACAGCATGTCCAAGCGTCTCGGATTTCAGCCAACTTGTGGCTCACTCGTCCTGTAATTAGGAATTAACTCTACAGATTCCACAACAGGGTTTTTTTACTACCTGTTTATTCTATATCAGAGTAAATACAATCTCCTAAATTACAGTCTATATTGCAGATTATAATGCATAGCATAGTCCACTGGACCAGGTCCACCCTAGCGTACTTCATTACATGTTTGCAATAAGTCAGAGCATCAGAGAGAAGAAGCAAGAAGAAGCACACACTAAGCAATCCTTCTCTCAACAAAAACCTGGTTACAGGAAACGAAACCTAACAAGTCATACTACGTCATCAGAAAGTACAAACCATGTGATCAGCTCGTATTTCGTATACACCTACTTTTCCCATGAGAACAGAATAGTAGTGCCAGACTCAACATGACTGTTTTTCTTGCCATCCTGTACCTTTCCAAATGAAAACACTTGTGCCACAGCTGTTGTTATGCTACATGTCACAACATCCCCCCACAGCCTGTGATACATGTTGTTTACATTTACTCAATGAGGTCTAGTGCCCTCATTAGTTTCCTGTGTCTTACTTCAGGCAATAGTTTTGTGAAAAGATCTGCCACCATATCCCCTGATGCACAGTACTTGAGTGTTACCCACCCTTTTTGCACACAGTCCTTTACATGAGAGTAACGAACATCAATGTGTTTGGTTCTTGGCCTACATTTTTCATTTTGAGCCATGCTAATGCAAGCTTGGTTGTCCTCAAAAATTGTAACAGCCTTGTCTACTGGTATGTCCATATCAGCAAACAATTGTTTGAACCACTCAATCTCATTACATGCTTGAGATAGACTGATGAATTCAGATTCTGCGCTAGACACCGCCACACAAGTTTGTTTTCGTGTGTACCAGTCAATTAGACTGTTTTCATACATTAAAACTGTCCCACTTGTGGATTTTCTATCTGTTGCAGATCCCCAATCAGCATCAGTGTACGCACAAAAACCTCCATCTGTGTGTGATGACAATTTCAGTTTGCAATTCATGGTACCTTTCAAATACCTTAAAACCCTTTTCACAGCTAGCCAATCATAGTTAGAAGGATTTTGCGTTTTCCTGCTAAGTATGTTTACAGTATTGCTGATGTCTGGCCTACTCACATTTGCCAAATATAGCAGGCTTCCAATAACACTCTGATATTTGCCAATATCATTAAATTCAGTGTTATCTGTGTGTTTCTGATATCCAAGAGTCATTGGAGTAGTAACTGGGTTACAATTCTCCAATCCATGAATTTCCAGCAATTTCTGAATTTTCCCACTTTGTTCAACCATGAAAGAACCTTCCTCATCTTGAGACAATTGCATTCCAAGATAGTGTTGTACCAAACCCAGATCTTTCAGTTCAAAGTGTGCTTGCAATTCTTGTGCAATTTTGTCTTTTTGACTTACTGTTTGTGTTACCAGTAAGATATCATCAACAAAAATCAACAAATACACCCAGTTTCCCTGTTCTGTGTAATTTGTATACAGACAGTGATCAGCCTTGCTTTGTTTGAATTCCAAACTAATCAAAACTCTGTCCAGCTTTTGGTTCCAGCATCGAGCTGCCTGCTTCAACCCATATATGGACTTGTTCAGACGACATACAAGACTGGGATTTTCTACAAAACCTTGTGGTTGTACCATGTAGAGTTCCTCTTGTAATTCCCCATATAAAAAAGCAGTTTTTACATCAAAATGAAATGCCATCATTTTTCTTTGTGCTGCCAATTTCAACAACAGTCTGACAGTTGCATACCTTGTTGTTGGTGCAAACACGGAATCAAAATCTACCCCATGTTTTTGTGCAAACCCCCTGGCAACGAGTCTTGCCCTGTACCTTTCCACCTGCCCCTGGTGATTTGTCTTCACCTTGTACACCCATTTACAGGTGATGGCCTTGCGCCCCACAGGCAAAGATACTAGACTCCATGTGTTGTTGTCATGCATTGCATTGATTTCATCCTGCATGGCCTCAAACCAATCATTCTTCACTTTTGGTTCCAAGCTTTGAATTTCCTCAAAACTTTGTGGTTCTAAAGCTATTTTGAGAGCTTTATGTACAACAGTTTTCCCACTTTGGAATTCATCCTGATATCTAACAGGTGTTTTGCGTTCTCGGGTTGAACGCCTCAGCGATTGTTCACCTCCCTCCTGTTCCCCAGATATCTGCCCAGTGGCCTGTTCTGTCCCAGAAGCATCCTGCTGTGTTTCAGACGTTGCATGCATTGGCAATTCCACCAGCTGTTTCTGGTCTTCTGTTTGCTCGTGAAAAATCACATCCCTGCTCAGAATTACCCTGTTGTGTTTTGGTGACCACAACCTGTACCCTTTTGTTTGTGCATCATACCCCAGCAGAAAACATTCAAAGCTTCTTGCAGATAGCTTTGTCCTGTTTTGAGCCTGTATATGAACAAAACATTTACACCCAAAAATGCGCACGTGTGCTACCTTTGGTTTCCTCCCATGAACCATTTCATATGGAGTTTTCCCAATTGTGGAATTTGGTAACCTGTTCAGCAGATAGTTAGCATTTGACACTGCATCCCCCCAGAAACGATTTCCCACCTTTGACTCAGTCAATTGGGCCCTCATCATGTCCTGGAGTGTCCTGTTACGTCTTTCAGCAACACCATTTTGAAATGGGGAGTTTGGGGCAGTGACTTTGTGCCCTATTCCCTCACTTTCCAAAAATTTCTTGAACTTTGTACTCATGTACTCTCCCCCACCATCCGTGAGTAATTCTCCTATTGGATATTGTTTTTATCTGTTCCCTGCCCATTTAACAAATGATTCAAATCTCTCTTGAACCTGAGATTTATGCTGCAGCGAATATACGAATCCAAATCGAGAATAATCATCAATTAGAGACAAAAAATACTTGTTCCCCCCATGGCTAGTTTCAAATGGACCAACAACATCAGAGTGTACCAGCTCAAAGATTCTTGTGCTCACTCTATCACTGTGTTTCTGAATGTTAGACCTGTGTGACTTTGCTGTACTACATACTTCACATTCCACATACTTTGAACAAGGTTTCATTTTCACACCCTCACACAGACCTGGCATTTTTTCTATGCTTCTGTAATTGGCATGTCCAAACCTCTTGTGGAAAATATGTAAACAATTTTCATGTGGTTTCAAATTTGCATACTTTGCCTTCTCATCATGTGTTACAAACGGATTTATAACATACAGAGAATTCTGCAAATCACCTTTTGCACAGATCACCCCTTCATGTGAAATTACACAGTTGCTGTTAGAAAAACTTATTTCATATCCATCATTAGCCAATTGTGATATACTTATCAGGTTTGTGTCCAGTTCTTGAACAAGCAGTGCTCTCTGTTGACCCAAAGAAGCAAAGTCAATGGTTCCTGTGGCTGTCACCTGGATTCTTTTTCCATCAGCCAGTTCCACAAATTGATTTGTATATCCATCATCCAGAGATTGAAACATGTCTCTGGAATTTGCCATGTGGTGTGAAGCTCCGCTGTGAAGTACCCACATGTCCTCGTTGGAAAAACCCACCCGAGCAATCAAACTTTTGCCCATTTTAATTGTATCCTCAGGTGTACTGGTAACTTCCTTTTTCTTCTTCTTCCTGCCCTTAAAAGTACAGTCTCTTTTATGATGCGAAGTCGAACCGCAACAAAAGCATTTTCTGACTTTTAAAGCTGTTGCTTGAGTAACCCCCACCAGCTTGGCTCCGTTCCCACCAGCATTCCCGTTGCTTGAGTCAGCCACGCTGTGTGTTGATTTACGTCCAGCATGTAGCTTACTTTGCCTTTTCTCCCATTCAGAGAGAAGCTTTCCTGACACATATTCCATGGTCAGATTCTGATCTGGTTGCCTGTTAGCTCAACTGGTACAGCTTCCATGCAATTGTAATCCTACTCCCAGATCTGCTTTACAGTGTCCAGAAACTGTTTTCCGTCTCCCACTGCAACTGCAACTGCTTCTCGTATTACGACATTCCAGAGCCTCCGCATGAGTTAAACAAATGCTGCTTCTGGTCGTTTCATAATACACAGTTCTGCCCAGATAGCTTTACCACTATCTGTGAGTTAAGATTTATTTTAGAGCTGGTGCTGCCGCATTCCCGGGAACAGGGTTTCCCCCCTCCTTCCCTTCCAGAAATTCTCGGCCTCGCTGACTGAGCTTCTGGCTTGATCAGAGCCTGCCAGCTCTCAGCATACACACCTCCTGCTCTCTTGTGGATTCAGGGCTTGTGCAGCCACCATTCTGGCAACAGGGAGAGCAGCCGCTTCTTCCCTCTCAGAACTCCCGGCTTCACTGTCAGAGCCCTCAGCAGACACACCTCCCTCTTCTTCCCTTTGCTTACCAGGTGAAGAAGGTCCAGGAGATTTTTCTTCCGCTTTGATGTCCTTCTCTGCCATCAATCACTGCTTCTCCGAGTATTCGAAGCGTTGACACACAGCAGCTGGATAAATAACTCCAGCCGCCGCTGCTGGCACAGACCCTCGACCTTGCCCCGAACTTTTCACCGCTCGGTTCCCGGCACCAGTCCAACAGGTCATTTTGTAATCCGATTTCTCTGGGCGCATAACCCTGAAAGGGCTAAAATGTCTGCAGCCCTGATGGCTTACAATCCACTCTGTAGGCCCGTCCGCCTACGTGGATTCAGCAGAGCGTGAGATGGAAGATACAGCCTCTGTCCCATGTGTGTAACCGGCCCATGTAGTTCACACAGAGATTCAGCTTTGTCTCCCACACGCAGCATGTCCAAGCGTCTCGGATTTCAGCCAACTTGTGGCTCACTCGTCCTGTAATTAGGAATTAACTCTATAGATTCCACAACAGGGTTTTTTACTACCTGTTTATTCTATATCAGAGTAAATACAATCTCCTAAATTACAGTCTATATTGCAGATTATAATGCATAGGGTGGACCAGGTCCACCCTAGCGAACTTCATTACATGTTTGCAATAAGTCAGAGCATCAGAGAGAAGAAGCAAGAAGAAGCACACACTAAGCAATCCTTCTCTCAACAAAAACCTGGTTACAGGAAACGAAACCTAACAAGTCATACTACGTCATCAGAAAGTACAAACCATGTGATCAGCTCGTATTTCGTATACACCTACTTTTCCCATGAGAACAGAATAGTAGTGCCAGACTCAACATGACTGTTTTTCTTGCCATCCTGTACCTTTCCAAATGAAAACACTTGTGCCACAGCTGTTGTTATGCTACATGTCACAACAATCCTCCCATTAGCACTTCTGCGAACAAGCGCATTTGCACTCATGGAACTATTTAAAAAACAAACAAACCATGGGGAGCCCCTACAAGGTGTCGCTGGGGCACTTTGCTGCGGCAGCTCAGGGCTGCTCAAATAGGGATTGGGAAAACCAGCTGGGCAAGCTGGCTATCCCAATCTCGGGGGTGGGGGGGATTTAAGTTTCAAAAAAGCCACAGTGATCAGAAAACGGCTCCACATAGTGGCAGGGAGTGGGGGAAACCGGTGCCAGCTGCCCCCATGTGGGGGCGGCTGGCCCTGGCAGTGGCCAGGGCTTGCTCGTGAAAAGCAGCAAGGGTATTTTTGCCACTCTTGCTGAGTGAGTCATTGGCTGTGGGTCTTTACCCGTGGTGGGATCGGTCGTCCAGGTTTGGATGACACGACAGCCAAGAACAGTCCATGGGTTCTCATGGGTTGTGATGACAACAACAACAACAACAACAACAACAACACGGTGGGTAATGCACACTGGGTTCGCACGACACGACAACCAACCGTTGACTGTTATCATTGGTTGGTTGCCATGTCATGTGAACCCAGTCGTGTGTAATTTACAGTGCATGGGCATACCAAGCTAATTTGAGGTGTCTTTAAGCAAACTCTTTGTTATAAAGTTTGTTGTGTCACCCAGAAAGCAAGGGAAGAGAAATTAAAGAGATGCAGTTCAGTAGATTGGATCAAAGATGATACTAACCAAAGGAAAATAGAGAAATGTACTAATTCTTGCGGTTTATTATAGTATCATATGATGTCCTACAGTGAATGTAATTTGACTCAAGCCACCCACTGTTTCTTTTGTTTAAATAACTCAAAATTATATAGAAGACAGAAAACTTAACTTGGCCTGATTACATTTAAAGCTTTGTATTATTACTGCCATATGGCTCTGTTCCACACACTGCTTCAGATGATATACCTAAATTGTTTTAGTCTCATGGAGTAGTGAAGAAAGAGTTGCATCTTTCTGTACTAATATATGGTACAGTTCAGAAGGGAAGTGCTTCTTAAAACATTGATTTGGGGCACAATCCTATGGCCGCTAGACACTGTCTAGATGGCCATAGGAAAAGTCGGAGGCCCAGCTCCGACCTCAGAAAAGCGCTCTGAGGTTCAAGCGGGGATTCTGACTTTGGAGCGCCCTCCCTCCGCCCTCGCAGCTGCCAGCCAGCATGCAAAGAACCATGGCGGCTGCCACTCCAACATCGTAAGAGAGACATCAGAAACAGCGTTTTGGGGGCAGGGAGGGGAAGAGTGAATCCTGGCGATGCCTCAGCCTCCTCTCTTCATGAGCTGGAGGAAAACATTTAGATGGCCAGAATCAGCCATCTGAGTGCTTTGGAGGGCGAGAGAAGTGCGGAGGCAATCCTTGTCTCAGTGCTCCTTCCATCCTCATTAGGATGTCCGTAAAGTGCTATGTAATATAGCACTTCAAGTAAATACACATACACTTTTTTTCAGGGATCATATTATAGCTGCATCATTTGCTGGTGTGTGTGTATATGATTCAGAGCAAGGTTCTCCACTCTAGTGCCTAGATAGGTGCAGAGGTACCCACATATCAGAGCTGAGATTCTGATTCAGTCCACCCAGAGCATTATGTCTCTCCCATAACTCTACAGTTGTGCCATGTAAAGATTCACTGGTGCGAACAAACTGGGGTCATAGCACTAGATCAGTTTCCCCCAATCATCATCATCATCATCATCATCATCATCATCAGGCGATCACTCGTGACCGAGTAAGATTGTCTTCCAGGATAAAAGGAGGAAATTCTAAAGAAGATTGTGTAGACTCTAGCGATGGGTCCGTAAGTGACTGTGGAGGCCAATTCTAGATCCACACAGCTTCCCACAGTGAGGACACAGGTTACCAGATGGAAGATGGTCCTGTAAAGGATTCGTTTGACGTGCTTTTCGCTTAGCACGTTTCTCCCTTTCACCTTGCACTCGGGCTTCTTCAAAGTCCATGGAACCTTTGTGAAAGGCCAACCTCCATTTAGATCGTTCATGGGCCAGAGCTTCCCAGTTTTCGATGTTTATATTGCATTTTTTTAGATTAGCCTTATGAATATCTTTAAACCTCTTATATTGACCACTGATATTCCGCTTTCCATCCTTGAGTTGGGAATAAAATAACTGCTTTGGGAGACGGCAGTCAAGCATTTGAACAACATGACCTGTTTGGACTACAGCTCCAAGCACTCCTGACCATACTGGCACTGGGCTGATGGGAGTTGAAAAATCTGGAGGGCACCTGACTGGGGAAAGTTGCACTAGATACTTAGCAAAGGTAGCACAGCGTACATTTCACATTCCTGTAAGTAATGGACGAGGTGAGGATTTTCCTGGAGTACAGGTGAAGGTGATTGTCTGAGGGCGCAATCCTATGCATGTTTGGACAGAAAGAAGTCCTACAACTCCAAGCATTCCCCAGCCAGCAGTACTGGCTGGGGAATGCTGAGAGTTGTTGGACTTTCTTCTGTCTAAACACAGGGATGGGGACTCGGACTCGGGGACTCGACTCGTGAGTCCGACTGAGTCCCCTCTCTGACTCGAGTCCCACTCGAGTCCCAATAATTTATGTGGGACTCGAGACTCGACTTGGGACTCGAGCCTAAGGACTCCTCCGCCTCCGCCGCCGCTCTCGCCTCTGCCGCCGCCGCCGCCGCCGCCCTACCTGTTTATTCTCCGTACCACAGCAACCCCACCAAAAACAGAGTGACGGCGCTGGCAGCGTGACGCGGCGTGCTGTGTGCTACGGCGATGGCGATGAGGTCGACGGCGGCGGCGGAGGAGGAGGAGGTGAGGGCGGCGGCGAGGGCAGCGGCGGCGGCGGTGAGGTGAGGGCGGCGGAGGTGGAGGTGAGGGCGGCGGCGAGGGCGGCGGCGGCGGTGGCAGAGGCGAGGTGAGGGCGGCGGCAGCGGTGAGGTGAGGGCGGCGGAGGTGGAGGTGAGGGCGGCGGAGGTGGAGGTGAGGGCGGCAGCGGCAGCGGCCCCGGGAGGGAACAGGAGGGTCTCCGCGGGAGGAAGGGCAGCTCTTCTTCCTCTCGCGGAGACCCTCCTGCTCCCTCCATGGGCCGCTGCTTTGGGAGGGACTCGGGACTCGGGACTCGACTCGAGTCACCATTTTGGACCTCGGACTCTAGACTCGACTCTAGACTTGGGTCCAAAGACTCGGGACTCGACTCGGGACTCGAGACCAAGGACTCTTCAACATCCCTGTCTAAACATGCATAGGATTGCGCCTTAACTATCTAAGCTAAAGTGCACATGCAAGATCTGTGATTGGTTTCCTGACTATTTTTAAAAAAACTGAAATGCAGCCATGGGAGGCACTGGCAGAGGGGGTGATTAACCCTTTCTGTGAAGCTGCGGTTGAAAAAAATATATGTAGAGACCTACATTTTGATTACAAAAATGGCCTACAGGTAAGGGTTAAACCACCCTTTCCCCTATCACTGCTTCTGCAATCAGATTTGCAGCCTCCAGAGCTACATTTCAGTTAAAATAAAACCACTGTCAGGAGATAAGTCATGGAGCTCCCGCCTAATGGGCAGTTTGGCCTCGCTAAGATTAAGATAACATACGGTACTTACCGGATCTGTGTAAAGAACCAGTCACTTACAGTCCAGCTGCAGCTGTGCATGACAGGGTATTTGAAAATACTCTTCAGGCCAATGGGCCTAATCCAGAATATTCCATCATGAGATCTTGAACCTTTCACACTTGCTCTGATGCAAAATCAAGCATAATTCCTCCCGAATAAGGGAATGCTGCAGTCACAAAATAATGAAAGCATTATTATTATGTGTGGGTGTGTACCTGATGAATCATTTATTTATTTATTTGTACTATTTATATACCGCTAGATATTTTTAAAAATCTCTGCAGCTTCCATATAAGTATTAAAATCACATTTCAAAGCACATTTAAAATACAATTTTAAAAGCAATATAATTACAACAATAATAATAAATTATACACAGTAGTACAGGAGCAGTAAACATGGGACAGCATAGTTAATTTAATTACGGGCCGGGGAAAGTCTGGGTGAACAGGTACGTTTACAGGAGGCGTTTAAAAGATGCCAAATTTTCTGCCTCCCAAACCACACGAGGGAGTTTTTTCCACAGGGTGGGTGCCACTACAGAGAAGGCCCGCTGTCGAGATATTGCACGGCGACATTCTGATAATTTTTGAAAGATCAGCAAGGCCTCCTCTGATGATCTTAATAATCAGTTGGGCATATATGAGGGAAGGCGGACTGCTAGGTATTCCTGGTCCTAAGTTGTTTAGGGCTTTGTATGACTACACCATAACCTTGAACATGGCTTGGTAGCTAATAGGCAGCCAGTGCAGTTCTTTTAGCACAGGTGTTAGGTGAGCATAGCTGGGTGTCCTAGTGAGCACCCTAGCTGCTGCATTCTGCAGCTTCCATACCAGGCCCAAGGGCAGCCCTACATAGAGCACATTGCAGTAATCTAATCTTGAGGTTACCAGTGCATGGATCGTGGTGGCTAGATTAGCCCTGTCCAGGAATGGGCATAGTTAGGATAACAATGAAAGCTGGTAATGGGCACTCCGGGTCAACGAGGTCACCTGGGTCTCCAGTGACAGAGATGGATACCCTCCCCCCCAAACTACGTACCTGCTCCTTCAGAGGGAGTGCAACCCCATCCAGAACAGGCAAACAACCCAATTCCCAGACCTAGGGACTGCAAACTCATATCTCTGTCTTATCGGGATTCCACTTCAGTTTATTAGCCCTCATCCAAGCCATAACTGCATCCAGACACTGGTTCAGAACATGCATGGCCTCTCACAATTCAGATCTCACACGGAAATAGAGCTAGGTGTCATCAGCGTACCCGTGACACCTTGCCCAAATCTCCTGATGACCACTCCCAACAGCTTCATATAGATATTAAATAACATTGTGGACAAGATGGTACCCTGTGGCACCCCACAGTTCAACTTCCATGGGGCCGAGGTGCAGTCACCCAGTACTATTCTCTGGAACTGACCCCGCAAGTATGAGTTGAACCACTGTAAAACAGTGCCTCCAACTCCCAACTCAAGGAGGCGGTCCAGGAGGATACTGTGGTCAACAGTATCAAAAGCCGCTGAGGGATCCAGGAGAAGTAACAGGGTCGCACTCCCTGTCCCTCTCCTGAAGAAGGTCATCCATCAGGGCAACCAAGGCCGATTCTGTCCGAAAACCAGGCCTGAATCCAGAATGGAATAGATCCAGATAATCAGTTTCATTCAAGAGCGCCTGTAGCTGAGACACCACCACTCTCTCTCGAGCTCCTTACTCAGGAAGGGGGTATTTGTGACCGGACGATAGTTGGCATAGATCTCTGGAGGGTTTTTTTCAGGAGTGGTCACACCACTGCCTATTTCAAGGCAGTAGGGACCACTTGATCACGCAGTGATGCATTCACCACTCCCCTGATCCATCCAGTCAGTCCCCTGTGGCTGGCTCGAATAAGCCATGCAGGGCAAGGGTCGAGAGAGCATGTGGTGGGTCATACAGATGCAAGCATCTTGTCCACATCCTCAGGCTCCAAAAACTGAAACGGATCCCACAAAACAGGATAATATGATGACTGGACACCTCAGCAGGTACTGCACCAATAGCGGTGTTTATGTCAGCATGGAGGTGGCATTCACCAACACCACAACCAGGGCAGAGGGTGCAGTAGTAGCCAGTCCACCAGGAACCTGCAGGATGGGGAGGGGAGCAGAGAGGGAAATGGCTTGCAGCCATCTAGATCCTCCACCACTCTGATCACATCATACCATACCATCCCTTACCTGAGACAACTGTTATACGGACACCCTCTACCTCCATATCACCCTCCCTCCCTGACACATCCTGGCTTTCAGCTCCAACTTCCCTGAAAATTAACATAAAGAAAAGAAAGAGAATAAGGGGCAAAGGAAAGAAGAGAGGAATGAAGGAAAAGAAAAGGGGAAATTTCAAGGGCAGACAGTGACAATTCAGCTGACCAATACATATGAACCAACTGGAATACAATAATAGAAGCCGGTGATGACCAGTAAGGGATGTTAAATACATAACTTAAGACCAGCATGGGTGATTACATCCCACTCACAGTCAGCAGGAAGATGTTCTACTCTATCTTTCTATCTTTTTCCTCCTCTGACTCCCACTCGGGGGGGGGGGGATCCCACCACATAGCAAAACTTCCCCCACCCAGGCTCTCACCCTGGGTCAGGGCACAGGCCTGTCTCTCACACAGAAACCTGGTAACTTTCCTGTTCCCAGCCAACGGGGGGGGGACACCCCCGCCCATGTGACTCCTCAAAAGGGCAACCCCCTTTTGGGTCGCCCCTGCTGCCCACGGCAGCGCTGGTCTTTATAAGCCTCTTCCCAGCAAAGTCCAGTCCCAGGTGAGGCTCTAGCCCAATCCAGCCACAGCACAGTCCCCAGCTGCAAACACTCAACACAAGGTAAGCCAAGCTGAAGAAAATGAAGAAACCAAAGGCACTCTTGCTGGCAGGTAGCAGCAGATGAGGCAGGGGCTGGGTGTTTTCTCTCAGCCAGTCAGTCGGTCGGTCCCCACTCTGCTCTGTTGTTCCTCTGTACTGCTCCCTGTTGGAGTCGGTCCTATACTGGTTAGGCCGAAGCAGAGTTTTCCCCCTTATGCACAGCCTGGCTATTGAAACTGGTTATCACCACGTGGGTTGTTAAAAACCTGCTAAAAGGCTCTTAAAAAGGAAACGGATTGTCCAGACAAGGTTTAAAACTAATAAAGGCATGTATTAGTTTTACTTACAGTCTGTTTATTCATATGGGTGTGTCCAGGGCTTTTTTTCTGGTGGAACTCACCAGAACTGAGTTCCAGCACCTTTTCTTCTATTAATTGCATTACAATTTAATCGCCATCTACTCCCGAGGAAATGTAATCCAAGAGTTCCGGTACCCTTTTCTCCAGAAAAAAAGCACTGGGTGTGTCCATCATGTTGCAGAGAGAGAGAGAGAGAGAGAGCTGGCCACAGAGAGGCAGGAAGTAGGGAGGAGGGTTTGGAAAACGTGCACCCAGGGGATTGTTCAGTTAACCCTTTCCTCCCACTCTAACTAGTGGTTACATTACCTCGTTGATTTAAGCAGGCAACATTACAATTTCCATCACTCCCAGTGCATATGAGTGAAAGTAAGAAGAGAAGAGAAGAGATCACATGAACATATAAGTGTCAGGGCCATATATGTGTCAAATTAAGACCTTCCTTTCCAATTCAGCAGGCTGCTGTTGTACATTCTGGAACTGGAGATCTGAGCTACATTTTGAGCAGGGGACTGAGGAACAGCAGACACAAGATACTGCTCTGTTGATCAAGCCATGTGGAAGGCCACATCCCCAGTATTTATTTAAACCAGTGGTCCCCAACCTTTTTCGAGTCGCGACCCCCTTTTGTAATGGCAAAGTAACCGGGGACCCCTCACCACATTTGCATAAATTTGCATTTTGGTGGGGTAAAGAAAACACATGAAAAATAGATTTTTCAGAATATAATTTAATTTAACCTAATATTCATTAAAGGTGGTAAAGCCAAATTTAAGGTAATCTTCTGAATATTTCCGTTTTTTCTCCATGGGTACAGATTTCCGAAAATATAAATAAAAAATCTTTTTTGAGGAAAAACAATTTCTTTTTGTATTTCTATTGTTGTACTTGCTCACCTGCCCTTCCTCTCTTTGGACTCTGGATGTTAGTGGAAATAGGGCCCAACAGGGAGCAGGCAAGTGAGCGGATTTATTTGACTAGCAGCCAGCTTTGTATCAGAAAGGAGAAGACATGTTTATTTTTTATTTATTTATTTTATTTGTTATATTTATACCCCACCTTTTTTCCTGCAAGGAACCCAAGGGGGCTTACATAAATCCTCCTCCTCTCTCCACTTTATCCTCACACAACCTTGTGAGGTAGGTTAGGCTGCGAGTAAATGACTGGCTCAAAGTAACCCAGTGAGTTTCATGGCCAAGTGGGGACTAGAACCCGGATATCCCAAGTCCCAGTCCAACACTCTCACAATTACGCCACACTGGCTCTTTGTTCTGCTGGAGACAGCTAAAAATAGTTCTGCAATAGCCACAGAAGCAAGTGAAATGAAATTCATTCACACAGTCTCTCTCTCTCTCACACACACACACACTTCGTTTTCACTCAGAAGAAGCCATAGTTCAGTGAAACTCTTCCCAATGAGTGTGTCAAAAAATACCATAACGTGAGCTCTCCAAGTGGTGTTAAGTACCTTCTCCCAACAGAATTATAGCCAGCAGCACGCCTCACTGCTTTGCATTGGGCTCTCGAAGGGCTAAGGAGGAAGTAAGCACACTTGCCTTTGTGCAAATAATCAAGTCGCCCAGGTCGTCCTCGTGCTGCCGCTCCCCCTCCCCCAGCCGGCTGCGTCTGAGAAGGAAGGGCTGGGTGGAATGCCCCCCACCCTCCCTCACCCCTGGACGCTGCTGCGACCACCTCCCCTTTCCAGCCCACAACAGCTCAATCTGCCCCCTCCTCCAACTCGTTCTTACAGAGATCTTCAACAGCAGCAGCAGCAGCAGGAGGAAGAAGCGCGTGTTGGCGGCAACTGCAGGCAGCGTCGTCTCCTCTCTCTCTCTCTCACTCACTCACTCACTCTCTCACACACACACCCCAGCATGAGGAGGAGGCGGCGAGATGTTGGCGGCAACTGCAGGCAGCGACTCACTCACTCACTCACTCCAGCACAAGGAGGAGAAGCACGAGGCGAAGGAGGTGCTTGGCCGCAACTGCAGGCAGCGGCTCCTTCTCAAGGCTCACATGCCTGTTACCCATAAAGCACCAGTGTAGGCACGCGCACGCGCTCTCTCCTTCTCCAGCAATTGGATTGCAAGCGCCTGGTGCTGTAGGAAAATACCTCCCCCTCCCTCCCTCCTTCCAGTATAGCTGGCGTCTGGCGACCCCCCAGAAAGCATGTCGCGACCCCCTTGGGGGTCCCGACCCCCAGGTTGGAGAACGTTGATTTATACCATTAAGAGATTTCATACTGCCTGCCTGTTGCAGGGGCTGATATCACACAACCATGTTACCTGGGGAGGGAACTCAAACCTGAGTGCACACATAGTCCAAAGGCTACAAAACTGAATAGCACCAGCCCATTAATTGCACTGAGATAGAACATGTTGCTGATGACAACATTTGAATAATGTAATTTCATAGATTTCATAGATCATAGAGTCGGAAGGAGCCTACAAGGCCATCGAGTCCAACCCCCTGCTCAATGCAGGAAACTATAGGAGGGGTCTCCCATCCAAGTAATAACCAGGCCTGACCCTGCTTAGCTTTCCACGCTCAGACAAGCTGAGCCAGCGTAAGCCATAGGCCTGTATATGAATGTATCCAAACTTCTCACTTGTTCAGGCAGACATCACTGTGTCGGTTTATATTCCATTCACATTTGTATGGTTACTTTTGCAGCCATAATGGAACATTTTTTATTTGTCACTGAGGAGCACAATTCTACAGCAGAAAACACAGAGATTACATGATAGCAATATAACCAAAGTATCAGCTATCAACTGACACCGACTTCTTTACTGATTGGCTAAGAACATAAAAACTTTTGATTTACTGTGCCACAAGGTTGCAGATTTCACCCAGGACTGGGCAATCCTATCTGATAATCTAGAGAACTCTGACACTGGAGACCCTGACATATCAAAAACCCTGCTGGACTTATGCTGTCAGGACAGAAGTGAGGGAGGAGGAGTGGTGTTCTCCTGCCTTTCTTCCTGTTTGGGTGCGGGTGGGGACTGCCTGGTTTCCCTCCCATTGTAAACAATGGAAAGGAAATTATTTACACTAGCTCCAAGGCTGTCATAAATTTCTTCCTGTGTTGGGGGCATGTTTGGGGACTGGAAGCGCTTTATTTATTTATTTATTTACAGCATTTTTACCCCACTCTTCAGCCAAAAAAGGCCCCCAGAGTGGCTTACAAAGATTAATCATAAGAAAGTCCCTGCCCTCAGGCTTAAAATCTAAAAGACATGACACAAAAGGAAAAGGGATGGGGGGGGGGAGCAAAACTCAGGCATCAGTTCTTAGTTACAAGCAGGGCTTTTTTTCTGGTGGAACTCACCGGAACTGAGTTCCAGCACCTTTTCTTCTATTAATTGCATTACAATTTAATCGCCATCTACTCCCGAGGAAATGTAATCCAAGAGTTCCGGTACCTTTTTCTCCAGAAAAAAAGCACTGGTTACAAGGTTCTTAAACATCCGCCCCCCCTGGCAGGGACCATTCCTTCTTTGGCCAATGTATGGGGACTAGGCTGGTCTCCCCCTTGCCATGATGTTTATCTTGGGAGGCAGCCTCCCAGTGACCCTTGGTTCTCTGGCCGATGGATGAGGCCAGAGTCTGCCGTCCCAGGGAGCCGCCAGTTGGAGCCGTGTGTTCCTTTTGGCAGGGAGCAGTGAAGCGAGCTCCCTGCAGCTGCTCCCTCTCCGGCTTCCAAAGCTTCTTTCCCCTGCTCCGATCCACCAACACCACACTAAAGATCTTTCCCCCTTTTACCTCTCCCAACATCAGAGCTGTTGTGGGGGTAAGGGAGGCAGAAGTTTCTGCAGAGGTTGGGTGGCAGGTCTGAGGTCAGATCTTCTTCCCCTCTGAGGGCAGACCCCTCCCTCCAAGGGCAGACCTCTCCCCGCCCCCACCCTCAGAGGGGGGAGAGCCAAACAATCCTATGGTCCCTGGGACACCCTCGGAGGGGTCACAGGACTGCAACGTAAAGAAACCAAAGCAATGAGACGGGATGGGAGACCCCTCCTCTAGTTTCCTGCACTGAGCAGGGGGTTGGACTCGATAGCCTCTCAGGCTCCTTCCAACTCTATGATCTATGAAATCTGTGAGACCTGGGTAGGAAATATCACAGTTTACCCACTTAGTGATTTCTTTAACAAACTGCTATCACAGTTCCTCCTTTCTGTTGATCCATCACTGATGTGATAATGAACAACTCTGATCCCCCCCTGATCAGAACAACTCTGATCCCTTCAATTCCAGGCTGGATTTTTTTTATTTTTTTGCTTTGCTTATCATACTGTTGACTCTCACTACGGTATATGGCTTTTGGCAATTTTGGGACACTGTTATTTCCTAAAATTTGCCACCTCTTGCAGTCATGCTCTTGCTATATAGTATTAACTGTGTTCTGTGTTACATTTTTAACTTCTGATGGCAACGTGTATGAAGAATTTTACTTTTTCTCTGCAGGAGGGACTTTTATGTGAGTGGATTTTGAGAGGCCGTGACCGGAAGCAGTAAAGGAAATTCTCTGCTCCTTCCTCCCCCAGGACAGCAGTATTTTAACCAAAAAAGAGAAGTTCCACTAAACCCAGTCTATTCCTTCTAGCTATTCAAACATAAATACAGCATTCTTTCTACTAGTTTCTTCTTTTACATTTTCTGTGCCTGATTATATGGGGGAACCATTTCAGTTAGTAATAGTGATCTGAGGAATTTAAGATTCAAAGATTGCTTTGAAGGCCAGCAAGCAAGCAAAAGTGGATTTGTTGTTGGTCCTTCCTGGGCACTTAGACCAAAGGCAAGCTGGTGCCTCTGCCACAGGTGGATCAGAGGCTGACAGGCCAGAAACAGACAGGCTGGACGCAAGATGTCTAGCAGCAGCACAGACCAGGTGGTCTTCAAGTAACTAGTTGCCCAAACTAAGAGAAGTTAGCAGATGTGTGACTGCTTATATTCCTCCGTAGCACCAGGCTATTTTTCTCCAGCATTACCTGATTTGCTAAACTGGGAGGATAATGGGCGTTTATGTTCAACTCCTGAATGGAATGGCTTATACTTGCTTCCTCTAGCCCTGTGGTGAGCAACATACAGCTCATGGGCTGCATGCAGCCATCTCTCCCCAAGCTGATGAAATTTGCAGCAGAATAATCGGTAGTTTGCCACCAAATTTCAGAAACTGCTACATACAGAAAAAGTAAGAAGGACAAATTTAGCTAGAAAACAACCTGGCAGTTTTTAACCTGTCAGCCAGCTGAGCTCCAAAATTGAACCTCTGGTCTCCAGCCACCATTTTTATTTCCTGAGAATACTTGGGTGGGCTCAGGCATAAAATCACTAGCTGGAGGCTGGGGTTTAGCTTTACAGTGTGCCCCAGGCTGCAGTTTTATTTATTTGTTTATTATTATTTTTTTAAAGACACATTCAGGCAGGGCTGTTTGCATTATAGCATGCTTTAAAAAAAAGTTTTAGAGGAACCAAACAACAACAAAAAAGATGCTGGAAAACTTCTTAACATTTTTGCATGCTGCTTGTCAGGTGCACCTCCTGGCACTGGAACGCCTTGCTGCTGCAGCAGCAGCATCTGCAGAGGCTGATGGCTCAGTCCACTGCGGCTCAGTGCTCTCTCTCCCCTGCCCTTGGCTCGATGACAGTGACTCTGAGAAGATGGCTGCTGCTGGGCTGCTCAGTTTGCTTGGTTTTTTTTAAACGAGCAATGATATTGGCGATGAGCATCCCGGTGGATGCCCTGTTCCCCAAACAGTGCTAGGTTTGAGGCAGGACAGATCATATCCATATCCGGGAGTCAGACAAAGCACTGCTCACAGATGCCCTGCCTGCCCCCTCTGCTGATTGTGGGGGGAACGATCTGAGTCTGAGCATGCGCATACACACACTGCTGCATGGTCAATCGCCCAGGAAGAAACAGAAAATGCAACAGCGGACTGGAGAACGACGGGACAACTGAAGAAGCAAGTGTGGCAACAGGCTTGCCAGGCTTCCAACCTTAATCAATAAGTAACTTGCTAGGCAGGGAGTGGGCCAGGGGAGGACCGGAAGAGGTAGAAGGGTGTGCTGCCCCCTCTGCTCATAAAGCTACCACTGAAGGTCAGGACAAGGAATGGTAAAGTGAACATGAGAAGAGCCCTGCTGGATCAGACCAAGGGTCCATCTAGTCTGGTATTCTGTTCACACAGTGGCCATAGAAAACCCACAAGTAGGACCTGAGTGCAACAGCATCCCCCTGCCCATGTTCTCCAGCAACTGGCGTACAGAGGCATACTGCCTCTGATACTGGAAGTAGCATATAGTCAATCAGGGCTGGTAGCCATTGATAGCCTTCTTGTCCACAAATTTCTCCAATCCCCTTTAAAGCCATTCAAATTGGTGGCCATTGTGGCGGAGTGACAGGCAGAAGCCCGGGGAGGGGCCAAGCTGAACATTCCAGAGGCTCTGAGTGGCTGAGGCCGAGAGCATAGAACCCCAGGGAGTTGACAGTTAAGGGAGTTGGTTGTCAGTTGGGGAAGAGAGTGGGTTGGAGTGGAAGGTTAGTAGAGTAGGTAGGGAAAAGTGGTACTGAAGAGAAGAGTTCACACAGGAAATCTAGTACTAAGTTGTGAGAAAGCAAACGTGAAGGTGTTAGTGTAGAACAATTCACAGGAGTCTCCACTTAGGGAGTGAAGGACCTTCTGTCTGAGGAAGAAGGAGAAACTCTGGACTAGTGTGAGGGACAGTTAAGTTCCCTAGTCTGATACTGTAACTTTCAAGTAACCAAGCCAGATTGATACAAAGAGCACTGTATAACATCTGCCTGCCTTTAACCTGAATCTAAGCAAAGAACAAGTTTGAATGTAACTGTTGAAAATTCCAAGTTATCTGTTCCTGAGTTGAATATCAGTTTAGAGACTTTGTTAGAACAATAAATCAACCTTTTTATTCAAAGTTCTAATTCTCCAGAGTCTGACTGGTGACAGGAAAGTAAGAAGGGAATTAACGGAGGGACACCCTGCTTCAAGTAATCAAATAAAACAAACTGCTCTTAATAAAGACAAACAAACGTGGGTGAACAGCTACATATAAGACCTAAGACACATAATTGGCTAATGCAACTTTAAAAGACAGCTTGAAGTCTGAAGTGACCAATACAAGGGGGCACTTGGTGAGAGCGAAGTACACATTGAGGCTGTGGGCTTTGGAGCGAGGGGTCCCGTCCGCTACAGCCATCACTTCATCTTGTGGAAGTGAATTCCATAGTTTAACTCTGCGCTGTGTGAAGAAGTACTTCCTTTTATCTGCCCCGAATATATCCCATCAATCAGCTTCATGGGATGATCCTGGGTTCTAGTATTATGAGAAAGTGGCATATCATTCTGTATTTATTTGTTTTCAACATTTTGGACCTAAAATTTGGACATACTGTACTTAAGGATGTGTGGCGTAGTGTGACAGTAGTGGTGAGAGTGTTGGACTGGGACTCGGGAGATCCGGGTTCTATTCCCCGCTCAGCCATGAAACTTACTGGGTGACTTTGGGCCAGTCACTGACTCTCAGCCTAGCCTACCTCACAGAGTTGTTGTGAGGATAAAATGGAGAGGAGGAGGAGGAGGATTATGTAAGCCGCCTTGGGTTGCTTGCAGGAAAAAAGGCGGGGTATAAATATAATAAATAAATAAATAAGGATGACAAAGTCAGGGAGTATAATTCACTGTTAAAGAATACTAGTATATTACTGTCACTTTCATGAGAAGCTGCCAATTTATCTTTGCCTGCCTAAATCTAACACACACACACACACACCCCTTCATCACCTCCCTTGTGCATTTTGCAATCAATCACTCTGTTTTTCTAAGACAAAGTGAGAAACAGCAGCTTGTGCTGCTGCAAGGGAAATGGATGGGAAACACTTTCATCTCAACAGGTCTGTTCTCCTGAGAAACAAGTGTGAACTCTGATACTTAAACTCTTTCTACAAGGTACAGCATCCCAGCAGAGTATACATTCCACTAAGATCACTTTTTTTATTATATCTGATCCAGTTCCATTTTCTCATTTTGTTGCTCCCCAAGTAGGGGAGATAAACTACCTTCCAAAAAAAGGTGTGTGTTTTTATGACAGATTTTTCCAACTATAGTACTTTACACCTGCCTGAGGGATATGGGAGAGAACTCAGGTTCACTGGTCTATTCATTCCTCTTTCTAACTCTTTACAACTAATCCTTTGCAGTCCCTCTGGAACTGCAGAATCACTGCAGTCTACTTTGTGTTTGGCAAAGATTTCTTATCTGCTCCTTTTTCAACAGGGAGATGTATGAAATAGCAAAGCCCTCCTGTAATAATAAAATTGGAAGAAACCAGAAGGCCATGTAGTCTGAGCATATGCCCCATCTCCATCCCAGCTGTTGGAGCTGGGAGATTTATAATCCAATCTGTGTGCTAACAGATGCCTGGAATTCCACACACAGACCTTAACAGATCTCACCCCCCTGCGCAGCGTGCAGCATCAGATGCAGCTTCACCAGCCCAGCCTGACTTTGTAATGACACTTACTTCCAGCTTCCCCGTTGCAGATTAATCCATGGAGTCAGGAAACACTCTGGAACACCACAGGTTCTAATACTACCTGTTTATTTACTTATCAAGTAAAGTTCTACAGAGTATACATTTCCTAGTTATAGTCCATGTGCAGAGTATAAATGCATAGCAAGCATTAAGTCCAGTGGAGTAAGTTGAGCTTCACTCCACCTCAGCAAAGGTGTTACATTGTTGCAGGAACAAAGGAAAAGAACAAGATGGAGAAGAAGAAAACCTTCCCCTTAAAATGGCTCCTGACTGAACAAGTTAGCACGTCATCAGAACAAACAAACCATGTGACTAGCTTGTTTCTTTCCCACAGTTCTGACTCTCATGCCTGAGAATAGATCTGTGGCCTAGACATAATAAACCTGTTTACAGAGCCACACTGTACCTTCCATGCGTAAACAATTGTGCTGCAGCTGGTAAAGTGATACATATCACAACACATTCAGATAAGCATCCACAGTTCCCAATCCCCTCATGTGGAAGCATACGAAGCCACCCTACACTAAAGCCCCATTTCACACATTATTTCTGTGACTGGGTCCATGTATAGAAAGGGTCCGTGGGGAAGCACAGCTGGCACTCTCTCAAGGTTGCGTGGCTTCCTTTCCTCATTTCCTGATGTGCACTCACTGAGCATCAGCATCTGATTAGGGAAGGCCTACTTGCATGAGCTTCCACAGCAGCTGGAACCATTTTTGATTGGGGTTCCAGCTCCCATGGAAGCCTGTGTACACAGAAGTCTACACACATCTGGATGTATATGCTTTGCATATCAATGCCCTTTGCAGTGGAGTGCACTTCTTGGTAAATGATTTCATGTGCATGTGGATTGTTTTGATGATCAATAGGCTGGCTGGTTTTGGATGTTCTTTCCGGAGCATGGGGCATGCACGCCCCACCCCCATCCTCCCCTCAGGTGCCAGCTTGGATGCTTCATTTGTGGCTTGCATTAAACTAGAATTCCATTTTACGTCTGATTGGGAAATGAAACAATTATTTTCATGATCAACAGCTGGCTACATAGTGCTTAAGGCTGATTTTAACAATATGTGACAGTGAGAGGGGAGGGAAATTAAGAGCTACCGGTAATTCGTACTCACATTATCCAGTGGATACACCACTGATCAATATCCATTCTGCCTCCCTCTATATACCACCTTAACATGCTTAATGAATTTTTGTCGGACACAAACCAATTACTGTTACTGATGAGTAAACTGATGCAGTGCCGAGTCAGCATATTCTGAGGACCGACTAAGTCGTGTGTGAGTGGAGGGGTGCTTGAAAAGCTTGTTGGCTTACACACTGAGGGTGACACACACAGATTTTGTACTTTGCATGAGCAATACAGCAAGAGAAAGTATTACAAGGCCATTTACCCAACTATTTCTGGCATGGTATTTGTGGATGGTGTGCCTTGGCTTCCAGTTGTGTGGGTACATGTTTTCAGGCAGTTATATGAAAGCCAGTGTGGCAGGTGAGCTCTGTGTGTGGATTGGGTATTTCCATACCAACACAGGTAAGTATAAATTGCATCTATAAAAATGTTCTGTTGAACTTATGCAGCCACTGAAGTAAGAAAGGGAAGAGATGCCCCCTTAACAAATTGGTACCTTTTCCTTGAGGTTTTCCTTTTTGCAATGTATATCCCCCCCCCCCCCCGTTTATCTGACTTGGGTTTTTTTTAGGTGTCATGTTTTTATATCATGCATAACTCCCATCAAATGTAGCTGTAGCAGGTTGTTGCAACTGACATATATAAATAATACTGATGGGCTTCATCATTATCAGCCTTTAAGGCAGTGTTTCTCAACCTTGGGTCCCCAGATGTTTTTGGCCTACAACTCCCAGCATGCCCCAGCCAGCTACGCTGGCTGGGGCATGCTGGGAGTTGTAGGCCAAAAACATCTGGGGACCCAAGGTTGAGAAACACTGCTTTAAGGAAACATTGGAAATCTATTTGTTTACCATTGCCTTTTCATAATTTTAAGGATTTTACTTGGACTGTTGTTATTGTGATGGTGTATTCTAGCTATTGGTCTCAGTGCTGTTTTAACGTTGCTGCTGGCTGCTGCTGTTTAATTTTATTGTGATTGTGTATTGTGATTAATGTCTTTTATATTGCCATACATGGTTGTGTGTTTTTTTGTAAGCTGCCTTGTGAGAAAATTTTCTAAAAGGTGGGATATAAATTTATTAAACAAATTAATAAACATAACTAAATCCATGGAGTTGCCTTTTACTGAGTGGGACAAATGGTGAATCAGACAACAGATTTAGGAAAGGAAGCCTTCTTTCAGCAGAGCAATATGAATGCTTAAATCCATTTAGCTGCAGGAGATAATAGTGCATTAGGGGGATACCAGAGACGACTGAATTATCCTGTTGAGTGGTTGCTTAGTTTATTAGGGCGTACAGCAGCTGGAACACTTTGTTGCCTTAGCCAAACACGCTCTGCCTACCTCAGTCTCAGAATTCAAGAGCTTGTTTTGTAAACCTTTTCTTACTCTTTCTCAAATGTCTTTGGTGATATTTTAGTGATCTCGCTGAGCTGAGTTGAGCAATAATGCTCTCAGCAAGACGTTGGCTGTTTCCTGTGCGAAGAAGTGCTCTCAAATCAAGCTCATATTTACCCTAGCTTGCCAGCATGATTTTATAGGTTGGTGTAGAGATGACATGACAGTCTGCCTTGTTCTGCCAAGCAGAATGCTAGTGGACGAAGAGAAGGACAAGGAGGAGGAGCCTGACTTCCCTAAGATTAGTATGAAGGGTGACAACACTGGGAGGACACTCTCTGATGATGCCAGTTCTCTCGTGAATGTGTGTGAGATCTTCGTTTTCCTTTTGTAGTTTAGGTAGCTGGATTATGGCAGCTTTTGATTCTGTTAGGCAACCACATAAGAAATTAGGTGTAATTATTCAGTAATTTCTATATGCAACAATGTACGGTATTCTTTCAGGCAAATGTGGCCTTTAGAGAAACAGCTAGAAAGCTCTGGCTTAGTAAGCACTCGTCTGTTTTGATTATGTGTGCAAGAAATTTGACAAAGTAGAAATATATAGTTCCAACATTCTTGATTTGTGTGTGGGGGGGAGGGGGTATACTTGGCAGTGATTCACTGTGGCTTTCTTAGAGGCATAAGTAGAAAGGATTTGTCTTTATTTTAATAGCTTCCAATATAACACAGTGGTAGTATCAGTAGTGTGTGAGAGGCACTGTGCAGACTCAAGAGTGTGGTAAGAGAAAGCAGGTCAGTAATTACCCAGGCTGATGAGAATCAGAAGGATCCCTACCTGCTTCAAAGTTAAATCTGCCACCTTCTGCGTTAAACCTGGGAGGCTTTTTTTTTAAAAAAACCTTATTTATACAGAAACATGCTGTAAAGATGTGTGTTAGTACTTAGTGTTACTTTTCATGTTGAAACACATTAAAAGTGAGAGAGCCTTGGAGAATTTACAGAAGGAGCCGATTTTAAGTAGAACAGCCACTGGGCACTTGTGTGTAGTGCGTCCCAGGTTTTTGCTAGATATTGATCAGCAGGGAGTAATTAGTTTGCCTGTGAGCTATGCTCATATTGGCAGTAGTAAATTTCATGGGCCTAATCAAAATTCAGCTTTTAGAGCGCAATAATGCTGAGGATATGCTGAAAAGAACAACATATTGTTCTTCATCAAAATTTTACAGGGTGAAAATAACAATTAAGGGTAGTGTGATTTCTCTGTTCTCAAATGGTGAAGATTTTCTCAAATTACACAGTGGTTTGGTGCAATCCAGAACCATAAAACTCAGTGGGGATTTTTGCCACCGCTGTCATCTGTGGAATGCAGATTGCATCTTTGTCACAGCTGCATGTACAGTATAATCCTAGACATGTTTACTCGTATGAAAGTCCCACTGTGTTCAGTAGGGCTTACTCACTAGTAAATGAGCATAGGATTGCAGCCTTACAGTGCAATCCCATGCATAACTACGGTAAGTAAGTGCCACTGACTGCAATGAGACCTACTCCCAATTAAGTGTTTTCGGATTGCAGTGTTATAGTACAAAATACTTCTATATCTCGAATTGTAGTAACAGGTGTTGCATTGCTGCATGAAAATTACATTGGGCTTTCCCAGATTATCAGTTTTAAGTGCAATAAAGATGCTATACAGTAAAACCTTGGATTGCGAGTAACCTGGTCTGCGAGTGTTTTGCAAGACGAGCAAATTTTTTTGATAAAATTTAACTTGATAAACGAGCGAGGTCTTGCAATACAAGTACGGGGAAATTTGCTTTGATATACGAGTGCTTTGGATTACAATACATTTCCAGAACGAATTATTCTTGCAATCCAAGGTTTTACTTGAGGTTCATCTTCTGTTATGACGAATTCGTCTTTTTTAACCATGATCCATTACATTTTATACTAAAAAGTATGTTTATATTAAAAATAAATCTAATGTTGTCCTGCCCAAAGGGCGTACATTACTGGAACGTGGTTGCCCAAGTGTCAAAGACTGGATAGTAGTATTTGTCACATGAAAGGTGACAAACACACATATACGCACACACCCTGGATGTTAAAAAACATTTTTATGATGATTATTACTATTAGTATGTATTTCTTACTGCTTTAAATGCTGAGTGTATGGGATTGCTCATCTAGCCTTTTTAAAAAGAAGTGATAAGCCAGTATATTGAGTGAAGCAAGGCTACTGTCCTTCCTTGACATGCTGTTCCTTTTTGGCTTTAATTATTTAGTTCTTTGATAGCTGTGTGCTTCCCTCTCCAGTGCTGAAGCATAGATCTGCACTGATATTTATTTTCTTTTTTTAAGGACCAATCAGCATTCTAGGTCAGCACCCCAAGGCTTTTTCACCCTCAGTCCCAATCAATTATCTGTGACCAGGATATTGCATATTGCCTTTGAATGGGGACACTTCATGTATAGCCTTTACCTAGGCCTGTGGCTCATGCTGGCTCAGCTTGTCTGAGTGTGGAAAGCTAAGCAGGGTCAGGCCTGGTTATTACTTGGATGGGAGACCCCTCCTCTAGTTTCCTGCATTGAGCAGGGCGTTGGACTCGATAGCCTTGTAGGCTCCTTCCAACTC
This sequence comes from Shinisaurus crocodilurus, assembly GCA_021292165.1. Lineage (NCBI taxonomy): Eukaryota > Metazoa > Chordata > Lepidosauria > Squamata > Shinisauridae > Shinisaurus > Shinisaurus crocodilurus. Next base: position 265,582,801 of record CM037876.1, read on the forward strand.
TATGATCTATGAAATCTATGAAACCTGTAGTTGATGTGGCCATTCCCTTATTGTTGGGATCAATTAAAATACTATTTCCCCCATGTATTTACATATATATATATATATATATATATATCCATCCTTTCCTCATAATGCTTACAACGTAGCTTACAAAAATAATAATTGTTAAACATTTGTTTTGTTTTAATATTTATCTACTCAATTTGCAAGTTTTTGGCAACCTTAAACTTGGTTTGGTTATGCAGAATGTGGGTTTGCATGTGGTGATAACAGAAGCCCTATGCAGGCATTATGATAGCCTTCCCTACCCCACCCCATGGCTTGCAAATGCTGGCTCCACCTCTGGCCATCTCATGTTGAGTGGTACGTTTTGAAGGGGGATCCTAAGCGCATCTGGCTGAACAGTGTTAGAATCCTCCATCTGTGTGACGGGAATCTTGATAGTTCAGGGTTGCTGATCATGGTGAGGATTCTAAGCATGTTCATGTGAATGTGCTAGAATCCGCCTTCAGTCCTTCCTGCTGAATGCAGGAAGGTGGGGTGTGGGGCAGGTGCACATGTGGACATTGAGAGGGATCTCACATGCACAGACCCACTCTTTTCTCCACCATGACTTCAGGCAAGTAACACCTCAATAGGGCTATAGGTTGGCACAAATGTTGTAGTCCCGTCTCATATTTTCCTGGACTCTTTGCCCTTGTGCTTGTTTATTACTTCATCGTCTGATTTACCAGATGACCCTATATTTTCATGTGGATTTTGTTTTTGGACTCAAGTTGCTTGCATTTGGAGAGCGGTGCATTCATGCTTAAAATTCTTGAAGTGTTACAACTGGCTACACAACAATATAGCTACAAGAATAAGTCTTTTGCCCTTTCTCTAACGTCTAATGGTCTTTGGCTTTAAATTGTCTACAGAAAATACAGATTGAGTGCAGCTAGGATTTTTGCCAATTTAGAAACTAAAGAATACCATCCCAGCATGCTACTAACTAGGTTCATAAAAAACACTTTGTAAATGAATAGAAGTACTATATTTAAAGTAAATGGTAGTCATAACAGTTACTTGTTAACCTGAAGCCTTTGCTGCAGTTGGTGGAATGACCAAATATAGGAAAGCTGTCTTGTACCAGATCCAACTATTTGTCCATTTAGGGCAGTTCAGTAATACCTTGGATTGCAAGTAACTTGGTTTGAGAGCGTTTTGCAAGACAAGCAAATTTTTAAATATTTATTTAAATTTTTTTGACTTGATATACAAGCGACGTCTTGCAATACAAGTACTGTAGTACGGCTTAAATTAAAAATCTCTGTACAATTTTTTTGGGGGGATTTCATTTTGATATAAGAGTGTTTTGGATTGCAAGCATGTTTCCGGAACGAATTATGCTCTCAATCCAAGGCATGACTGTATTGTGTATTCTGACCAGCAGTGGTTCTCTGGGATCTCAGGCAGAAAGAGGTCTTTTCCCATCACCATTCCAGAACTAGAGATGTCAAAGACTGAAGTTGAGATGTCTGCAGCAAAGCTGGTTGGCCATTGCGTGAAGCAGGATGCTGGACTTGATAAGCCTTTGGTCTGGTCCAGCATGGCTCTTCTTACGCTCTCTACCATTGAGCAACAGTCTGATTCTTTGGATTAGGACAAAAAGCTACAAATATATCATTATTGCACTTTTGGGGTCTTGAATTCCTTGGCTTTTGTTATCCCAAGCCACCCTTGAATGTTCTTGGCATCCAATCCGTACTCAGGTTTCAATGAAATCTCAGCTTTCATTCATTCAGCCCCTCCCGTGCAAATTTCTAGCTCTTATGACTATGAAGATAATCAAAGTACGTAAGCAATGGCTAGTGTAATCTCAGAAACTGGAGGCTGGGATGCTGATGAGATATTTTTTTTTTATGGTCAACGGCATAGCTTTATTGCCCTCAAAATTCCTTGCCCATCATCACAGCCAGCAAAAGTAAAATAAATTATGCAAATCTGCTTAATTTGCATGCTTCAAACAGATTGCAGTTCTCCTTGGAGTTGAATTTGGGTTATATTTATGAAGAGTTTTGATCTTGTTTTAATACAGAGTACATACAGCCTACTTTGAGGAAGAACTCTGCATACACAACTAATGCAATGGGATAGATTATTAATGAGCCCGTTTGCAGTGCATTCGGGGTGGGGAGGACAGGACACTATTAAACCAAGTTTTTGCTTTTAAAACAATTCCCTTTCTCCTCTTTCATATATACAGCAGATTTGGAAAGAATTATGGTCTAGAGCTCCCAATGTTAGCCATGGAAGTTGCACTTTCCCCCATCAGGCCTCAGGAACTGGATTCTGTAGCTACTGATGCATCCCCCATGGTCATCAACGTGACTCCCACCACTGAGCAAAATGGCGGAGAAGATGCTCTGGAAGACCTTGATCCCGGGCAGCAGTATGAAAAGCCTCCTCCGCTTCACACAGGAGCTGACTGGAAGATTGTTCTCCACTTGCCCGAGATTGAAACATGGCTCCGGATGACATCAGAAAGGGTCAGGGACCTGACTTACTCAGTGCAGCAAGACTCGGAGAGCAAGCATGTGGATGTGCATTTGGTGCAGCTAAAAGTAAGCTAAAATATTATTATCTACCTGTTCTGTATCCATTTTAAGATGTCCAAAAGATGATTTGTCTGTAGGTTGTAATAATGATAAGGAAGGAGAAATGACTGACATAATGGTGAATGTGGCTCTGCTGTGTGGCCCAGTCTGTCAAAGCAAACCAGCAACTCTCTGGTGAATACAGGCAGCTGTTTCCCAAGTGGTAAATTATTGACCTGGCTCACAGAACACAACAAGCCACCATGGGTAACCAACCATGGTGGGTTGGCGTGTCATCCGAACCTGGTGTGGTTTCTGCAGGGTAGCTTATTTTTCATGAACCCATGACTTGTTCAAACTGTGGTGGCTTGTTATGTCATCCAAACCCGGCAGGGTGATTTTATCATGGAGCTGCTCGGCAAGAGCAGCAAAACCCCCTGCCTGCTCACTTTGGCAATCTTGCCAGTGACGTGACTGCCCTTCCACCGAGGCCGAAACAGCACTTTGGAACGAGTTTCCTCACCCCCCTCGTTCCTCAACTTTTTAATTTTATTTTGCAGAGCCTCAAAAAATTGTTGAGCTGACAGTTCCCAGTGCCCTCCACCTTTCCAACACTTTCCTGAATATGCAGCTACTCCAGAAAGGAAAGATATTAACTCCCTCACAACTTTTCAAAGCAGTTATGGCAAGTGTGCAAATTTCCCTTCCATTTGCTTCCCAGCCATTAAATCTGCATATATGTTTGTGGGGGGTTTTGTTTTTGTTTAGAACTGTGAGGAAACCACAGTAACTGCAGCAGTAAGTGCTCCCAAAAGGAGCTGCATAAAGGCATGGAGAGTACCTCTCCTTTCTCGAGTAGCTGGAGACTTGGGCAAGTGTTGAAAAGGTGGAGGGCACTGAGAACTGTCTGTTCAACAATTAAAATTGAGAGGAATACATTGCTAAGTGGGTGATATTGCTGCCACCACCCCTTGGTGCACCTACTTTCCCTACCTTTTCCTGATTTACTGGTGCTTTTCAATTGATACCTAGGCTAATGAAAGCTAGCAACTGTGCTCAAATTAGTCTATATGCAGTCTTGCCTCCCTTTCACAGCTGAAACAGACAAGGGAATTCACCAGGCAAGACTACACGTATCACACTTGCACACCTGCAAAGGGCTGACAAAAATATATATATTTTTTTAAATGTGCAATTTTCAGGGTCCCCCCAAAAAATATATCAATGAACGACCCCAATCATGCTTTTTTCCCCTCTTCAGATCTTTTAAATCTTTCGCTTTTTTGAGGCTCCAGGAAAAACAAACAAACAGTGGCAAATGAAAAAAGTGTTGCAATTGGAGTGGGGAGGGGGAAAACAAGACAGGTTTTGCCACAAAGGATACTGGGATATGTGCCAGAACCAGCTGGAGGACTGAGTGAGCCCAATTGTTTGTCAGGTGGACAGTGGGTTGTTCAGAGAACAACCAACCCACTGTGGCTTATTCACAGGGTGGCTTAGCATGATGTGTGAACCTGCCCTTTGTAATGATAGAATTACCCCCGCTATGTGGGCAGACAATACACGTGATTAACTCTATTATGTCAGGGATGCAGAACCTCAGGCCTGGGGGGCAAGTCCAGCCTTCCAGGGTTCCCCAGCATGCCGCAGCCAGCATAGCTGGCTGGGGCATGCTGGGAGTTGTAGGCCAAAAACATCTGGGGAACCCAAGGTTGGAGAACACTGTGCTAGGGTGTTTTTGTATTTTGGGCCTGCCCTTTTGCCTTTGCCCTGGTTCTTGCACACCACTGGAATGCAGCCCAGAACATCCAGAACAATATCTGGAAGAAATTATTGTCAGAAATGCCCCTTCTTGGTCCTAAAACCAGTTTCTTTTATCATACACATACACACACACACACACACACACACACACAAAACCATGTCTGTGTCAGAACCGATCCACTAAAGAAGGCACACATCTGGATGCTCACCTATACAATGTACTTAGAGTTGTGCTGGGATGTCCCTTAGATGGACATAAATATTTCTGCATGTGCTTTGGGGTTTCCTTGCATTTCTCCCCAAATGGCAGGTTTTGCTTTGCATCAAAGGCAGCTCACAAAGTTTCTCCAAGTTCTTAGCATTGTTCTTGTTTGCAGCCACAGGGTGTGCAACACTCACTGCGCAGATCTTTGGATCTGAGCGCCTAATCATTTAGAACGATGGGGATAAAGTCAGACTTTGCATGGAAATGGTGTATTGATTACAATTGAGCTACCTGTTCAGCTAAAATCATATGCTAAAGACCTTCCTTCAAAGTTCCCCCTGTTGAAAACAAATTATAACTGTAGATTTGCCTTCAACATGTGACAAGTTTCCACATTCAGGGAGCTCCTTGCATGGAAGACAGTTTAAAAACTGCAACTATGGCATTTTAGAAGCTGTGCAGTTCAGAAAGGCCTCTGTGATGAATTTGCTGACTAGTCTACTTAGTCACCAGCCGCTTGATGCAAAGATAATAAATCAAATGGCATATCCTTAAATACAAAGGGTGGTATCCAAGTAGGTAACTTTGCCTGCTGATGGAACGGCTTCTGTCAGTGGAATGGGGGGGGGGGTCTTCTCCCCACAGCTCCCACACACCCTCAAAATCTATACTCTCTGGAGCAGATTTTGAGGAGCACAGGGGAGGAAGGGGTAGCCCAATCACATGATAATGGGTTTCTCCCAAACGGTTTCATTTATTTTAAACTCATATCAGGGGTCTCTATGAAATGCATTATTTAAAATATATGAAGAATATTCTGAAGAAATTAATGAGCAAGATGGATGAACATTTCTTATCAAAAGTAATGTATGGGTTTCTAAATTAGAGAAGATTAAATATGAATTTAAGAGCAGCAAATATTGGCACAAAATAGCAACTAAATATGTACTAAAAAACTGAATCTTGAATTCTTTGAAACTCAGCTGCGTTGCTTTCTGGACAAGTTTTGTCAGAGTGTAAAAATAATTATATCATCTGTGGTGGCAGCTGGGGGGGGGTTTCAAGCTGCCAGAAATGGGCCACATGGGCCCATTTGCACCCCTGATTTAAAGCTCTACTACTTGAAGAGATACCTACTCTCAACCTACCAGTTTGTTAAGATCTTCTGCCAAGGCCCTTGTACCATCAGCTACAAAGAATTCTACAAGGGAGTGGACTTCCTTGGCAATGGAGTTCTGGTTATGGAATGCCCTCCCAAAAGAGGTTTACTGGTGCTGACACTGAGATCCTTTAGGCACCAGGCTAAAGCATTTGCTTTAATTTATCAAGGCATTTTAATAGATTTTACCAATTTAATTGTACACATTTTAGGCTATAATCCTAAACACACTTACCTGAGAATAAATCCATTTAAACTGCATGGAGCTTACATCTGTGCAGGCATGTATAAGATTACGCTGTTACTGTAGTCTGATTTCAAGTCAATATATATATATATATATATATATATATGAGAAACCTGGGAAAACACATTTTGCCTTGAGAACTGAAGATTGAAAGGCAGTGCAGAAACATTTTAAATGAATGAATTACACTACTGCTCTGCATTTGTACATTTTTTAGCTGGGCATCTCAAAGAGAAGATGAAAGAATGGTAAAAATGAAGCCTAATATAAACCCAGCCATGCCACAAATCTTTGCCTCTAAAGTATAATCAACCTGCTACTTTTCTGCTTTCCCTCCTCTCCATTCAGCATAGAGGCTGCATCTGTTATCGTGAAACGAAGTCATACTGCAGTTTGCCTTTTATGAATGCTGCAGAGTGTGTCTCAGTCATACCACTTGCTTCTTTTATGTGATCCAAAGGTTAACAGAATGATATCTCAGGAAAGCAAGCTCATAGCCCAGAAAACAGTTTTGGAGGTGCATGATGTAGTTCCATGTCTGAACTTTAGCAGGTCAGACTATACCAGCACCTGGATGGGTGATTGCTTTACATCACCCAGTGATGTGAGCCAGTGTGGCGTAGTGGTGAGAGTGCTGGAGTGGGACTCGGGAGATCCGGGTTCTAGTCCCCGCTCGGCCATGAAACTCACTGGGTGACTTTGGGCCAGTCACTGACTCTCAGCCTAACCTACCTCACAGGGTTGTTGTGAGGATAAAATGGAGAGGAGGATTATGTAAGCCGCCTTGGGTTCCTTGCAGGAAAAAAGGCGGGGGCATAAATATAATACATACTGTACATACATACATACATCTCTCAAAGCTGTATGGAAGAGGGTGGGCTAGAAGTGTAACAGTCAAATCAATACATCACTTTACAGCAAAGTACTAACTGTTTCCTGTTCTCAGAATGAAAGTTATGCAGTGGGTTACTTGATCATGTGCAAGAATCAGTTTCACAAAAAGACAAGGAAGTATTAGCCCTTGTACAAAAAAACCTCACAATTCAAGAACACAAAGCAAGCAAGGAATGACCAGACAGAAATGTTGAGAACTGGGAAATAATATATAATTCTCTTTGCTCTCAGTTAATATGGATCAACAGGAGGCCTTTGCAACCGAGACTGTCAGAACAGGGCTCATTAGTGTGGAGTCCTGTGCACGTACAGGCCTGGGCGGCACAATCATTAAGCCCTGATTTGGACAGCTAATTATACTGTGGCTTGGTCTTAAACATGTAGGACTCCTTTTGTCTGTGATCCTTCTCTAACAGACTTTACTTATGAAAGTCTGAAAATCTGGAATAGCTCTATCAGGATAGTCTAGAATTTTAATTAGAAGCTTTCTGGTCTGTGCAGTGAGTCACTCAAATTTATGAGTAAAGAAAGAAGAGGCAATATTGCTTTCCCAGCCTCAGGCATGGGCCTACCAGCCCTCTCTCCACAGTGTATTGGTTCCTCCTGACCATAGTTTCCATAGTCCTACAATACGTTGTGCTCAAAGAGGTTCACAAAATGAAACAAAAACAATAGCCATAACTACATGATTAACTATTACAGTTCATTTAACACATATTAAAAAAATAAAATAATTTGGCATTGACCTGGCTTTGCCATCAATACCTCCAGGTCAGGCTTGAGTTATTGCCTGTGCAACAGCCAGACTTTGACCTTGCTATCTGCTCCCCTCCCAGTCTGCCAGTCTCCCTATCCGTTCGCCTGCCCTGCTGCCCAGTTGCCCTTTATTCAATCCCTCTCCCCACTAAGCGTGAACGTCCAATGCCTGTTCTACAATGCCTGTTCAAGGGTGGCGGTGGTGGTGGTGGTGGTGGTTCTTCTTCTTCTTGTTGTTGTTATTATTAATTTTATTTATATACCGCCCAACAGCCGAAGCTCTCTGGGCAGTTCACAACAATCCATAAAAACACGAAATACAATATACAATAAAAATATTATACAAAATTTAATAACCAGATTTAAAAATGGTAAAATGACATATAGATAAAACAAGAGATGCAATGAGACCAATTAAAAATTAACCACCTCACCAGGCACTATTTAGAGTTAAAAGCCTCAATATAGAGGGCAGTCTTAACCTGGCGCCGAAAAGATTGTAAAGTTGGTGCCAGGTGGGCCTCAGAAGGGAGCTTGTTCCAGAGTTGGGGGGCTACCACAGAGAAGGCCCTCCCCCTTGTTGCTGCCCGCCGAGCCTCCCTCCATGTAGGGCTCCATGCAGTTAAGAATGCAACAACAACAACAAAAGCAGCGTTCCCAATCGCATGGAGCTCTGCCATCATGCATGTGCTCATTGCAGGCATTTGTATTAATTCACAGATTGCAGGGGTGAAGCCATCCATGCATCCATTGTACATATGGAAAAGAGCCCTACTGACTAAAAAAAAGCTGAGATGGTAGACTCTTGGGATGCTACCCTGCAGGTAGGGGATCACAATTTGAATTGTCCTAGATATTAAAAATTATTCCTGCAAGTAGAAAATTAGCACAGAAGGGCTGGGTTAGAACCTTTATTCTTCCTGTACTATTTTTTTTTTTTTTACTTGTATGGAGAATTCAAATTGACCCTACCCTTTCATAGATCTGCTCAAGTTCTCCCTCAGGTTGAGTTCTAATCCTTCCTGGATTGGCACTTCTGCTCATACATACATAGCCCAGCACCACTAACATACTGTAAGGTGAGAAGGGAGACAATAATAATGATAGTCATAATCATAATCATCATAATATTATAGTCTTAGACACCTTTCTCAAAAGAAAAGAAAAGAAAAAAGAAAAGAGGAGACACAAGGTGATTTAGGGCATTATAAGCTGTGAGACTGATGAGAAAAACTGAATTCAGGGTGTTTACGACCAAAAATAGAAACCTGTTCATCATACAGAAATACGTATTATATTTTAATAAGGCTTCGTGAATCTTTTAGTGGTTGGCATTTTGACCATTAGAGTATGTGCAGCAGCATGGCACAAGAGAGGAACAAGCACAGCCATAAAGAAGCTCAGAAATCTGAAAGGACAGAGCAATACATTTTGTTACAGGAATAGATAATGGATGATAATGATAGAAATGGTTTTCCTGGCCTCAGCACAACACTGCTCTGTGTGTAAATGTTTCACACAGAAAATAACCTGTGGACATAGGACTGGTATTATATACCTGCACCATACAAATATGTAAAGGTAGTTTGCCATTTTCCACCAGCTTTCCGTGGTATGCATGAGTGTCTTTGGATAATCCAGTAGAAAGACATCTATGTAAATTTCAATTTACCTGCAGCTCTGCATTCTGACCCAAAGGTGATACATGTATGCTTGGTTTTCCTTTTGCTTAGATAAAATTAAGGCAGCAGTCCTATGGTCCCTAGGAGGGTGTCCCGTGGGCCATAGGTTATAGTGGAACTCCTCTGCCTTCAGAGAGGGAGGTGGTCCGTGGATGGAGGAGGGCTGTTCTTGACAGTCTCCTCCATACAGCAGTGGGAAGGTGCATGCTGTTGCCCCCTCCCCTGTTGGAACTCCGATGGCAGAAAATATGGGATGGGAGGTGGCTCGAGGAACTTGTCCAGCCCTGTCATTAGAGCTTACTTCTGACTAACCTGCATAGGATAGTTTATAAGCAGCTGTAGTTCCAGCCTCCTATCCCTATTTCTAGAGGCGAGGCATAGTAAGGAGATACTTCTGAGTATGGCTTACATCAAGACTTTAGTTTCCTTTCCTGTGTTTCTAATCTGAAACACACATTCTCATTCAGAATGATTCTGAAACATACACTCATTCTCTCTGGTATTCACACAAATGCTTAACTCATGAAGTACCACCAATGTCCGATGATGCATTTAGCAGTAGCAACGATGCAGCTGCTAGAGCAACATTTGAATCCATGTGGAGGAGATGAGGAAATAAGTTGTGGCCCTCCTTTATTAAGTATTATACACAGAGCTGGAAGCCAACAAACATGCAAATTATCGTGATCTTGGGAAGATCAACTGAATGCATGCAAAATAAATGTTAATTAAAAACCTGGAGGATGAAAATGTATTTTATTCAAAGAATAGTTCATATGGGCCACAACCCAGAGGTTTTCTTTAAATGCACCCAATTCTCCTGTGCACACAGTGGAGCTTCTTAGACTTATTCTTTTCTTTTTTAAAAGAGGTTCCTTGCATTGCTTTGGAATGGAAGCTGTTCTGAGAGCCCTGTAAGAGTTTTGGGGTGACTTGTCAAGCAATATTGGTGGGGGTAATGTCAAAGACAGCAATTGCTTCATTGTCCTTTAGATTGGGGCTGCTGTTCCTGAAAGGAAATCATAGATAGATGCCTAACACAAACACACCACACGCGTATGTACGTACCTGGCTTGTCCTTTCCCCACATAATTCATAGAAGCAAAAGCAAAACACTAAGAGAGTAATTATATTTATGTCCAATAGCTGAACTATTTTATATACCCTGAACATTCCTTTGTGAGCTTTAGAGAAATAAAAGAAGATAAGCATCCATGTGGGGAGCTTTGGCAAAAATTTGGCCAATTTATATATGTGTGTGTATGTTTAAAAGAATGAAAAGGTGAATTTAATTTTTAGAGCTTGTTTTTTGAGAGCTCCCTTGCGTGCCTTGTGACATCCTAATAATTCTGTTGTATATTATCAGTGATGTGTAATTACCATCTAAAAAAAGGACCAGTTGCTGCTGGCAGGGTTACTAATGAGCCATTTTTACCATAGGCAACTTAGATCAAACAAAGCAGTGGAGAAATCCTGGATATATAGAAGTCCTCACTGATGATTACTAGAACTATTGTGTCCTCACTATCCTCTCTCTTTCAAAACTTGCCTGGATTCGAACAGATCCCAAAGATAAAGGACCATACTGAAGTCTCTTTCTCAGCCCCTACATAAAGTTCCCATTAACACAATCTCCTTCAGATTAAATTCAACAATATAATGTTGATGAGCTTTAATTGAAAGTATGTTGGTGCTGATTATCTTGTGCCAGCGAATTCTGACAAAACACAAGGAGCTATTATTACAACATTCCAAACAGCCATTAACAGCCCATAGTAAGAGGGGTTAATTAACTTGCATGATGTTTTAACTTAGCAGTTCTTTCACTATAAGAGTTTGTTGTATCTGCAATCCAAGAAACAGTTGTGCTACACAATTAGAGCATGAAAAAAAAAAGGTTTGTTTCCAGGATGTAGATAGCAGATACAGGCCTGTGGCTCACGCTGGCTCAGCTTGTCTGAGTGTGGAAAGCTAAGCAGGGTCAGGCAGGCCTGGTTATTACTTGGATGGGAGACCCCTCCTCTGGTTTCCTGCATTGAGCAGGGGGTTGGACTCGATAACCTTGTAGGCTCTTTCCAACTCTAAGATCTATGAAATCTATGAAACAGTCCTGTGAGCAGACTTCCACTCACACAACAGGACTTGCCCGTCCTTTTCTCCCCTTGCAAGCCCCCTTTCCAAATCTGCTTCAGAGGGTCCCCCAACTGTCTGAAGCATGTTTGAGGGGAGACAGGGGGCTTCAGGATGGAATCCATTTTGCCAGTGGTGTCTGTTCCGTTGGTGGATGGATATAGTTGGCTACAATCCATAGTGCTATGGTGTTTTTAACCTGAGTAATGCTGCACTTTTGTTTAGCTTTTGCAAAAAAAAGAAAAAAAAAGCTCCTCTTAAATGATTATAAACCATGAATAGTATTGTTAAAGAAATTCCCTCAAGAAGAGATGAGAGGCACAACAGGTAGTTCACTGGAAGCCATCTTTATTCAGAATGACATGCGTCAGAGAGTGAGCAAGCAAGGCAGGTCAGCTCTGCCATACAAAGGTAGTGGTTCACCTTATATGTACAGACTTACGAAGTGCATGTTCGAGCATGCTCAGTACTACAGTCCATTTCTTCCTGCACAGTGCTAGTGGTCAGTACAGCAGTGATTCATTATTTGATCACGCCCTTCTTTCCTTGTCTATCAGATTCTGTTCATGTGCTAATTTCCAATCGGCTGTTAGCCAACTGCATCAGCAAATTTCTTTGGTGCCTATAAATTCACCTAAGTCAGAATGCTTTTCCAAATTTTGCTTGCAACTTCGTGTTGCAAATTCTTTGTGTCTTCTTTGTGTTGCAACTACTATGTGTCTGCTAGCCCCTCAGTGAATGATTGATTGGGAAGATGATTAACTAATCCCATCATTCAAATATTTCCCTTAGCTCATCAGTATCATAGATGCCAACCAAAAAATAAAAATGTAACAGTATAGTTTACTACCTGACTATACTTCTTGTGTGCCTATTAGCTTTTTTAAAAAACAGGGTTGAATTAAACATGATATTAGCCAAGCTATGGAGTGGCATGAGAGTAAAGTCAAAGCCACTGCAGTGCTACGGAAGTAACCATACTTCTTTTTGTGCTGGGTTCTATTAGAAGTCCCATTAGGGATGCTTTCCCCCCCTAACATAATCCTAACTGAAGGAAAATGCAGTGCTATTGTGCATTGCATGAGAAACATAATATTTTTGGTACTGCAGTAGAATTCAGAAGCATAAATAATGGCAGAGAGAGTGAGATAAAACTACTTTTGTGCACAGCCATGAAAGTATAGGATTCAAGTATATGCTGCATACCTAACTAGCTAGGGGGTCAAGGCTGCAATCCTATATGCAATGGAAGTAAGTCTCACTGAACTCAGTGGGGATTGCATCTGAGTAAATATGCACAGGATAGCACCCTTAGATAGCTAAGGTTTAAATAATGGGGGATCTGATCTGTGTATCCTCCCGGTGCTTATCACCTGATTGGCAGGGGAGAAATGAACATTTGCATTGAGATCCAGCTCTTTCTCTGCTTACCCCACCAAACAGGTAGTCCACTAATAGGGGGGTGGGAGAGACTGCAGATGCACAGATGGGATGCTGAATATAGGGATTTTTCAGCAGACAGATTCCAACAGCAGATCTGTGCAGAGATCTCCTGTACTGCATTGCACTAATAATAATACCGTATTTTTCCGTCTATAAGACGCCCCCATGTATAAGACGCCCCCCACTGGGCAGTTTCGCAACTGCGCGGTTCTCTCCTTGGCTTACTTCCGTGTATAAGACGACCCTCAATTTTTAGTCTAACAATTTTAGGAAAAAGTATAGTCTTATACATGGAAAAATACTGTAATAAAAAACTATTGTGCAAGGTCGCTAATTTGCCCGGAGATGCTTTGATTTAGAAAGCCAGAGGCATACTGGTACTTTTATAGTTAGACAAATTGACTTACCTAGAGTTGCCAAACAAGTATGTGACAGAGTAGGGAACAGAATACAGAGTTCATCAATCTGAAGTGTTTCATGCACTAAACGTAAGCCTCAGCATCACCTCTAGAAAACCAGGCTGAAACCTGAACTGCTCAGCTGGCAATTCTGCCTTGGATTGAAGCCGAGTCCTGCCAAGTAAGGGTGACTTTACATCTTTAATTACTTCACACACAGTAGCCGAAAGCATAGGGGAACTGCCATGGAACGTGGGACCAGGTGCAAGCTCTAGTTCAGGCATTTTCAAAGCAACTCCTCCCCAAGCCTATGGGAATCTGTGTACAAATCAAGAAGTTTGCAAGCTGCAGCAGTTTCGAGCATGAGCAGTGAGCCTGGAACTCTCTGGTCTGCATCTCACCTCAGCTATGGATTCACTCAATGGACTTACAGACTTGCCCTCAGCTAGGGTGACTGACTGGGTTGACAGCAATGTTTGGGAGGGTACTATGGGGTAGAGGGGAGGGGAGGGGACAGACACCGGATAGGACGCCACAAAGCGCTGAACCGTTTTGAGATCCATTTAGGAGGTTCTCATCCAAGACTTGAAAACAGCTTGATTTAGGCTGCATCAGTTCTAAACTCAAGCAGCCAGCACGTTCCCACAGGGGAGAATATTCATAGCTCAAAGTTGTGATGCTGAATTCTACAACTTCACTACAATTAAGGCTGCGATCTTGTGCATAGAGGGCAAGACCTCGGAATATGGTGTGGACTGACCTACATGAAACTGTTTATGGCCAGCCATGCTTGCTGGAGCATGTTGGGAGTCGGAGTCCAACATATCCGGAAGACACCAGGTTGCGGAAGACTGATTTATAGGACTGCGGCCTAAATGTGGTGGTGTGCTCCCCCATCATTTTTCACTCATAAACATGAACATATGAAGATGCCTTATACCGAGTCAGATCTGTGGTTGATCCAGTCCAGTGGTCTCTACTGTGACTGGCAGCAGTACTCAAAGGTCTCAAGCAGGGGGTCTTTTCTAGGGATGGGTGAGAATTTTATTCGGGGTGTATGTGTTTTTATAAGAACTCACAAAAATTCACACATTTCTTCATAACTGTGACAGAAAGAACTTGAGATTTAAAAACAACAACAACAATCGAGTTTGGTAGAAACCTTGACTTACAGCAGCCTTCCAGATGAGCTGGACTACAACTCTCAAACCTCCAGCCAGCTATGCTGGCTGGGGGTTTATGGGAGTCGTAGTCCAACCCATCTGGAGGGCACCAGGTTGGGGAAGGCTGATATATGGGATGGAAAGAACTTGAGATTTAAAAAATTCAAATGTGGGAGAAAGAGAAACCAACAGATTTCTCCATCCCTGCCTATGCCCTTCTAGCTGGAGATGCCAGGGATTGAATCTGTGGCCTTTTGCATTCAAGATTTGTGCTCTGCCTGAGCTATGTGGGCCCTCCCCTAGAGGTAAGATTCAAACTGGAAAACTTTCTGATGTACTGTAGAGGCTAAGATACTAAGTTTCATATCAGGCATTGAGTGCCCAAATATATTAATAACATATAATCTTTCTTTCTTCCATAGAATAGAACTCTAGGTAGAAGGCCAAGAATTGACTATATGATTGCCATGTGATCATTTCCACCACTCCCATGAGCTTTTTTTTAAAAAAAGAAATAGCAGCGGGGGGAGGGGGAGGATCGATCCAGATCAGGATTGCAAAGTGCAAGGAGGGAGTTGATCCTTTCCACCTGTTCTGTTTTCCCACCAAAACTGCCCCTCCTCCCAGAAAGCATCTGTTTTCACCCTTAAGGTGGCATTGCAGAAAATGGCACCTTTGAGGTCCAATGGCAGTGATGTGCAAGGGGGAGAGTTTTGGTGCAAAAGCAGCAGAGGGGAAGGTTCAGCTCATGCACTGCAGTCCCAATCTGGATCATTTTTACACACACACACACACACACACACCTACCTCCTGCTTCTCAAAAAGAAAACACGTGCAAGAGAGATGATCACATGGGAAAGGTGTTGCCCAGCCCTGGCCAGAGATAGGACTTCCAAGAGGTCTCCCACCTAGGCACTGATCAGGCACACTCAGCTTCAACAAGTGTGCATCATGAGCCTTCCCATCATAACGCTTGGGCTTTAAAGACTACACACATTTGTAATGATGAATGATTATAATAGAATGTGTGTCTGACTGTCCATCCATCAGCACCCTAGCATCAAGACCATGAAATCTAGAAACTTGGCATGCATACCAATGGGATCCTAGGGGCATGCATCTCAGAGTTATTTTTGTTTTAAACTGCATTGATGTTAATTTAAAAGTGTCCATGTGGTTGAAGCCTGCAGCTACATCTTCAGTCTCTAGGGAAGGCTTCCCTAACCAGCACCTATCTGTGCAGTTCATTTAGTTTGAACCCAGGAGAGATGAGTAGGCCAAGGGACAGAGTTATACACCTGCCCCCTTCTCACTGCTGTGGGGCAGCCACCCCTCTGGGGAATGAAATGGACAGACCCCTCCTGCAGGGAGCTATAGGGGTACACCATGGCAAGGGCTGTGCCTAGGGGTGCCAGTGGGCATGGCTTCATTCAGAGGGGGTAGGAATATGGTGCCCAACTGTTGGAGCTGAGTAAATTTGATTGAATGCTTTGCTGTATCAAACCAAGGGCTATTTCAACCAAGGGCTATTTCAACCTGTGCAAAGCCAGGTCCATTAGCTAGTAATAAATAATGGAGAAGGAGAAATGAGCTGGCTTACACTTCGGTAGAGAGCAGAGCACACCCATCTTCCCATCCATGCTACAACCAGTCTGTAGCTATGTTTCCATCAGTCAGAAGTGTGTATGCTTGTGTCATACTGCCGCAGCTAGGTGAAAAGAGGAGAAGTTGGGCTACTACAAATATAGGAAGGGGCTTTTCCTGCTGGAAGTGCTGACAGAGACTGCTTTTGTGAGGTGCCTTGTAACAACCTGTATGACAAAGCAAATGCAGTGCAGCTGGGAAAGCAATGTTATTGTAATGTACCAGGCAGACTCACTATTGGCTCTTTGGGAATTAGTGCTAAAACAATGCCCAGCATTATGAGTGTATTACCTGAACTATTGACATTTCCCATCAGCATAGCCACATATTTTGTGACTGACTCAGCACTAAGGCTCCCAATGAACCTGTGGCCAGATTTGATTCAAACCTGGACACAAGTTCATTGGGAGCCTTAGTGCTGAAAGGGCCAAGGAAATTTATATGACTTGCCTACAGGTTGAATTGAAGTGGCAGGACAAAGTCAGCAGCTGCAAAGATTGTTGTAGCAGATGAAACATGGGACCCTTCCCTCCCCAAAGGTAATGGCTCTAAGGCAGCCTTCCCCGACCTGGGACCCTACAGATGGGTTGGACAACAATTCCCATAATCCCCCAGCCAGCTCCCAGTGAGTTTATACCAAAACAGAGGATACAGCAATAAGAAAATAAACATAAGATTTTACTCTATACATCCTGCTTGAATTCAGCTCTAATTCCAGTCTCCAGGAAATACCTCTGCATCCTCCACCTCCTTAGTCCAGAGGGAAGCCAGGGCCCAGCACCTCAATCTATGCAGCTACCCACACACACACCCACACACCCCAGCCTGAACTAGGGAGAAAACCTCCACAGCATTTTGTCAGGGCGAGCCACAAGAGGAGGGCAAAAGAGTGACACACCTGCTCCTAATCAGGCTGGAACAAGAAAGGGGCCAGCAGTTAATTAACAGGAGAAATACTAGACCCAGTTTAAAGGAGACTTCTCAAACCAAATCAGGCATAGGGAAATTACCCTGTACCACAGTTCCTAAATGTGATTTAAACAGTTTGTGATTCACAGATAAGCTTAGTAAAAATGCTAAGAAATAAATAGACCAGTGGTTCCCTACCAAGTAAGTCTTCTTTCTTTTCACCTAATATCTAGAGCTGTGATTGCTGATTTTATTATACCCCTCTTGAAAATAAGTGTATTTATGGTTGTAAATTCAAATTAATTAAAAAAAAAACTTTTTTATGACATTGGGAACTGTAATGACAGTATTGGGACAGAACTACATTTTTAAAGGGACTGTGTGAAGCCATGTAGACAGAACAGGCTCTCCCCTCCTGCTGCTTGCATTATGGTAGTTATTATTTTTGTCAACTTTCTCCAGTGTCCTAGCCCCCTACGCAGTTTAGCATTCATAACTAACATTTTTCTCTCCCTTCTTTAATCAAGGACTTGCTATTTATCCTAGTACTGGTTAATGCTGTCCTAGTTAACATGTGTGGGCGTTCAAAGCCACAGTACACTCATACATACCCAAATATGCATAGTGTAATAAATATTTTTTCTCCCACAGGCTAATCTGGACTCCTCAATGGCTTGTAAATCTTAGCCAGCAGTTGAGCTTTGGAGATTAAGGCAAGGATAAATAAGGAAAGGATTTGTAGGCAGATAATCTTTTTTGAGAATGCAAACACTTGGGGCTGAGAGATTATGAATGATTTACTGACGTTTACGGTGTGAGAAATGACGTTTTTAATGTTACCCATGTTGGGATTCTTTTTGAACAGCCTTCCACAACATGGTGCCTTCCAGATGGGTTAGACTACAACTCCCATTATTCCCAGGAATTTGAGAAACTGTTGCAGGCACCGCCACAAAATGCCTAATCAATGGATCATTTCTTTGGCATCTACCTATTGCATCTATGCATCTTAGGCTGTGTCTTATTCAGCAAAACCTTTTGTTTTGTGTCTGTTGGACACTGCAATGTCCCTTTAATAAGAGATTGTCTAATTCAGCTAATGTCTGGCAATGTCTGGGAATGATGGGAGTTGTAGTCCAGTACCTCAGAGGATGTCAGGATAGAGAAGGCTGTTCTAGAATGTATGGGAAATATATAATTTCAATGGGCCCTATTTAGCCCCTTCTACCCTGTCACAGTTGTGAGACTATTCTTCAAAAGTTCTAGTTCCCCTCTTAACAACCATGAATGCATTGAATTTACATTCAATTTACGTTCTGGTTTTCACTCTCACCTATTTCCTACTATACAGATAGTCAAGTCCTTGGGTCAGGTTGGGACTTGTCTATTCTTTGTCTCTGAAATAATAAAACACCATGTACACTGGTGGGATGGTGATGGTCGTGACTGTGTATCCTACTGCTATTTGTTTAGGATGAATCCACAGGGGTTTTCTACTTGATTTACCATGGTTCTAAAGCAGCCTTCCCCAACCTGGTGCCCTCCAGACATTTAGGGCTTCAACTCCCATCTGCCCCAGCCAGCATGGCCAATGGAGAGGAATGCTGGAAGTTGTAGCATCTGGAGGCCACCAGGTTGGATGTTCTAACATGTTGTTATTCACATATAGTTTCATTCTGGTGTGCTAGGTAAGTTTCCTGGAGATCCGCTGATGACAATGAAGCTACTATCAGTCTTCTACTTTCCTGTTTATCCCCCATATTCCCGTTAACCACAGCTAGCAATGAGATTATAGTGGCCAGAGGTTTAGGTGAAATTATGGTGGCAATGCTTCCCCCCCCCTATAAATATACCTGAGAAACTCAGTGGGGAATCTAGACTTCGAAAACCTGATACCTAGACTGCTTATGGATGGATGGAGCTGCTATTTACGTCTTCTTGTTTTTCTGCTCTCGTATCAAATGTTGGAGAAGAATGTTTAAAACCTATCGACTGGCAAATTTTCATTTTGGTGAGTCTACCAACTTCTGGCCCCGATGATTTTGCTAATCCTGTGGGTGACATTATGTTGTTGAATTGTTGAGAGGAAAAGCATGTAATTGTTTTGTGCTTGTCTGTCTCCATGGGCAGACTGTCAAGCAAATCTGAGACCCACAGAAGTAACAGTAGCTCAGTGGTCAGGGTGTCACCTTCTTGGGGACTCGATGTTGAATCCTAATGTACTCAGGGTGTCGCTTTGGGCAAATTGCCACTGGTCAGTCCCAGCCTTCCTTCTGTAAATTGCGAATAATAATGACCTCCTTCACAAGGCTGTCAGAGTGAACAGAGACTCTGCATGCTTGAATGGAAGGTCTGTGGCTTTTGATCATACTTTCATTCTTTCTGTTGCTTTTTTTGTTTGTTTGTTTCTCACTTTCCATTTTCCTTCCCTAATGTTTAAATAAGGTATGGCTTTCTTGTATGTTTCTTTTATTGCACTTCCCTATTTCCTCCCACCCCTGCCATTTTTCTGTTCTCTCAGCCCTTCCCTAATGATCTGTGCCTACAGAACAGATGCCACATTTGTTTTGTGATGGCATTGAGAAAATGCCCTGATTGCCTAGTGCGCTACCTCACACAAACTCCTAGTTGTGTGGAAGCAGCCCATGTGGAAAGCTATTTAAAGCATGCCTTTGATATGCACAGGCCTCAACTCTTGATACTTCCTTGTGTCAGTTGTCACCTGCCCACTCTTCTAATTCATGTTTGACCTTGACCAGTATACATTACCCTTGATGGTGCTGACTTTCTCCCAGTCTCTGCTGACTGGGCCACTTCAGAGATCATATCCTCCCTCCTCCTGTTGGGCCCGTGCCACATACTGAGGGAAGAAGAGTGAGAAGACAGAGTACATGGAAGAAAATTAGCTGCAGCGGGCGTAGAGGAGTAGAGAAATGGCCAAGCACAACAGAAAATACAGAACACCACAATGTATCAGGTTATACCGTTATACCTCTTCTTGCTCACTGCTCCAGCACATGCCAGAACGCAGCAAAATAACGGCATGCCCATCCAAACTGTGGAACTATTTGCAAAGTTCCTCATGTTGTTTAAAAGACTAAAGTGGTGTGCTTAATTGGATAAATCTTGTAAATCTGTATTGGTACTATAAAAACAATGTTCATGCTAGATGATAATGTTCAGCTTGCTTCTTAATGAAAAGGCCCAAGGAGAGTTCCCATGTGTTTGTTAAATGATGCCAACTCCTTCATGAGATCCTCAGAGATGTATTTTTTTTAAAAATTGAAATGAACCAACAGCTCCCTACTATCCGCTTCTTGTTCTACTTACCAGTCCACATTACTCAGCCAGAAAGATTTGAACGGTAATATTAATGCCTTTGCAATACTGTAGCACACAGCTACAGATCTCAGGAAGTGAGAGGTGAAAGCCCACTTAGCACAGCCATTTTTTAGTTACAGGTTGCTAGTCACCACTGAGAGCACTACTTTTTAAATCAAAGCTATCATGTCACAACACCCCAAGGTGGCCTAAATTGTTATCTGGGTTATCAGGTAATGCATGACATTTACTTACCCACCCCGCAAAACTTTAAAAAAATCCCCCAAGTGTTCTCATCCTGAACTGTCAGTGGTCACTTGTAATATGGCTCTTCCTTTAAACTTTGGTATTGCTTGCTCATTGATAGAGACAGCAGAAGCTAATGGTCAACTGGCCACAGCAAGTAATCCTTTGCTCAGTATGAGGGCTGAAATCAGTTTTTACAAAATAATTTATATTTATTATAATTTCAAAAACTAAATACATAATTATCCAACCTACTAAGTTCAAAATCATTGTTCCAGAAAATGATAAATGGTTGCTATTTAAAAAAATATTGGAGCACAAAATACAACTATTTCTATTATGCACCCTATCTGTTAATTTATCCATTTGAGTAATTTCCAAAGGCTTAAATAACCATTCTCTAGGTGTGGGAGTTCTGACATTTCCCCCCAGTATCTAGCCAGTACCATTCTAGTAGCTATTAATAAATTTATAATCAAATCCTTAATACAGGTATCCCCAAACTTTTTGGACCCGGGCCGTGGGCACATTTGGGAATTTGAGAAACTGCTGCAGGCACCGCCACAAAATGCCTAATCAATGGATCATTTATTTGGCATCTACCTATTGCATCTATGCATCTTAGGCTGTGTCTTATTCAGCAAAACCTTTTGTTTTGTGTCTGTTGGACACTGCAATGTCCCTTTAATAAGAGATTGTCTAATTCAGCTAATTTCTGGCAGTGCAATACAGCTAATGCTTCTTTTAAACATAAGTTTTGGCAACGTCCAGTAGTTTCTGCTTTTGGGGAGAAGGTTATTACACAACTAAATTTTGTACTGGAACAGTCTTTAATATTCACTGATGTACTCTTTTAAATTATTTACCTGCTTAATGGAAATTAACAAATGGAAGGGGAAATGGATTCTCTGCCCTTTTGACTGCTAAAAGACTGATATTACAACACTGGAAGGATACACACTCACCTCCTATAATGCAATGGATTGAGGACCTTACAACGCTTTCAGTATATGAACTTCAAATAGATACTTATATCGATATTTGGTCTGTTTTGTTGAAGCATATGTATAATTGCTAGAAAGTTGTATGCATTTCCTACAAATTTATGTACCTATATTAGAATAACAGAAAAAATAATAATAAATTTAAAAATATTTTGGATGCCCGTGGGCACCACATTGGACACCCCTTCATGGGCACCATTGGAGGTGCCTGCGGGTACTGCTTTGGGGAACCCTGGTCTAAGGATCATCTCATAGATCCCAGACCCTCCATTTAAAACGAGAAGTAACTAACATTGGCAATTCGTGACAATAATGATATTTTAATTATAGTAAGTAATTGCAAGTAAGACTTGCAAGTAAAACGTACTGGGCAGAATCCAGCATCACAGGAGTGGCCTAGTGCTCGTGCAATGGAACTTTCTCCCTCTTCCCTTCCCATTACAGCCCCTTGTTAGCCCTGAAAATCTGCTCCAGGGAATCCCCCAACCCCCAATAGCAGATTTTGAGGATGTTCAAGGGGCTGCAGGGTGTGTGTGAATCACACTCCCTTCCTTATTCCACAGACAAAAGCAATTCCATCAGTGGAACATCTTCACTGGATTTCACCTACTATCTTGTATACTCTTGGTTTCACAGAGTTTTAAGCCTGTTTTATTGGCAATAGAGAAGCCTGGCTATCTACAACTATGTAGCGAAAGTTTCCATTGCGATTGTATCACAGCACCATCTAGTGCTTCTAGAAGAGTACAAAGGATTTTCTGGCAGCTTTTTTTCTAGCCAACATATTGCTAAAACTGCACCACAGATGTCTCAGCTACTGTAATACCTATGAAGTGTTTTGTTTTTATTTCATTTTTTGATTACATTTTTTATCATACCATTTCTCCAAGGAAGTCAAGGTAGCATATGTGGTTCTCCCCTCCTATTTTATTCTTGCTCCATCTCATATATTAGACTGACAGTGACTGGTCTAGAAGCAGCAAGTGAGCTATGTGGCTCATTGAGGATTTGAATGCTGGTGTCTCCAGCCTTAGAGGTAAACTATACCTTATGCTAATTGTGTATTCTGTACCTAAGGTAGTTTTTTTTCCTTTACTGTAAGCACATGCAGATTCGGATCAGGAGGGGTTAATAACACTAACCCTGAAACTGGGGTGGAGGAGGGGAAAACCCTTCATTGATGCCAATGGAGACTTTTTTCTTTTTCTTATCCCCCTCCCCCACAACAGAGGGGATTTCAGGGGGGAAATGGGGAAAAGGTTTAATCCTCCCCTCCTGGTGTACAGTGGTCCCAATTCAAATTGGGGTCATGTGTGCTTACACTAGAGTAAAGAAAAAGCTAATCTTCAGCTACGCGATTAGTGTAATGTGTTGTTTGGCTCTTAGTCTGTCACTCTTAACTAATACATCACACTGGCTTCTACTTCAAACATGAATTAATTATAATTGTTTAGCCTGACTGCATTCAAAACCAGATTGATACATGAGCCTGGGTCTTAACCTCTGATTATCCATGGATGTACTGGCTGGCTATGTACTGGCAGAACTCTATGTGACAAGAGACATGGTGTCTGTTGATGATCTGTGTCTACCTTTTTCCTGGCTTCCTGGTAACATTTCAGAAACAATGCAAGGCATGCTGTGACACATCGTTGCCCTGCTCCTATCACTGACAACTGGTGATGTGAGGCAGGGACAGTGCAACATACAGTATGTTGACATCACTTCATCTTTTGTGTTGTGACAGGTGCTATCAGCAAAAAGGGAGAGAGACATGAAGCAACAATAGCTCCATGTCTCTTGTAACATCCCAGCTCACAATTTTTCTATATTCCTCATCTACCCCACTTTTTCATAGCTTGTCCCATCCCCAAGGTTCAGTGCAACTGTCAAAAATAGCCTAAGAACAAGTAGAGATGTGTGCCACAGTGATGTGGTAGTTAAAGCAGGTATGGGGAAACTCTGACCCCGCAGGCTGAATATAGCCACAGCACCTCTCCATCTGGCCCAGCAGTCTCTGCCCTAGGCCCCACACCCTTTCCCCAGGCCCCCTTTTCCCACGGCCTTTCCATGCTACATGGTGACAAAGGGAGCGCCTTTTTCACCTCTCAGCATGAAAAGGCTGTTATAGCAGATCAACAGGCTTTCCATGCTGTGCACACTGAGAAAGGGGTTCCTTTTATCACCAAGCAGCACTGAAACACTGTTTTCACCAGTCAGCTGCTGATCAGAGATAACCGTTTTCCCATGCTACGGGATGAGAAAGGGGCTCACTTTATCACTACGCAGCACAGAAAGGAAGCAAACTGCCCATAGAGAAAGAGATTGCTCTCTCCCTCCATGTGCAGTTTGCACCTTTTCATGCCATGCAGTGCTGTGGCAGCCTGCAGCATAGGAAGGTGGCAATTGCAAGCTGCCCGTGAGAGAAGAGAATGATCTCTCCTTCCATGGGCAGTTTGGTGCCTTTCCTGGTGTGTGTGTGTGTGTGTGTGTGAGAGAGAGAGAGAGAGAGAGAGAGAGTGAGAGAGAGAGAGACCTGGCAAGCAACCAGGGCTGCATGACCCTGCCCTTTTTGGGCTGTGGCCTCGCCCACAGCTGCCGTGCTGCCGCTGACATGCTTGCTTGGATGCAATTCAGTCCTTGACCACAAAAAAAGAAAAAGAAAAAAGGATCCCCACCCCTGGATTAGAGTGTTGAACTAGGGTGACCCAGGTTCAAATCCCCCCTCAGCAGTGAAGCTCATTGGGTGTCAGTGGGCCACGCCAGTCACCATCTCTCAGCCGAACCTACCTTTCAGGATTGTTATGAAGATAAAAGGGGTTGTGGACCACATCCACTGCCTTGAGAGCCTTGAAGGGAATGCAGGATATAAATTGTAATCAATAAATAAGACCCCATTTTTTAAACAATGTATTTTAAAAATGTAGTGGCCAAGTATTTATTGTATTTCTCTGGATTTTTACGTTATTTTTATTTATTTTAAAAATGTAGTGCTCCTAAGTATTCATTGTGTTTCTCTTGGATTTTTACATTAGCTGCAAACCAACTCAAAATAGTTAGTCACTGGACCTCCATTTCATAGCAACCTAGATGGTCTGAAAAGGACAGCTGACTAATTTGATCTAGAAAGCTTAAAGGTCACCAATATGGGATGTAGCAGCTGTTTTCATATAGACCATTTAGAATGATGTAACCACATTGCCTAGAAACAGCAGGAATGTGGCTGTAACTTTAAGCAGGATGGGGTGGGTGGGTCATGGAAGAGAACCAGTTTGAGCCTGTCTCCCTACCTTTTTGGTAGGAGACTCCATACTTTAAAGCATTGCTTGATTAAATCCTTAAGGGTAGGAGCTAAACTGTCATATCTGTCTGGCTGTTTAATCTCTCTGAAATGTTAAAAAAAACAACTTCAAAATGAAATTTCTTTGCAGTAAGCTCACTGGGCGTACTTTGTGCTTTGTTAAAAGGGATGATGAAAACGGTACAGCTCAGAAATCTGGCTCTACTTAATCAATTATAATATACAAGTGAAATGTCAGCTTATATCTTACAGGGATAACAGAACTGAAGAGTTCAAAATGCATAATACTGGACTTAAAAGTTGCAGATGAAATCTATTCTGTGATCTATTTTTCATGAATCTCTAAGAAAAAATAAAATAAGTGTAACTATAACAATTCTGAATAGTCCTGTTTAAAATATTATACTTGATGGTTCTCGTTTGTCCCCTCACCCCTAGTTTTCTACTTGGGGCGGTGTGCAAATAAATGGTAGTGGCAAGGGAAGGGAGTAGATATAATATACAAGCTCTGAAAAAAATGATTGGCTGCAAATGAAAATTTAAATAATAGTAATGAGATCTCTAAGGCACCATTATTTGCATTTCTAAAAACGTTTCTTGGTGTTAATTCAGTTTGGCTATGAATCCTGCAAGTTACTTTCTACTTTCTGTTACAACAAGAAATGGTAATTATACTAAACTTCAGATGCCAAGATGGAAACTCAGGAATATTTTTTTTAGAGGTAGAGTCACTGGATGAACCTAGTATTGATCAGGTAAATTAGCTCTAAAAATGCAGAGAGGTGGATGTTCTTAAGTGGAATTTTAATTTGCCTGACTGGTAAGTATGTTATCTCTGATGCAATTTCAGAAAACATAGGACTGCTTGAACATTATAAGAACATAAGAAGAGCCCTGCTGGATCAGACCAAAGGCCTATCTAGTCCAGCATCCTGTTTCCCACAATGGCCACCAGATGCCTCTGGGAACCCACAGGCAGGACATGAGGAAAATAGCCCTCTCTCCCACTGTAGTTTCACCAGCATGGTGCCTCTGATCTTGGAGGTAGTATTTAGCCATCATGACAAGTGGCCTTTGATAGCCTTATCCTCCATGAATTGGTCTAAACCCCTTTAAAGCCATCCAAGTTGGTGGCCATCACTACAATGCTGAGTTAGATGGACCAATAGTATGACATGGTATAAGGCAGCTTCCTGTGTGTGAATTGGCCCATAATTGCCCATCACAGCATACTGAAGGTTGGTGCACAGCAAAGATAAAACCTACTTGCACCTTTGCAGGAAAGTGGACACAATCTATTAGATCTATGCTTGCATTGAACTATGGTTCTACTTCTGCCTCTGTTATGATTCCACAGAAGGGAAAGAATGCTAGAAAACAGCCCAAGGAGGAAAACAAATGGAAAACAAAATATGGTTGAAAGAAAAAGACAAAAGTTTTCATATATATCTTCTGTGCATAACAAAGTGAAGACATCTCTAATGAGGTCATTTTGATAAACTGAATAATAAATGAAGCTATTAAATGTATTTTAAGCCTATTAATCAACCCAATATTATGCACCTTAGTCATGTTTGCCATCCAATTGACCTCCTGTAACTGGAATAGCATTTCTGAAACATACATAAAAGACAACATATGAACCTGTCTGATTGATCATTAAGGACAAAACTACAAATGACTCTAAATGTGGATCTAGAAGTACCACAAAGCTTTTAAAAAATATTTTTTTGTGGGTGGGGAGCTGATCAGTATTAGGATCCTGGTGCGTGCATATGGGTAACTCTTTCCCACCCCACCACAGCCAACTTCCATTTTGTCCAAATACACGAAACTGGTACTAAGGAGAACTAAGTTCTCTCCTGGGTCTAATAGCATCTTGGGAGTGAGGGGGAGATAAACAGGCCTGTGGCTTATGCTGGCTCAGCTTGTCTGAGCGTGGAAAGCTAAGCAGGGTCAAGCCTGGTTATTACTTGGATGGGAGACCCCCTCTAGTTTCCTGCATTGAGCAGGGGGTTGGACTCGATGGCCTTGTAGGCTCCTTCCAACTCTATGATCTATGAAACCCTTTTCCCCATGCAAACTGCTTCTGATCTGGACTGGGCACCCCTGTGCCTGCTATTTATACTTTTAAAAGTTTATTATAACACATTTTGCATTACATGTAGTTTGGCCCCAAAACAGTGTTCTTTCTAGATCGTTTTCTGCCCAAGCTTCAGTTTTGTTTTATCGATATTTCAGTGAAACTCTGAACTGTCTTTGAAAAAGCTTCTTAAATCACTTTTAGTGTTGCACATGTGAGAACTATATTTAAGAGAGTCTATTTAAGCGAAAGTAGAGAGAATACAACCCTCTTGAATTTGTTTTGTGTGAAAGGGGCTCAGTTTATTAGTTTCTGGAATTTTGGTTGTAATGTAACATCTTAAATGCCCATTATCAAGATGGTTCTGAAAATATATAATTCAACACTGATTACACTAAAACCCCTGCTGTACACCTCAAATTTTAAAACACACACGTGTGTGGGTGTGCGTGGGTGTGTGCATACTGAGGTGGTCTATTGTTTGCAATGCTAGTTATGTTATTCACTGCTATTTACTCTGTCAGGTTACCTCACTTGAATGCTTCTACAGCTGATTTGGTGGCTGTGTCCGCTAACTGTCTGCCCACACTGCACACACACCCCGGTGTAGTGCCACTTCAGGGCATCGTAGGAAATTAAAATGGCAGCCTCCATTTTAATTCCCCACAATTCCCCACAACGTTATACTATGCTGGCAGCAGAACTGTGGATAAATAAATGGTAGGAAGCTCGTAGTAGCTGCCCAGTGCAGATCACGATGCTGATCTCAGCACTGCTGCTTCCCTCTGCTGCCAGCAGGTAAACCTGCTAGGGGTGGGCACCCATGTAGAAGAAGGCCTGTCAGAGGACACTTTGCTGGGGCTGCTTTTAAATCTGGAGGTAACCATTCATGCTTCTTCTGGCAGCACCATGTGATTCTGAGGTTTTTGCATGGAAGCCCCCAGCCAGTGTTATTATTCCTGAATATTTACAAGATTTTGAATCCAGTTTTAAAATGTCCCCCCAACTTTCTCTATATTCAGTATCATTGCTTAACATTAGATTAGGATTAGAAGGGCAAGGTGCAGGGCTGGCATCAAGGGTTGGCAATGGTCAGGCACCCACTGACAAGAGCTCCCTGGACTTGCACTTGCTCTTCACCATTGCAACCTACTTGTCCACCTGCCTCTCACTCTGGCACAGACCAAGGTGGTGGTGAGAAGAAAGAGCAATAGATGCCGCTGCCTGGTAGAAAGAGGATGCGAAGCAACAGCAGCTAGTGACAATGGCAGTGAGAAGGTCACGGGGGGGGGGGGGGCGTTCTCAAAAACCTGAAGCTGACGCTGGCATGGTGAAATGTGAAA
Source organism: Shinisaurus crocodilurus (assembly GCA_021292165.1). Taxonomy (NCBI): domain Eukaryota; kingdom Metazoa; phylum Chordata; class Lepidosauria; order Squamata; family Shinisauridae; genus Shinisaurus; species Shinisaurus crocodilurus. The sequence goes on from CM037876.1 coordinate 265,611,072, forward strand.
GAGGGTATATAGCTGAGCAAACCTAGAAGCCATAGAACTTCTTTGTGACAGCTTCCCATGATCCCCATGTGAATCAGGACACTGAAAATGTGGAGTGGGGCATGGAGATTCACAGTGTGATGATCCCAATCTTCCTGCTACTTCAGCAAGTTATGGCAGAGTCGGGGATCAGTCACCATATGGAGGTCATTCTGGGCAGTGTTCCACAAGGTAAATGTCACATGTGCTCCTTAGCTGGTACTTGAGATTTGAAGAGTGAAGACACAGAAAGGAATATCGATGGAGACGGCTGACTGAGTTTTCAACTCAGTAGGAGCTTGAGGGATGGAGACAAAAAAGTTGCATGAGCTGAAAGGCGAAATGGTTGGGAACATTGAACTTCTCCCCTTATTATTAACATCTGACTTGCAGATTGCCGTAAAGAATATGGGAACCATGGCTGAGACAGTGTTTCCACCTGGTAGGTGCAAGACTTAAATAGGAGCCACGGCTGCTCTTTGATCTTGAAATTGCATGTTCAGTGCTATACTGGATACTTATATTTATTTTCAAGAAAAAGAATGGGCCAGCCTTTGAGTCTTTTGGTGTACATAGATCTAACAGTTATAAAGACAAGGTCATGTAAACACCAGAGGCCTTAATTAGCTGTAGTGAGCCTCAAACTCACACATTCCTACCTTGCTTTCCTCCATTGTGTGTGTGGGGGGGAGGGGGAATTTAAAACTTCTGGTTGTGATTTGTGACAAACCATAATTAGTTAACAAACCAAGATATCAAACCATGGATCCTGGTTTGGTATCCTAGTTTGTTAACTAAGGCGGAGTCCTATCAAGATGAGTGGGAGCCTCCAAACTTGGAGGTTCATGCTCATCCAATGCAGAGTAGGAGGAAGGGCAGAGGCGAATTTCGCCTTTCCCACTCCTCCCACAATGCATTTTCACTAGACGGCCATTTTTGGCTATCTAGCAATGGCGTTTCACAGAAGGCTGGAGAGGCTTCAGGATACCTCATATCCTGCCTGCTCCAGTCTCCTCCCCTCCCCGACCCCTTCCCCCCTCCCTGAGGTTGCTTTCCCAACCTCAGAGAGCAGCTGGTGGGGTTCTTTCCACTCTGGCTGCAAAGGGGAGGGGGGTGAAGCTCCGATTCCCAGCTCAGAGCCCTGTCTCTGACCTCAGAGCTGGGAGCCCAAACTATCCTATGCACCACCACCCCAGACAATATCTAGGGGCCATAGGATAATTCCCTAACTAACTAACTGGCTATGTTACAAACCATAGCCAGAAGCTTTAAATTTCTGCCTTTTGAGCATGAAGGATGGAGGAAGGGTAATGTAGGAATGTAACCGTTCACCGCACAGGGGCGTAGCGGGCCGAAATTGGCCCCGCTCATGTCGGCGCGGGGCTCATGCGGGCCTAGGGGCCTAGCTTGTCCAGCGGCGGCTCTCCTCTCCGCGGCTCGCCACCCACGCCGGTCCCGTCGCGTCGCATCTGGCCCTGGAAGTGACACGACGGGACCCTGAGCAGGCACGCTGGACCCCCGTGCGATGTATTGCGCCTGCGCAGGGCCCCCATAGCGTCACTTTCGGGGCTGGATGTGACGTGACGGGACCAGCGCCGGCGGCTCGGGCGGCACGGACAACTGCTCCACACTGCTCAGAAGATCGAGGCGGGGCCCCGCCCCTGCGGAGAGGCGAGCCGGCGGAGAGGTGAGCCCCCCACAGGTTTGTGGCACATCCCTAGCACCCCCACCCTCCTATAATCCACCTCTCTCCAATGCCACGAGGCAAGCAAGCGGCAACTGATCCAAACGCACATGGTCAGAGAAATAAAAACAAAGCATGGATCTCCCTTAGCCCTCCTCCAGCCAGCGTCGCTAGCTATTGGAGAAGGGCAACTTCCTCATTAGCACCATTGGGTAATGGTGCTGCCAATAATACTCTCCTCCTCCCCTTTCCATTCAGAAAGGGGGGGGGAAGGAGCTTCCTGCCTGGCTGCTCACCCAGATCAGACGGAACAGCCTGTAATCAAACAGAACCAATGACAGGCGATTACATCCGGTCTGGGTCAATCCGATTCGACTGTAATCAAAACTTAACCCGGATCAGGCCGATCCGATTCGAGTTCGAGATACGATTACGTGAACAGCCCTAAACATAATCATTTTGAGAACTTAGGATGAGAGAAAACAATGGAATATTTAATTTATGTACAGTAATGCCTTGGATTGCAAGCATAATTCGTTCCGGAACCATGCTTGTAATCCAAAACACTCTTATATCAAAGCGAGTCTCTGGCGGGCATGAGCAGGGCTGATTTCAGCCTGCTACGCCTGCTCAAGGTGAGCAGTTACATCCCTACGACTTGTCTTGCAAGACGTCGCTTGTTTATCAAGTCAAAATTTATTTTAAAAAATTTGCTTGTCTTGCAAAATGCTCTCAGACCAAGTTACTTGCAATCCAAGGTATTATTGTATATGAAATAGAGTTGTATCACAATTGTATGACAGTGAATTTGTTCTGCTGGCATGGGAGCACCCACAAGTTACGGTGACGTTTCCTCTGTAATAAAGTTATAACAGCTTCTGAACTGAGGATGACTATACCAATATTTAACTCCCACTTCTATCCTCAGTTGAAAATTCAGCACAGTATTGTATAACAACGCAAAAGCCAGCAGGCACGTGTTCATTTAATGTTTGTCTGCTATTGTATGAGTCAGTGCATTGGGGAAGAAATCTGCTGTTAGCCAACTGTTCCAATCTTATGATCTGTTGTGTCCTGCAATACATTCCAAACTATCTGACTTTAAATCTGCAAACTTTCTTTCATTTCACTGGACGTTTTAAAGATGTGTAGCGCAATCATGTGCAAGTTTGCGCAGGAATAGGTCCCAAAGATTTCAGTAGGAACTTACTCCTGAGTGTTTAGGATTACAACCTAACAGCACAATCCTATGCATATTTACTCCATTGGAGTTATTCCCAAGTCAGGGTGCATACATAGAACTGCAGCCTAAATCAATAATGGGGTGGGAAAGAGGAGAAATGTCTTATTTATGTGCCCATAATAAAACCCAAACTTGAAACATTATTATCAGCTTTGTACTGTAACCAAGTGACCGACTTATATTAGATTCCCTTTTGCCATCTTGCTGCACAGCTAACATTCTACTGGAACGTATGTCAGTGACTAAAATAACCCTACTAATTTCAAGCGGCAAGTGTCTACTGAGTTACCAGTCAGAGATCTATGTGACTGAGAAAACATTATAGTGTTATAGTAGCTCACAAACTCAGCACAAGGAAACAGACCTAATTTAATCTGAGGAAACATCTTGTGCCAGTGCAGATTTTAAAGAATAATTTGCTCTGTTTTACGTTAATTTCTTGCAAAGCAAAAGCAGTTGGCAGAGAACTGAAAATGGATCTGACTGTGACTTGTCTGGATTTTATACTGGCATGTTTCCTGAATTACTAACTCAAAGTAACTGCTTTGGCCAAGAAGAAGAAGAAAAGGGGGCTGTTAATTTTCTGCTACATGGATGAATGAAAATTCTCCTTTCAAAACAATTAAGGTAGGACATGGTGTAGTGGGAAGTAATGAACAAAACATGGGCTTTGGACAAAGATCTGAGAATGTCAGATTTCAAAGTTTAGTCCCGTGTGAATGCTTTCTTGTACTGTATCTTTTAAAGGGGGTCATATTCCATGTCTATGAATTTTTGCTTTAGTTTGGAAGAGCACTTTACTTTGGATTCTGGAAGAACTTCATTCTTTTGCATGCTGTAATTTCTGTTAGGAGAGGCTAGATGCTTAATTACTATGTATTTAGACTATCTTGTTGAAGGCAAGTTTTTTCTTTTATTCTTTCTGATTTAATAACTAGTATATCAAGCTTCTGTGAAAAGTGTTTGACATGATATCTGATCATTTGCGTGATTATGTATATGGGGGAAATGACATAGCACTATATTTTACGTCAATTTAGCTTTCAGGTTCTTAAGTGTGGCTTTCATGTTTCTGATAGGGGTACAATAGATTTTCATTCCCTGCCCCCCCTTGATACGAGTGAATAATAATAGTCATTCTTTAGAAATATCTGAGACAATGCTGCTGTGCTATATAGAGTTCATAGTATTAATAAAAATAGATGTTGTATAGTATATTGCATTGTTCTGGCTTTGAGGTTTGGCCTATACCTGGCTAGGAATTATGGGAGTTGTAGTCCAACACACCTGGAGGGCACCAGGTTGGGGAAGACTGACTTATAGCGTGGGATGTCATTTTTATTATGTCTTAACAAATACATTTTAAAAATATATATGCATGTGTGATTATCAAATGTATTACTGTATAGTTGCATCTAAATTGCATCCAAAAGGTTCAAGACTAAGTTCAAATGTGAAAAGATAAAAAAAAAAGATTTAAAAATGGTTGGGTTGTAGTAAAAGAAGGGAGTCTTTTTTCATCAGTTTGCACCTTTATTTTATCTTGGGATAAGATGATGTGAAGGTTATTTTTTCTGATACATGCTTATGGCTTGTGTATAATCAGTGCTTTTTTTCTGGAGAGAAAGGTACCGGAACTCTTGGATTACATTTCCTCGGGAGTAGATGGCGATTAAATTGTAATGCAATTAATAGAAGAAAAGGTGCTGGAACTCAGTTCCGGTGAGTTCCACCAGAAAAAAAGCCCTGTGTATAATCATTCAGAGTAGTGCATATTAGAGATTGTGCAGCTCCAACATGTTCACTAACTGTTTGTACTTATTCTTTACCACTTTTAATCAACCAAGATAAGATAACAAGCACAGCTTTGATAGCTGCCTGCGTCTTCTGCATGATTTCTGTTCAATGTATTAACCCAGCCCTCCCCAACCTGGTGCTCTCCAGATGTTTTGGACTACAGCCCCCATCATCCATGACCATTGTCCATGCTGTCTGGGGCTGATTGGACTTGTAGTCCCAAACGTCTGGAGGATGCCAGGTTGGGGAAGGCTGTATTAAGTAAGACAGCAACCCTGTGTACACTTCAGGCCAAACCGGACATGATGACATTAGTCCTGTGAACGTAATCAGTGTGCATGTTTTTCATTATGTGAATAGCAGCTGCAGGGGAGCCTGAAAAGCCTCAGTCAGGACCTTGTGGAGATTCAGCTCTTTCCCTGCTATGGTCCTGCTGGTGCCAAAGGGAGCTTCCATTGAAATGCAGCTTCAGGGAGGGGATTTCTGTTGGAACCGTGGCAGGGAGGGAAAGAGTTAAACTTTCTCTCTGCACCCCACCCTCCACAGTCCCATGGTTGCTCAGGCTACCCCTCAGCTACTATTTACATAAAAAGAAAACATGCATGTTAACTGCATTCACACACTTTAGCAATTTCCATTCAGGGCAGTGGGACATCTGAGTAAACATGAATATGAATATCAGCAGCCATTCCAGCAGGCAGAGAGGAGGGAGATGAGAGGGAATGCAGGGCCATTCCACCAGCCCTGCCAGGGGTATTAATTAATATTCCCCCTTCTTCCTTCCCCACTCCTTTTTCCTTGTGTGTTGTGTCTTTTTAAATTGTAAGCCTGCGGGCAGGGACTGTCTTTGTTAATTGCCGTAAACCGCCCAGAGAGCTTCTGCTATTGGGCGGTATAAAAATGAAATAAATAAATAAATAAATATGGTTGGGCTGCATGTTAACAGAGTCTTTTAAAAAAAATATTGGTGGTGTAGCAGAGGTTAAGAACTGAATATATGTGGCCAGTTTCAAAATGGAGGTGATGCAAGTAAGGATGGAAAACCACCCCAGATGTGGACAGATTGCAAGAGGGGGCGGTGGGGAGGAGTCAGCTGACTTTTAAAATGATTTTCAGAATTAATAAAGGGGAAGGGGAGTATGCCTTGTCAGGATATGTTATATTTTTGGAATGTGGAATTTAATTGATTAAAGGGATGGTTGTATATTAGTTGGTCCCTAGGTGGGTGGGGGGTGCACCTTATGATTTATTTTAGTTGTATGTTTGTGTTTTATAGTTTTATATGTAGTTTATAATAATTAAATAAAATCTATTTAAAAAAATGATTTTCACTTAGACTCAGATCTTCAGCTGTGCAAGGTTTACTAGTCCAAATCTTTTCTCCTATCTTCTTGGCTTCTTAAGGAAGGGATGACCTTTTCTTGCAAAATGAAGATAATGCCTTAGCTGCCTTTCCATATAGCTGTCAAGTGAACAGTTTGAAATCAGTCTGACGTGTTTGTGCCTCTCTGGACATTTTTGCACTGGAGTGAAGAATGTGTATGGACATGGGCAGTGTGAAAAGGAGATAAAATGGACTCTTCTTAATTTTGTAGCCTGACCAGAAAATGAATGTAGGTTTAGAAGGAAAAAATCCAGCAAAGAGACATTACAGCACATCTGAGATTTTAAAATGCAACAACAATAAAATTGGGGGAATAATCAGATTTGCTTTAAAAAACTGGTTTGCATTTTCCTTGGACATACCTGACCTTCGAAATATAGCAGGAGTATGATGCATTGTATAACTCAACATGCTGAAGAATATTTACTACCAGCAGAGTTAAGTTAATATTTATTAGAAACTTCTTGACCTTAATGCTTCTTAGAATATATATGTATAGTTTGATCTTTAATAGTATGCCATTTTGCTATCTAAGTAGGATTTTATTTTCTGTTTGTTACTTGAAACCTCATTATTTCAAGGCCATAGTTGCCTCACCCGGAAATATCTCTCATTCCACCAACTTGGCACGTTTCCTCTAGGGGCAGCTGACATCCAATGGAATTCCTGTCTCGTTCTGTTGAATTTAGTAGTAAAGGAAGTCTTAGAAGAGACTGCCTGCCCAACTGCATCATGGTTCATCTTTGGAAAGTAACCATAGTAGACCAGCTATGGTATAAACACTTGGACTCACCACTTCTGCAATGGGGATTTAGCATTTTGGATAGGAACCAGAACTGACTGGAAATGCTAGTTTCTGGAATGGGCAGGTCAGCAGAGCTCATATAACAGAGCTCCATCGACCAGTCCTGAGCTGGAAACAAGCATTTTCATTTGTTTCAGGACTTGCTTTATGAAGCTCTAAATACCCATTGCACACACAGTGGGCCCCACTTGCACAACAGAATTGGCAGGAGTGTGGTGGCGTCGTTGGATACTACCCAGTAGTCTAATTTGGGTGTTCTCCACATGTAGAGAAGGGGCATATGTAGAGAAGGGGCACTGGATGTCTGCACATTGGCATGCATGTCTGTATAGGGAAAGTCTGTATATGATATGAACAACTACTTCTGCAGAGGCTTTCCCTGTGCAGATGTCTGCACCAGTGCATGGACATCCAGGGGGTGTGGCTATTGCCATGCAGGATATCAGGGGTGTGGCCACAGGATGGTCCTGCTCCCCCTTCTTACGTGCAAATTCTACATATGGATAACACATGAATAAGGTTTTTCTTCTGACCACCAAACCAGGACCTTTGAATTGCTTCATACTGATCACCTAGAGAAAACAAACAACATAATTTCATGTTATTCCTAATTTTTACTACGATAACATGCCAATTAAAAACAAATCTTCCTTAAAATGGCAGTGATAACTTGACCACCACTCCAAGTAGAAGCCCCAGGGGTTCTTGATGTTTGGATGGAAAAATTGTGGGATAGTGGTAATAATAAACGGTCTAAAAAGCGAAAATTACGTCCAACTGTCAATATCAGCACCCCGGTGGCTGAAATGGAAAGTAAGATCAATTACAGTAGGCACTTACATAGTTCACCTCCTCACTTTCTTGTTTCAAGCATACAGTATATATATATATATATATATATATATATATAATATATATATATATCGCTTGACCAATGCATGTCACCTTATTGCAGTTTGCAGTGTTTCATTTTCACAGAGCGACGGGCTCACCTTCATGGGTTCATGGCTCTTTTTATTACAGTGTGTTCATAAAATGATTTATTCATACATGTCAAACCTTCCTGTCATCACAGGTTTTAACATCTAGTGGCTGGATGCAACAATTTTGCTGCATGCTCATGAAGGCAGAAGGAAGAACAAGAGTATGTGTAACGTTTGTGACTAAGAGACTGAACTAGGAAAGTCCCTGCTGGCTCATATCTTGCCTCTGTCATGGGTGCACTAAGTGGCCTGAGGCAACCCACGATAGCCCTTTTCATACAACAATCCATAATGTGGCCGTTACCAACCTGGTGCCATCCAGCTGTGCCGGGCTACAGCTCCCATCATCCTGGCTAGGGATGATGGAGTTGCACTTCAACATGTCTGGATGACACCAGGTCAAGAAAGGCTGCCGTAATGAATGAATGTGTGGAGGCAAGGGGGGGGGGCAAATTATGCCTGCTGGCCCAGCCCCCGAGCTCCATGTGTTTATGAGAGCACGTGTACAAAGTCTACATCCATTCAAACTGTGTGTGCATAGCCTCTGTCCACAAAATCTGTTACCCTGAAAAAGGCAGGGTATGGCTTATGTACTTGGAGGTGATGCACATTCACTCTGTACGAGTTCAGACTCTATGTATAGGTTCAGATGAACACCTGGGAGGGTCAGCGAGCATGATCCTGAGCTCCACAGCCACTTCCATGCATTCATGGTTGTGGTGTGAAAAGAGCGTGTTTCTCAGCTGCAGCCTCTCAGCTGCAATGTGGGAATAATAGAATTGACCTACTTTACAGGGTTGTCATGAGGATTGTTGATATAATATTTGTGAACTGCTTTGGACATTCAAAAGTTGCCATATAAATGCTAAGTACGGGGCCGGCACCAGGGGTAGGCATCACTGAGCACCTGACAAGACCCACACACCTGCAGGGGTCGCACTGTCAAGCACCAGAGGCTCCTGGACCTGCTCCTCCTCCTCCTTCTCCTCCTCCTTGCTGTCACCACCTGCCCTTTCTGAAGTGCAAGCAAAGAGGAGGAGGAGAAGAGATAGAGCTGCTTCCTTCACATGCCTTGTGCTCTCCTTCTGGGCAGTTGTATGGATTGGGCTCAGAGGGAGAGGGCAAGTGAACAGGCAACAGACAGAGAAATGAGAAGGAAGTGAACCCATCCAGGGAGGAGGCCCACTGAGGGCATCTTGCCCAAGGGCCCCCCAAAATCTGGCACTGGCTGAATATTACTGTTATTATTCCCTCCAAGGAACCAGTCCCTTATTGTTTATTTGTTTGTTACATTATATTCCACCTTTTCCTCCAAGGAGCCTAGCAGCATACATGATCCTCCTTTCCATTTTATCCTCATAACAACCCTGTGAGGTAAGTTAGACTGAGAATCAGTGACTTGCCCAAAGTCACCCAGTGCGCTTCATGGCTTAGTGGGGATTTGAACCCGGGTATCCCCAGTCCCAGTCCAACACTTTAACCACTATACCACACTGGCTCTTACGGTATAGTAACACTGATATTGCTATTATGGTATAGTAACAGCACTAACCCCATTTCTGGTGATGTACAGTTGGGTTAATATATTTTTCCCCTCTTTGGATCAGTAGAGCAAGTATTATAGGGTTCTAACTCCATGTGAACATAAAACTGGTTTATATATATATATATATATATATATATATATATACACACACACATTCTATGATGTTTCCAAGTTTAGCATTTCTTTCCCCAATGGAATGTATAGGATGATTAAAATAAAGTTCACCAAGGCAGACATGCTCTTAAACCATGAATTTGTTTTGCGTGTAAGCTTGTCATTTGTAATGAGCATGGGCTTATTTCTTGCAGGGGGTTTACACTGAGATCAAAGAACATAAACCAAAGTACATTTGCTTCTGTCACTGTTGTTAACCGTGGAGTCCTAGAACCTTTCATCTTCCACTAGGTTTCACATATGTCTCAGCGTTGTATCCCGTCTCTAGGAGAAATGCCACCAGCATTTTCTGTTTAAAACTGGTTAGAAAAACCTAGATTTAAATAGATTTGAGGAATCTGCAGCTGCAGAGAGTAAATCCCGTTGAATTCATTGAGACTTACTTCAGAGTAAGCATGTTTAGGAATGCGTTGTCAGTGTGAAGGTTCTTGTTTGCAGCAGTGTTTATACTGGATTTTTTTGTTGGTTTTTTTTTTGCGAAGTTAACATAGAGCACTCTGGCTTTAGATGACAGATAGTAGCAGCTGTAAAGGACTGGATCAGCTGTCTGCCCGACTGAGTTAAGTGGACAGTTGGTGTTGTAGTGGACGCAGCTACTACACTCTGGGAAATTCCAGGGTTGAAGATGCTTCTATACAGCCTAACACAAAAGTCATAGTTTTATAAACATGTGCCTGATATGTTTTAAATTAGAATAGTTGTGTAAGTGTACAAAGTGCATTATATAACTGAGGAGCTCTATTTAATTAAGAGGGGGGGGTTACACAGCAGTTATTGTAAAATGGATTCCTATTAAGTTTTTTTCTCTCTCTCACTCTGTGGGTGAAGCATGTGATGTAATTTTCAGTAGGGCTAGCCCAAGACATTTTGCTGCCTGAGGCGGAAACGTATGTGCTCTCCCACACCAGTTAATGTGCATTAGTACCCGAGGCTGGCCAAGTTACTTTCACACCTTAGGTAGAAAATCTCACAAGTGCCCACAGGTTTCACATTGCCTACCTCTGCTCCAGGGTATCCTGCTCCCCCAGCTAGGATTTTGTAAGCTGTTTGTGGAAAGAGCAGCAGAAGCCAGTTTTAGGACAGCAAGAGAGAAACAACAGTTGGAGAATGAGACAGGCAGAGAAAGAGGCAGAGGCTTGAGCTCTGGAAGGCTAAAAGCATCTTGAGGTACTGGGCTGCCTCTCTGGGGATCTGTTATGAGGGCCAAAACAGCTAGGCTCTTCTTCGTCTTTCATTTTTACTCTAGAGTAGGTGCAGTGGGCCTGGTTTGGATTGGGACCCTAGTGTGTGTGGAAAGGTGGGGGGGGGCTTTTAAGATCTGCATCAGGCCCACTGTACCTACTCTAGAGTAAATAAGAACAAAAGACATAGCAGCTAGACACAGATTTTAATGTCTGAGAAAGCTGCTTGTAAGAATGCTGTTCTGTGTAACTCCACTAACATTCAACCCATATATTTTCACATAAACCCAAATTACAGAAACACATAAGCTTCCTCCCAAAATGATCTCAGAGTAGAAGCTATAGGCTGCGGAAGAGCGGGGTCAATGTGCTTTGAAAAAATAAATAATAAAAACTCTCCTTCCAAAGGAAAGCAAATACAGGTAAGCACATGCTCTGGGAAACATCTCTTGGGGAAGTTTGGAACTTGTAACATATACATTATTTCTGGAACTCCCTGCCTAGGGAAGCCAGCCAACCCTCCTCCCTGCAAGTCTTTAGAAGATTAGTTTTAAAAAAAACTAAAAAAACTTTTTCATAAGGCCTTAGGTGCATTATAGGATGCTATTCTATAGTTCATGATATTAGCTCTTGCTCTTGCTTATTATTATTTTACACTTTTAAACTGTTAATGGTACTTTTAAAATTGTTTTTTAAGATGTTGGAAGTTGCCTTGGGTCTTGGGAAAACCTTGAACCTGAAAACTGGCATGTCAGCTTTTGTAAGATATCCCAATCTATTATTTTTCTTTCATAGAAAGAAATCTTGAGAGTGATAGTTTTCAAGAACACTTACCGGTATTCATACTTAGTATAATTAAAATATCATTATTGTCACAATTGCCAATGTTAGTTACTTCTTGTTTTAAATGGAGGGTCTGGGATCCATGAGATGATCCCTAGACCAGGGGGTCTCCAAAGTAGTGCCCGCAAAGGGGTCTCCAATGTTGTGCCCACAGGCATCCAAAATATTTTTTAATTTTTAAATTTATTTTTATTTTTTTCTGTTATTTTAATAGAGGTACATAAATTTGTAGGAAACGCATACAACTTTCTAGCAATTATTCATATGCTTCAACAAAACAGACCAAATATCGAAATAAGTATCTATTTGAAGTTCATATATTGAAAGAGTTGTAAGGTTCTCAATTCACTGCATTATAGGAGGTGAGTGTGCATCCTTCCAGTATTGTAATTTCAGTCTTTTAGCAGTCAAAAAGGGTAGAGAATCCATTTCCCCTTCCATTTGTTAATTTCCATGAAGCAGGAAAATAATTTAAAAGAGCATGTACATCAGTTAATATTAAAGACTGTTCCAGTACAAAATTTAGTTGTGTAATAACCTCCCAAAAAGCAGCAACTACTGGACATTGCCAGAACATATGTTTAAGAGAAACATTAGCTGTATTGCACTGTCAACAATTAGCTGAATTAGACAATCCCTTATTAAAGAGACAGTGCCATGTCCAAACAAAACTAAAGTTTTAGCTGAACAAGATGCCTCCTAAGCTCCATCGATGCTACAGCAGCGATCCACTGATTAGGCATTTTTGTGGTGGTGCTGCCCACAGCAGTTTCTCAAATTCCCAAATGTGCCCACAGATCCAAAAAGGTTGGGGATCCCTGCCCTAGACTGTTCAGTGTTCATGAGATTATCCCTGGAACTATATTCTAGGAGCAACTGAGATGCAACATTGACCTAGGTTGGTTGGTTTAGGAATTACTGTTTGTTTTCTTATAGACTATCCTTTTGAACCTAAGTGCTCTGCCATTAAACATTACGTGGAAAATGTCGCACAAGTTTTGCTTCCCTCTTCCTTCTTTTCATTCTTGAAAATGCACACTTGGCTGCAGATCATGCTTTAGATGTTTCACATACCTTTGAAGAAGTCAAGAGGAGGCAGGCTGTCAATTGTTAATATGTAATACCAGTTGGCTTCTACTATATGTATGATGTAGCGAGACTTAAAACCAGCAACATCTGTTGTTATTATTATTGGGATATGCGCTCTGCTGTTGCAATGACTCACAATACATTGGTTTTCAAACTGTGCCTTTTAATGATATTTTCAGCTAGACATATGTACACAATTCTAAAATAATATCCCATCAACTACCAAACAACAATCCCCACTTGGGAACATTGGTGCCAATGGAGGCCTTTTTGCTTTTTAAAAACTGTCTTTTATGTATGGGAGATATGGGGAGGGAAGCAGATGGGGACAGAAGGCTTAAACATCCCCTCCTCACTTGCAGTGGTCCTGATCTGGATCAGGGGTCCTGCATGCATACTTTGGAGTAAATTAAAAAAAAAAATAGGGGACCTGCACTTGAAGTAATCAACATAATATGTACATGTAGTCTGATACTTCGTTAACATGAAATACTATTTTTATGGAAGAAGAAAAAAAGTATATGGGATATATCCCCTAACACCTTTCACCACTGACCTGCATTTTACACACTTATTTATAAGTGGTAGTCTTGTCTTTAGTTGCAAAGGAGGGAGAGAAATGCTTGCAAAAGCACTATGTGTGTGTGGGACTGCATTAAGACATTTGCACAGATATGACCAGTATCTAATTTTGGACTTGAATGAGGTGGGTGGTCTATTGACCCATGAGGTATCTAATTTTGGACTTGGATGAGGTGGGTGGTCTGGCCACAGGGCTCTGGAAGATGACAGCCGGCCAAGTGCTCAAGCGGCACTTCGCTGGCTGTCATCGGCTTCCCCGCATGCTGCTGTCAATGCAGGGCAGCAGTATGGGGGAAGCCCCCAGTGTCTGCCATGAACTCCCCTGCCTCACCACTAGTCCTAAGCACCTTGCCCCCTCCTATCGCTGGCTCACAGTACGCAGTTGTAGGGGGCAAGGCAGGGGTCTGCTGCGCGGCCTCCTCCTGCTTGGGGAGGTGGCGCCTGGCAAAGCCTGCTGCTGCCACCGCCAAACCTCACTGCCACCACCGGAGAATAAGGTGAGTCCGGGGGGGCGCCCAGGGAAGGGGGGATGGTTTCATAGAGATTTCTATGGTGCTTAGGATTAGTGGCGTTGAGGGGCAGCGCCAACACCACTAATTGGGCGCACGTGACCAATCGACCTAAGTGCGCCTGCCAACATCACTAACGCTGGTGACACTGGGGGCAGTGCTTAGGTTGATTGGCAGTTTGTGTGGCCAATCCGCCTGACCCCCCCCATCGCTGACTGTTTTACCCATGGGTGCCAGTCAGCAGCAGGAGGGGGCAAGGCAGGGGTCTGCCATGCAGCCTCCTCCTGCTTGTGGCTCAGCGAGAAAGAGGTACACTGCCACACTGCCACTGCCGCTGGAGAATAAGGTAAGTCAAGGGGGGACAGCCGGGGGGTGAGGTGGGGGCGGTGAGATGGGATGGGGAGGAACCTTTCTTGGGGTGGCCGTTGTGGTGGTCGTACTGAGAAAGGCCTGGGACAAGTACAGTGGTACTACATTTCTTCTCATTCCATGGTGCCCATTGCCATTGCTTGGCAGGGCCACAACTCAGGTGAGTAGTGGCCTCAAGAACAGCACTTTCACCAGTTGTCATAGCCTCTCGCTGCCCTCAGTGCTCCTGCATGGTGTCCCCTGGGATATCGGACGGGAGGACTGAGGGAGGATGAGGGGAGAGGCGGTGCCTCCAGACCCCGCTGTGAGCGGGCACAGCCAGGGCCCGGGGCAACTTTAAATCCACAGAGGTTCCAGAACCTCCGTGGGTTTAAAGTGACGCATGAACCCAGCCACTATGGAGTAAAGAAAAGGAATGACAATCCTTAGCTACATGCTACACAATTAACAGAACATGTAGTTTGACCCAGGGCCAAACTAGAGGTTATGCTAAACACATTAGGGTATAGTTGAACCCGACTGTTTTTCTTACTCTAGTGTAACTGTGCATGGTCCCAATTCTCACTTTCTCCCTGAAATACCGCAGCAGGGAGAGGGGGTTTAAAAAGGGGAAAAAAAGAAATTAAAGCGGGGGAAGTCTCTGTTGGCTAACTGTCTGTTCTGGTTAACTTAATATATGTTCTGGTTAAATTGGTGGAAAGCAGTATTAAAGATAAAATTAGTAAGCATATAGAAGGACAAGCCCTGCTGAAAAAGTATCAACTTGGCTTGCACAAAGGTAAGTCCTGTCCCACTAACCGTTTGGAGTTCTTTGAGAGTGTCAGTAAATATGTGGACAGGAGTGATCCAGTAGACATTGTTTAGTCTACTATAGGCTTTGGAAGTCCAAGTAAACAGCGAGGTCCCACAAGGATCTGTATTGGGACCAATGCTTTTCAACTTGTTCATAAATGGTCTGGAATTAGCAGTGAGCAAAGAGGTGGCCAAGTTTGCTGATGACACCAAATTAGGGTGGTTAGAACAAAAAGGAATTATGAAGAGCTCCAAATGGATCTCTCTAAACTGGGAGAATGGGCATCAAAATGGCAAAGGTGTTTCAATGTAAGTAAATGTAAAGTGATGCATGTTGAGTCAAAAAATCACAACTTCATATATAGACTGATGGGATCTGAGCTAGTGGTGACTGACCTAGAAAAAGATCTTGGGGTTCCTCAACCCAGTGTGCAGTTGCTGTAATAAAGACAAATTTCATATTAGGCATAATTTGGAAAGGAATCGAAAATAAAACTTCCAATATCATACTGTGCTTATACAAATCTATATGTAACTACATTTGGGATACTGTGTACAGTTCTGGTCACCGCACCTAAAAAGGATATTGTAGAGTTGCAAAAAGGGCAACTAAAATGATCAAGGGACTGGAGCAACTCCCCTGTGACAAAATATTACAACATCTGTGACCATTTAGCTTAGAAAAAAAGATGAGTAAGGGGAGACATGTTAGAGATGTACCAAATCATACATGGTGTGGAGAAAGTGGATTGGGAAAGGTTTCTCTCTCTTATAATAATTAGAACCTGGGGTCATCCCATGATGCTGATTGGTGGGAGATTCAGGACAGATAAAAGGAAATAGTTCTTCACACAGTATATAGTCTAAGTATGGAATTTGCTACCACAAAATTTAGTGATGGACACCAATTGGAATGGCTTTAAAAGGAAATTTGAGAAATTCATGGAGTATAAGGCTATAAATGGCTACTAGTCCTGATGGCTACATGTTTCCTCCAGTATCAGAGGCACTATGTCTAGGTACCTGAGTTGCTGGGAAACACAACCGGAAGGGTGCTATGCCTATTGCACTCATGTCCTACTTGGGGGTTTCCCACAGGCATCTCGTTAGCCCCTGTGTGAACAGAATGCTGGACAGGATGGACCATTGGTCTGATCCAGCATGGCTCTATGTTCTTAATGTTTTCTCCTTTACTTAACCCCTCCACATGGGGGAGGTGGAATTTCAGAGGGAAAACAGTTGTGTCCCCATCTGAATCAGGACCACATGCAGTTGCAGAATAAATAAAACTATTAGGGTCAGCTATATGCTACACATTTAGCATAACGTGTAGTTTTGCCCCAAGCTGGAGATACAGTGCTGTGTCTGTGAGATGGAGGAGTTGGTGCGTTTTAACCTGGCTTGTTTGGCAGTACCGTAACTGCTGAGGGTAAATTTAATTTTGGGCTAGATATGTTAATTTTTCTGCTCCTTAGTATTCTTTAGTATCACAATGTGAATTTTTAGTGGAATTGCTTCATCACGCTGGGCTCCTTGTGAGGAAGGGTGGGATATAAATAAAAGAAATAATTAAAACAAATAAAACAAACAAATAAATTATTTGTTTATTGTTATGTGATATTGTTTGATTGGCCTTCTGAAATGTTGATTTTATTTTGAATTGTTGGAATGAATTGATAATGCATTGTTTAGAAATGTTGGTGTTATGTTTTGATCTGTGTTATCATGATTATTGTTATTGCCCCTATTATTGCTGTATGTAGGGATGTGAGACACTGGAAAACTCATTCCATTTGAGCGCGACAGACTTTCAACACATTTCTGAACTGCCCACATTTTGCACAAATCTGCCCAGCTTAAAAAAAAGAAAAGAAAGAAAAGCAAATTGTGGCCTGGTATAAGAAAGGAAGTCTACGTGCTAGCTCGACTCGTGTCAGATCGAGTCGGTGCCAGCACAGGGTTGACGGAACGGAATCCGTGGGGCTGAGTCAAGAAAATCCATTGGATTTTCACCCCCCTATCGGATTTCTCACACATCCCTAGATATCTTGTTATTGTTATGAGCTGCTTTGGGCATAATTTACTGGGGAGAAGCTGTATAAACAGATGATGATGGTTAGTTTAACCTACTACAGCCAGGATTAAGTATAGGATATCATAGAATCGGGGTCTGAAGGGATCAAAATATGTTCCTGTCAGGATCAAATATTCACCAGCTTGCTATTGATCAGCCTTCCCCAACCTGGTGCCTGCCAGGTGTGCGAGGCTACAACTCCCATCATCCCCACCCAGCAAGACAGCCGGCCTGTGTTCTGCAGGGGAAGGCAACACCCCTTGCCCATACAACCTATAGAAAATGCCTCCTCAGTGTCAAAACATGCCAACTTTCTAGCAGTTTGAAGAACATCAAAAGTGGTCACTGATGGCAGCATGCAGCGTATGCTGCTGCTGTAACAAAAAAGCATAAGTGCATACATTCAACCCTTTACAGATACTTAAATGGACTCCCCAGTTTGTGAAATTTAAAAATGTAATTAACAATGAAGGACCAGCTTGTTGTACATCCTTGTGGCTCATATTCTCTTTTTTCCCTTTCTCACAGGATATATGTGAAGATATCTCTGATCACGTTGAACAAATCCATGCGCTTCTAGAGACGGAATTTTCCCTGAAGCTTCTGTCTTACTCTGTCAATGTGATTGTTGACATCCATACAGTGCAGATTCTTTGGCACCAGCTTCGAGTTTCTGTCCTGGTTCTGAGAGAGAGAATTCTACAGGGACTGCAGGATGCCAATGGGAATTACACCAGGCAGACTGATATTCTACAAGCCTTTTCAGAGGAAACAAAGGAGGTATGGCAAGTAAACGTAAGAATTTACTTTTTGAACTCTAATCCTTATTTGTATTTGCACATTCAAGCTCTCCATAAAGGAATCCACTTACTTTTGCTACTACTGCAGAATATGCTTAGTTCAGGCAATTCAAGCAAACTCCTGCACAGTGCTGTCAGTCAATTTTTGGGTGATGCCGTCAATCTTAAATTAGCGCTGCAGCCATGGATTCAGAATGACTGAAGCAGCTTAAATAAAGTGTGGGTTTGTCAAGTTTGCTTCAAAGCTGCTATGTCAGGGAAAAACCCTAAATGAGTGTAGAGCTAAACCCAAAAGCCACTATAACCTAAGTTGTAAAGATACCTGGACTGTAGCTATGTGGGTTACTTACATTCTGTGATTAGCACAGAATTATGATGCATCAATCATAACATTTTTCTTAATGGAAACTTGCAGGTTCACATTAACAACACTGTTAAAAGAACCTTTTAGATTCACATTTTCCCCATGATTGCACAAATGTGCATGCATTCATTATAGGCAGGATTCTCCTGAAACTCAAAAACATGTGTCATAAATCTAATTTAAATCATTGTAATCTATTCAAAATGGAATGTGTTCCGCACCACCGTGTTGCATTCCAATCCTATGGATACGCTTCATTCCTGGAGCACTTTGGATCAGCCATAATAACCCATTCCTGCCCATTCAGCATCATGACTTTTGGCATTATGCTGAGGAGAGCCCACATCAAAAGTGACTTAGAAACACCACATGGAACTTGTTGTTTCAAGGCCAGTTTAAACATGATGACTGCAACGTAGAGACTACTGAAAAGCACACAAGAACTCCACACTTGTTGGCATCATATTTAAAAGGCTCTTATCCAATTGACCAGCCCATAAGCGTGCAGCACCTGCATGCCAGTGTGACATTTCTTTCCTCTACAGATGATTGACATGGAAATGCTACAAGGCAAAAGCTTTTTAAATGTTATGCTAGCCATCTGGTTCTGTTCTGCTTCTGACAGTCAGAATTCTACCGGGTTTGCAAGCGGTCATGCAGCTAGGTCATCTCAGACCCTGGACTTAATCGTCTTATGGGAGCCCAGTTTTAGATATTTACTCGAGAACAGTCACCATTTTATTGTAGAAAAGGAAAATATATATTTTAAAGTAAAAATAATAAAATGAGCATCTGTAACCATGTAACATGCCCACCCAGCTGCCCCCTTATGAAATGGTTTTAAAAATAAGAAGAAAGAAAGGATGTTGCAGCAGGACGCGTCAGTCTCAGTGAGCCCTGGCATGCCCATGCTAGCCCAGGTGCTGATGGTTGGCCTGTTTTCCACTTCTCCCAACACCTGCGCCTCTCTGGGTGGTCATTTGGGTCCCCACTGGGCTGTTGGACCCTGGACTTTAGACCTGAGGTCCAGCTCTAGCTGCACTACTGATTGCAAGATGCCAACAGGAATGGCACCAATGCTTCTTGGTAGCCTCCTCATGGCCATCTTTATGTATAAATTAGCTCTCACACAAGGGCCCTTGTTCAGTGCTGCCAGGAAAAAAGATGTGGGGAGGCAGAAAGCGCCATCCCAAAAGTACTATAATATCAGGACCGGTGCAGGGCAGTTTGGTGCCCTAGGCAAGATCAGATATTTAGCGCGCCCCCCTTCCCACTTGAGAGTGCTGTATTTTTTTTCAAGGCGTTTCTGGTGCCCCTTTAGCCCTGCGCCCTAGGCAGCTGCCTAGTTGGCCTAATGGTAGCACCGGTCCTGTATAATATATATATTTTTAATAAGAGTCATCAAAGTATCATCTAATGTCTTTTGAGTTCTTAACTGGGGAATTCTACATTCTGGTGCCGAGAGAGATACTTTCCTTATTTGCTCCCAATTTAAATGAGCATCTTACCAAAGGGATAAAGTGTGGGCAAGGCCAATTGATGCTACCTAAGGCTGTAGTAAGAGATTTGGATTTTCTCTAGCATGGCGCAGAACCAGAAGGATGTTGTGGTTTGACAGGATCAAGTCCTTTGACAACATCAAAGATGTACCTTGTTCAGATTCCTGAATTTGAATTTTAAATCCAGTCTCCAGGCAAAAACATGGCAAGTTCAAACTCATCTTTAGATCTTCATTTACTCACAGCTATCAAGAGCCTGGTTCTACTATATGCAAACATGGAATGTGGAAGATTTGTACAGACTTAAAAGTCCAAGCTGTTTTCACAAACTCTCTGTTGTTCTATGTCAGCCTTCCCCAACCTGGTGCCTTCCAGATACCATGCTGGCTGGGGGATGCTGGGAGTTGTAGTCCAACACCCCTTTCGCTACCAACTAGTAGTCTTAAACAAGTTTACTTGCAAAAGCACTGTAGGCTTGGTAAAGATAATAAAAATATCAATGGTTATCTGTCACAGAAGTTGATCTGAAGAGAGTAGGTGGCTCTTAAATTGAGACCAACAGACATACATAGGCCCACTCCCTTCCTCTCCCACCTCCATTTCCTGTCTACACTTGCCTCTTGCCTGCTGCCGCCGCCTTTGATCTGGTTTTGGCTGGTAGTCCGTTTTACTGGTGTAAACACACAGGTTCTAAAAAGACAGTTTGCCAGGGAGTACCTCTAGACCATCATTGTCAAAACAATCCTTCCTAGATGGATACAAATTGGTCTTCCATGCCAAAGAAAGCTATTTTCCAAGCACAAGATGTAAACAAGTTTTGACAGACATTAATATTCATTTTTGTGAGCCATTACATTCTTTGTTAAAGCTGTTTGTGAAGATTCTGGTCCTAGTCCCAGAGTGACAAAGCTAGTCTGGCCAGGTGCCCTAGCTTAGCAAGGCTTTTGTCTTCCAAGAGCTCATGTTGCAGTGGTGAAACTGCCACACCCTTCTTTCTGGTTGCCTGGGCAGAGTTTTGCAGAGTTTCCTTGTGCGATAAGAAGGCCTACTGTCTGTGAGAGATTTCTGATTAGCTATGCACTCAAGGCCAGAGCACATCACATTACACCACATTAATCAAGGACTGGGGTCCCCAACAAGGCTCCCTGTCCCTCCCGATTTTTAAAAGATTTTTTTAAAAGTAAAAACTTAAAAACAAACACCTAGGTTGGTGGCATACTGTAAAATGAAGCTCCAGCTTCCAGCACCATCTTTATTACTAAGAATTCCTGTGGTCCCCATCTAGGCCTCAGAGGAATTCTTAGAAAATAAAAATGGTGAGTGGCTGCAGCCCGGTGCTTTGTCTTGAAGTATGCTCAGCCACCCAGGAAAAAAAGGTGGGGGTGATAGGGAACATCCTAGGGGGCTAGAGGGGGTGATGGAGAGCAAGGGAGTGTTTTGCCTGTGCTGTGCATGGTGGGGCTGCCTTAGTGTTTGTTTTTAATGTGGTGTCTGTGTGTGTGAGCTAGTTTTGTGTGGTCTGTGTTTTGCCTGGTGTGTTTCCTTGGGGTTTGGGTGTGTGGATGTGAGGTGTGTTTTACCAGTGTGTGTCTTTCACTGAGCATTACCAGTTTGCCTTCTGTGAAATGGGTGCTGGAGCAGAAAACTGCATTCAAAAAGAGTCATTTTCTGTCTTAGAACTCACACAGCACCTCTGACTCGTACTGAGGTTCTTGGGCAAGTTACTTTTCTTTGAGCCTCAGCAATTTGCCTTCTGGGAAATAGGTGTTTTGTTACTGGTCATGCCCACTATGGAAGCCATTTTTTGAAAGTGCCCACAGCACATTCTCAAAGTTTCCAAATGTGCCCAATGGCCCAAAAAGTTTAGGGACCCCTGGCAAAGGGAATGATGTTAAAAATGACCTCCTTGTGGCAACTGATCTCTCTCGTCACTATGTTGTTTAGAAGTCCTCACTATGTGTCTCAAGGACATCATGCTGCAAATCTCCTCATCCCTGCTCCTCACTCCTCATGAGTAAGGATATGGTGTGGCAAGTCGCAATATGATGTCTAGGAGCCACAGGTTGAGTCCTTTAGAATGCTACAGTAGTGGCAAACATAAGAAGAGCAGTGCTGGTTCAGAGCAAGGTCCATCTCGTCCAGCATTCTGTTCACACAGTGGCCAATCAGTTGCCCATGGGAAACTCACAAGCAGGGCATGAATACAACAGCACCCTCCTGCCCATGTTCCTCAGCAACTGGTTTACATAGGCATACTGCCTCTGATCCTGAAGGTAGCATACAGCCATCGGGACTAGTAGCCATTAATAGCCTTATCCTCCATGAATTTGTCCAATCCTTTTTTAAGCCATCCGAATTGGTGGCCATCACTACATCTTGTGGAAGTGAATTCCATAGTTTAACTATGTGCTGTGTGAAGAATTATAGTACTTCCTTTTTTCTGAATCTTCCACCAATCAGCTTCATGGGATGACCCTGGGCTCTAGTATTATGAGTGAGGGAGAAAAATGTCTCCCTATCCACTTTCTCCACACCATGCATAATATGGTACACCTCTATCATTTCTCCCCTTATTCCCTTACACCTTTTTTCTAAGCTAAATAGTCCCAGATAAATAACATGTTATCTGAATGGGTATTTGGACAGTTGGCTTCTTATCTATGTACTGCCTCTTCTTTCCATGTTATCTGCCAGCACTCAGCAGTAGTCTGAAACCAAAGGAAGCTGTTCACTGAGGGAACAGACACAGGGGTATGTTCAGGGCCAGGCTGAAGGTCAAATTCCAGGAAAGACAGGATTGAAGGAGCCAGAAGCAAGGGTATAGTCAGAACTGTACCGAAGTTTGAGTCCAGAGAAGATAGCAGTCCAGGTGGGATGGGATGAGGCAAAGCAAAGCATCAAGAGTATGCGTTACTACTCTACTCCCTTTGATGGGGAGGGTGAGGATCTCATTCTTAGGCTCAGGCTCTATAAGATCCTGATTGGCTTGTGGGGTCAGCTGATACTATTCTTAGTGTACATATGGTATTCCTGCATAAAACCAATATCTATATTGTGTGAAGTAGCCCTGAGGGCCAAACTAGACATGTAGCTACGTATCTTGTTTTCCTTTAATTAATTACAGGACAGGGATCTTATTTGAAATGCAGCATGTGAGGAGGGAGGCTTCCCTCTCTAGCATCATCAGAGCCCCACCCAGTGCACTAGAACACTCAACTGAAAAGTTTCCATTGGTGCCAATGAGGACTTTTTGTGTAAGTGTTCTAGCCGCATGCAGAGAGAGGTTTGTCCCAATCACACTGGAGAGGGAAGAGCTAAGCTGCCCCTCCTGACGTGCTCCATTCCAAGTAAGATTCTCACACACACCTGTAATTAAGGGAAAACAAGATATGTAGTGCATGCTATGTATCAAGGGACAGTCTAGTTTGGCCCTGAGTCTTGATGCCTAGTAGTTTTGTGACCTAATAAATTAAAAAAAGAAACTAAAGTGAATGAAATTGGACTTCTGGTACAAGTCTTATCCCACAACATATTTTGATTGGGGGATGATTGCTATGAATATCTATAGGATTCTTCCCCTTCCCCCTCTACACTTTGTATTTTAATAGGTTTCATATAAAACTATTAAAAATTCATACAAACTATTAGAATCACAAAACAGAAATGTTACAGCATAATTGTATTACTTATTTGTTATCAAAATATTCCTATTCCGCTTTTTGATTTAAAATCTTCGAAGACAGTATATTGTAAACAATACAATTTAAAACCATCACATCAATCATACAACAGTATAAGCTAATACAAGTAGTGGGAGAACAGACCTGTCATAATTCGTAATTTGTCATTGAGTCACGAATCCAATGTTAGGATGGAAGTTCTCTGTTCTTATGAGAATTCGTAGTATCTTCAAATTTTTGTATAAGTGTATCACCAAAATGAATCCTGGGAGCATAGCATGTGTAATGCAGATATTTTCCAACCTTGGGCATTATGATATCATGCGTCATGATGCATCCTTTTCTGATTGGCTGTTATCACATATACTTTGTTTACAATAGTAGATTGATATGGAATCATGGGCAGATGCAAATATACATGGTTGTTTCTTGAAACATGATTGATTTTTGAATGGTTACAGATCCCAACTTTAAAATGATTGGGTCTTTTGGCAAAGAGTAACTAAAGGTGCAATCCTATGCAAGGTTAGACAGAAAAAAGGCCTACAACTCCCAGCATGCCCCTGCCAACATATCTGGCTGGCACATGCTGGGAGTTGTAGGCCTTTTTTTCTGTCTAACCTTGCATAGGATTGCACCCTAAAGCGTTAAACTGCATCAGATGTAGAAATTTGTTTCATGCACTACAAACCAACCTAATTTACACTTTTTGAACTAATGCATGAACTGAAAAGCAATTAGCCATAAGTTTTCACACTTCTCTGAAGTTTGCAAACAAAAATGCATAGATTAGGAGAGAAACGTGTGTGATATGTATGCATTTTCCTCTATTAAAGTTCATTGGATCGCAGTCAGGGCTCATTATACATTCAAGAGTTATGAACCTACTAGATTTACTAGAATTACAAATAGACTAAATCTCAAGTTTCAGAGGCATTACTAAATAAAAGCAGCAACCTTTAAACTAAGGCTTCAATCCAGTGATTTCTGGTTTGCAGTGGAATAAAACTGTCCCTGATTCTGTATTTGCTATGTTTATTTATTATTATTTATTTATAATATTTATATACCGCCTTTCCTCAAATGTCACCAAGGCAGTGTACAACAATTCAAAGAAAAACAATTAAAATGACGTTTAGTGTGACAGGTTTAAAAAATCATGGAATCCATCCCCAACTCATGATACCTTTTTCCAAAAACAACAACAACAAAATAACAAAAGCTTTTCCTGTTTCTGTTTTGTCACAGGACCGGCTTGACTCTTTAACAGAAGTGGATGACTCAGGACAGCTAACTATCAAATGCTCTCAAAATTACTTGTCACTAGATTGTGGAATTACTGCATTTGAACTGTCTGACTACAGCCCTAGTGAGGACTTGCTTGGTGCTCTTGGTGACATGACCTCCGGTCAGGGTAAAGTGAAACCATTTGAGTCTTGGAGCTGCAGTGAAATGGAAAAAGACTTTCCAGAGTTTATCAGAAGTGTGGGATTACTGGCAGTAGCAACAGATTCAATTGCTTCCAAATGTAATGAAAGCGTTAATGCAAAAGAAATCCATTTACCCTTCTTAACAGACCACCAGGAGGAAGGCCAAAGTTTCAAAGCATCATCTGCTGTATCCACTGAACTTTCACTCATGCAGATTTCTGCAAATTCATCTCTTTGTAAAGCACCTTGCACTGAGGATTCTGCTGTATCAGTTGACAGCGAAACTGACTTTGAATTACTAAAACAGGAGTTCAGTGCATTGCCCTCCAGTGGTGCAAAAAGCAAACATCCTCATGGTGAAAACTCAACTCCCAAGAGATCAAGAAGAGACTGTTTTGATTACAATGAGGATTCTCCCACACAGCCCACCTTACCCAAAAGAGGTTTGTTTCTAAAAGAAGATATATTTAAAACGGACATGGTAGTCAATGATATAAAAAACCAGATCTCTCTGATGTTTAAGACAGAAATAAGTAGGAGCACACCCTCACTATTAGATCCACCAGACAGATCCAAGCTTTGCCTGGCTTTACAGACGGCATACAATCACTGTCCCTCTGCCACCAGTCAGTCATGTGATTGTTTACACAACATAAGTGATCAGAATCTCAAGTTCACAATACAGAATCACTTTAAGGAATGTTCCATAGGCCTAGGTAAGTCCAGCGACAACATTAGAAGGGAGAAACTGAGGTGCAAGAAGTCACACGACATTCCTGAGGAGGTGGCATCGTGCAGGTTATCTGGAATTGTATCAAATGCTACATCGACAAACCAAGTGAACAAAAAAGGGGTCACTGCTTTGCAGAATGGAATCCCCTTTGGTAGCTTGCAGTCCATAGAAGGGACGGAAAGTGATTCAACCTCCACGGCTTCTGATCCTTGTAAACAGCAAGAACTGAATGGCCAATATTGCAGTGAAAGAGATCATTCTGCTTCACCTGCTCACAGCCAAGTGAGCGGCTCTTCAGGTGGCTCAGAGTCTGCTGTGTCTTCATCCCCAGTCCTTCCAAGAAGTAAGGGCAAAAAGACCCACTCATCTTCTCCGACTTATACAGATGTTAAAGTTGTTGAGGCCTGGTATGGTTCCGATGAATACTTAGCACTCCCGTCGCACCTCAAACAGACTGAAATATTAGCTTTAAAATTAGAAAACTTGACAAAACTCCTTCCTCAGAAACCTCAAGGGGAGGCCATTCAAAACATCGATGACTGGGAACTATCAGAAATGAACTCAGATTCTGAGCTTTACCCAACATATCAGATCAAAAAGAAGCACAAAAGGTTAGGTAGAGTTTCACCAAGCTCTTCAAGTGACATAATATCTTCGACAGGTGACAGCATTGAATCTGGCCCGCTCAGTGACATTCTTTCAGATGAAGAGCTTTGTACATCCTCATCTAGCATTAAAAAATACCTAGACGACAGGCCCCCAAAACCATCAGTGACTCAGTCTTCTGATAAAAATGAAATACCTACCACAAATAAATCAGCTTTAATTCAGCAGCTGATGCAAGATATACAACACCAGGATAATTATGAAATTATATGGGAAAAAATGGAGGTAAGGAAGAAATTGACAGTGAATTTACAGCTTTACCACTTCATTTATACTGTGCCTAGAGCAGACAGCCAAGGTTCGGGGTGGGGTGTGGGGGTAGGAATGGACAGATGAGACGATTTTCAGTGTGTCAGTTTCACAACTGTTCATTCATAAGCCCCATTTCCGCATTCATGTGCAAGGGATTTTAACCCTTTTAATAAGCATTTTATGGAAAAATATGCATTTTATGATAAAAAAAATACACATATCTATATGTATTTTATTATAATATGTAAATTTATATGCATTTTGGTACAGTTTTAAAGCCTAAATCTACCATCACAAAATTCAGAGAAGTGCACATCCAGAACGATAACTGTGTTCCAATGTGCACATTATTTTGGGAGGTACGAGCTGGATCAGTTCACTTCCAGATGGGGCCAAACAAAATCCTTGAGCATCCCTGGTGGTGGGGGCAAGAACCAAACATAAGACTTGACTGAAGCAGTCCAATTAGCTTCAGCTGTGCTGCCTCATGACTTCCTTCTGTTCTCCACCCTATACACCAAGTACAACGGGTACCATGGGAAGAAGCAGACAACTGGTTTTACCAACACATAAAAAGCATAGGTTGAGTGTGGGAGGAACTCTGTGGGAGGTAGAGTATCAGGTACTCTGTGGGTGGTACTGTGCTAAAATATGTTGTTCTTAAATGGTACAGCTTCATGAATATTTAGGTAGTTAGGGCTTATCCACAAGTACATTTCAGACAGATCCCTAGCTCACATTTTTCTGAAGATGTACACCAATGCATGGAAATTTGCAGTGGCAAATCATATGTTGATGGCCCAAAGCAAATACCCCCCTGTTTATTAAGTGAAAAAATGGGGGGGTGTTTTGTTCTCTTTTGCATCTGCTGCTGCTGCAGCATTTAATATATTTTTGTAGACATGGCAGCGTGGCTCCCTCTTGAGGCCTACAGTTGCTATCACAGCTCTTTCAGAGATTTATTCTTTTTCTAAAAGTCAGCTAGAGGTACAGATATGGCTAAATGAGAGCTATATATTTGTATGATGAAAAGTATTAATACAGCACTAATTTCAACACCAGTGAAAGCATACTAATTAAAGTCATGGAACACCTCTTCACGCCAGGAAATCATAGGCACAGTGCAGCATTAGATTTTATACTGAAAATCAACTCTGGAAATATAGTTAGATTTGAAAAACAGGGTTACCTCCCTTATTGTTTAAATCCCAGCCATACTGCTCAAATGGTAGCCATGCCAAATTCTAACTGTTGTAGTTCTCCTGGAAAACCGCCCAGAGAGCTTCGGCTATTGGGCGGTATAAAAATGTATTAAATAAATAAATAAATAAATAAATTCCAGGTTTCCAGTTTTTTTATTTATTATATTTGTATATCCCTCTTCCCCTAAGGAACTCTATTAAAGAGTCAGCGATACAGTGGGGACCGATGGCTACATCCTCC
Source organism: Shinisaurus crocodilurus (assembly GCA_021292165.1). Classification (NCBI taxonomy): domain Eukaryota; kingdom Metazoa; phylum Chordata; class Lepidosauria; order Squamata; family Shinisauridae; genus Shinisaurus; species Shinisaurus crocodilurus. Next base: position 265,639,012 of record CM037876.1, read on the forward strand.
CACCTACCCACCTACAGGAGGATAGGGATTTGGAGGCTGCGTGGGAGGGGGAAGAAGTTACATTCTTCTCTGGCTTGGATTAACTTCCAAGTTGGAAATAATTTAGGGGGTCATAATGCTTGCTTCATATTTGGGCTGAGTATTATGAACTTCCAAGACTTGTATTTCTGAGCCTGGTAATAAAATAGTGACATATCGACTTGTTCTGACAAAAATGAAGACCTAGCTAAACAGCAGCTGATTAGTGCTATGAAGAGAGACTCATATAACTCATCATCATCATCATCAGGCGATCACTCGTGACCGAGTAAGATTGTCTTCCGGGATAAAAGGAGGAAATTCTAAAGAAGATTGTGTAGACTCTAGCGATGGGTCCGTAAGTGACTGTGGAGGCCAATTCTAGATCCACACAGCTTCCCACAGTGAGGACACAGGTTACCAGATAGAAGATGGTCCTGTAAAGATTCATTTGACGTGCTTTTCGCTTAGCACGTTTCTCCCTTTCACCTTGCATTCGGGCTGTGCACGTAATCACGTCTCGAACCCGAATCAGAATCGGATCGGCCTGATCCGGGTTACATTTTGATTACGGTCGAATCGGATCGACCCAGACCCAGATCAGATGTAATCACCTGTCATTGGTTCCGTTTGATTACAGGTGATTACTCCGATCTGGGTGAGCAGCCAGGCAGGAAGCTCCTTCCCCCCCTTTCTGAATGGAATGGGGAGGGGGAGGAGGAGAGTATTATTGGCAGCACCATTGCCCAATGGTACTAATGAGGAAGTTGCCCTTCTCCAATAGCTAGCAACGCTGGCTGGAGGAGGGCTAAGGGAGATCCATGCTTTATTTCTCTGACCATGTGCATTTGGATCAGTTGCCACTTGCCTCGTGGCATTGGAGAGAGGAAGATTATAGGGGGTAGGTGTCTCTTTTTGGATTTCTTTTGATTTATTCCTCAATATTATTTCATTTAGGAGTAGCTTCATTTTGAATACAAACAAATCCATTTACTTTTCTTTTCTTCTGACCCCAGTTTGGGGAAGAAGGACTGAAGGAGCGTTTGTTTGTTGCCTCGGGCTCCTAATTGCTTTGCTTTAATATATCCTGTTTTTAAAAATCTTTTATTAGGATTTAGTTTAGGACAATTAAAGTCCTTTTTGTTCATACAGTTTGTGGGAGTGAGGGAGTGTTTGAATCTGCTGCCCTTCTGTTCAGCATTTTCCTGCCAGACTTACTCACAGGAAAGTGTGTATTCATGGGGGGTGGGGGGTCAGTGCATGCAGGGCAATCCCTTTCTTTTTGTTTAAAAATTGTCAGGATTGGACAAATTCAACAAGTGAAGTTTACCCACCCACCCCATACCCATGTGCCTGAAATTTGTGAGGCATAAGCAGCTCGAGGACATCTGCAATCTCACCAGGTTTCATGTTTCTATCTTTTAAAATGAAGAAGTGAAAGACGTTTCCCCCCCCAATGCAAGTCTATGGAAAAAACTAGGCAGAATCGATTCAGTTACCGTAATCGATTCCACGTAATCGGATCGGGATAGATACAGATTGGACTGAATCGTAATTGGGCCCAATCCCAATTACACAGATCGGAATCGGAATCAGATTGGAGGGGCCGTGCACAGCCCTACTCATAACACCTCTGCTTCCTTCCACAGTGTGACTGGATCTGGAGAGGGGAGTGCATTCTTGGATGTGTGTTGGAAGGAGCAATTGCTGTGCAATCACTGTGAATCTGAGCAATTAATTCTCACAGATTTCTCATATCACCTAATGTGAACTCTCAAATGATACTTTTCAGCAGAGACAAGTCACATTTTCTCTGAAAGTCATCAAATCAAATGTTGAATAAGTGATGAAAGATCGGTTTACATACATGACTGTGTGAACTGCCCCTAAATCATTCATTCATGACTAAATCATGGAACAGATTGATTCCCTGCCCCAAGTACTGGCTTAGCAGCAGTGCATTACATTCCCAGCCCTTTCTTTGTGTGTGTGAGCCAGGCTACAGAGGCTTCCCCTAGTGCAAACATCAAATGGTGCTGTCGATGTGCACTGTACATCCATCCCCAGGAGCCAGTGGAGCCTCCTCTCCACCATGCCATGAACACATGTATGCATTCACCAGGGCAAGGCATTCATTGGGAGTCCCAGTGTAGGATTAATTGTAGAATTAAGTAGGCAGTAGCGGCCTATTGGAAATGCACATATGACCAGAGAAGTATGCACAAGAATGCTTTGTCGTAGGGGAAATCACCTGCAAAAAATGCACATAATTTGAAAAGTACATACAAACGCGAATAAAATGCTTACATTTTGAGAAATGCACTAAAAAATGCACACACATTTTCATGCGGACTTTATAAAGTAGGGAGGAGTCACTCAATCACTAGCACTAGATGTTAAAGCAGGGTGGGTTATTTATTTATTTACTTATATATAGTACTATATAAGTACTATATTTACTTACTTATTTACTAAATATAAGTACTATATTTACTTATATACACACACACACACACACACACACACACACAGTAATACCTTGGATTGCAAGCATAATTTGTTCCAGAACCGTGCTTGTAATCCAAAACACTCTTATATCAAAGCGAGTCTCTGGCGGGTGTGAGCGGGGCCGATTTCAGCCCGCTACGCCTGCTCGAGGCGGCGGTTACATCCCTACCACTTGTATTGCAAGACGTCGCTTGTTTATCAAGTCAAAATTTATATTTAAAAATTGCTTGTCTTGCAAAACGCTCTCAGACCAAGTTACTTGCAATCCAAGGTGTATATATATATACACACACACATAGAATGAAAGGAGACATACTTGCCCCATAGGGGGCTTACAATCTAAGTGTAGATACAAGGAAGAGAACAGAGGCAGGGGAGAGAAATAGAGACAGTAAACAGGATGAGTATGCAACTATTTCAGCTTCATGTTGTAGACTTAGTTGTAGTAGGGTACATTATACATAATGTAATATGTATGTCAGCCCCTTATATATAGTTATTAATCACCTTAAGCGTTAGTGGACATGGGATGCACAGTTTTAAATTAATACCAGCAGTTGCTCCAAATTTACTGTGTTTACTGATGTTGCATATTTCTGATGTAGTCAACATCATCTGTCATCATGTGTCAGCTGTTACTGTATGTTGGCCCAGAAGCAGCCAAGGCTGAACTGATGCTGTGTGGAATTTTGTAATTACTAGAAGAATGGTAAGAATGTATTTAAAAGTAAACACCTTCTTTGAATAACTGTTGGTAAGACTTGGCAATGCTGTGATGAAGCCTCCAGATGGTGCTGTTTACTTAGAGAATGTGATTTAGGAACTGGACAATGTTATCTATCCTCTAACAGTAATTTTCAGTGTCAGGCTTTTAGTATTTGAAATAATTTTCAATTTCTGCAGTTGTTTTCTTTTGAATAGTCACCATAAAATTTTATAGACATCATCTGAAAAACAGTGGTGGTATAGCAATTTGTGCTTTCTACTAGAAAATGGACTTTCCCCCTCTGTGACAGGGATAGCCACTATAATATTGTTCATATGTCTCTTTTTCTAGATTTTCTTTTATCCTTTGATGTTGTTTACCAGAAGCACATCTAGTTGTGATAGTGGCATTAAATCCTCTGCTGACAATGCAAGCGGAACGTTTGTATTATTTTAACAAATGATTCTACCTTATCACAGCTTTCTATCATTCAGCATTGTGTATATATGTGCCTCAATATTACGTTTTAAATAATTCCTACAACTATGATTTTCATTATGTAGTTTTGTGGCTTCCCCCACTCCCCTTAATAATGGAGAAAATGAAATCTAGAATACTGGTGTTATGGAACTTTTAAATAGGATTCTTCAGTATAATATTTATAAGTTGAATATAGGTTCCAAATTATACATTGGATATAGTTCCAAATGTATTTAGAGGTTGAATCTAGTTCCAAATTGTCCTTTTGATGATGATGATGATGATGATGATGATGATGATGATGATGATGATTAATCATTTTGTGGAATGTTTACATTTGATTTTTACATTCTTATATTGTGAATTGTACCTCCTGCTCATTACATGAAGTCTCCTCTTCCTGACCCTGGTCTAGCTAGAGCCCATATGTACTGAGAAGCAGCTTTTGGTTTGCATCTCCCTAACTGGTTAAGGAATCATGTCTTTTCTGTAGGTAGTGTTGTAAAATGAGCTGCAGTTGCCCTCCTCCCTTCACTTTCTCCTCCAAAGAGGGAACTGGGGGAACAGGGCTGGAGCTCGGAGCTGGACAAACTGTGGCTCTGCGGTTGCATGTGGGCCCTCAGCCTAATTTCATAAGCCCTATGCAAGCAATCAGTTCAGACCTCTGACAAGAGTGATCTGTCCCTCCACTGCCAGCCTGCTGGGTGGGGTGAAAGAGGAAGGGAGAGAGAGACAGAGAAAAGCAGGTGTCTGAAAGAGAAAAGGAGGTGGTTCTGCTCACTTTTGGCTCTGGCCTGCCCACCACTGGGCGCCCACTGCTGGCATGCAGCTCCATGCCTATTATCCTTGAGGGAATGTGGCCCTCAGCAAAACAAAGGTGCCCTACCCTTCTGTAGCTCTCAAGGAAGGGCACATGCTTTACATGGGGAAGATCCTTGAGGTTCTTGTGATGTCAAGGTTCAATCCTTGGCATCACAAGTGAAGACTGAGAAACGCTCCTGTCTCAAACCCTGGAGAGCTGTTTCCAGACAATGTGCACAACACTGGGCCAGATGGACGAATGGTCCGACTCAATATAAGGTGCCTCCGTATGTTCCTATAATATTTTTTTTTACAGGACTATACATGTACAGCCCTGACTGCTGCATACGTGCACTCTTGGATGAAGGCGACTGCCTCAGTTCTTTTGCCAAAGCAACAGCTTACCTCGAGATGTTCAGCACCAAGGGCCTCTTTTCCTTTGTCCCTCCACGTGTGTGTGTGTGTGTGTGTGTGTGTGTGTGTGTATGTATCTGTCTGTGTGTGTATAATTTATATCCCACCATTTGGCTACAAGGCAACTTACAACATAATTAAAAACAAATACAAATGTATACAATAAAATCACAATAAATACAGAAGAATTGAGTTAAACAAAACAGAGCAACAAATTTGGCCATCTTAGCGCTCCATAGCCACTATGGAGCATTGAAACGGTCAGATTTAGCATGCAAAGAAGCTAAACGTTTTAGCCCTACTGAGTGCTAGGGAGCAGTTTGCCACCGAATTTCGGTGGCAAGCCAGTGATTTTTTTTTAATTTTAATTTTTTCTACCCCCAGTTTGGTCTGTGGAAGGGCACCAGTGGGCAAAAATGGCCCTTGCCACAGTTGCCCACCAAAGGCTAAAAGAGAGAGGGCTAACAAAGCCTCTCGAGGAAGGGCAGTCCTTGGTCACTACTGAGAAGGCCCTGTCCCAGTTCCCAACCAGCTGTGTCTTAGAAGGCAAAAGAATATTGAGCAAGACCTCAGATAACAATTGTAAGGGTGGGCAGACTCATTTGGGAGGAGAGTCTTTCAAATACTGGCCCCAAACCATGTAAGGCTTTCTGATACCTGATATTGTGACCAGAAACAAACTGGAAGCCAGTGTAGCTCGAATAACACTGGAGTAATACTCCGGAGTAATGACTCTGTGAGGCGGAGCCAAGCCAACATCCTGGCTGCTCCATTTTGCCCGTGATGCTCTGTCCTAACATTTAATGATCTTCCTTAATTTTGACTGAGATTTTTTTTTTAAAAAAACTATTTGAGTGGATTCAGGGAGGAGGATATGGATAGAGTAATATCTTACTGTATAAAGCTAATTAGAATAATAGGATTTTAGAGTTGGAAGGGATCTTGGAGGTTATCTAGTCCAATCCCTTGGTCAAACCAGGAATCTGCACTTACAGCATCCTTGACAGATGACCATTCAGCCTCTGCTTAAATCCTTCCGTTGAAGGAGCAACCACCACCTCTGAACTTCTCTCATAGGGCACAATCCAACCAAAATGACACCCAAAATTCTATTTAATTTTAATGAGAGAGTCCTTAAATTACTAGTGAATTCAGTGGAACTTAAAACTGCTTAACCTAGCCTATAATTTTCCTAGCACGTTCATAAACAGATTAATCCTACCAGTGAAAGTGAAGGAAGTCATCAGTAATGTCAGAGATGACTGCACGGATCACAGGCTTGATGGCATGATGTGGCAATGCAGGAGCCGGATGGGACTGCTGGATGTAGGTGTTTAGTCCTACAGAGCACTTTTCTGTAGTTGTGGGATTCAATCCAGACTGTGCTTTATAAGCTTGTTTTTTCAACAAAAGCATCACCATTTCTGGACTGAGGTGATTTAATATCACTTCCCAAAGTGATTTATTCTGTGACAATCTTGTTCCATTTATTGATGCAAATATTTTGCATGGATATCACCTTGATATCTGATTCAATATCAAGGCTTAAAACCACAAATAGCATATGCCACATGTGCTACTTCTACACTGTTCCTATTCAGAAATGGTTGCCCTCAGATGTGCCAGCCCATGAAAAATCTTTATAAAATGGATTTCAAAATTCTGAGAGTCAAATATGGAATACATTTGGGCTTCCTTGTATTTACCTTCTTCCTTCCAAATATTTGGTGTTGTTGCTCGATCCTTGCCAAGAGAAAAATGAAATACGGGTTTCCCAAGGTTATGACGAGTACTGTCATGAGTAATGTTCCCAGGAAGAACATCATGGCAAGGGGGAGATCAACCTCGCCCCATACATCAGCCAGAAAAGAAACAGCTGCAGGGAGCTTGTTTTGCCCTTCCCTGTCAGAAAGAACACATATAAGGACTTTGAAACTAAGAACTGGTGCCTGAGTTTTGCTCTCCCCCCCCTCCCTCCCTCCCAATCCCTTTTCCTTGTGTGTCGTGCCTTTTAGATTGTAAGCCTGAGGGCAGGGACTGGCCCATTATTAATCTGCTCTGGGAGCCTTTTGGGGCTGATAAGTGGGTAAAAATAGTATAAATACTGTGTAGATTGGCTACACTGCTACCCTAGATTATCCCAATATATTCTATGCCCAACCTTCCCTATCCTTATCACCAAAGACCAATACATTCTTTTAGTAATGTTGCTGGGCACAGAGTAGTACCATATTCCCAGGGTCAAAACAAACACATGAAAACAGTGTAATGCCAACTTGAGGTTTTTGAGGGCCCTTGGGCAAGGCAGCAGCATCTATGGACCCCTTCTCTCAGTGAGTTTACATTCTTGCCTCCATTATCACCAGCTGCTATTGCTCCTCATCCTCTTTCTCACCATTTATTTATTTAATTTGTACCCCCACCTCTCCACCAAGAAAAATGGCACTCAAGGCAACTTACAATCATAAACAGATCCCCTTACACACCAAAGGCATTCTTGAATACAGTGGTCTTTGCCTGCCAGTGGAAGGGTAGCAAAGGAGGAGCAAACCTAGCCTCCCTTGGCAGGGAGTTCCAAAGCCTGGAAGTGGTCACTGAGAAGGCCCTCTCACGTGGCCACCAAATGTACCTCTGAAGTTGGAGGTATCAAAAAAAGAGCCTCTCCCGAAGATCTTAAGACTGGGGCGGTCTTGTATTGGAGAAGGCAATCTTTCAGATAGCCTGTTCCCAAGGCATATGCTTGCTTGACAGACAGATAGCCAGTGAGCAAGTAAGCAGTGGTATCTACTGCTCCTCCTTCTTACCGCTATTATCTGGGCTATCTGGGCTAGAGTAAGAGGTGAACAAGCAGGTTGCAAAAAAGAAGATGAGGAGCAATTCCAGGAGCTCTTATCAGTGGGCCCCTGCTGGGTGTGGGTCCTTGGCAGATGCCCAACCATGCCTACCCTTGACACCGGCTCTAAAACAATGTAGTTTCTAGATTATAATTTTACTAACAGCCATGCCTTTGGCTTTTTCTTGTTCTTTTCTCTTGTTATGAAAGGGATTTGTCAGCAAGCTGGATGAATTCATTCACTGGTTAAATGAAGCCATGGAAACAACAGAGAATTGGACTCCACCTAAGGCAGAAACAGACAGCCTTAAACTCTACCTGGAAACACACTTGGTAGGACAAGATTGTACTGTGATTGAAGTCAATAATGAAAATAGCTTGCCTGGCTCTCTATTTTATTTTTTATTTATTTCTAGTATGGATCATCTTAAGGAAATACATAACATAGTCTTGCCAGTTGTATTAACTGAAATTTCAGCCAATTCATGTTCTAAAAAGAACCTGATTCCATTAAGCAAGGACTGTGGAACAAATGCTACACCTGAGTTTAGGAGCTACAAAGATGCTGTAATTATTATTATTATTATCCTCCAGAAAAAGAAATGTCACTGCAGAAAGTAATAAGTCAAAGAAAAATGGCTTTTCTACTGGCAGCTGTAAAATTTGAACAAGGGCTCTTATAATATTAATGAAGAACTCATTATCAAAAATACTACATTTTCTGCATTTTAAAACTCTGCCATTGGATCATTCATAATATTATTTAAAACATGCATGATGGACATTTTATAATGTGTTATATGTTGCCATCATTGTTCTTACGCTAAAAGCCAAAATACTGCCAAAGTAGGGAGCATTACGTCCATGAAGAAGCTTTGGAATCCATTGCAGACAAAAATTACAGATGGATGGGTGAATTGCAGGATATATTTAATTCACAAATTCTTCAGGCCAGCTTTTATTTATTTATTTGATTTGTTCCCCGCCTTTCTACTAAAAAATGGCATAATTAAAATTGATTAAAACATTTAAAAATACAATAAAACATAACAATTACAGAATAAAAATAACCACAATAACAATAATTATAACAATTAAAAAATGGCACCCAACCCAACAGACCCACTTACAGGCCAAAGGCCTTCTTGAATAAAGCGGCCTTTGCCTGCTGGCAGAAGGACAGCAGAGAGGGAGCAAACCACACCCTGGGAGCAGCCACTGAAAAGGCCTAGGGATGTCTGAGGATTTTGTTTGGGGGGTGGAAATCTGGTGGGCTAGCTGGGCTTGACTCCCCAAACTCCGTCTCGTTTACCTCTTCCCTGTCTCGACTCGCATTCTCCCAAGTCAAGGCGGGGAAGCTACTTCAGGCTCCTGGCAGGCCACTGTTAACGTAGAAAATGCCTTAAGATACACCTAAAGCAGCTGCAATTTACACAATTTGCGCAAATTGCGGTCGCTTTTGACATATCTTAAGGCATTTTCTACATAAGCAGCGGCCCACTGGGAACCCAAAAGTCTGCGAGTGGCGCAGCACACACCATCTTTCAGCCTGGCTCGGTGGGTGCAGCAGTGGTGTCTGCTGAGCTGGAGGCAGGTTGGGTCCCAGCAGATGGCCCACCCACCCCTAAAAAGGCCCTTGCTCAGGTCATCACCAAACACATATCTGATGGTGATGGTCTTGAAAGAAGGGTCTCTCCAGAAGAACTTAAGGACTGGGCAGGCTCATATGGGAGAAGGCGGTCTTTCAGGTAGCCTGGTCCCAAGCCATATAGATCATAACCAGCACTTTGAATTCTGCCTGGAAACAGACCAGTAGCCAGTGAAGCTGTTGTAACAAGGGAGTCGCATGCTTCCTGTAACTGGCCCTGGTCAACAGTCTGGCTGCAGCATTCTGGACCAGCTGAAGCTTCTGAACAGTTTTTGAAGACAGCCCCATGTGGAGCATGTTACAGTAGTGCAAATGGGATGTAACTAAGGCATGCCTGACCATGGCCAGATCATACTGCCCAAATTAACAGTTTAAGTCCGGAGTTGCCATCCTGTCTTTACTCACTGACTGGGTTCGGATGACACGAAAAGCAAACAACGATAACAGACAACCGTTGCTTGTCTTGTTGTCTAAACCCAGGTTGTTGTGAGTCACAATGGTCTGTTTTGTCCTCAGAAACAAGGATAAGAAACAATGCTATGTTCAAGGGTTTGTTCTTACAATGATTGTTTGTTGTGTCATCCGAACCAGAGAGAGCTGTTTTATCGTTGGTAGTTCAAGAATCCTACAGAGTCACATGACAAGAGTGGCAAAACAAGCAGCCGCTCAAGTAATCCATTCTCTATTTCCGATGTCTGCCCAGCAACATACACGTTGCTGGTTGCTTCACTTTTATCATAGAAGCATAGAATGGTAGAGTTGGAAGGGGCATATAAGGCCATCGAGTCCAACTATGGATGTATGAGAGCTTCCGCGCGGGCACGAGTGAGGCCCGAACTCTCCGCGGCTAGTGTGGGCCTTGGTTCTCGCCATCTGCAGCGAGCTGGCCGCGCCGCCTGCACTGGTTCCATCGCGTCACTTCCGGCATGGCGGAAGTGACGCGACGGGACCCTGCTCCGGCGTGCTGGACCCCCGCGCTCTGTTTTTGGTGGGGGAAACCAGGGCAACAGGGCTGTTTAAGCCCTGTTGCCCTGGTTCCCCCTGCCAAAAACAGAGCGCGGGGGTCCAGCGCACCGGACGTGACACGACGGGCGGTGGCGGCGGCGGGTCCAGCGGCGGTGGTGGGTCCAGCAGTGGTGGGTCCAGCGGCGACTCCGGCAGTGGTGGGTCCAGCAGCGGCAGCTCCGGCGGCTCGAGTGGTGCGGAGAATGCTCCGCGCCGCTCAGAAGAGCGGGATCGGGCTGCCGCCGCAGAGGACCAAGCCGCAGAGAGCTTCGAGCCCAGGTAGGGCTCTAAATACATCCCTAAGTCCAACCCCCTGCTCAATGCAGGAATCCAGGTCAAAGCATCCATGACAGATGGCTGTCCAGCTGCACCTTGAATGCCTCCAGTGTGGGAGAGCCCACCACCTCCCTAGGTAGTTGGTTCCATTGTTGTATTGCTCTAACAGTCAGGAATTTTTTCCTGATGTCCAGGCGGGATCTGGCTTCCTGTAACTTGAGCCCATTATTCCGTGTCCTGCAATCTGGGGTGATTGAGAAGAGATCCTGGCCTTCCTCTGTGTGACACCCTTTCAAGTACTTGAAGAGTGCTATCATGTCTCCCCTCAGTCTTCTCTTCTGAAGGCTAAACAAGCCCAGTTCTATCAGTCTCCCCTCATAGGGCTTGTTTCCAGTCCCCTAATCTATTGTAGGATGCTTTTTTACTTTTACAGTCAGAATGCCAAAACTGTGTCTTTTTCTTTCAGAATAAGTATGCTTTTAATAGAAGAAGAGTAGATTACAATTTGAGAACTTTACAAGTATTTGGTGGGGGGAGGGGAGGAGGGAGTTGGGTAGTAAGCAGAGGGCTGGAAAAATGAAGTCAAGGCTAAACTCTGGCTAAAGGAGCAAGAAAAGCTTTGGGGTAGGGAAGGTGTGGAAAAGATCTAGTTCAGACTTGTAACACAGGTGGGAGGCAGGATAGACAGGAGAACTGCTAGAGATAGCAGGTTCTCTGCCATGCATGGATGCGAGGGAGGAGAAGAAGTAAAAGAGGTGCAGTGTTAAGCAGAGCTAGGCATGGTGGGGGGGAGAGTATACATAACCTTCACCTGTCTCCTAGCCAAGATGGGAGCAAAGGCAGCAGGGAGAGAGGAGAGCGAGAGCAGCTTTGGTGCCAGGCGGTGCAGAGAGGGAGGGGGCAAGGATCAAAAGCCACTGCTTGGACAAGGGGTGCCACGCAGTGTGGGGGAGGGTGTATAATGTGTTAATAATCATCACCTGTATGGTAGACCAGGTGAGAACAAAGGCAGGAGGGAGAAAGGGGAACGTAAAAGGTGTTTGTGATAGGTGGCGAGGTCGGGAGTGGTGGCTGGGTTAGGAGAAAGTCCAAGCCTCAGTTCATACTAGAGGCACCAGGATCGTGGTGTGGATGGGTGGATGGGGGGGGGGATGCTTCTCTGTGGTGATGGAAACAGCCAGGCAAAAGCAGGAAAAGTGACAGGCAGAGAAGCACGGGACAACATATACAGGAAGCTTCCCCCCCCCAGTGGAAACAGACAACAAAAGGGATATTGATCAGCTACAGGGAGATAGAGAAAGGGTCAAAGATTCCTCTAGGACAGTGTTCTCCAACCTTGGGTCCCCAGATGTTTTTGGCCTACAACTCCCAGCATGCCCCAGCCAGCTATGCTGGCTGGGGCATGCTGGGAGTTGTAGGCCAAAAACATCTGGGGACCCAAGGTTGGAGAACACTGCTCTAGGAGGAGGGAGAGGGGAGCACTCAGCGGACCAATCACAGACAGGCGGCTGCCTACATAGAGATGGAGTGATGGCCCCTGGGATGCATGCCTGGAGGTGGAGGGAGGACTGGGTGGGAACAAAAGCAGGATAATGACCAGAAACAATGATCCTCTGTCAGAACCATCTTTGTAAGTTACCACCAGTCATGGTAACTTGCCATGGTAACTTGGTGGCAAGTTACCACCAATCTTGTTGTGTCGTGTGAACCCACCCACTTTTTACAGAGAATCTACATGACATGATTGCCCACCAGATGCCCTCCAGTGTTTTCTGTGTTTTCCTCCCTTTTTTGTTCAGACCTGATTTGTGACGATTTGTAGAATTTTAAAAATTAAAAATGCACTTGCAGTGTTATCCTGTCCAATGTGGTTAGACAAAGTACTATTGAGGTTTTTTTTTTAGGGCTATTGTCCCTTTAATTAAAAGTGTTTTGCATTAGTTGCTTCCATTTTAGCACAGCAGCAGGATTACCATTAAATAGTCATTCATTATCCTTGAATAGCCTTTCTGAATTTCCCCTTAATGTCTATTCCTATTCCCATCTAGCGGTGGCAGCTATTACTAATTTATCTCATCCCCCCCTCCCGCCTTTTCTTATTTTATATAGTAAAAGTAGCACTATTTTGCTATAAAGAAAAAATCAGAAGAAGTTAGTGGTTGGATCCAGGTTTAGTCAGACCTACTGAAATGAAGGTCCCATAGATTTCAACAGGTCTACTTTAAGTACCTAGGGAGGTGGTGGGCTCTCCCAGTCTGGAGGCATTCAAGGTGCAGCTGGACAGCCATCTGTCAGGGATGCCTTGACCTGGATTCCTGCATTGAGCAGGGGGTTGGACCCGATGGCCTTCTAGGCCCCTTCCAACTCTACTTTTCTATGATTCTATAGTAATTAAGATGTGTGTGTGTGTGTGTGTGTGTGTGCGCGCGCACACACACACACACACACCAGGTAGGAACAGGAACTAGAGGATTTGTAGGGGCTGGGCAAGTGGATTGGGTGGGGTGGGGTGGGAGGTCCTGTCTGCTGGTCTAGTTTCTTCTTGATTTCATCTGCCACCTACTGTTCCCTGCTCTTCAATTGTCAACACACTGACATAATTGTGGAAGCATCATTTTGAATGTCACATACCTCAAGGTGGTGATGCATTTCTGTGCGTTCAAAATGGTAGGTAGCATAGCTTTGCAGCAGTAGAATAATTGTGAAGATTTTAGGAATGGTGGCAAGGGGACAGAGGCTTGTGGTGGAGTCAGAAGGGGACAGAAGCTTGTGGTGGAGTCAGAATCTCTAAGTTCTATTTGAACCTTATGTGCACCTCTCTGTATGTGATGCATATGGTCATTTCATCTCCATAGTGCATGTACAATTCAAACGGACATAATTTAAATTGGCTAATTTAGATTAAGATTGAAAAGTAAGGTCTGATCATTTGAAAATATGGGAAGTGGAGAATTTTTAATCATTAAATAATTCTAAGGATGAGTAGAAGAAACTAGTCAAATCTATAATTTTCAGGATTTCAAATACTTGTGATTGTGGTAATCGTTATGTTTGCCATTGGTCCTTGTGATAATACATTAGGCCATTGATGGAGTTTGTGGGCAGCTCTGAATGCACAGCAAGTTATTGGACTTGAACCTCCCCTGAGTTTTTATATGTTACACAGTGTGGGGAATTGCTGACTAAAAGAAAGCCCTCCTTGGTATTTAATGCTGCATTCCTATACACATTTATCCGGGAACAAGTCCCACTGAACTTAATGAGACTTGCTTCTTAATGGGATGTACATTCATAGGATTACACTGCAAAGCTACCTGGTGGACTTTAGGTATAATCAAGTAGTTGCTATGATGTGGGAAAAGACCCATAATTTCCATTTCAGAATATTTTTGTGATATGTAAGTTTGCAGTCTGAAATGTCATGTGCCCAAACAACCTATTATTTTAAAATATAAACTCAATTTCTGTCATCTACCTTTCTGAGACATAAATGATTCAGGCTGCAACCCTGTGCACAATCAGGGTGCAATCCTATGCATGTTTAGTCAGAAAAAAGCCATGCTGGCTGGGGAATGCTGGGAGTTGTAGGACTTTTTTTCTGTCCATATGCATAGGATTGCACTTTAAGTCCCATTGAACTCATTAAGGTTTACTTTGGAACAGGCTTGCATAGGATTGCACTGCAAGTTATTAAAAAAGTGGCTTGTTTGTAATTGGAAGATAGAGTTAGTCATTGCTTTGTGATCTATATTTTATTAATTAGAATGTCAACTTTTCACTTGGTATTGGTCTGGCAGAAACGCTAATCTGTGTTTAAACAGAAGTCTATAAAATTAAGTTCCCATTAAATGCAGTGCCAAAATTATCTTGATATAGTATTTGCATTTAGTACTAAGCAAAGGAGATGAAGGGGCAGGTGCCCCAAATCATCTGTTCTGTGAGACATATCACACAGCTTCTCACTCCTAGACCACATCCTCACGTGTACCATTTAGTTAAGCTCATCCTGCTGTGAAAAGGGCTCTCTTGTGCACAGTAGGAATTTATTATTTGAACAAAAGGAATGGATACCCAGTAGGAATTTATTATTTGAACAAAAGGAATGGATGTGTAAGTTCCCCCTTCACACACTTTATTAATAAGCAGATTAGAAGAAGGGAGGTTTCAGTAGTTGGTACATATTCATGTTTGCACAGTGGAAGCTGTATTAGTGACTGTATTCCTTACACACAAACATGTGCATGATAATTAGACCCTTAAAAAAATCAGCAATGGCGGATTCTATTCAATGGTGGCCTTGCCTTAGTGGAAAAGCACTTCTGCTTGTACAAGTCGAGGCATCCAATTTTCACTGATGCCTCCTGCCTACTTAACCCCCTGTTCCTGAGGGTTGGTAGACCCTTCTGAACAGAATAGGATGTGGCACAGAGGCTGTAGTAGGTACGGGGTTTTTTTTTGGCAAAAATTGAGTGCCCCAACTTGCATGAGCAGAAGCACTTTCCGCTAAGGCAAAGCCACCATTGGATACAATCCACAGTTCATAAACATAAATTGAGAGTTTATGTACAGACTCACAACTTACAACCTTTTTGTTTGTTTGTTTTAAATTTTGTATTGGCCTTGAGCCTTTTTTGAGAAAGGAGTCTAAGGAATAATAACAATTTAGACTATTCTGTTTTCATCAAGTCCTCAGCAATTTTGTATATAAATAACAGCATCTATCCTATTTTTTTCTTTTTTTGCCAATGGAGAAAGGATATAATTAGTTCCTACTCCCTATTTCTGTTTTTAAAGATATTTGTTACATAATACCTATGTCTCCGTATGTCCTCAGTTATTTGGCGGTCTCAAATATCTTTATTAAACATATTTTTAAAGGAAGCATTTCAGTTTACCTACAAATTGCTTAAAGAATGTTGCCCTAGATCAGCCTTCACCAAGCTGGCACCCTCTACACATGTTGGATGACAACTCCCATCATTCCCAGTCCAACACATCTGAAGGACACCAGCCTAGGGAAGGCTGCCATAGATTGCAGCTGCCTCTGATTCCCAAATAATATTCGTAAAACAAAAATCCTTAAGGAGGTATGGTTAAATTATTGTGAGAATTATTGTAAAGCATAGTAATGTAAACATGTACATCATACCCTCCAACTGTCCCAAATATCCCGGGGCCTTCACGAATATCCTTAAGCCATCATGGCTTTTCCCTTTGTTATGGAATGTCCCGAATTTTCCTGTGCTTAGCTGCAATTTTGCCGATGGCCCCTTTAAGAAACAGTAAGGAGGGAGGGAACAGACGCTAGGATGTGTGCGTGTATGCGTGTGCGTGCCCGCACCCGAAAAGAAAAGGAGGTGGAGGCGGCACCAGCTGGCCTGGACATGATTCTATCTTTATATTGACACAGATTTTGCCTCTAACAGGTGAGTTTACAGTGTCAGAAGGAAATGCAAGAAAGTTTCCCTTCTCCGTGTTTGGGGGAGTGGGGTGGGTGGGTAAGCTTCACCTGTTGAATTTGTGCCAATCTTGACCATTTTAAAACAAAAAGATAGGGATTGCCCTGCAAACACTGACCACCACCCCATGTAAAACACCAGATATCAACAATTAAGGGTTTAAGTAAGGTAAAAATTTTTTTACAAAAGCCACTTATAAAATATTATAAAATAATATATAATATAATAATGTAATAATTATAATATATAAGATATTATATAATAATATAATTCTGGAAAAGTCATCTAGCACTGGTGCTGCTGCTGCTACCTCATATAGCAAGGAGCAGCATTTCACAATTATCCCTCAATTACACGATACTTCTTCACACAATGCATAATCAATCTGCTGCCACAAGATGTGATGGTCAGTGTTGTAGATGGCTTTAAAATATACATACTTTCCTGTGAGTAAGTCCCATTGAACGTAATAGGACTTACTTCTGAGTACACATGCATAGGATTGCACTGTTACTCTGTTTTCAGAGCAGTGGTAAATTTTACTTGTCTCCACCTGTGTACCCCATGTGAAAGTCTTTTCCTAACACATGCTGTAGTGCCATGGAGAATGCTCTCTACAGTAATTATGCTCAGCATGCTCAGTCTTCATTAGCCTGTTTGTGTGGGTGTCTCCATTTTGGAATTTGGTGTGTGTATGTCAGGGATGGGGACTCGGACTCGAGGACTCGACTCGTGAGTCGGACTGAGTCCCCCCTCTGACTCGACTCGGACTCGAGTCCCAATAATTTTAATGGGACTCGAGACTCGACTCGGGACTTGAGACCAAGGACTCGTCAACATCCCTGGGCTGTGCCAGAAGGAGTGGAGAGGAGCGCGATCGCCGGCGAAGATCAAGTTCAACAGTTGAATTGTCCAAGACAAAGGGCACTGCCTGCCTGCCTGTTTGGGGTTCCCTGCCTCCTCTGCCTACCTGGTCTCTTCTTGACCAGTTCCACAGTTTGAATTGTCCAAGACAAAGGCCTGGTTATTTTGGGTTTGTCTGCCTGGTCTGTTCTTGCCAAAATCAGTTGCAGAGTTTTGAAATAAAAAGGCACACTTGTGCCTAGAATTTATTTAAGCCACACATCTGAAGTAGCCTTATTTTGTTGGGGAAAACCCCCATTGATTTTAATAGGGACTCGTGGAGTCAGTTTTGGGAGTGACTTGGGACTCGTGACTCGTGAGTCACCATTTTGGACCAAGGACTCGGACTCGGACTCGAGACTCGGGTCCAAAGACTCGTGACTCGACTCGTGACTCGAGATCAAGGACTCTTCAACATCCCTGGTGTATGTGTGTGTTACCCAGTGTGCCCAATCCCAAATACATTTTAAAAAATTGATTTCTCCATTGATGTCTACAGGCACCTCCCACCTCTGCCCCTGAAGACATTTTAAAATAGATTTTCAGTGTGAACCAGGAAAAGACCTGTGCAGCACTGAGAAAGTTCTTTCTACCCTGTTTTATCTATGTGTATCTCCCTCCCTCCCTTTCTGGCCATCCCGTTCTATTGTTGTAGGGATCCAATCAAGTACAGGTACAAAGTGCCAGGGGGCATTGCAGAAAATGGATGCTCCAGAGCACAAATAAGTTGCATGGCACATGGAGGAAGGACCGGGAGAGCACATGGACCTTCCATTCTCAGCAGTATACCCTTTCATTTCCTGCATGAAATGTGCACTTTACCTGTACTCCACTGGATCAAGCCCTAGATTTTTCATTCTTGAAATAATGCTAGTGTTTTCCACTAAATACATTAGAATCCTGAGTTCAAATGTTGGCCATTGGATATAACTGTCCGGCTACTTATACTCCCACCCATAAAACTGTGTTCTTGATGCTAGACTTGCTCAATCTGTTGGTGTTGGATTATTTTTTCTGGAAAGTGACAAGCTCAACTTTCATGATTGAGGAAGGAAAAAGACACACACCTGAGTAATGTAACAAGCAACAAACTACCATCTATTTTGCTCTTGTTTGCTATGCTGCTTGCAGTTTGTGAAAAGAGTTTTCCCCTTAAGGCCAATGTGTTATTGGTTAATCTATTGCTGGGTTTTGTGATTTGTACTTTGCAGCAAATTAAACACCAAGTCTGAATTTTGTGCAACCGTAAAATTGCAAATCAAGCCCCAGAGTTTTGGCCCATCTTTATTCATCATATTTTACTTCTTCAGTCAACATTATTACTGGTTAATAGGTGCACCTGTAAATCAAGCTGCATTGTATACTTGATATGTTATGTTAAACGAATCTTTTCTAGGGCAGCAAGTCTATTTTTTCTAATGAAGAAGAATACCTCATCTTTTCCAATTTTCCTATCAAACACATCCACATCATCTTGAGGCAGCACCACTACCAGCTGCATCGATGCTCCGCTTCAATTACATGAAATTATCCAACCTACTCCCGGGTCCTTTAGGTTTTCTTTGCTATATGAGGCGCCCGCATGGTGCATCTCTTGTGAAGTGCATGATTACAAACTATTCAACACAAGCCTGTTTTAAGTAAACAGTAAATTAAATATTGTCAGGGCTTGTTCAAGCTTGCTTTCATGAAAGGAACTTCTAGAAAAGGTTGCATGAGAAGTGAAGCTTTAAGAAAAGTAGCTGCACAAAGAGTAATGGTTTTCCCCTTTCTTTTGGATGCTTGACCCAGTTTATATTTTTGGCTTCATCTGATTTTCATCTGGTTTTGGCACTACTTGCCTAATAATATCAAAAAGTTATTTTTGTGGGCTACCTCAGTTTTAAATTGTGAATAACTTTGTAGAAAATTGAAATGTTTAAATTAGTTTCCTAAAATATAGGAATTAAGTCATTTTTAATTCTAGATGACAAATGGGATGCCAGAAAATGCAAAAATAGGATAGCATGGGTTTTTGAACATTGGCTTGTTTTGGAGGCTTTCAGGGAAAATCCCTTTCTGTGATAGGGTGACTAGGTACAAAAGAGGACAGAGCTCTTGCATCTTAGATTGTTGTTTTGAAAAAGGAATTTCACTGCGTAGAGCATTTCTCACCACTACACAGCAAACTGTACCTGACCAAATTCCCTCTTCTATGCAGCTTAAAAGTATGAAAGCCCTGTCCTCCATTGCATTTTATTAGGTTACATGTCACTGAGATGTCAGCATACCAGTTCATGAGGCAGGGTATTTCTAAAGGAAACTAATAAAAGGTTATTTACAGTAATACCTTGGATTGCAAGCATAATTCATTCCGGAACCGTGCTTGTAATCCAAAACACTCTTATATCAAAGCAAGTCTCTGGCGGGCGTGAGCGGGGCCGATTTTGGCCCGCTACGCCCACTCGAGGCGAGCGGTTACATCCCTACACTTGTATTGCAAGATGTCGCTTGTTTATCAAGTCAAAATTTATTTAAAAAATTTGCTTGTCTTGCAAAACGCTCTCAGACCAAGTTACTTGCAATCCAAGGTATTACTGTATATGGACAGTCATTTTTGGTTTAAGTTATTTGAAGCGGACATTTTGATTTTTGATTTTTATGTTACATGTTTTAGGGTGCAATCTTATGCATGTTTAGACAGAAATAAGTCCAACAACTCCCAGCAGGGAGTTGTAGGACTTTTTCTCTCTCTCAACATGCATAGGATTGTGCTCTTGTGATTTCTAATGCTGTTTATATTACGGTAAGTTGTTTTATATGTAAACTTTTTTTTTAATGAATAAGTTACAGCACACATTGGTCTTCTTTCACAAAGAAAAGGCAGAATACAAATGAGATCGATGCATGCATGGTGATCCAAAATAAGTCCTAAGGAAACTAATAAAATATGGTTTGAACAGATCGTACTATAAAGAAGGCCCTGCCAGCAATAATTATCACCTATCGGGCCACCATTCTGATTGTTCACTAATTACCTCATATATAATGAAATGTAGTCCAGGAAATGTTGAGCCAGTTGCAGACCAATAGTTATGGAAGTTGATTTCATTATGTATGACTATTTGTGAACAACTCCAGGGATTCCTGGATGAGACGGATTATCTAGATCTATTTCAGTCTGGCTTCAGGCCTGGTTAGGGGACAGAAACAGCTTTTTTTGCCTTGGTAGATGACCTACGCTGGGAACTAGACAGGGGGAGTGTGTCCCTATTGATTCTGCTAGACCTCTCAGCGGCTTTTGATACCATCGACCATGGTATACTTCTGGGCTGCCTCACTGGGATGGATCTTGGAGGCACTGTTTTATAGTGGCTCCATTCCTTTCTGGAGGGGTGGACCCAGAAGGTGGTGCTGGGGGTGCTGAGGGACTCCTGTTCAACTCCCTGGCCATTGGCCTGTGGAGTTCCTCAGGATTCCGTCTTGTCCCCCATGCTATTTAATATATACATGAAGCCGTTGGGAGAGGTTGTCCGGAGTTTTGGGGTTCGGTGTCTCCGGTATGTTGATGACGCCCAACTCTATTTCTCCTTTCCATCTAATTCCAAGGAAGCTGTTGCTGTGCTAAACCGGTGTCTGTCGGCGGTAATGGACTGGATGAGGGCAAACAAATTGAAACTTAATCCAGACAAGACAGGTGCTCCTGGTCAGTCGGAAGGCAGATCAGGGAATAGGGAGTCAGCTTGTGTTGGATGGGGTTACACTCCCCCTGAAGACACAGGTTTGCAGCTTGGGTGTACTTCTGGATTCAGCCCTGAACCTGTATGCCCAGGTTTCAGCGGTGGCCAGGAGTGCATTTGCACAGTTAAAGCTAGTGCACCAGCTGCGCCCATTCCTGGAGATGTCTGATTTGGCTACAGTGACACATGCCTTAGTTACATCCCGTTTGGATTACTGTAACACGCTCTACGTGGGGCTGCCTCTGAAGAGTGTTCAGAAACTTCAGCTGGTTCAAAGAGCTGCTGCCAGACTGCTGACTTGGGCTGGCTACAGGGAGCATACAACTCCTCTGTTACAACAGCTTCACTGGCTCCCAGTCTGTTTCCAGGCACAATTCAAAGTGCTGGTTATGACCTATAAAGCCCTATACGGCTCAGGTCCAGGTTATCTGAAAGACCGTATTCTCCCCTACGATCTTGCCCACACTTTGAGATTCTCAGGGGAGGCCCTTCCTTCGGTTCCACCACCATCACAGGCACGCCTGGTGGGAACACAGGAGAGGGCCTTCTCAGTGGCTGCCCCAGTATTCTGGAATTCCCTCCCCAGGGAGGCTAGAATGGTGCCCTCCCTGGTAAGCTTCCGGAGGCAGGCAAAGACCTTCCTGTTTCGGAAGGCATTTGGGATTAGCCTGTGATGTGATGGAATGCTGTTTTTACTCTTATGTATATTGTACTGTTTTTAGCAATATATATATATATATATATATATATATATATAATGTTTAATATTATTGATGATTTAATTCTATTTTTCACTTTTGTATTTCTGTTTTAATTGTATGAGTTTTAAAGCTTGTGAGCCGCCTTGGGTCCCAGTGTTGGGAGAAAGACAGGATACAAATAATCATAATCATAATCATAATAATATAATAACAACAACAACAATCAAAATGTCAATCAGATAGCAGGTGACTGTTATTACTAGTATTTGCAATTCAAACCTATCTGTCAGCATATTCCAATTTTCGTCTTGTATTCACCAGATCCACATACTATGACAAGCTTAGCAATAGCACCTGTTTTCTGGTACAATCCCTGATCAATTCCAAATATGCTAGGATTTCTTTTGGGTCACCATAACAAGCATGCATACATGCAGCTATCTCAACTGAATCTTGCCTTTCCTTTGTGAAGGAAGACCAGTATGGTTTATAACAAATAACAGAGTTGTAGAAATATCAGTGATTCCCAAATGAGGTACAACTGTGACATTTGCCAAGGTTTTTGCTTTCTTAACAGTTTGGATATCAGGGACCTGCTGGTAACTGATTATTTATTTATTTATTACATTTCTATACCACCCAGTAGCTGAAGCTCCTTATGATAATCAGCTGATGTACTTCCTCTAAATAAATGCAATTGATTGGGGATTGATTCCAAGGTCTGTTCCTGGCAGTTTGGGGTGAGAAAGTGCCTCACCAAAAGAAAAATATCCATAAATGTCTGGTTTGCCAGCACTATGACATCAGCACTTGGCTTCTTTAGACATGAGTGAGAGGACAGAGGCAAGCAAACAGCTAATTCTGGTTGCCATGAAATCAGAGAACACTAAGGGAGAGGAGAGGACAACTAAAGGGGATCCCAAGCTGAGGGGGATGTAAGTCACAGAGTTGGGACATTACATTGCTGAACAGCTCTGACTCCTGGGGTCTTTTCTCACACTACATTTTTAAATGTACACCTTTAAGGGTACACTTTATAAAGGTTACGTGTGAATGCAATCAGCATGGGCTTGCAAATATGCATATCATATAGGTACAGTCATCATGGAACCAGGACTGGTGTCAGCTCCTTGTCAATTAGACTCTCAATTGCAACCCAGATTTGCTTTCATGTAAATCTGAAAGAGCTATCCACAATCTACAGTCTGTGAAAGAGCTATCCACAATCTGCTCCTTTTGGATCTACGTGACAGGGAAAGGGGGCATTACTTGAAAAAGATAGGAGAAGCAACTGGAAACTGATAGCATGGGCAAACGCTGTGTTTGAGACAGCAAAACTTCTAAAGAGCCTAGCAACCTAGTAAACAATGCTATCTGATCCATTCCCCTGTAGAAATGATAGCTCATCACTTTAGCCATCCACTCCTCCTCCTGGACACAACTATCGGCTAGGGCAGTACCCAGGAGTTGGCTGTCACTGTTGGGGGAAGAGATTGGGAGGAAGGAGATGGGGGATGAGAAGCAGGGGGTTACATTCCCCCTGGAGTGAGTGCTAGAAGTGTGTGAGAATGAGTAGGTTTTGTTCTAGTTGTTTACAAATAAGATCCTTTCAATTAAATTTTGCAGGTCTTGATTTGTAAAGACTAATTTGCGACCAATCATATCAAATAATCAAAGGTTATTTGCACAGAGTGTCTGTAGCTTCTTTGTGATGCTTCCTATGTATAATTGTCAAAATGAAGGTAATTATCAGCAAAATAAATACAGTCGTTGTTCTGAATGCAATAGGCTATCGCAAAAGAGTAATATTAATTATACCTGTAAAGGAAAAGGGCAGCTTGACTATTTCAGTATGAAGGAGAAAGGAGGCTGCAGCAGATTAACAGTATTAATTTGCTATAATATTTTGCATTAATAGATATTAATATATGCTGGATATATTTATATAAATAGTCCATTCACTGATATTTGAAATAATTCTGAACAAGAGGGCTCGCCCGTGATTGATTGATTGATTGATTGATTGATTTCTTATATTTATTAATCGCCCATCTGGCCGGCCACCCGGCCACCCTGGGTGATGTACAATTAAAATACAATAAAATATAATAATTAAAACAATATAAAAATTCTTTTAAAAACCTAACCCACCCCATATTCCCGCCTGAACAGCCATGTTTTTAATGCACGGCGGAAGCTCATCACGGAGGGGGCATGGTGAAGGTCACTAGGGAGGGAGTTCCATAATGTGGGGGCCGCCACAGAGAAGACCCTCTTCCTAGACCCCACCAGCCTGGCTGCTCCGGCTGATGGGATAAGGAGAAGGCCGTCCGTGGCAGACCTTGTTGAGCGGCCTACTTGATGTTGCCGGAGGCGCTCCTTGAGATAAACTGGGCCGGAGCCATGTAGGGTTTTAAAGGTCAAAACCAACACCTTGAATTCGGCTCGGCAAGCAACTGGTAGCCAGTGCAACTCATTAAGCACTGGCGTGATGTGATCACGCCGGCGGCTGCCCTTAATCAGGCGAGCCGCCGTGTTCTGTACCAGCTGAAGCTTCCGAACCGTCTTCAAGGGTAACCCCACGTAGAGCACATTACAGTAGTCTAGGCGGGAGGAGACCAAGGCATGAACCACTGATGGGAGCAGGTGATTAGGAAGGTAGGGGCGCAGCTGCCGTATCAGATGGAGTTGATACAGCGCCGCCCGGCTCACAGCTGCCACCTGAGCCTCCATGGACAGCTGGGAGTCTAGAATGACCCCCAAGCTGTGGACCTGGTCCTTCAGGGGTAGATGTACCCCATTCAGCACCAGGTCAACATCCCCTAACCTCCCCTTGTCCCCCACCAGAAGTACCTTGGTCTTGTCGGGGTTCAGTTTCAGCATGTTCCTTCCCATCCAGCCAGCCACTGACTCCAGGCACTTGGACAGGGTCTCAACGGCCAACCTCGGTGAGGACTTAAAACAGAGGTAGAGCTGCGTGTCATCCGTATACTGATGACACTGCACCCCAAACCTCCTGATGATAGCTCCCAGTGGCTTGAGGTAGATGTTGAATAACATCGGGGAGAGGATGGAACCCTGCGGCACTCCACAAGTGAGCAGCCAAGGGTCCGAAGCCTCCTCCCCGAGAACTACCCTCTGATACCTTCCAAAGAGGAAGTACCGGAACCACTGCAATACAGTGCCTCCCAAGCCCAAGCCCTCCAGACGGTCCAGGAGGATACCGTGGTCAACGGTATCAAAAGCCGCTGAGAAATCGAGGAGGACTAGAAAGGAGCATTCACCCCTATCCAAAGCCCTCCTCGATAGCTTTTAGTATCATCCACCAAGGCGACCAAGGCCGTCTCCGTCCCATGTCCAGACCTGAAGCCCGACTGGCACGAATCTAAATAATCGGCT